>CM019827.1:68997041-69597041 GCA_009763385.1 Coix lacryma-jobi var. lacryma-jobi
GCAGAAGTTCCGTTTGCTTAGGCTCACAGAAGAGCTTAAGCAGAATATGCCGCACACCAGTTGCAGGGACCAGCCGGGATTTGGTGGGGACATCACCGCACCACCTATCCTGCTAATGTTCCTATCACTTGGAGAGTGTTTACTGCTGCTGTTCGAGGTCATTACATTCCGCCGGCTTGACCCAGATGAAAGTGGCAGAGTTCATGAATCTGACTCAGGGAACTCGGTCTATCACAGAGTATCATCATCTGTTCAACTCGTTGGCTCGCTATATCCCAGACTTCGTTGACACAGACGCTAAGAAGATTGCTAGTTTCAAGAGAGGCTTGAACACTAAATGGGAAAGTCAGTGGGTACATCTTCCGTACCAATTTCAATGACTTCATAAGTGACTGTCTGATTCAAGAGAATCATAACAACAAGCATGCTGCTAGCAAGGCCCGGAAGAGAACCTTTGAATCAGGATCATCACAACCCAGAGGACCACCAGCTCAGCGAAATCAGTATCGACCACCAGCGCCGGGGCACGTTTTAGGCCGCCGCAGAAGAAGAATCAGCCACAAGCTCAGCGCAATCAGAAGCCATACAAGATAGCTGCTGCTCAGGCTCGTGGAGGTCAAGGCAGTTCTTCAGGAAATAAACCTATAGTTCGGGGACCATGCTACAACTGCAACCAAGAGGGGCACTTCGCAAGATACTGTCCCTACCCAAAGAAGCAACAGGCCAATTACCCCGCACGCCTGCACAACATGACCGCTGAAGAAGCTCGTGCTGGAGAGCCCGTGACTGCTGGTATGTGCCTTGTTAATCATCATCCTGCAGTCGTTTTGTTTGATACTGGATCATCGCATTCGTTCATGAGTAAAGCATTTGCACAAAAGCATGATCAAGAGGTGTCTGAAATGGATTATGGGTTTCGCGTAAGCTCTGTGGGGAGTAGTGTGTTGTCTAGGCAGATGGTTCGTGATGCAACCATCGACATCGGAGGGCATAAGTTTGGGGCTAATTTAGTAGTTTTGCCAGGGCTCAGTATGGACGTAGTCCTAGGAATGAGTTGGATGAGTATGTGGAAAGCGTGTTAGACACTGCAGATAGGACTCTTACCTTGACCGATCCAAGGAGGAACAACAAGTTACGTATCTCTCTTCCTCGAGGGGCTGATTTTGTTGATCTATCTTGCACCTTATCTATAGAGGACCTGTCAAAAATTCCAGTTGTTCGGGATTTCCCAGACGTCTTTCCAGATGAGTTGCCGGGTTACCGCCCAAGCGGGCTGTAGAGTTTACCATTGAGTTGTTACCAGGGACTGCACCGATCTCGAGAAGACCTTATCGTATGCCGCCCAATGAATTAGCCGAACTCAAGACTCAGATTAAGGAACTTTTGGACAAGGGTTTCATTCAACCTAGTGTGTCAGAGTGGGGATGTCCAGCCTTGTTTGTTAAGAAGAAGGACAAGTCCTTGAGAATGTGTGGGATTATCGACCGCTTAATGCCGTGACCGTTAAGAATAAATATCCGTTGCCACGGATAGATATTTTGTTTGACCAGTTATCCAGAGCCAAGGTTTTCTCCAAGATCGATTTGAGATCCGGTTATCATCAAATTAGAATCCGACCACAAGATATTCCAAAGACTGCTTTTTCAACCAGATATGGCCTATACGAGTATTTAGTCATGTCTTTTGGATTGACAAATGCTCCGGCTTACTTTATGAGTTTGATGAACTCGGTATTCATGCCAGAACTAGATAAGTTTGTAGTGGTATTCATTGATGACATTTTGGTGTATTCTGAGAACCCGGACGACCACGCAGAACATTTGAGGATTGTTCTGACAAGGCTACGAGAGCATAAACTTTATGCTAAGTTTAGCAAATGTGAATTTTGGTTGAAGCAAGTACAATTCCTTGGTCACATCCTGTCAGAAGAAGGAATCTCTGTGGACCCTAGCAAAGTACAAGAAGTAATGGATTGGGAAGCTCCAACTTCAGTTGGGGAGATTCGGAGTTTTCTCGGTTTAGCAGGGTATTATCGTCGTTTCATTCCCGATTTCTCCAAATTGCCAAGCCCATGACAAGTTTGCTTCAGAAGGATCAGAAGTTTGAGTGGACAGAGAAGTGTGAAACAGCTTTCTGTACCTTGCGGAAACTGTTAACCACTGCCCCTGTCTTAGCTCAACCAGATATCGAGAAGCCGTTTGATGTCTTCTGCGACGCATCAAAAGTTGGTTTAGGGTGTGTTCTTATGCAAGAAGGCAGAGTGATTGCTTATGCTTCACGACAGTTGAGAAAACATGAGATAAATTATCCTACGCATGATTTGGAATTAGCTGCTGTGGTGCACGCTCTGAAGATCTGGAGGCACTATTTGCTAGGAAATGTCTGCAATATGTACACTGATCATAAGAGTCTCAAGTATATCTTCACTCAACCGGAGTTGAATATGAGGCAGAGAAGATGGCTTGAATTGATTAAGGATTACAATTTGCAGATACATTATCACCCTGGAAAAGCAAATGTGGTTGCTGATGCTCTGAGTCGGAAGTCGCATTGTAATAACTTGAGGTTACAACCAGAGGACGAGTTTAGTCTCGTACACCCTGTGATCTGCGTCACATCGAGCTGCAGAGCACCTTAGTTGACCAGATTCTAGAAGGGCAGAAAACAGACAAGGGAATCTATTATATCAAAGAAAAGCTAAGGGCTGCCACTGAACCCGTAAAACATTTCCGAGTTGATGATAAGGGAGTGTTATGGTTTGATAATCGCCTAGTGGTACCCAAGAATAGGGAACTGAAAAATCAGATCATGGACGAGGCTCATCTTTCTAAATTGTCTATCCATCCCGGGAGCACTAAGATGTATCAAGATTTGCGTCCAAGATTTTGGTGGACCAAAATGAAGAAGGAAATTGCCGCATATGTAGCCAGATGCGACACGTGTTGTCGGGTGAAGGCTATTCACCTGAAGCCAGCCGGAACACTTCAACCTTTATCAATACCTGAATGGAAGTGGGAAGAAGTGAGTATGGATTTTATCACCGGTTTGCCTACCACTCAGAAGGGAAACGATTCGATTTGGGTAATTGTAGATCGTCTCACCAAGACCGCTCATTTCATACCAGTTAAAACTTGTTATCGAGCACCGGACTATGCGGAGATTTATATCAATCAGATTGTACGATTACATGGTATACCCAAGGTCATAGTTTCGGATCGTGGAACGCAGTTTACTGCACCATTCTGGGAGAAACTGCAAAAAGAGTTAGGCACTAAGTTAATCCATAGCTCAGCTTACCATCCTCAGACATCAGGGCAAACTGAAAGAGTAAACCAGGTTTAGAGGATATGTTAAGAGCCTGTGTAATTTCAGCAAAGGGATCTTGGGAGAAGTGGTTGCCATTAGCAGAATTTGCTTACAACAATAGTTATCAAGAAAGCATTCAGATGGCACCTTTTGAAGCTCTGTATGGCAGAAGATGCAGAACACCAGTAAGTTGGGTTGAACCAGGAGAACGTCGTTACTATGGAATTGATTTTGTCAAGGAAGCAGAAGAACAAGTTAGAATAATTCAACAAAAACATAGCCGCGGCACAGTCCCGACAGAAGAGCTATGCCGATAAGCGAAGAAGGCCGCTTGAATTCGAAGTAGGTGACTATGTGTACTTGAAAGTATCACCCATGAAAGGAGTTAAACGTTTTGGCGTGAAAAGAAAGTTAGCGCCAAGGTTTGTGGGACCCTACAGGATAATGGAAAGGAGGGGAAAAGTGGCTTATCAACTACAGTTACCTGAACATTTGAAGGCTATATTCCCTGTATTCCATGTGTCACAATTAAAGAAATGTCTTCGAGTTCCAGAAGAGGAAGTACAACCGGCCAATATCAAGTTACAATCCGACCTTACTTACTCCGTGAAGCCATATCGAGTACTCGATGAGAAAGAAAGAGTGACTCGCGGAAAGGTCGTGAAGCAATATAAAGTATCCTGGAGTGAGCAAGACGACCGAGATGCCACTTGGGAAACGGAAGACTATCTAAAGGAAGTATATCCACAGTTTTATAAGGAATGGTTAGTAACTCAAATCTCGGGACGAGATTCCTTTAAGGAGGGGAGGGCTGTAACACCCCGGTGTTAAGCAATCCCTAAATGCATAATTTGGCATGGCATAAGCATAGCATCTCATCATTTCATGTGCATATGTTTGTTGAATGCTTAAGTCCTTGTTTGGTCTCTAGTGTAACCTTGTTATGCTTTCTGTTTCTGACCAAGTGCCTTATAACAAAGTTGTAGATCTTGATGAAGGGAACAACTTTGCTTTAAAGCACTTTCTCAGAAAAAGCTTTTGAGTTAGGATTTCTTGCATTAGAAAAATGGTTTAGCACTAAATTTCTTTTAAACAACAGAATTTGGACTGGAGCCTTAAGGATGATTTGTTCCTTACAAATTCTAAGCAACTTTGCTGTTGGGACCTTTTCCTAGTTCGGTCTAGTTTAGGAGTTATAGAGCATCAAAGTTTGAAACCAAACCTCATTAGTTTAATCTTGACCGTGGACCCCACCGTCAGTCCCTCTCTTCTTCCCCGCGCGCACGCCGCTCCCTCCGCGCCGACCGAAACCGCCCGCCGCCGCGAGACCGCCTCGCCGGCCGGCCAAACCACCGTCATCACCGCCCGTGGTTTGCGCCCGAACTCGCCACGTCGCCCGGAGCTCGGTGCATGCTCGCCGCGTGGAGCGCGACGCCTGACGCCGCCGCGTCCGGTCGGGAGTCCCCCGATGGGAACTGGCCAGGTGCAATGCACCTAGCACTTCGTTCCGTTTGCCTTCGCTCCGCCTGTGCTCGCAACCAGCAGAGCATTCCATTGCTCAGTCTCTCCTTCGCCCACTTCACTCCATCTTCACCAGAGCTCCGCTCCGCCGCCCCGCCGAACCTCGGCGAGCGATTACTCGCTCCACCGCTCACCGCCGTCCAATTCCTCTCGCCAGTCTCTCCGTCTTGGCTCCTCTTTCTCCGGTAAGGGTTGGTTTCCCCTCTCTTCCTCTCTAGCTGCCGGAACAGCGGACGCCATCCGCAAGCTTCCGCCATGGCCGCCACCGTGACCTTCACGTGGACCGGTCATCTCCGGCCATGCTACCCTAAGCTGAGCCATGTTCTAGTCTTCTCTACCGCCGTAGTAGCTTAGAGTCAAATGGAGACCTCCTCGTGCCCTGAGTTCGCCGGACCACGGGCCAGTCGCGCTGTGTCCGTCATGGACCGCCGCCGTGCATCGCGCCGGACAATGCCGGGGATGCCGAAGCCTGGAGTTGCTCCAATAGGTCACTTGTGACTTGCTTGGCTAGTGTTAATCTCGCCGAGTCGCAAGCCGCGCGGGAAGAGTTCCGCCGCCGAGTCGCAGAGCCGCCGCTCCGCCATGGCCGCCGTCGAGCTTGCTCCGGTATCCCTCTGTCTCAGCGAGTCGGTTAGTTGTGTTCGCCTCGCAAACCCGCACCCAATGATGGTCTCAGTGTCGCCAGAAGTGTCGCCGTCGACGAGCTAGGGCCGGTCAACGACCACGGCGCTAAACTCCGCCGTTGACTGCCGAGCCTGGCCTCGCGCGGTAACGTGCCGAGCTTGGCCTCGGAAGCTTGGTCGCCCTGACCAGCGGGCCCCGACTGGCAGTAAGAAGAGAGAAAGGGAAGAGCTTGGGTGCCGTAGGCCTCGGAAAGCCGGGCGCCGAGCCTTCGCCTCGAGCCTCGACGAGTCGGTTGAGTAGCCTCGTTGAGTCTCGGTTGAGTCAGTTAGTCTCGGTTGAGTCAGTTAGTCCTCGGTTGAGTCAGTAGTCCGGTTGAGTCAGTAGCCTCGGCTGTCAGTGTGCCTCGGCGAATCGGAAAAAGGTGTCTGAGCCTCGGCCGAATCGGTCGGTGCGTCTAGCCTCAGCCGAATCGCGCCGAACGTGCCGAAGCCTTGCCTCGAGCCTCAGCGAATCGCGCCGGGTGTGCGAGCATTTGTCTTATGCCTCGGCCGAAGTGGAGTCCGTACGTTAGGTTTGAGTTCCTTTTTAGTTTGTTTTGCAGAATTTGTAATGGCTTCAAAAATTCCCACAAGGCTCATTTTAAGTCCAAATCCTGTGAAACAAATTTTGTTAGGTCAAGCATGTTTAGATCTATCAGTGAAAACTGTTGAATGCATTCTTGGTGATACTTTTATGTGTAGATTTATTTAAATTAGAAAAGTGCTGATAACTTGAAAATGCATAACTAATTATGTATAAGTCAGAAAAAGTGAATCCAGTTTTGTTAGGTTTGTATGAATGTGTAGTTTCAGAGAAAAATATAATATGAGGTTATTCTGTGAATTATTTGACAGTAGCTTTTAAAATGGTTAAATGTCGTTTCCTTGTTTATTTTGTAGTAATTAAAATATGAGGAATATGAACCTGAGAATTTAAGCACATTGCTCTTATGCTAGGAAGTTCAGTAGAAAAATAAGAAATCTGTTGTTTGACACTTTTTGCTAGGGTGTGTAGTTCAAAGCACCTTTTCATGATAGAATTTGTCTTTTTCATAGAGGATGAAGTCTAGGTCCAAATGGATGAAATTTGGACAGAGGGTTAGATTAAGTGTTATTAATCTCCAGTAATTTTTATAGATTTTTGTGAAGCTGTCTAGGATAGGTTACTGTTATAGGCCTAATTAACTAGATTTAATTCTACAAATAATTAGAGGGTAATAAACCGTTAAGCAACTTTGATGTGGTGACAACAAGACTTAATAAGTAGTATGTTAAATTAAATAAGTGAGTAGCAGTAGATGACATGTGCTTATCTCCTGAATTGTTACTCCATGTTGCATCACCGTGCATCCCATGTGCATTCATGTTATTCATTCATGTACCGCATCATGCAGGGTCGGTAGTGGAAGCCCAAGACACGCCGGAGGAGCAGCGTCAGGAGGAGACACCGAGGAAGGGATCCCGGAAGGAGACGCTGAGGACCTGCCGGAGTGCCGTGATCACCGCCCCGCCGACTTCGAGCGAGGCAAGCCCCGGAGCATTTTTCTCCTACGGTTTGCAAATTACCGTTTACAAGTTAACCTGATATGATTGTTGCATTAGGTATAGGAGTTGTGTGATACCGTTGCTGCATTGATTAATTATCCTTGTCCACCTGCAAATATTATCTTGTGATCCCTGTTAGGTCTAGGCTCGATTATATGCTTAGCCCTGCTTAGACCGGTAAAAGTCGGGTGATTTCCTGTCCCCGCATATAGGTGGATACTAAACATGTTTAGCCTGGTGCTATCATGGAGAGAACCATGTGTTAATTAATCTGAGACCGGGCGGGATGTAGGAGCAGCAGGACATGGGTTCTGTGTGCTAGTAGTCTCCCGTCTGTGTCGATTAGGACCCGACGAAGGCACACCTCAGTCATTTTGAACGCGTCAATCACTTAACGGAGCAGGTGCGGGTACCTCCCGTGAAGCCGAGTAAGGTGTTTCGAGCCGGTGACGGAGACGTTGACGCCTAACACCCAGGGCCTTATATGTACCGTGGGCAACTATTCTGATCGACCTGGCATGGT
Organism: Coix lacryma-jobi var. lacryma-jobi; assembly: GCA_009763385.1. Lineage (NCBI taxonomy): Eukaryota > Viridiplantae > Streptophyta > Magnoliopsida > Poales > Poaceae > Coix > Coix lacryma-jobi. The sequence goes on from CM019827.1 coordinate 69,004,599, forward strand.
CCGAGGGCAGGCAGGGCCTGATCGACCTGGCATGACCGTGGGCAGTTAATAGCTTGAGCGACCTGGCATTGAGATAACCCTCGGTGTAGAAGGGTCCATGGCCGTCCCGCGATTTGGGTTCTCGAACCTCCTGAGTGGTCGCCAACGGCCGCCTGGCAGGGTGTGTCGGGCGAGTGTGCGACATTTTGTCCCCAGCTGGTAGGAATCGATTATAATCGCCATCGCTCCTGGTTAGTGAGTAACTTGACTGAGCATGTGTTACCGTAGTAATATATGGAATTAATGATGGTTATGGTTGGTGAATCTGAAAGGCTATTGATGAAATAGTCACTCTTGCTTGAATAAGTAGTCAAGTGTTTGCTCTAGATCAGGTGCAAATCTAGATAATCAGGCTGATTACATAAAAGTGACTGCTAATGCTCTAATGATGATTATTTAATAATAAATGCTTTTATGCAAAAAGGTAAGTGTGGCCAACCTCAGATACAGCCTTGCATAATCCTTGGTGTCAATTATTTCTGGTTTATGACGGGTAAGTCTAGCTGAGTACCTTCTCGTACTCAGGGTGCTATCCCTTGTTGTTGCAGATGGGCAATGTTTCTTCGGCTACTGCGAGAACTGTCTGTATCCCGTCGAGGGCAGTGACTAGACCATGGGCATGGTCAATCCTTATCTTCCTGATGCTTTTGTGGACGGATCAGGCATATGGCACCGTATTGTGAACTAAGGACTTGTGTTTCAAAACTATGTTGCTTCCGCTTTGAATTCAAAACTATGGTTTGTAATAACTATCGAACTCCGATGTATTTGAACTATGTGCGAACTGAATGTACCTTGTGGGCATGTACGCTAATCTATTACGATCTTGGTTAAAGTTGAATGACTTGAAATCCTTCGAGATTTCCGGACTACCGGGTTTGTACGAGCTTAAGTACTTGTAATCTCTGTGAAAGCAGCGATTCGGTGCTTAATCTGGTGCAAATTGGTCGGTTCTGTTACAGAGGATGAACCGAAAAAGCGCCACGAAAACGAAATCCACCCGATCTACTTGTTCGTGAGGAGTTAGATGAATTCCTTCGGTCAAGATGACCTCCTCAATGAAACGAACAAGATGATTCAACGGATTTCACAAAGACGCACTAGAGAGGGAGATCGAGTGACGAGAAAATCACGGAGAAACGAAGAACGCGAAGAACACGAACCAAAACGCGAATCAAGACATCGATCTGCAACCGTGTGGCTACCACACGCTACAATAGTGAGGTTACGGCCTCACTTCCCTCAAAATCTCCAGTACACAGAGGTATGGTCTCTGCGGATCTCAGCTAGCTACAGCAGGGATTGGAAGAGCAGGCTGTATCTAGGCTTAGCTGCTGAATGAGACTCATGACAGAGCAAATGACTGAGATGAGATTGGAGGATGGTGTCTCCCTCTACTTATCCTAATTCTAATTCCTACTCTACCCCTCTCTAATTACAAAGCGAACCAGCTAAACCCTAGGGTTATTCTGGACCAACTCATGGTTGGTGGTGATCTGACGGCCACGCCCGCACAACTCGTAGCGTTGCCTCAACGCAACCTCCCGATTGCCGTCACGTGCCGCCCTTGCTCTGCACCCCCAGTTTTGTGCCGAAACCGGGAAACCAGGCCTTTACGCCAACCCCCGGTTTTGTGGCCCAAATGAAGGACCGAGAAAACTACCCGAAAGCGACCAGGGGGGTGAATGGGAGCTTCAAAATTTCGTTTCGGAAACTAGATGCCACTGTCCAAAAATCAACCCCAAGAGCGAACCCTAGAGCTTGATAATGTCCCAGACCCTAGATGAAGGGTGGATGCTCCCAAGAAGCACAGCAGGACACTACGCAACTCTAGAAAGCCAACGCAAAGACGGAACTCGAATCCGACACCGAACGAGCGAACCGCGATCGAACGGTGCAACACAGACTGACCGGACTCTGACTGCGTCCCGTCAGGGGGCACCGACGCGTCTGGTCTCTCAAAACTCGATCTGGGAGCTCTCTGGAACTGACCGGACTCTGGCTAGAGGAGCGTCCGGTCGGTTCACCTGCGTCCGGTCACAAGCACAACACACCGATGAACAGTGACCACGATGCGTCTGGTCACTAGCTCAACGGTGCGTCCGGTCGATGCAAAGCAGAAAAACCTCGCGACACATTCAACGACCGGACTCTGAGGGTGCGTCCGTCACTCCGTGACCTAGCGTCCGGTCACCCCGAAAACCCCTGTTTTCCACCGATTCGACTCAAACTCACCCAAAACGAGTCCTCTAGGGATCAAACTTGGTGAGTGGAGTCACAAGGAGTATAGTGAGCTATCTCTAAGAGATCATGGCTCGAACCTATCTCAAATCGGTGAATCGAAGAATTTCCGGGAAAGGGAGAAAACTTGACCTGAAACGTAAAATCGATCGATCTCCTAGACCGTGAGGTTAGAAGTAAATTCCTTCAGTGGAAAGGAGTGCCTCACGATCTAGAACAACTTGGTTCAAACGGTTTTGCAAAAGATGAACCGAGCAAAGAGATCAAGCGACGGGAAAAACGTGGAGAAAAAGTATTCCGCGAAGAACACGAACAAAGCGCGAATCACACCACGAAACGACACAGCGATCTTGCCGCCGAAGCGCAAACACACGCTACGACAAGGAGGTTACGGCCTCCTTTCCTCAAAATCAACAGTACACAGAGTATCGATGTCTCTCTGCGGATCTCAGCTACAGCAGGGGATGGGAGAGCAGGAAACCCTAAGTGCAGGAAGCAAATGAGATGGCTAAAACTGAGATAGGGAAGGAGGGTGTCTCCCCTGACTACTTATCCTATTCTAGACTAAGTCTATTTTCCTACTCTACCCCTCTCTATTCTAATTACAGAGCGAACCAGCTAACCCTAGGGTTATTCTGGACCAACTCGAGTGTAGGTAGATCCGATGGCCACGCCCGCACAAGTCGTTCGCGTTGCCTCCACGCAACCTTCCGATTGCCGCCACGTGCCGCCCTCGCTCTGCACCCCCGGTTTTGAGGCCCAAACCGGGAAACCAGCCTTTTCCATCAGCCCCCGGTTTTGAGGCCCAAACCGAAAACCAGCCTCCAGCCTGAGTTTTGTGGCCCAAACTCAGCAAACCCGCAGCGCCCGAGTTTTGGGCCCAAACTCGGAAACCCGCCTCAGCCCGAGTTTTGTGGCCAAACTCGGAAACCGTCCACGCCCAGGTTTTGAGGCCCAAACCTGGAAACCGTCTCCACCCGTTGGTTTTTTCTCTGCTCAACCAACAAACCGACGTCGTAGAGGGGATGCACCTCCCGTGCACCCCATCCACCGACACGTGTCCCCGAGTCCACGACTCAGGCAACACAAGACCGCATTTCTCCACTTGTAGTCGCCACAGGCTGCCAGCCCCCATCGCTGATCCTCCGGCCTCTGGTCCCTCAGTCCGCCCTGCACCGCTCGATACATCAGCATGGCACGTCCGCCGCATGGCATGCCCATCCTTCACCGCACCCGGTCCATCGGCACAACACGTCTCAACTTGACCTTCACCTGCCTTCAATCACTGCATCCGTGCTCGACACCTGCACAACACAAGCCAAAGAACATGCGCAACATCCTAGTTGACAATCACTCATCACTTAGAGACCCGGCTACACCCATGTATCCGCAATCTCCCCCTTGATGAGTGCATTGTCAACTACAACACAAATCATAATAGTAACAGAGAAGGTAGGAGGAAGGAGAAGAGAGACCCAACCAAATGACCCAAAAGCATAGCAAAGCCGAAGAAGGTCAAGTGGAAGAAGAAGCAAAAACTTGGTCCCAAAGACATGGGCAACGGCTCGACTGCAACCAAGCAAAGCAAAGCTAGCCCTCAAGAAGAGGTAGAACAGGCTCAACACCGCTAGCATATACCAATTGAAGTTGGAGAAAAATCGAAGCAAATGCTAGTCCCTCAAGATAGAGGCACAGAGGCTCAACACAACTAGCAAGAAAACCACTCCGAACCAATTGAAAATCCATCGACAAGTCTTCAAATAAAAGAGAACAATCGAAATCAAATTTGACACCAATTGGGAACAACGTTGCTAGTCCCTCAAGACAGAGGCAACGGCTAAACACAACTAGCAAAACTCCCCTCTTACAAGTGCAAGCAACTAAGAAAGCACCCCTTAGGTTTAACATCTGGAATCAAACGAAATGCAAGAAAATTTCTCCCCCTTAGTCAACTTGAACGGGCACATGATTTGTCATTTCTCCCCCTTAGTTGAAAATGCACCATCAAGGACAGCAAAGCAAGAAACTCCCCCTTCCAACATGCATATGAAGTCAGAAATGCAAGTTAGGGGCTTCAGGCATATAATCAAAAGAGTGCAAAAATGCTCTAATCGTATAGCTCCAATGACTCAACTAAGCACTCAAATAGCAAAGGCTCAAACTGATCACACATACCAAATATGTAGCATATGAGCAAGTGAGCTGTTTGATAGTCACCATCAAAATAGCACTACACATGTATAGATAGGAATCCAAACAAGTGCTAAACATGTATACAAGGTGAACTACCCCTAGCAAAGTTCAATCATCATGCATAAGAGTGAAGCATATACTTGTGATTTTAGTTTTATATCAGAGTTTGCAGCGGTGAAATTACACAAGTTCAAATTCAGCATGTGATTGCGAGAGGTTGAAAGCTTGTCTTTGCCTAACTTTTCAACCGAGCGAAGCCTATGCCGAAGCAATCAGAAGCTTAAAGCTACGGTTTTGGTCATACACTACACGGCTCAAGTTTAACTCAAAGTGCGATGAGAAACAGTCTCGATACCATGAGGTGTTGACAAGCAATCCCATCTCGATCTTTTCAATTCACTAAAAACTTGGTTCAAGTTTTAAACATGATATTAACAGACCAAGCAAGTGAATGACTCAGAACTAGAGACATAGCAACCGAGCATATATGAAAAGCAGGAATGGACTCAACATACCCTACACATGCTAGTTGCATATCTCAATGGTGAACATTTTCAGATTTATATACATTAAGCAAGATTCACCATTCAAAAATAGCTCAGCTCATAACATGTATTAGTGATCAGAAGGAGCATAAACTACAAGCATCATCATAAGAATTGGAGCATACTAAACAGAGCATAGTTACATTCTAGTGATTATAAACATGAAGCTCAGAATGTAAATCCGTATGCTAAAATGTAAAGAAAAGAAACTCAAAATAAAAGAGTCAGTCTATACAAGATCCAAATGTTTCCCCCATCTAAAAGGGAAACACACACCAGCTCACCCCTCAACCGATTAAAGGTTGATTCGTCTAAAGGCTTGGGTGAAAATATCAGCCAGTTGATGATGAGTATCGACATGGCAAAGGTCGATATCACCCTTCTCCTGGTGGTCTCGCAAGAAATGAAAGTGCACATCAATGTGTTTGGTTTTCGAGTGAAGCACGGGGTTCTTAGCAACGCTAATAGCGCTCGTGCTGTCACAAAGCAAAGGCACTCGAGAAAAGCTCAAACCAAAATCACGCAAAGTGGCCATCATCCAGAGTAACTAGGAACAGCAGCTAGCCGCAACAACATACTCAGCCTCCGTGTAGACTGGGTGACACTAGACTGCTTGAGAGAAGACCACGATACAAGAGAAGATCCAATAAACTGGCAAGTCCCAGAAGTGGACTTGCGCTCGATACGACAACCAGAAAATCGGCATCGGATAACCGCAAAGCGAGAGGGTGGAGGAAGCAGAATACCAAATCCCGAACTCAGGTGTGAAACGAAGGTACCTGAAGATGCGCTTCACCGCCTGACGGTGAGAAGTGCGCGGCGACGCCTGCTGCGCGCACCGACCGAACACATCGCGTCGCGGTCGACCCTGCGCGCCAGACACACCGCGAACTGAATGTCCGGGCTGTCGCCGTCAGGAGAGCAGCGACCCGATCATACTGCGATACTCCTTCTGGTCCCCTGCTTCTCCCTCCACATCCGCATCCAGGGCAGTCGTCGTCGACATGGGTGTTGGTAGAGGATTGGCCTCACCCATATCGAACCGCTTTAGCAAGAACTTCGTGTAATTGCCCTGGTGCACAAACGTTCCCTCTCGGGATTGCTTAATTTGCAATCGAGAAAGAATGTCAGCTCGCCCATCATGCTCATCTCGAACTCCCTGCTCATAATATCTGCAAACTTGGCAACCAAAGCGTGAGAAGAACCACCGAAAATGATATCATCCACGTAAATTTGGACCAAGAGTGTGTCTTTGCCTTGCCTGAGGAGAAAGAGCGTCTTATCTATACATCCCATTTTTAAAACCCTTAGCTAGCAGAAAAGTTTTCAATCTATCATACCAGGCTCTAGGGGCTTGTTTCAAACCATACAAAGCTTTGTGGAGTTTAAAGACATGTTTGGAAACTTGGGATTTTCAAAACCGGGGGTTGCTCAACATAAACCTCCTCCTCTATGTAGCCGTTTAAGAAGGCACTCTTGACATCCATTTGAAAAAGTTTGAAACCCCTGGATGCAGCATGAACCAAGAGTATCCGAATAGCCTCCAAACGTGCTACAGGAGCAAACGTCTCCTCATAGTCTATCCCCTCCTTCTGACTATAGCCTTTCGCTACAAGCCGGGCCTTGTTTCTAACAACGTGGCCATCCTCTCCTTGCTTGTTTTTGAAAACCCATTTTGTCCCAATAGGCTTATAGTCTAGAGGAGGTGGAACTAGAACCCAAACCCGATTTCACTCAAAGTTTTCTAACTCCTCATGCATGGCATTAACCCAATCCGGATCAGTCAATGCGTGTCCAACATCTCGGGGCTCAAAATTAGCAACAAAAGCAGAGTGAGCGAAGTGGGAGATGTGCTGTGACCTGGAGCGAGTGACTCGCTCGCCGATGTCGCCGATCATCTGCTGAGGGGGGGTGCTGGCGCTGGATGTGTCGTGGCGCCTCCCGGGTAGATGTAACCTCCCCCTCAACAGCAGCTGGTTCCACCTCAGGTACAAAAGGTACCGCGCGAGGTGGAGGATCCCATGGCCCCCAGGAAGAAGACCTCTCGGGGCCGTGGGTCGTTGTCGAAGCCGCTCTTGGCGGCGCGGCAGGTGGAGGGGGTGCTGGATCATCCATACCTTCAGCACCCTCATCCTCGTCATCGAAAAGAGGCCCTCCAACCTCATGATCACCTGCACGCACAAAACGAGAAGAAGGAGAAACAAGAGTCTCGTCGAAGGTGACATCTGATGTCTCCATGACTCGGTTAGTATCAAGGTTAAGTACACGATATGCTCTGGTGTGAGTGCCATAACCCAAAAATACCCCGTCAGAAGATCGAGACTCAAACTTGTCCAGGTTGCCCTTTTTCAAAATGAAGCAGTGGCAACCGAAGACTCTAAAATAACTCACCTGGGTTGGCGACCAAAACGCAACTCATAAGAGGTCTTCTTCAAAAACGCTCTCAGAAAATGCGATTCGAAATATAGCATGCAGTGTTCATAGCTTCGGCCCAATAGCGCCTAGGAGTCCTATGCTCATCGAGCATCGTCCTGGCCATCTCAACAAGGGTCCGATTCTTCCTCTCTACAACACCATTTTGGGGCGGTGTGTAGGGGGAAGAAAACTGATGCTCCAAACCAAGGCGGTTACAAAACTTCTCAAAATCCGAATTTTTGAATTCGGAGCCATTATCACTTCTAATAGCTCGCATCGAGTTCAAAGGGAACTCGTTCTGAAGACGCAAAATCAGATTGCGAGCGGAGGAGAAAGTCTCGGTCTTCTTAGTCAAAAAGAAGACCCACGAATACCTCGAAAAGTCATCAACAACAACCAAAACATACCACTTGCCACCAACCGAGCTCACCCGAGCCGGACCAACAAGGTCCATGTGTAAAAGCTCTCCGGGGTGCGAGGTCATAACCTAGGTTACAGGATGGTGGGGAGCGGCAACCATCTTCCCATGTCTGCAAGAATGGAAAACTAGATCCTTCTCCATCGAAAGCTTGGGCAATCCTCGGATTAGGCCAAGTGAGCTAAGTCTTGCGAGCAAGTCGAAGCTTAAATGACCGAGTCTCCTATGCCACTTCCAAAGATCGGAAGAAGAAGGACTAGCCAAAACACAGCGAGAAGAACCAAACGACTCCGAGAAATTCGCGCGAAAGACTTTCCCAAAGGGCGAAATCAGACATACAAGATCGCCCTGAGGATCTAAGATGCGACTAAGGTTCGGTTTAAAACGAATCTCATAGTCATCATCAAAAAGTTGCGAAACAGAAAGCAAGTTAAAATGCAGGTTAGAAACAAGAGCAACATCGCGCAACACAAAGTGCTCATTAACCCGCACAGTCCCATGAGACAAAACTTTAACTTTACTATTGTCGCCGAAGGTTATGTACTCCTTTCCGGTGACCGGGCTAAGGCTGGAGAACCACTTGGCATTTCCGGTCATGTGTCTCGAACAACCGGAATCCACCAACCAAATGTCCTCCAACCGTCTTACCTACATCAATAAAAAGACATAGGGTGAGCATACGGTCCAACACTGGGGTTAGTGAAGTAAGGGGAAAACCAGTGTTGGGCCGGCTGCTCAAAAGAACAGTCAGTGTAAAAACCAGTCCTAGCCTGTCTACGGGGGTAGCGATCACCACGTACAGGAAAACGTGGTCCGCTGGGGAAGAAGCGCTCACTGCGATACTCAAATTGCGGTGGGGGATAGCGCTCAACAAAGCCTCCGCCACGGGGTCCGTCAATTGCAAAGGCAGGACCCCGCCGGGCACGCTCTCTACGAGGCCTACGCCTAGGGGCTTGAGGTTCTGGACCTCTAGCCCTAGTCTCCCTCCTCGGAGCTCTCCTCTCCTTCCTAGGCCTGGGATCCTGACCTCCAGACCTAGCAGTTCTCCTCTGGACCTTCGGCACATGCCCATCATGGTGGTACAAGTCTGGGTTGTCCATCTCCCGAGCACGGCGCGCGTCTCGCTTGCGCCGAAAGCAGAACTCGCTCAAGTGACCATCCCTCCCATAGAAGTCACACTGGTACCTCACCACACGCATAGGGGGGTTGTTGGTACGCAGGGCTGTGGGTATGGCTCACTTTGCCCTTCTGCGGCAAACACTCCTGCTGGATGGGTGGCATTGTGTCAAGCTTGTTCTTGAGGTGGTTTGGCTTGGGTGCCCAGACTTGGTTCTTGGGTGGAGCTCTCGGGGGTTCCTCAAACACCCTGTCCTTGGTGGTAGGCTTGACAGGCTCTTTAGGTGGAAGCTTGGTTAGTTTGGGAGTAGTGGTGGAGTTGGGCTTCTCACTAGGGTTCAGACCACTCGACTCTCCAATCTTCCCAAAAGCAGAAAGATCAACACCCGGAGCAAAACCTACACCAGGACCACCAGCAGCTCGCTTGAATTGGGAGATCATCATCCCGAGCTGCGGCTCCCCACAAGACACCCATGACAAGATGGTCCGAAGGTATGTGTTTTCCTCCTCGGTTTGCATCTTGCCATGCTTCACATTGGCAATCTCCATCTCCAGGCCCTCACACAAAGCACACCTCGTGACACAAGTGCTATCCGAGCCGGCCTTCTCTAAAGACTCAAGCTTGGCATTCTTCTCTGCCAACTCGGATTGCAAGACAGGACACGTCTTGCACGCACCCAACAGCTGCGGCCTAGCACGGAGCTCATCCACCTCTCCTACCAACGCAGCATACTTCCCCCTCAAAGTGAGTAGGTCAGTCATGTGCGTGGTGCACGACTCACACTCGACCTCCTCCGACACAACCACGGTGGACCGAGCGAACTCAAGCTCCTTCACCGTGTCCTCCCACTTCTGCCTAAACTCCTTGCGCTCTCTAGCAGCACGCCTAAGCAGTTTATCTTGGCTAAGGAGGGCAGCAGTAAGCTTCTCAACCTCAGTAGAGAGCTCGTCGTAGGTGAGTGATACCTGGGAGGTGTCGTCGTCGTCGTCGTTCCGAGGCGTGTGCTCCAGCTCGCCTCTGACCTCATCTCCGAGTGCCATGGTGCAGAAGCCTCCGTCGTTGGCGAAGAAGCAGAGACCGTTGAACTTGTCCTTGATCTTCTTCATCTTCTCGGACTCGTCATCGCTTGAGCAGGCGGAGTCATCATCCGAGCCGTCGACATCGCTGAGCGTGGCGAAGAACGCACGCTGCTCAGCTTGGGCCTTCTCCAAGTACTTCTTCTTGATGTACTCTTTGTCGAAGCCGCCCCACTTCTTGTGCCTTGGGGGGACGTGCTTCTCCTTGTGCTTGGAGTCGTACTTGCGCCCATGATCGCCCTTCCCCCAGTGCTTGTTCTTCTTGGGGCAGTTGGCGATGAAGTGGTCGGGGTCGCCGCACTCGTAGCAGCCCGAGCGTCCTCCTCCGCGATGACGGTTCATGCGGTTGTTGTGAAACCGCGAGAAACGGTTGGCAAGCAAAGCCAACTCGTCGTCTCCCAAAGACTCGAGCTGGTCCTCTGTAACAGAGAAAAGAGAAGAAAGCGCAAAGCCAGCTGAGGGGTTAGAGGAAGAGCCAGAAACCAAAGCCATGGACGGGCGAGAAGGATTTTCATAAGAAGCCCTCGCCATGGCATCAATCTCACTGGACTTGAGCTTACTAAAGAGCTCGTCGCACGTGAGGGTCTCATAGTTAGGTGATTCGATGATCGCCTGAACCTTGGAATCCCACACCGATCGATCGAGAGTATGCAAAAGCTTCAAAGCTCTCTCATGATCGTCGATAGGCAACTGCTCCTTGTTAGCCCTCATCCTGTTGACAATCACTTGAAAGCGAGCGAATAAACTCTCTATGCTCTCGCCAGGCTGATGTCGAAAGTTCTCATACTCTCTCTTGTACGACTCGTAGAGTCGGGTTTTGACTTGAGAGGTGCCCTCATGAAAACGCATGAGGGTGGCCCAAATCTCCTGAGCCGTAGAGTGGTGAGAAACGCGATCAAACTCTCCAGCGCTCAAACACGAAAAGAGAGCATTACGGGCTCGGCTATTGGCATCGTGCTCATCGATCTGAAGCTCAGAGACACGAGCAGCCAAGACCACGTAATCAGCAGAGTTGCAAATATCCCAAATGGAAGTGCCCAAACTCTGCAGATAGGCCGACATGCGTATCTTCCAATACACATAGTTCGTCCCATCGAAAAACGGCGGTTTGCCCACGCCGCGATCCATGTCGCCTTCGGTGGATCTGGAACCGGCTAAGGTGGAAGATCCTTAACCCGCTCTGATACCAATTGAAGGACCGAGAAACTACCCGAAAGCGACCAGAGGGGGGGTGAATGGGAGCTTCAAAATTTCCTTTCGGAAATTAGATGCCACTGTCCCAAAATCAACCCCAAGAGCGAACCCTAGAGCTTGCTAATGTCCATGACCCTAGATGAAGGGTGGATGCTCCCAAGAAGCACAGCAGGACACTACGCAACTCTAGAAAGCCAACGCAAAAGACGGAACTCGAATCTGACACCGAACGAGCGAACCGCGATCAAAACGGTGCAACACAGACTTGACCGGACTCTGACTGCGTCCGGTCAGGGGGCACCGGACGCGGCCGGTCTCTCAAAACTCGATCTAGGAGCTCTCTGGAACTGACCGGACTCTGGCTAGAGGAGCGTCCGGTCGGTTCACCTGCGTCCGGTCACAAGCACAGCACACCGATGAACAGTGACCACGATGCGTCCGGTCACTAGCTCAACGGTCCGTCCGGTCGATGCAAAGCAGAAAAACCTCACGACACATTCAACGACCGGACTCTGAGGGTGCGTCAGGTCACTCCGTGACCTAGCGTCCGGTCACCCCGACAGCCCTCTGTTCTTCCACCGATTTGACACAAACTCACCCAAAACGAGTCCTCTAGGGATCAAACTTGGTGAGTGGAGTCACAAGGAGTATAGTGAGCTATCTCTAAGAGATCATGGCTCCAACCTATCTCCAAATCGGTGAATCGAAGAATTTCGAGGAAAAGGAGAAAACTTTACCCGAAACGTAAAATGGATCGATCTCCTAGACCGTGAGGTTAGAAGTAAATTCCTTCGGTGGAAAGGAGTGCCTCATGATCTAGAACAACTTGGTTCAAACGGTTTTGCAAAAGATGAACCGAGCAAAGAGATCAAGCGACGGGAAAAACGTGGAGAAAAAGGATTCCGCGAAGAACACGAACAAAGCGCGAATCACACCACGAAATGACATAGCGATCTTGCCGCCGAAGCGCAAACACACGCTACGACAAGGAGGTTACGGCCTCCTTTCCTCAAAATCAACAGTACACAGAGTATCGATGTCTCTCTGTGGATCTCAGCTACAGCAGGGGATGGGAAAGCAGGAAACCCTAAGTGCAGGAAGCAAATGAGATGGCTAAAACTGAGATAGGGGAGGAGGGTGTCTCCCCTGACAACTTATCCTATTCTAGACTAAGTCTATTTCCTACTCTACCCCTCTCTATTCTAATTACAGAGCAAACCAGCTAAACCCTAGGGTTATTCTGGACCAACTCGAGTGGTAGGTAGATCCGACGGCCACGCCCGCACAAGTCGTCCGCGTTGCCTCCATGCAACCTTCCGATTGCCGCCACGTGCCGCCCTCGCTCTGCACCCCCGGTTTTGAGGCCCAAACCGGGAAACCAGCCTTTTCCATCAGCCCCCGGTTTTGAGGCCCAAACCGGGAAACCAGCCTCCAGCCTGAGTTTTGTGGCCCAAACTCAGCAAACCCGCAGCGCCCGAGTTTTGAGGCCCAAACTCGGAAACCCGCCTCAGCCCGAGTTTTGTGGCCAAACTCGGAAACCGTCCACGCCCAGGTTTTGAGGCCCAAACCTGGAAACCGTCCACCCGTTGGTTTTTCTCTGGCTCAACCAACAAACCGACGTCGTAGAGGGGATGCACCTCCCGTGCACCCCATCCACCGACACGTGTCCCCGAGTCCACGACTCAGGCAACACATGACCGCATTTCTCCACTTGTAGTCGCCACAGGCTGCCAGCCCCCACAGCTGATCCTCCGGCCTCTGGTCCCTCAGTCCAAGCCTCACGTCTGCCTTCACCGCTCGATACATCGGCATGGCACGTCCGCCGCACGGCACGCCCATCCTTCACCGCAACCGGTCCATCGGCACAGCACGTCTCAACTTGACCTTCACTTGCCTTCGATCACTGCATCCGTGCTCGACACCTGCACAACACAAGCCAAAGAACATGCGCAACATCCCAGTTGACAATCACTCATCACTCAGAGACCCGGCATACACCCATGTATCCGCACCAAACCAGGAAACCAGCCTCCAAGTCCATCCCCTGGTTTTGAGGCTGAAACCTGGAAACCCTCCAGCGCCCAGGTTTTGAGGGCCAAACCTGGAAACCATCCTCAACCCGAGTTTTGAGGCCCAAACTCGACAAACCCGCAGCACCCAGGTTTTGTGGCCCAAACCTGGAAACCGTCAACCGGTGGTTTTTCTGTGGCTCAACTACCAAACCGAAGCTGTAGAGGGGATGCACCGCCCGTGCACCCCGTCCACCGACACGTGTCCCCAGGTCCTCGACCCAGGCAACACCATGCCCCGGAAGTCTTCGCTCGTCGCTGTCCCAGGCTACCAGCCACCACAGCTGATCCACACGCCATCGGTCCCTCAGTCCAAGCCTCACGTCCGCCCTTCACCGCTCCCGGTCCGTCGGCATGGCACGTCTCTACTTGACCTTCACCTTGCCCTCGATCACCGTCTCCGTGCTCGACACCTGCACAACACAAGCCAAAGAACATGTGATCAAACCCGTTCACAATCGCTCATCACTCAGAGACTCGGCATACACCCATGTATCCGCAATCTCCCCCTTGATGAGTGCATTGTCAACTACTCACACAAATCATAATGAAGAGAAGGAGGAAGTGAAGGACCGAGAATGCAAAAGCAAGGCGACCAGAGGGGGGTGAATGGGAGCCAATCAAATTTCTTTCGAAACTTTGGTCAAAAGTCCCAAAATCAACCCCAAGAGACAACAACCGAAACTGTGATGCTCACGACCCTTGGAAGAGGGAGGATGGTCCCTAAGATCACAGCGGAGCACCACAAAGCTCAAGTAAACCAAAGACCAAAAGCTCCGGCTCATGTTCCCCGCTGGAAAACCGAGTCCCGAACGTAGATTGGAGACTATGTCGAGAAATCCCTAAATAGCAATGCTAACAAGTAGCAAAGATACCTAGAAATGTTTCTTGGTTAACTCTAGGGCCAAACGAGAAGTCCGAAAACCAAGCGGAAAAGCCGGGACGGCAAACGCACTGAATTCCTCTCTTCAGCAGGGTCCCGGACTGTCCGCCCCCCCAGTCCCGGACTGTTCGCGGCAAGGGCGGACTGTCCGCCAACAGACCCCGGACTGTCCGCAGGCAAAATACCAAAAACAGCAGTGCTGCTGCAAGTCCCCTGGACAGTCCCGGACTGTCCACGGTTTATACCAGCGGACTGTCTGCCGGTCAACCGAACCCCAAACAGCAGAGATTCACAGCCACTGCTCTGGCCAAATCCCCGATGCGCGGACTGTTCGCGGGTACTACGGCGGACTGTCCGCGAGTACCCAGAAAGGGCGATTTTGGTCGCCCAAAACTCAAATCTCCTCCAAATCGATCCAAACCAAAATCCCTTGATCCCATACTTGGAGAGGATGATCACGACGTAGTTAGAAGACTATCCCCAAGAAATCATCCACTCAAATCAACTCAATCAACGGGAAATCGAAGGGGAAGGTGTATGAACCGAAAAAGCACCACGAAAACGAAATCAACCCGATCTACTTGTTCGTGAGGAGTTAGATGAATTCCTTTGGTCGAAATGACCTCCTCAACAAAACGAACAAGTTGATTCAAATGGATTTCGAAAAGACACACTAGAAAGGAGATTGAGTGATGGGAAAATCGCGGAGAAACGAAGAACGCAAAGAACATGAACCAAAACGCGAATCAACACAACGATCTGCAGCCGTAGCGCAAACACACTCTACAATGGTGAGGTTACGGCCTCACTTCCTCAAAATCAACAGTACACAGAGGCAAGGTTCTCTGCGGATCTCAGCTAGCTACAGCAGGGGATTAGGAGAGCAGGAAACCCTAGAAAGCAAGAGCAAATGATTGAGATAGAATGGGAGGAGGGTGTCTCCCTCTACTTATCCTAATTCTAATTCCTACTCTACCCCTCTCTAATTATAGAGCGAACCAGCTAAACCCTAGGGTTATTGTAACAGAACCGACCAATTTGCACCAGATTAAGCACCGAAAACCTCCGCTTACGCAAAGATCATCGAGTACTTAAGCTCGTACAAACCCGGTAGTCCGAAAATCTCGAAGGATTTCAAATCATTCAACGACATCCAGCCAAGATCGTACTTGTTCAGCAAACATGCTCACAGGTTACATCACAGTTGCACATAGTTCAAATTACATCAGAGTACGATACAATATTACAAACCATAGTTTGATAGTAGTAGCGGAAGCAACATAGTCTTTAAAACATAAGTTTGGATTGTCCGAGGGACGGCCATGGGCCCTTCTACACCGGGGGTTATCTCAGTGCCAAGTCGCTCAATCTATAACTGCCCACGGTCATGCTAGGTCGATCAGGCCCTGCCTGCTCTCGGACCATGCCAGGTTGATCAGAATAGTTGCCCACGGTACAGCTGAGGCCCTGGGTGTTAGGCGTCAACATCTCCATCACCGGCTCGAATAACCCTACTCGGCTTCGTGGGAGGTACTCAGACCTACTCCGTCAAGTGATCGACGTGTTCCATTTGACTGAAGGGACATTCCCGAACGGGTCCTAGGCGTCACAGACGGGAGCCTACTGGCACACAGAACCCATGTCCTGCTGCTCTTACATCCCGCCTCCGTCTCAGATTAATTATCACATGGTTATCTCATGATAGCACAGGCTAAACATGATCAGTATCCACCTACTGCGGGAGACAGGAAATCACCCGACTTTTACCGATCTAAGCAGGGCTAAGCATATAACGAGCCTAGACCTAAACAGGGATATCAAGATATATTGCAGGTGGACAAGGATAAGTAATAATGCATCAATGGTAGCAAGCAATTCCTATAACTTAATGCATCATTCATCATCAGGTTAATTATAAAATATTTGCAAACCGTAGGAGTTAGAATGCTCCGGGGCTTGCCTTTCTCAAAGTCCGACGGACGGTGGTCGCGGCACTCTGGTAGCTCGTCGGCGTCGGTCCCTCCGGCTTCTTCGTTCAGGTTCTCCTCCGGATTGGGCTCCTCCGGTGCTGACTGGGGTTGGTGTTGGAAATATGCCCTAGAGGTAATCATAGAGATGATGATATTTCTATTGTATCCATGATTTATTATATGTTCATTGAATATCCATTAAAGACAACTTGTATTGATTGGCAATTATGTGAATTGTCTGTGAGACTCTTTTACTTGTATGGTTATTCGATAGTAGTCCCTGATCGGAGTTCATGTGAGGACACACATGAATATTAGATCAGCACATGTATTAGTTGATGACTATGTTTCACAAGTCATAGACATGGAGATGTCAAACTAATAATGTGGGCACATGTAAGACATGGGGCTGGACTGACCCACGTGAGATGTTCTTATTATCTCTTTACACATCATGTACGTTATGTCCTTCGACCTGAGATTGTGGTATGTTCTCAAGATGTGAATCGACTTACTTAGGGACTATCAAACGCTACTTCGTAACAGGGTAGTCATAAAGATAGTCTTCGGGTTAGTCAGGAAACATGCTGTGAGACATAGACGATCAAGATGGGATTTGCCCTCTCCATGCGAGAGAGATATCACTGGACCACTCAAATGATTAGATCATAAAATGCATGGTCGTGCTTGGGTTAAGTGTTAACCAATCAGTTGGACCAAATATTGTGAGGCAAGGGAATTACGTATATGTGATCGTGGTGGTTCGTCAGATATGATCTTTGCGTATACATAGGAGTTGACACGTCTTGCTAGAGGCCGCTGTCAACTATTGGGCGAGTAGGAGTACTCGGGCCATGTCTATGTGTACGTGAACCCATAGGGTCGCACGCTTAAGGGGTTGGAAGCCTAATTCGAGTTGGACTCGAGTCAGACCGGGATTAGGGTTTGCTGATGGGCCTCCAGGTCGGTGGGCTCATTAGGGACAGCTATATAAAGAGGGGTGGGGCGACTAGGGTTGTAACCACGTCAATTGTTGACAGCCGTCGCCCACCTCACGCCCGCGCCTATTGCTCCTCGCAGACCTAGCAGTCTGGAAGTGTGACGCTTCCTCCCTGTACGTGTGGATACCTCGGAGGTGCTGCATCTGGAGCACATGGACGAACCGCACGTGGAGACGTGAAGGACGGACGTGAACATCTACACGGCATCACTGCGACGCGCACGTCTACACCGAGACGTCTTCCGCTGCATCTGCGCGTCTAGTGGTAATCACGTGATCTATAACTAGCAGTAGTTCCTAGTTTGTGGGGTCCGAATTTTTCGCGTTCGGCTAACACAGCAGAAGCGTTCGGCTTGTTTAGCGTTCGGCTAAATTTTGTGCATTCGGTTAGCGTAGCATTCGGCTAAACCTAGCATTCAGCTAGCGCAGCGAAGCGTTCGGCTAGCGCAGCTGAAGCATGGTTTTGTTTTCGGCTAAAAGAGCATCCCCATAACCCTTGATGAGGACATCGCCACGCTGGACACACCGACGCCATGGTCTTCCCCAAGTTGCAATCCGTCTCCAACTCAGCTACCTCATCACCCTCGGAATCCAGGAGCAGCCCCGGGTAAAATCAACGCCCCGGATGCATATGGACTCTGTTTTCGACGAAATATATGCTTGGAAAGATAATTTCATAAGCTAACCAATGGCTTTGAAATCACGTCAAAATACATCCGGAGTCAACGGGAATCGTCGAAACAAGTCAGCGTCCAGAATCTGCCAGGGTGCTGCGTCGCCGTATTTTGGTCCGTTGGGCCGTGTATCGTCTTAGAGCCCATTAGGGGGCGCGTCCAGCATAGACGATGTCCTAAACCCTATATTTAGTCATCGCCGCCGTCGTTAGGTCTTGGGTTTTGTTTTGAGTTTAGTTTTCCACCGAGAAACTGAATCGTTCATTGTAACTGTGGTGACAAATCCTTTTACAGTGATCCAGGGCCCCGGTTCTTGATCTCCTCCACTGTGTCGATTAGTCCTTTGGAACCGAATTCTTGAAACCCTCTATTATATTTGTGATATTCATATCTGTAATTTCAGAT
Source organism: Coix lacryma-jobi var. lacryma-jobi (assembly GCA_009763385.1). Lineage (NCBI taxonomy): Eukaryota > Viridiplantae > Streptophyta > Magnoliopsida > Poales > Poaceae > Coix > Coix lacryma-jobi. The sequence continues at coordinate 69,022,838 of CM019827.1, forward strand.
TGCGTGTTTTTACCCTCTTGCTTGTGTTCTTCTATTCGCTTGCAGGATTAGCCTTCTTGGCTAGGTCAATCAAGTTGTGCTTGGTCGATAACCAACGGAGCAGTGGTGTAACGGTTGCAGGGTTCGAATCGTGTCTGATTTGAAGCCGGATCGCCAACGTTGAGTTCTCCACCAATCGAACCTATCGCTACCTCACGGATGATCGGGCCATCCCTCATCAATTGGTATCGGATATTTCAGGTTTCCCGCGAGGTATAATTTCGTTTGCCCTTAGATTCATATTTGTTCATTACCTACAGTCCACAAAAAGCCAAAAAATATTTCAATTTTTGCTGTCCCATCGCCCTTTGTGCCTTTGCAATTTCGTTTCAGATTCGCTTTGTTGAGTTTGTGTCCGTGGTCGAGTCTTGTTGCTGGTTTAGGTTGTGATCGTCATCGTAGTTCAACGTGCCCTTCGTTGTTTCTTTGTTTCCACCGCTATCCCATCCACCGTTCCCAAACAACAAGTCGAAGCCACCACATTACTTGACTTGCCCCGCTAGCCGCCTTGTGTAACTTCTCGCCGCCGCGCAAACCCTAGATAGGTTGCCAACCGCCATAATTTTTGCCTGCCTCGCAGCCCTCCTTACATCATCTGGCACATACCTACTGCTGTTAATCACAAGGACGCTTGCTCTTGTGATCGTTGTTGGAGTTTAGGGTTGCTTTGCCCTAACTGCCGCTATCGAGTGGCTCTATCTGCTGTTTTTCGTGTTGTGCCTCCAGAAAACATAACTAGAGATACCTTCGGTAAAACAGGCATAACTTTTCGCTCGTTTGTCCGAAAAATCTGAAATTTTTTGTGGAGATTCTTGACACCGTTTGGAGCCGACCAAAACTCGGCCTCGCCTTGTTTGGTCCCCTCAAAATTGCCAAAAAAATTCGAGAAAATAAAGAAAAAAAATTGACAAGGTTTCTGCACGCTTTTCAGAGAACATGCAGATTTTGTGTAGACCACATCCGACCTCGGTTGAAGGTGCCAATTTTTGTGGTTACATCTTTTGTGATCCTTGTTCAGAGAAAATATAAAAAATAGTGAAAAAATCAAAAAAGTTTGATTCCTACTAGTACCTTTTTGGAAAATCAAGGGAAAATTCAGGAAAAAGAAAAATTCAGCTTGCTTGCTTGTTCTGTGAGTTCTTTCCATCGTTCTTTGTTTCATCTTGTTGCGCTTCGTCTACACACGTCTTAGCCAGCAATTCTGACTTGTACTTTGGATACATATTGAACTATGCTAATCTGCATTCGTTAATTGCTAATCCTTGCTGTCATATTGTGCCTACCTATAGCTCCACATATACTTCTGTCAGCACAGGTTCATCTTGCAACCGTTACCCACACTCAACAACAGATTGCTTCATCATTTTGGTTAGTTCTTGTTTGGCGTTGTAAGAATACAGGCAAGACGGTGGTAAACCGCTTGTGATTTTGCATTCCACTTCCACTTCTACCACCACCACTTGGTTCCTTTAGTTGATAGGGATAATCCTTTGTTGTTGTTTTTTTCTATCTTCTAACAATGGCAGGAATTCCGACGGACTTCAATGAGTGTGTATCCAAAGGCGAGCTTACAACATTCATGAATGAATAACGCAACCTCATGACCGAGCTGACGCGCAACGTGAACAATCTGGTCAACCGCATTACGCAGCTTGAGCGACGCCCTCAACCAAATCGTGATGACGAAGATGCAGATGCTGTTGGTGATGACGAAGATGCGGATGCTGATGCTGGTGCCCGTCGCCGCCTCAACTTCAATCGTCGTGGTATGGGAGATAATAATCATAATAATGATCCTTTTGCTAAAATTAAATTTAGCCTACCTTCCTTTGCTGGTAATATGGATCCAGAGGCATATTTAGATTGGGAACTTGCTGTTCAACAAAAATTTGATTCTCATAATATTCCTGCTGAGCATAGAGTTAGACTTGCTACTAGTGAGTTTACTAATTTTGCTTTATTCTGGTGGAGTGATCTTTGCAATGCTAATAATACTGCTGCTGTACCTCAAGCTTGGAATGCTTTAAAGTAACGCATGAAATCTCGTTTTGTTCCTCCTTATTACCAATGTGATCTACGTTTGAAACTGCAAACTTTAAAACAAGGTGATAAAGGAGTAGAGACATATTATCAAGAATTGCTTATTGGTTTAGCACGTTGTGGTATACATGAAGATGATGATGATGCTAGTGCTAGATTCTTTGGTGGTTTAAATCGTGATATCCACGATATTCTTGATTACAAAGATTGGACTAGGTTCAGCCAATTATATCATCTTGCTCTTAAAGCTGAACGAGAAGTACAGGGACGCAAACAACAACATCAGCCTTTCAGGTATAACACTAGGAGGACTTTTCAGCAACGTTCCGAGCCGGAGACGCCCAAGCTTCCTGCTGCACCACAGCCGTCTACACCTTCCGAGGTAAGTAAATTGTCTAATGTGCAGATTCCACAATTCAAGAAAGGTGCCACTTCGGGCGCTTCTACTAGATCTTCCTCGTCAAGCTCTACAATCATTTGCCACCGATGCAAAGGCATGGGACATGTCATGAAGAATTGCCCCAGTCGTCGCGCTTTCATTGCTACCGAGGATGGTTATGTAAGTACTAGTGATGTTGAAGATGATTTAGTTCTTGCTACTAACATTGCTGCAGATTCTACCGAGGACGATCAAGATATGGAGACCATCACCATTGACTCTGTGGCTGCTGCCGCGGACTATCCTAGTCTTCTTGTGCAGCGTGTGTTGAGTACACGTGTGGGACGTGAAGAAGAAGAGAAGAAGATCCAACGCCACAATTTGTTCCACATGTATCTCACTGTGCAGGGTTGTCGTGTTCTCACCATCATTGATAGCGGGAGTTGCAACAACTTGGTGAGTTCAGATTTGGTTGAGAAGCTTGGCTTAACCACACGGCAACATGCGTATCCATATAAACTGCAATGGTTCAATAATAATGGTATGACTAAGGTAACTAGATCAGCACGCATTAGCTTTTTCACAGGCTCTTATCATGATACTGCTGATTTTGATGTTGTCCCTATGCAAGCTTGTTCCATTTTGTTAGGTCGTCCATGGGAATTTGATAATGATGCTTTACACCATGGTAGAACTAATACATACACAATCACATAAGGACAAGAAAATTACTTTGCTGTCTTTGTCTCCTACAGATATTATTAAACATGCTAAAGAGATTAAAAATAAAAATAAACCCCCAACAGACATTGCTAAAAATAATGGGATTAAGTTAAAAGGAGGTTTTTTCTTGCTACAACTTCTACTACTAATGAGTTATATGATAACAATGATGCTCCTTGTTATACTATGCTTTGTCGCCATGCTAATGTTCCTACACATGCTCCTATACCATATATTTCGCATTGTGCGGTCACTAACCTTTTGCAGGAGCTCGGAGACAAGATGGAGTCGCGGACGACTCCAATTTTAGAAGGAAGGGATGATGAGGACATCGCCAAGATGGAGTCGAGGACGACTCCAATTCAAGAAGGGGAGGATGATGAGGACATCGCCACACTGGACACACCGATGCCATGGTCTTCCCCATGTTGCAATCCGTCTCCAACTCAGCTACCTCGTCACCCTCGGAATCCAGGAGCAGCCCCGGGTAAAATCAACGCCTCGAATGCATACGGACTCCGTTTTCGACGAACCAGATATGCTTGGAAAGATAATTTCATAAGCTAACCAGTGGCATTCGAATCACATCAAAATACATCCGGAGTCAACAGGAATCGTCGAAACAAGTCAGCGTCCAGAATCTGCCAGGGTGCTGCGTCGCCGTATTTTGGTCCGTTGGGCCGTGTATCGTCTTAGAGCCCATTAGGGGGCGCGTCCAGCATAGATGACATCCTAAACCCTATATTTAGTCGTCACCGCCGTCGTTAGGTCTTGTGTTTTGTTTTGAGTTTAGTTTTCCACCGAGAAACTGAATCGTTCATTGTAACTGTGGTGACAAATCCTTTTACAGTGATCCAGGGCCCCCGTTCTTGATCTCCTCCACTGTGTCAATTAGTCCTTTGGAACCAAGTTCTTGAACCCCTCTATTATATTTGTGATATTCATATCTGCAATTTCAGATTGCGTGTTTTTACCCTCTTGCTTGTGTTCTTCGATTCGCTTGCAGGATTAGCCTTCTTGGCGAGGTCAATCAAGTTGTGCTTGGTCGATAACCAATGGAGCAGTGGTGTAACGGTTGCAGGGTTCGAATCGTGTCTGATTTGAAGCCGGATCGCCAACGTCGAGTTCTCCACCAATCGAACCTATCGCTACCTCACGGAAGATCGGGCCATCCCTCATCAACCCTTCAGTGGTATCAGAGCCGTTACTGCCTCGTTATAGATTCGGTTGTGTGCATATAGAGATATGCGCGGTTGTAGATCATTTTTTGATCATGATTTGTGATCTTGCCGTATTGGTCATGTAACGATCTACTCCTACCGGTCGGAATTCCGCCATCGGAGTTAAGTGATACGTGTAAATCCAATCATGGCAAGATGGAGATCAATCAGATTGATCGAGTCGAATCTAGGTCATGAGTCGGGTGCATGAGATGTGCCGCGACATATGCAAAAGAGCGTTGTTCGGTAAAACGGTCATAACTTTTGCATACGACCTCGGATTGAGATGATCTTTAAACGAAAATCGATCTACAGAAAATTTTACATCCGATTTTCACCCGCTTTAGCTGGTTTTGTGGAATTTAGATTTGCGAAAAAAGGCCGGGAAAATTATGTTTTTTGCGATTCAAGATTAGATGTTGGGAACGTTTAAGTCTGTTTTGCAGGGATTCATGACTGGTATAGCCCTTATGTGTATGTGATGCATGTATGTAATTATTTCATGACTTGCATGTCGTGATTATGACAATATGGCCGGAGCCACATATATATTGTCCATTTAATGTAATGGCCTGCGTGCCAAATTGTGATGATCCTACTCGCGACTATGTAATTGTTTTAATTACGCTAGTTGTAGCTAGTCTCGATGGATTCATCGCTGGAGGATGGCGTGCATATACCATGTACATGGAGATCATCATGGTGAACAGATTGGCGGAGATGGAGATCTCCAAAGAAACACTGGGCTATACCAAGTCATATCTGTGTTGATGCTATTCTCTTATTACGTTCTACTTTCACATATGGTTCATGTTTATTGTCTACATGCGGTAGTGAAAGTGTAGAACGATCCCTCGGTAATGTTCAAGTCATATGCTTCCCCAAACCTTGCACTGTCATATGTCTTGTACAATCGGTGGTGCGCCTATGAAATTAGGGTGTCACTGATTTTCCTTTACCAGGCAGGTTCGTATCGGATACTTACTGCAGAAGGGTTGGTTACTTGAACAAGGTCATCCTAACGGTTAGGGACCTTGAAGCATAAGGAGTCGAGCACGCATAGAGATGCTGGCCAACAACAAGAGTCATATGTGATATGATTAGCAAAGAGTTGCTTACTGATCTACCATGTCCACTAGCGGTGATGCTAAAGCTCACTAGTAGACTTGTTAGTTTGTGTCTTGAATCATTGAGATTCAATAGAGGGATATTGATCTCAGTGGGAGTAGATTTTATTAATGATTTAATATCATTTACTCTGTCTTGGATACTTTGTCTTAGTATTTTGCATTTACTTTTGTTGTAGATCAATGGCACCTAGCAATCCACCATTTACTTTACGATCAATCCTTGAGAAAGATAAATTGAATGGAACAAACTATGCGGATTGGATATGCAACCTGAGAATTGTTCTTAGGGATGAGAAAAAGGAAGATATTCTAGACACCCCACTACCAGAGGAACCTGCTGATAATGCACCTGCTACTGAGAAAATCGCTTACAAGAAAGCATGTGACGCTGATCTTGAAGTAGGATGCCTGATGCTTGCTAGCATGGAACCAAATCTGCAGATGCAGTTTGATAATAACCATACAGCCTACTGAAGGACCGAGAAGCTATCCGAAAGCGACCAGAGGGGGGGTGAATGGGAGCTTCAAAATTTCCTTTCGGAAACTAGAGCCACTGTCCCAAAATCAACCCCAAGAGCGAACCCTAGAGCTTGCTAATGTCTACGACCCTAGATGTAGGGTGGATGCTTCCAAGAAGCACAGCGGGACACTAGACATCTCAAGAAAGCCAACGCAAAAGACGGAAACCAAATCCGAGAACGACCGAGCGAACTGCGAACGAAACAGCGCTGAACTGGATCGACCGGACACTGCCTGCGTCCGGTCCACGAGCACCGGACGCGTCCGGTTAGGAGAAATCCGATTTTGGACCTCTCTGTGTTGGACCGGACGCACTGTTCCCCAGCGTCCGGCCGAACACCGAGCGTCCGGTCAAAAGAGACAAGTCTTAGGAACAATACCAGGGGCGAGTCCGGTCAGAAAGAAAATACAGCGTCCGGTCAAGCACAGGAACACAGCTTGCAACGCTCAACGACCGGACTCACGCTCAACGACCGGACCCACGGAGTCAGCGTCCGGTCACCCCGCGGCCAGCGTCCGGTCACCCCGACAGCACCCTGTTCGTCCACCGATTTGACTAGAACTCTCCCAAAACAAATCCTCTAGGGATCAAACTTGGTGAGTGAAGTCACAAGGAAGATAGTGAGCTATCCCTAAGAGATCATGGCTCGAACCTATCTCCAAATCGGTGAATCGAAGAATTTTGGGAAAGGGAAGAAAAACTTGACCCGAAACGAAAAATCGATCGATCTCCTAGACCGTGAGGTTAGAGATTAATTCCTTCGGTGGAAAGAAGTGCCTCACGATCTAGAACAACTTGGATCAAACGGATTTGCAAAAGACGAACCGAGCAAAGAGATCAAGCGACGGGAAAATCATGGAGAAGAAGGATTCCGCGAAGAACACGAACAAAGCAAGAAACACAGCCACGAATTGCAAGCCGAAGCGCAAACACACGCTACGACAAGGAGGTTACGGCCTCCTTTCCTCAAAAACAACAAGTACACAGAGTCTGGAGTCTCTCTGCGGATCTCAGCTACAGCAGGGGATGGGAGAGCAGGAAACCCTAAGTGCAGGAATGAAATGAGATGACTAAAAACTGAGATAACTGAGATAGGGAGAAGGGTGGCTCCCCTGGACTACTTAACCTATTCTAATCTAAGTCTATTTCCTACTCTACCCCTTTCTAAACTAATTACAGAGCGAACCAGCCAAACCCTAGGGCTATTCTGGTCCAACCCGAAGTGGTAGGTAGGATCGACGGCCATGCCCACACAAGTCGTCCGCGTTGCCTCCACGCAACCTTCTGATTGCCGCCACGTGCCGTCCTTGCTTTGCACCCCCGGTTTTGAGGCCCAAACCAGGAAACCAGCATTTTCCATCAGCCCCCGGTTTTGAGGCCCAAACCGGGAAACCAGCCTCCAGCCCGAGTTTTGAGGCCCAAACTCGGCAAACCCGCAGCGCCTAGGTTTTGAGGCCCAAACCTGGAAACCGGCCCATGGCCCGAGTTTTGTGGCCAAACTCGGAAACCGTCCGCGCCCAGGTTTTGTGGCTCAACCTGGAAACCGAGCACCCAGGTTTTGAGGCCCAAACCTGGAAACCGTCCACCCGTTGGTTTTTCCCTGGCTCTACCAACAAACCGGAGCTGTAGAGGGGATGCACCGCCCGTGCACCCCGTCCACCGACACGTGTCCCTAGGTCCTCGACCCAAGCAACACCGTGCCCCGCAAGTCTTCGCTTGTCCCTGTCCCAGGCTGTCAGCCACCACAGCTGATCCTCAGGCACTCCGGTCCCTCAGTCCAAGCCTCACGTCCGCCCTTCACCGCTCGGTACATCGGCATGGCACGTCCGCCGCACGGCACGCCCATCCTTCACCACACCCGGTCCGTCAGCACGGCACGTCTCAACTTGACCTTCACCTGCCCTCGATCACTGTCTCCGTGCTCGACACCTGCACAACACAAGCCAAAGAACATGCGATCAATCCAGTTGACAATCACTCATCACTCAGAGACCCGGCATACACCCATGTATCCGCAATCTCCCCCTTGATGAGTGCATTGTCAACTACACACACAAATCATAATAGGAAGAAGAAGGTAGGAGGAAGAAGAAGAGAGAACTCGACCAAATGACCCAAAAGCATAGCAAAGCCGAAGAAGGTCAAGTGGAAGAAGCAAAACAACTTGGTCCCCAAAGACATGGGCAACGGCTCGACGCAACCAAGCAAAGCAAAGCTAGCCCTCAAGAAGAGGCAGAACAGGCTCAACACCGCTAGCAAGATACCAATTGAAATACCAATAGAAAATTGGAGCAAACACTTGGCAAAATGCTAGTCCCTCAAGATAGAGGCACAGAGGCTCAACACAACTAGCAAGAAAATCACTCCGAACCAATTGGAATGCCAAGACAAATGATACCAATTGAGGAAAAACTTCGACACCAAATGAGGAAAATGTTTGCTAGTCCCTCAAGACAGAGGCAACGACTCAACACAACTAGCAAACTCCCCCTCGACAAGTGCAATCAACTAGAAGAGCTCCCCCTTAGTCGAACATCCGGGAAGCAAAAGAAAACCCCCTTAGTCAACCGATCGGAGCATGATTTGTCATTGTCATTTTTCTCCCCCTTAGTTGAAAATGCACTTATCAAGCAACCAGGGCAAAAAATTTCTCTCCCTTGGCAAAGGCACTCGAGTAAAGCTCAAACCAAAATCACGCAAAGTGGCCATCATCCAGAGTAACTGGGAACAGCAGCTAGCCGCAGCAACATACTCAGCCTCCGTGGTAGACTGGGCGACACTAGACTGCTTGCGAGAGGACCACGATACAAGAGAAGACCCAATAAACTGGCAAGTCCCAGATGTGGACTTGCGCTCGATACGACAACTAGCAAAATCGGCATCGGAATAACCGCAAAGCGAGAGAGTGGAGGAAGCAGAATACCAAATCCCGAACTCAGGCGTGAAACGAAGGTACCTGAAGATGCGCTTCACTGCCTGACGGTGAGAAGTGCGCGGCGACGCCTGAAAGCGCGCGCACAGACACACCGCGAACTGGATGTCCGTGCGTGTTGCCGTCAGGTAGAGTAGCGACCCGATCATACTGCGGTACTCCTTCTGGTCCACTGCTTCTCCATCCACATCCGCATCCAGGGCAGTCGTCGTCGACATGGGTGTTGGAAGAGGCTTGGCCTCACCCATATCAATCCGCTTCAGCAAGTCTTTGGTGTACTTGCCCTGGTGCACAAACGTCCCCTCTCGGGATTGCTTAATTTGCAACCCGAGAAAGAATGTCAGCTCGCCCATCATGCTCATCTCGAACTCCCTGCTCATAGTATCTGCAAACTTGGCAACCAAAGCGTGAGAAAACCACCGAAAATGATATCATCCACATATATTTGGACCAAGAGTGTGTCTTTGCCCTGCCGGAGGAGAAAGAGCGTCTTATCCACACATCCCATTTTAAAACCCTTAGCTAGCAGAAAAGTTTTCAATCTATCGTACCAGGCTCTAGGGGCTTGTTTCAAACCATACAAAGCTTTGTGGAGTTTAAAACATGGTTTGGAAACTTGGGATTTTCAAAACCGGGGGGTTGCTCAACATAAACCTCCTCCTCTATGTAGCCGTTTAAAAAGGCACTCTTGACATCCATTTGAAAAAGTTTGAAACCCCTGGATGCAGCATAAGCCAAGAGTATCCTAATAGCCTCCAAACGAGCTACAGGAGCGAAGGTCTCCTCATAATCTATCCCTTCCTTCTGACTATAGCCTTTCGCTACAAGTCGGGCCTTATTCTCACAACATGGCCATCCTCTCCTTGCTTGTTTTTGAATACCATTTTGTCCCAATAGGCTTACAGTCAGGTGGAGGTGGAACTAGAACCCAAACCCGATTTCGCTCAAATCTCTAGCTCCTCATGCATGGCATTAACCCAATCCGGATCCGTCAATGCGTGTCCAACATCTCGGGGCTCAAAATTAGCAACAAAAGCAGAATGAGCGAAGTGCGAGATGTGCTGTGACCTGGAGCGAGTAATTCGCTCGTCGATGTTGCCGATCATCTGTTCAGGGGGTGCTGGCACTGGATATGTCGTGGTGCCTCCCTGGAAGAAGTAACCTCCCCCTCAACAGCAGCTGGTTCCACCCCGGGTACAAAAGGTACCGCGCGAGGTGGAGGATCCCACGGCCCCCAGGAAGAAGAGGTATCGGGGCCGTGAGTCGTCGTCGAGGCCGCTCCTTGCGGCGCGGCAGGTGGAGGGGGTGCTGGATCATCCATACCTTCAACACCCTCCTCGTCATCGAAAAGAGGCTCTCCAACCTCATGATCACCTGCACGCTCAAAATGAGAAGAAGGAGAAACAAGAGTCTCGTCGAAGGTGACATCTGATGTCTCCATGACTCGGTTAGTATCAAGGTTAAGTACACGATATGCTCTAGAGTGAGTGCCATAACCCAGAAATACTCCATCAGAAGAACGAGACTCAAACTTGTCCAGGTTGCCTTTCTTCAAAATAAAACAATGGCAACCGAAGACTCTAAAATAACTCACCTTGGGCTGGCGACCAAAACGCAACTCATAAGAGGTCTTCTTCAAAAACGCTCTCAGAAAAATGCGATTTGAAATATAGCATGCAGTGTTCATAGCTTCGGCCCAAAAGCGCCTAGGAGTCCTATGCTCATCGAGCATCGTCCTGGCCATCTCAACAAGGGTCCGATTCTTCCTCTCTACAACACCATTTTGGGGCAGTGTGTAGGGGGAAGAAAACTGATGCTCCAAACCAAGGCGGTTACAAAACTTCTCAAAATCTGAATTTTTGAATTCGGAACCATTATCACTTCTAATAGCCCGCATCGAGTTCAAAGGGAACTCGTTCTGAAGACGCAAAATCAGATTGCGAGCAAATGAGAAAGTCTCAGTCTTCTCAGTCAAAAAGAAGACCCACGAATACCTCGAAAAGTCGTCAACAACAAACCAAAACATACCACTTATCACCAACCGAGCTCACCCGAGCCGGACCAACAAGGTCCATGTGTAAAAGCTCTCCAGGGGCGCGAGGTCATGACCTTAGTCACTGGATGGTGGGGAGCGGCGACCATCTTCCCATGTCTACAAGAATGGCAAACTAGATCCTTCTCCATCGAAAGCTTGGGCAATCCTCGGATTAGGCCAAGTGAGCTAAGTCTTGCAAGCAAGTCGAAGCTTAAGTGACCGAGTCTCCTATGTCACTTCCAAAGATCAGAAGAAGAAGGACTAGCCAAAAGACAGCGAGAAGAACCAAACGACTCCGAGAAGTTCGCGCGAAAGACTTTCCCAAAGGGCAAAATCAGACATACAAGATCGCCCTGAGGATCTAAGATGTGACTAAGGTTCAGTTTGAAACGAATCTCATAGTCATCATCAAAAAGTTGCGAAACAGAAAGCAAGTTAAAATGCAGGTTAGAAACAAGAGCAACATCGCGCAACACAAAGTGCTCATTAACCCGCACAGTCCCACGGGACAATACCTTACCTTTACTATTATCGCCGAAGGTTATGTACTCCTTTCCGACGACCGGGCTAAGGCTGGAGAACCACTTGGCGTTACCGGTCAAGTGCCTCGAACAACCGGAATCCACCAACCAAATGTCCTCCAACCGTCTTACCTACATCAATAAAAAGACATAGGGTGAGCATACGGTCCAACACTGGGGTTAGTGAAGTAAGGGGAAAACCAGTGTTGGGCCGGCTGCTCAAAAGAAAGGTTAGGGTAAAAACCATTCCTAGCCTGTCCACGAGGGTAGCGATCACCACGCACAGGAAAACGTGGTCCGCTGGGGACGAAGCGCTCACCGCGATACTCAACCTGCGGTGGGGGAAAGCGCTCAACAAAGCCTCCGCCACGGGGTCCGTTATCTGTAAAAGCAGGACCCCGTCGGGCACGCTCTCTACGAGGCCTATGCCTAGGGACCTGGGGCTCAACACCTCTAGGCCTAGCGTCTCTCCTCGGAGCTCTCCTCTCCTGCCTAGGCCTGGGAACCTCTCCTCCGGGCCTAGCAGCTCTCCTCTGGACATTCGGCACATGCCCACCATGAGACGGATGGTACATGTCCGGGTTGTCCATCTCCCGTGCACGGCGCGCCTCTCGCTTGCGCCGAAAGCAGAACTCACTCAAGTGACCATCCCTCCCACAGAAGTCACACTGGTACCTCACCGCGCGCAAAGGGGGTTGTTGGTACGCTGGGCTGTGGGTATGGTTCACTTTGCCCTTCTGTGGCAAACACTCCTCTGGATGGGTGGCATTGTGTCAAGCTTGTTCTTGAGGTGGTTTGGCTTGGGAGCCCACACTTGGTTCTTGGGTGGAGCTCTCGGGTTTCCTCAAACACCCCATCCTTGGTGGTAGGCTTGACAGCTCTTTAGGTGGAAGCTTGGTTAGTTTGGGAGTAGTGGTGGAGTTGGGCTTATCACTCGGGTTTAGACCACTAGACTCACCAATCTTCCCAAAAGCGGAAAGATCAACACCTGGAGCAAAACCTACACCAGGACCTCCAGCAGCTCGCTTGAATTGGGAGATCATCATCCCAAGCTGCGGCTCACCACAAGATACCCATGACAAGATGGTCCGAAGGTATGTGTTTTCTTCCTCCTCGGTTTGCATCTTGCCATGCTTCACATTTGCTATCTCCATCTCCAAACCCTCACACAAAGCACACCTCGTGACACAAGTGCTATCCGAGCTGGCCTTCTCTAAGGACTCAAGCTTGGCATTCTTCTCTGCCAACTCGGACTGCAAGACAGGACAAGTCTTGCACGCACCCAACAAAGAAGGTCTAGCCTTCAGCTCATCCAGCTCTCCTACCAATGCAGCATACTTACCCCTCAAAGTGAGAAGGTCAGTCATGTGCGTGGTGCACGACTCGCACTCAACCTCCTCCGACACGACCACGGTGGACTTGGCAAACTCTAGCTCCCTCACCGTGTCCTCCCACTTCTGCCTAAACTCCTTGCGCTCTATAGCAGCACGCCTAAGCAACTTATCCTGGCTAAGGAGGGCAGCAGTAAGCTTCTCGACCTCGGAAGAAAGCTTGTCATAGGTGAGAGATACCTGGGAGGTGTCGTCGTCGTCGTCGTTCCGAGGAGTGTGCTCCTGCTCTCCTCCGACCTCATCTCCGAGCGCCATGGTGCAAAGGCCTCCTTTGTCAGCGAAGAAGCACAGTCCGTTCAGCTCGTCCTCAATCCGCTTCTTCTTCCCGGACTCGTCATCGCTTGAGCAAGCGGAGTCGTCATCCGAGCCGTCGACGTCGCTGAGCGCGGCGAAGAATGCACGCTTCTCAGCCTGAGCCTTCTCCAAGTACTTCTTCTTGATGTACTCTTTGTTGAAGCTGCCCTTCTTCTTGTGAGTTGGAGGGACGTGCTTCTCCTTGTACTTGGAGTCGTTCTTGCGCCCATGATCGCCCTTCCCCGAGTGCTTGTTCTTCTTGGGCAGTTGGCGATGAAGTGGTCGGGGTCGCCGCACTCGTAGCAGCCCGTGCGTCCTCCTTCGCGACGGCGGTTCATGCGGTTGTTGTGGAACCGCGAGAACCGGTTGGCAAGCAAAGCCAACTCCTCGTCTCCCAAAGACTCCAGCTGGTCCTCTGTGACAGAAAAGAGAGAAGAAAGTGCAAAGCCAGCTGAGGGGTTAGAGGAAGAACTGGAAACCAAAGCCATAGTCGGGCCAGAAGGATTTGCATAAGAAGCCCTCGACATGGCATCGATCTCACTGGACTTGAGCTTACTGAAGAGCTCATCGCACGTGAGGGTCTCATAGTTAGGTGATTCGATGATCGCTTGAACTTTGGAATCCCACACCGACCGATCGAGAGTATGTAAAAGCTTCAAAGCCCTCTCATGATCGTCGAAAGGCAACTGCTCCTTGTTAGCCCTCGTCCTGTTGACAATCACCTGAAAGCGAGCGAATAAACTTTCTATGCTCTCACCAGGCTGATGTCGAAAGTTCTCATACTCTCTCTTGAACGACTCGTAGAGTCGGGTTTTGACTTGAGAGGTTCCCTCATGAAAGCGCATGAGGGTGGCCCAAATCTCCCGAGCCGTAGAGAGGTGAGAAATGCGATCAAACTCACCCATGCTCAAACAAGAAAAAAGAGCATTACGAGCTCGGCTATTGGCATCGTGCTCATCAATTTGCTGTTGAGTCACACGAGCAGCCAAGACCATGTAATCTGGGGAGTTGCAAATATCCCAGATAGAAGCGCCCAAACTCTGCAGATAGGCCGACATGCGTATCTTCCAATACGCATAGTTCGTCCCATCGAAAAACGGCGGTTTGCCCACGCCGCGATCCATGTCGCCTTCGGTGGATCTGGAACCGGCTAAGGTGGAAGATCCTTAACCCGCTCTGATACCAATTGAAGGACCGAGAAGCTATCTGAAAGCGACCAGAGGGGGGGGTGAATGGGAGCTTCAAAATTTCCTTTCGGAAACTAGAGCCACTGTCCCAAAATCAACCCCAAGAGCGAACCCTAGAGCTTGCTAATGTCTACGACCCTAAATGTAGGGTGGATGCTTCCAAGAAGCACAGCGGGACACTAGACAACTCAAGAAAGCCAACGCAAAAGACGGAAACCAAATCTGAGAACGACCGAGCGAACTGCGAACGAAACAGCGCTGAACTGCATCGACCGGACTCTGCCTGCGTCCGGTCCACGAGCACCGGACGCGTCCGGTCAGGAGAAATCCGATTTTGGACCTCTCTGTGTTGGACCGGACGCACTGTTCCCCAGCGTCCGGTCGAACACCGAGCGTCCGGTCAAAAGAGACAAGTCTCAGGAACAGTACCACGGGCGAGTCCGGTCAGAAAGAAAATACAGCGTCCGGTCAAGCACAGGAACACAGCTTGCAACGCTCAACGACCGGACTCACGCTCAACGACCGGACGCACGGAGTCAGCGTCCGGTCACCCCGCGGCCAGCGTCCGGTCACCCCGACAGCACCCTGTTCGTCCACCGATTTGACTAGAACTCTCCCAAAACAAATCCTCTAGGGATCCAACTTGGTGAGTGAAGTCACAAGGAGGATAGTGAGCTATCCCTAAGAGATCATGGCTCGAACCTATCTCCAAATCGGTGAATCGAAGAATTTCGGGAAAGGGAAGAAAACTTGACCCGAAACGAAAAATCGATCGATCTCCTAGACCGTGAGGTTAGAGATTAATTCCTTCGGTGGAAAGAAGTGCCTCACGATCTAGAACAACTTGGTTCAAACGGATTTGCAAAAGATGAACCGAGCAAAGAGATCAAGCGACGGGAAAATCGTGGAGAAGAAGGATTCCGCGAAGAACACAAACAAAGCAAGAAACACAGCCACGAATTGCAAGCCGAAGCGCAAACACACGCTACGACAAGGAGGTTACGGCCTCCTTTCCTCAAAAACAACAAGTACACAGAGTCTGGAGTCTCTCTGCGGATCTCAGCTACAGCAGGGGATGGGAGAGCAGGAAACCCTAAGTGCAGGAATGAAATGAGATGACTAAAACTGAGATAACTGAGATAGGGAGAAGGGTGGCTCCCCTGGACTACTTAACCTATTCTAATCTAAGTCTATTTCCTACTCTACCCCTTTCTAAACTAATTACAGAGCGAACCAGCCAAACCCTAGGGCCATTCTGGTCCAACCCGAAGTGGTAGGTAGGATCGACGGCCATGCCCGCACAAGTCATCCGCGTTACCTCCACGCAACCTTCTGATTGCCGCCACGTGCCGTCCTCGCTCTGCACCCTCGGTTTTGAGGCCCAAACCGGGAAACCAGCCTTTTCCATCAGCCCCCGGTTTTGAGGCCCAAACCGGGAAACCAGCCTCCAGCCCGAGTTTTGTGGCCAAACTCGGAAACCGTCCGTGCCCAGGTTTTGTGGCTCAACCTGGAAACCGAGCACCCAGGTTTTGAGGCCCAAACCTGGAAACCGTCCACCCGTTGGTTTTTCCCTGGCTCTACCAACAAACCGGAGCTGTAGAGGGGATGCACCGCCCGTGCACCCCATCCACCGACACGTGTCCCCAGGTCCTCGACCCAAGCAACACTGTGCCTCGCAAGTCTTCGCTTGTCGCTGTCCCAGGCTGTCAGCCACCACAGCTGATCCTCAGGCACTCCGGTCCCTCAGTCCAAGCCTCACGTCCGCCCTTCAACGCTCGGTACATCGGCATGGCACGTCCGCCGCAAGGCACGCCCATCCTTCACCGCACCCGGTCCGTCAGCACGGCACGTCTCAACTTGACCTTCACCTGCCCTCGATCACTGTCTCCGTGCTCGACACCTGCACAACACAAGCCAAAGAACATGCGATCAATCCAGTTGACAATCACTCATCACTCAGAGACCCGGCATACACCCGTGTATCCGCACCTACGATATGATCGTGGCGCTGGATGAGATGTTCCAGACTCAGGCTAGAACCGAAAGGTTCAATGTTTCTAAGTCTCTTGCTGAGACTAAGTTAGCAGAGGGTGCATGCAGCAGTGGACCACATGTGATCAAGATGGTTGGTTACACTCAGAGGTTGGAGAAGCTAGGCTTCCCAATTGGTCCAGAACTGGCTACTGACTTCATTCTCTCTTCTCTCCCACCTAGCTATGGGAACTTCATCTCGAACTACCATATGCATGGCGCGGAGAGGGGCTTGAATGAGCTGTGTGGCATGCTTAAGACAACAGAAGCAGACATCAAGAAAGGTGCTGGCGGCAGCCATATGATGGCGATCCAAAACAAGCCTAACTTTAAGAAAAAAGACAACTTTTGGAAGAATAGGAAGGGCATGGGCAAGGCCAAGGATGTTATCTCTAAGCCAAACCCCTGTGCGCCTAACGCTGCTGGACCAACTGCTGATTCTGAGTGCTTCCACTGTAAGGGGAAAGGTCACTGGAAAAGGAACTGCAAGGTGTACTTAGCATCCTTGATGAAGGATGGCGGTGGTAAAGGTACTCTCGCTGCTTTTACACTTGTTGTTCATATTACAGATATTTTCCTCGCTAACTCTTATATTAATTCTTGGGTATTTGATACCGGCTTGGTTGCTCATATTTGCAATACGATGCAGGGAATGATAAGAAGTAGAAGCGTTGGAAAAGGGGAGGTTGATTTCCGCGTGGGCAACAATGCAAGAGTTGCTGCGTTGAACGTCGGGACGATGCAACTCCACCTCCCATCAGGATTTTTTTGGAGTTGAATAATTGTTATTTTGTTCCAAGTTTAAGTCGAAACATTGTGTCACCTTCATGTTTGATGAAGGATGGCTATTCATTTGCGAGTAAAGACAATGGTTGTGTAATCTCTAAGAATGATATGTTGGTGGCTTTTGCATCCATTGTGAATGGGTTGTTTATTTTAAATCTTGATGATGCACCTATGACTATCTGTAATATTACTGCTAAAAGGCCTCGGTTTAATGAGTTAAGTCCTACCTATTTGTGGCATTGTCGTTTGGGTCATATAAGTGAAAACCGCATGAAGAAGCTCCATGCTGATGGGATTCTAACTTCGTTTGATTTTGAATCATACGAGACATGTGAGGCTTGCTTGCTGGGCAAGATGACCAAGTCGCCTTTCACAGGTTTTCCTGAGAGTGCGTCTGACTTATTGGAACTTATACATACTGATGTATGCGGACCAATGAGTACGACAGCTAGAGGCGGATTCCAATACTTCATAACCTTCACTGATGATTTTAGCAGATATGGCTATATCTATCTGATGAAGCATAAGTCTGAAACATTTGAAAAGTTCAAAGAATTTCAGAATGAGGTAGAGAATCAACGTGGCAAGAAAATTAAGGCCTTGCGATCTGATCGTGGAGGTGAATATTTGAGCCACGAGTTTAGCAATCATCTTAAGAGTTGTGGAATTGTTCCACAGCTTACGCCACCTGGAACGCCTCAGCGAAACGGTGTGTCCGAGCGACGTAATCGAACTTTGTTAGACATGGTTCGGTCTATGATGAGCCAGTCGGGCCTTCCTTTATCGTTTTGGGGATACGCTCTAGAAACAGCCGCTTTCACATTAAATAGGGTACCGTCTAAGTCCGTAGTTAAGACACCATATGAGATATGGACTGGTAAGAGTCCCAGTTTGTCTTTTCTAAAGATTTGGGGCTGTGAAGTTTATGTCAAACGACTTATATCAGATAAACTAACACGCAAGTCGGACAAGTGCTTTTTCGTGGGATACCCAAAGGAAACTTTAGGGTATTACTTCTACAACCGCTCAGAGGGCAAAGTGTTTGTTGCTCGAAACGGTGTTTTTTTAGAGAAAGAGTTTCTCAAAAGAGACAAGAGAGGGCAGAAGGTGTATCTTGAAGAAGTTCAAGATGAGCCAACAGGGATTGACTCGATGAGTGATGCTAATGTAGCAGAACATGTTGAGCTACCTGTGGCAAAAGACACCCCGCCCCAACCACGAAGGTCGGCAAGAATCCGTGAGTTGCGTGGGGAAGTGTTATTGTTAGACGATGACGAACCTGCAACTTTTGCCGAGGCAATGATGGACCCTGATTCTGAGAAATGGCATAGTGCCATGAGATCCGAGATAGATTCCATGGGAGCCAATCAAGTTGGAACTTGGTTGACCCGCCTGATGGGGTAAGACCCATAGAGTGCAAATGGATTTATAAAAAGAAAAAAGATATGGATGGAAACGTCCAAGTTTATAAAGCTCGACTTGTCGCAAAAGGTTTTTGGCAAGTTCAAGGAGTTGTCTACGACGAGACTTTCTCGCCGGTAGCGATGCTTAAATCTATCCGGATCATTCTAGCAATTGTTGCCTATTATGACTATGAGATATGGCAGATGGATGTTAAAAACAGCCTTTCTAAATGGAAATTTGGAAGAGGACGTGTATATGATACAACCCGAAGGTTTTGTTGATCCTAGCAATGCTAGAAAATATGCAAGCTTAAGAAATCTATTTATGGATTAAAGCAAGCATCTCGGAGTTGGAATATTCGTTTTGATGAGGTGGTCAAAGGGTTTGGCTTCCGTCAAAATGAAGAAGAACCTTGTGTTTACAAGAAGGAAAGTGGGAGCGCTGTTGTGTTTCTAATCTTGTATGTAGATGACATACTATTGATTGGGAATGACATTCCGATGTTGCAAACCGTAAAGACTTCACTGAATAATAGTTTTTCTATGAAGGATTTAGGAGAAGCAACATATATTCTGGGCATTAAGATCTATAGAGATAGGTCAAATAGGCTAATAGGATTAAGCCAAGAAACGTACATTGATAAGGTGTTGAAGCGGTTCAACATGGAACAGTCCAAGAAAGGGTTCTTGCCTATGTCACATGGCATGCGCTTTAGCGAGAAACAGTGTCCTTCGACATCTGATGAGCGAGAGCGCATGAGTAAGGTTCCATATGCTTCGGCCATTGGTTCCATCATGTATGCCATGATATGTACACGCCCGGATGTCTTATATGCTCTAAGTGTTGCGAGCAGATATCAAGCTAATAGTTGAGAGTCACTGGACTTGCTAAAAACATCCTTAAGTACTTGAGAAGGACTAAAGATGTGTTCCTAATCTATGGAGGTGAGGAGGAGCTCGTTGTAAATGGTTACACCGATGCTAGCTTCCAAACTGACACAGATGATTCACAATCTCAATCAGGTTTTGTGTTCACAATAAATGGTGGTGCAGTCAGTTGGAAAAGTTCCAAGCAGGAGACCATGTCTGATTCTACAGCAGAAGCCGAGTACATTGCAGCTAGTGGAGCTGCAAAGGAAGGTGTTTGGTTGAGGAGGTTCCTCATTGATCTTGGTGTGTTTCCAAATGCGTCTAGCCCATTGTCTCTACACTGTGATAGCAATGGGGCGATCGCGCAGGCTAAGGAGCCAAGGAATCACCAGAAGAACAAACATGTACTGTGGAAATTTCATCTCATTCGAGAGTTCATTGGAAGAGATGAGATAAAGATGTGCAAAATACATACAGATTTGAATGTAGCAGATCCTTTGACAAAGGCTCTTTCATAGCCTAAGCATGAGGCGCACGTGAGGTCTATGGGTATTAGATATCTAAAAGATTAACTCTAGTGCAAGTGGGAGACTGTTGGAAATATGCCGTAGAGGTAATCATAGAGATGATGATATTTCTATTGTATCCATGATTTATTATATGTTCATTGAATATTCATTAAAGACAACTTGTATTGATTGGCAATTATGTGAATTGTCTGTGAGACTCTTTTACTTGTATGGTTATTCGATAGTAGTCCCTGATCAGAGTTCATGTGAGGACACACATGAATATTAGATCAGCACATGTATTAGTTGATGACTATGTTTCACAAGTCATAGACATGGAGATGTCAAACTAATAATGTGGGCACATGTATGACATGGGGCTGGACTGACCCAACGTGAGATGTTCTTATTATCTCTTTACACATCATGTACGTTATGTCCTTCGACCTGAGATTGTGGTATGTTCTCAAGATGTGAATCGACTTACTTAGGGACTATCAAACGCTACTTCGTAACAGGGTAGTCATAAAGATAGTCTTCGGGTTTGTTAGGAAACATGCTGTGAGACATAGACGATCAAGATGGGATTTGCCCCTCTCCATGCGAGAGAGGTATCACTGGACCACTCAAATGATTAGATCATAAAATGCATGGCCGTGCTTGGGTTAATTGTTAACCTATCAGTTGGACCAAATATTGTGAGGCAAGGGAATTACGCATATGTGATCGTGGTGGTTTGTCAGATATGATCTTTGCATATATATAGGAGTTGACACGTCTTGCTAGAGGCCGCTGTCAACTATTAGGCGAGTAGGAGTACTCGGGCCATGTCTATGTGTATGTGAACCCATAGGGTCGCACGCTTGAGGGGTTGGAAGCCTAATTCGAGTTGGACTCGAGTCAAACCGGGATTAGGGTTTGCTGATGGGCCTCCAGGTCGGTGGGCTCATTAGGGACGCCTATATAAAGAGGGGTGGGGCGACTAGGGTTGTAACCACGTCAATTGTTGATAGCCGTCGCCCACCTCACGCCCGCGCCTATTGCTCCTCGCAGACCTAGCAGTCTGGAAGTGTGACGCTTCCTCCCTGTATGTGTGGATACCTCGGAGGTGCTGCATCTGGAGCACAAGGATGAACCGCACGTGGAGATGTGAAGGACGAACGTGAACATCTACACGGCATCACTGCGACGCGCACGTCTACACCGAGACGTCTTCCGCTGCATCTGCGCGTCTAGTGGTAATCACGTGATCTATAACTAGCAGTAGTTCCTGGTTTACGGGGTTGGAATTTTTCGCGTTCGACTAACACAACAGAAGCGTTCGGCTAGTTTAGCGTTCGGCTAAATTTTGTGCATTCGGTTAGCGTAGCATTCGGCTAAACCTAGCATTCGGCTAGCGCAGCGAAACGTTCGGCTAGCGCAGCCGAAGCGTGGTTTTGTTTTCGGCTAACAGAGCATCCCCATAACCCTTCAGTTGGGTCTCCTCCGCTGATCCTGTATGATGCATGGGGTGTATGAATAGGATGAATGCATATAGAATGCATATGTGATGACAAATTGACAACATTCAGGAGATAAGCACATGTCATCTACTTCATTCTCTTCAATAAGGTAGTCAACATCATCCTAATTACTTAACCTATCATAATCAACTACTTAAGCTATGTTGTCACGACATCAAAGTTTACTTAGTGAGTTATTACCCTTTAATTAATTGCTGGAATTAATCTATTTAATCATGCTTAAAACAGTAACCCATCTTAGACAGCTTCAGAAAAATCTACAAAAATTACTGGAAGTTAATAACACCTAATCTAGCTCTCTGTCCAAATTTCACCCTATTTGGACTTAAACTCTATCCCCTATGAAAAAGACAATTTCTATCATAAAAAGGTGCTTTGAACTACACCATCATATTAAAAAGTGTCAAACAACAAATTTCATAATTTTCCTCTGAACTTCTGAGCACAAGAGCAGTTAGTAAAAATTACCAAGTTCATATTCTTCATATTTTAATTACTACAAAATTCACAAGAAAACAACGTTTAACCATTTTAAAAGCTACTGCCAAATTAATTCACAAAACAACCTCATATTATATTTTTCTCTGAACTACTCATCCATACAAACCTAACAAAACAAAAATCACATTTTTCTGACTTATACATAATTAGTTATGCATTTTTCAAGTTAACAGCACTTTTTCCAATTTAAATAAACCTACACATAAAAATATCACCAAAAATGCATTTAACATTTTCTGCAGATAGATCTAATCATGCTGAACACAACAAAATTTGTTTCACAGGATTTGGACTTAAAATAGGCCTTGTATGAATTTTTGAAGCTTTTACATAATTCTGCAAAAACTTATTTAAAAGAAAACTCAACCTAAAACGCTACGGACACCCGAACAGATGCATCCGCAGACACTGACCTAACTGCTACGCGTACTCGGCTAACCCGAGCACTAATGCACCCAGACTTTTCCCTTTCTTCTTTCTTTCCACTGACAGATGGGGCCCACGAGTCAGGACAACCCCACGCGTCAGGTCAACGGACCCACGCGTCAGGCAGCGCACACACCCGCCGGCATTGACCAGCCCTAGCTCGCCGGCGGTGAGGTCTCCGGCGACACCGACTCCACCACTCGACTCACCTACGCGAGGCGGACCTAGTCGGCTAGGTCGCACGGCCAACGCATCACCAGAGCGAGCTCGACGGCGGCAATGGCGGAGCGGCGGCGCGGCAACTCCTCAGCACGGCCTTGCCAGGCTATTCCATGGCTCGGCGATGCGAGCATCGGCTCAAGCACGCCCTAGCTACCTCCTAAGGCCTCTATCAAGATCTGCCGGCCTCGGCATTGCCCGGCGCCATGCACGGTGGCGGTCCGTGGCGGTCACGGCGGTGACTTGCCCCTGTTCCGGCGAACATAAGGCACGAGAAAGGTCTCCATCTGACCCTAAGCTTCTATGGAGGTTGAGGAGATGAGAACTGGGCTTGGATTGGGATGGTTTGGCTGGAGATGGCTGGACCATGGTTTGGTCATGGCGGCGGCCATGGCGGGAACCCGAAGATGGCATCTGCTGTTCCGCCGGCTAGAGAGGGAGAGAGGGGAAACCAACCCTTGCTGGTGAAAGAGGAGGTCAAGGTGGAGAAACTGGCGGGAGGAATTGAACGGCGGTGCACGGTGGAGCGAGTAATCGCTCGCCGGAGTTCGGCGGGCGGCGGCGGCGTGGAGCTCTGGTGAAGATGGAGCGAGGCAGAGAGAGCGAGAGAGCGAGCGAGAGAGTGGTCTTCTGGCTCGTGTGCGCGACGTGGAGAGGAGGCAAAGGGAATGGAGGGCTTGGTGCATTGCACCTGGCCTCTTCCCGTCGGGGGAGCTCCCGACCGGGCATGGCGGCGGCAGGAGGTGGGCGACACGCGGCGAGTCGACACTGGGCAGCGGGGCTACGTGGCGCAAACCGCGCAAACCACGGGCGACGGCGTACGGCGGTTTAGCTGACCGGCGAGGCGGTCTCACGGTGGCGACGGCGGTTTCTGCCGGCGTGGAGCGGCGCGCGCGCGGGGGAGAAGAAGAAGAGGCTGACAGGCCGGGCCCACTGACAGGTTTAAACTAATGAGGTTTTGATCTAAACTTTGATGCTCTATAACTCTTAAACTAAGCCGAATTAGGAGAAGGTCCAAAAACCAAAGTTGCTTAGAATTTTGTAAAGAACAATTCATTTTTAAGGCTCCAGTCCAAATTCTGCTTAGAAAAAGAATTTAGTGCTAACCCATTTTTCTAATGCAAGAATTCATAATTTAAAAGCTTTTTCTGAGAAAGTGCTTTTAAGCAAAGTTGTTCCTTTCATCAAGATCTACAACTTTGTTATAAGGCACTTGGTCAGAAACAGAAAGCATAACAAGGTTATACTAGAGATCATGCAAGGACTTAAGCACTCCACAGGCATATGCACATGAAATGATGAGATGCTATGCTCATGCCATGTCAAATTATGCAGTTAGGGATTGCTTAACACCTAGGGTGTTACAGCCCTCCCCTCCTTAAGAGAAATCTCATCCCGAGATTTGGATTACGAACCATTTCTTATAAAAGTGTGGGTACACCTCCCTTTGATAGTCATCCGTCTCCCAGGTAGCATCCCGATCATCTTGCTCACTCCATGATACTTTGTATTGTTTCACGATCCTTCCACGGGTCGCTCTTTCTTTTTCATTGAGCACTCGACATGGTGTAATCGAGTAAGTGAGATCAGATTGCAACTTGATATTGGCTGGTTGTACCTCTTCTTCTGGTACTCGTAGGCATTTCTTCAATTGAGAGACATGAACACTGGGAAAATAGCCTTTAAATGTTCTGGTAATTGCAGTTGATAAGCCACTTCTCCCTCCTTTGCATAATCTTATAGGGTCCCACAAATCTTGGTGCTAACTTCCTCTTGACTCCAAAACGTTTTACACCCTTCATCGGTGAAACCTTCAAATAGACATAGTCACCAACATAGAACTCGAGTGGTTTCCTTCGTTTATCAGCATAGCTTTTCTGGTGGGATTGTGCGGACACGATATGTTGCTGAATTGTCCTAACTTGTTCTTCTGCTTCCTTGACAAAGTCAATACCACAGTACCGACGTTCTCCTGGTTCTACCCAATTTATCGGTGTTCTGCATCTTCTACCATACAGAGCTTCAAAAGGAGCCATCTGTATACTTTCTTGATAACTGTTATTGTAGGCAAACTCTGCCAATGGTAACCATTTTTCCCAAGAACCTTTTGCTGATATAACACAGGCTCTTAGCATATCCTCAAGAACTTGATTCACTCTCTCTGTCTGCCCTGAAGTTTGCGGATGATAAGCTGAGCTTCGGACTAAATCCATGCCTAGTTCCTTCTGCAATTTTTCCCAAAATGGTGCAGTAAACTGTGGTCCACGATGAGAGACTATAACCTTTGGTATACCGTGCAATCGCATAATCTGACTCATGTAAATTTCTGCATAATCTGGGGCCTTGTAGTTGGTCTTGACTGGAATGAAATGTGCGGTCTTTGTGAGACGATCCACAATTACCAAATTGAATCATTACCTTTCTGAGTTGTGGGTAAACCAACGATAAAATCCATGCTTACTTCTTCCCACTTCCATTCAGGTATGGCCAACGGCTGAAGCATTCTGGCTGGTTTTAAGTGAATAGCCTTTACTCGACAACAAGTGTCACACCTTGCAACATAAAGCAGCAATTTCTTTCTTCATTTTGGTCCACCAATATCTCGGATGCAAATCTTGATACATCTTTGTACTTCCAGGATGAATAGATAATTTGGACAAATGTGCTTCATCCATGATCTGATTTCTGAGTTCTCTGTCCTTAGGCACCACTAACTGCTGGTGAAACATAGAAATCCATTTTCATCCACGCGAAAATGCTTATCGGCTTCTTTTTCATCCTTGAGCTTTTCCTTAATATGGTAGATCCCCTTATCGATTTTCTAGCCTTCTATAATTTGGTCAACTAACACATTGCGTAACTCTAAATCATGTAGTACTGCAGAATGTGTTAAGCTGAACTCATCTTCTGGTAAAAAGCTTCATAGCATTACAGTGCGATTGCCGGCTCAGAGCATCGGCAACCACATTTGCCTTGCCCGGATGATAGTGAATCTGAAGATTGTAATCCTTAATCAATTCAAGCCATCTTCTTTGCCTCATATTCAGTTCTGCTTGCGTGAAGATATATCTGAGACTCTTGTGGTCTGTATACATATTGCAGACATTCCCAAGCAGATAGTGCCTCCAAATCTTCAAAGCATGTACAACGGCAGCTAATTCCAAATCATGGGTTGGGTAATTCACTTCATGCTTTCGTAATTGCCGAGAAGCATAAGCGACCACTCTGCCGTCTTGCATGAGAACGCAACCTAAGCCCACCTTTGATGCATCACAAAAGACATCAAAGGGTTTCTTGATATCTGGTTGAGCTAAAACAGGAGCAGTGGTCAACAGTTTCCGCAAGGTACGGAAAGCAGTTTCGCACTCCTCTGTCCATTCAAACTTTTGATTCTTTTGCAACAAACTCGTCATTGGCTTGGCAATCTTGGAGAAGTCTGGAATAAAACAACGGTAATACCCTGCTAAGCCCAAGAAACTACGAATCTCACCAACTGAAGTAGGAGCTTTCCAGTCCATAACTTCCTGTACTTTGCTAGGGTCAACTGAAATTCCTTCTTCTGACAGAATATGACCAAGAAATTGTACCTTTTTCAACCAAACTCACACTTGCTGAACTTAGCATAGAGTTTATGCTCCCTAAGTCTAGATAAGATAACTCTTAGATGTTCTGCACGATCTTTTGCATTTCCGAGTAAACCAGAATATCATCAATGAATACTACCACAAACTTGTCCAATTCCGGCATAAACACGGAATTCATCAAGCTCATGAAGTATGCTGGAGCATTGGTTAATCCAAAGGACATAACAAGATACTCATATAACCGTATCTGGTTGAGAAAGCAGTCTTTGGAATATCCTGTGGTCTGATTCGAATTTGATGATACCCTGGCCTTAAATCAATCTTGGAAAACACCCTTGGCTCTTGATAACTGATCAAAAAGGATATCTATCCTAGGTAACGGATACTTATTCTTAAGAGTCACGACATTGATTGGACGATAATCCACACACATGCGTAAGGACTTATCCTTCTTTTTGACAAACAGAGCTGGGCAACCCCATTCTGACACACTAGGTTTGAATGAATCCCTTGTCCAAGAGTTCCTTGATCTGGGTCTTGAGTTCTGCCAGTTCATTGGGCGGCATTCGATACAGTCTCCTAGAGATTGGTGCAGTTCCTGGTACAACTCTATTGCAAACTCCACTGCTCTCTTGGGTGGTAACCCGGGTAACTCATCTGGGAAAACATCCGGAAAATACCGGACAACTGGAATTTTGGAGAGGTCTTCTATAGCAAGAGTGCAAGATAAGTCAACAAGATCGGCACCTCGAGGAAGAGATACACGAAGCTTGTTACCTGTCCGACTATCAGATAAGGTAAGAGTTCTGTTTGCAGTGTCTAACACCACATTCCACATGGTCATCCAACTCATACCTAAGACTACATCCATACTTAGCCCTGGTAAAGCCACTAGATTGGCTCCAAACTTATGCCCTCCAATGTCGATGGTCACAATACACACCATCTGTCTAGATAACACGCTACTCCCCACGGAGCTTACGCGAAACCCATAATCCATTTCAGACATTTCTTGATTATGCTTTTGTGCAAATGCCTTGCTCATGAAAGAATGCGATGATCCAGTATCAAACAAAACAACTGCAGGATGATGGTTCACGAGACACATACCGGCAGTCACGGGTTCTCCTGCACGAGCTTCTTCAGCAGTCATATTATGCAGACGCGCTGGGTAATTAGCCTGCTGCTTCTTGGGATGTGGGCAATACCTTGCAAAGTGCCCATCTTTGTTGCAATTGAAGCACGGTCCCCGAACTATCGGGTTGGTCTCAATCGAGCTGCCTTGTCCTGCTCGAGCCTGACTTGCTGCCACCTTGTATGGGCGTTGACCACGCTGAGCTTGCTGCTGACCTTTCTTCTGAGGCGGCTTGAAGCGAGCCCCAGGTGCTGGTGGTCGATATTGAGAACGCTGGGCTGGTGGTCCTCTAGGCTGAGATGGTCCAGATTCCAGGGTCCTCTTCCTAGCCTTGCTTGCAGTATGCTTGTTGTTGTGATTCTCCTGGATCAGGCAGTCACTCATGAAGTCATTGAAAACTGTGCGGAATGAAGTACCCACTAATTTTCCCATCTTGGTATTTAGCCCTCTCTTGAAGCTAGCTATCTTCTTGGCATCAGTATCAATGAAGTTCGGCGCATAACGAGATAAGGAGTTGAACAAGTGATGATACTCGGTCACAGATCGAGTTCCTTGTGTTAAGCTCATGAATTCAGCCACCTTCATCTGAGTCAAGCCTGGCGGAATATAGTGCCCATGAACAGCTTCCGTGAACATCCTCCAGGTAACAGGTGTACGGGCTGGATAAGTGGTACGATGATGTCCCCACCAGATTCCGGCTGGCCCTTGCAGCTGATGTGCAGCATATTCTGCCTTCAACTCCTCTGTAAGCCTGAGCAATCGAAAGTTCTGCTCCATTGTATGCAACCATTCTTCTGCTTCTAAAGGTTCTGTTGCTTCCTTGAAAACTGGCGGCTTTGTATCCAGAAAATCCTTGAACGAGCTGTACTAATTCGGCTCAGGGCGATGATTGCCATGTGCCAAATTCTCTCGCAGAAGCGCCTCAATGTTGCGTTGACTTCCCAAGAACTGAGCGAAGAGTTGGTCGGCTGTGGGTGGTGGAGGAGGTGGTGGATCGCGGTTTCCCTATTATCATCATTACCACCACTGCCACCCGCTCCACTGCGAGTTATCGGCATCTGCATGTAGCGATAGCAATAATTATTAAATGACATTGCCGTTATTGCGGAGAACAATAAACCATGCCAATGGAAATTATTCGGAAAATGATTTCGCCAAACAATTGCAGAGGCATAATAAATTTTGATCCACATTGCATCATCACTGTTGACACTTACTAACGTCGCTACCAAGAGTAGAGATAAACTCTATCCCCGGCAACGGCGCCAGAAATGCTTGTTGGTATAAATTAACGCACACTCTACTTTATCCGCAAGCGCACAGATAAAATCTATCGATGTAGCACTTCACCGGATGTAACCCAGTTTAATATCGAACCCAAAGGAACGGATAGCAGTGAGTCTCAAGTGTATAACCCCTGAGTGGCTAACAAGGACGAAGAATCTAGAAGCATAGAGGGGATCACTAAGGTTATCTAAATCCAACTTAAGAGTGATATGTTTATTATTCTTAATGGGGAAGTTGCCATAAAAGGTCACATAGAGTATGATTCTTTTATGCAAATGTATAATCCTACCGAGCCTACACACGGGTAGTGGACTATAGAAAAATCAACAAGGCTATAAGAGTCACCCTTGCGAACTACCACTGTTACCGGCGTTATAGGAGGCATTTATGATGGGCTATCAAGTCTAAGCACCACGCTTACACTATACTACTCTAACTCTCTAGCGCATCTAGAATTAAAAGCACTCAAAAGAGTCACAACCTTAAGAATAATAAGAACAATAGCTCAAGCTTAAATATAGATGTCGATTACCGAAACAATCGTTGAAGCAAGTCGATGAAGAACTTGAATCACAGGTACAAGATGAAGAAGTTGATCCGACAGGCCGGAGCTTCCTCTTGATCTCTTCCTCTCTCTCTCTCTCTCTTCTCTAGATCTAAATAAGACTAGGTTCTAATCCTAATTGAGGGTATAGGTATAGCTAGTCTTGTCAACTAGATGAAAGCTAATTCTAGATGACAACTAGATGAACTAGATCTAATTCTGATGAAACTAGAAGAGATTCATCTAGAGGGACCTCTACTTCTACATTGGAACCCTAGTTTCTGATGTGGAGATGAATAATGAAGAGGGAGATGCCTGGAGAGGGAGGTCTGGGTCTGGTTTTATAGCCCAGAGCGTGGAACGTGAGCCCTTGGATCAAACCGACTTCGGGGTACGGTCGAGATGCATCCTAGGAGGCGGTGGAGGTAGCTTGCAGAAGACGGAAGGCAGCGGGCCCGGGGGAGACCGGTCGGTCTCATGGTGGGACCGACCGGTCCCACATGGCGGCCTCTCGCGGTGCCTTGCCTCGTGGTGTCCTTTGGTGTCCTCTAGAACCTTCTGGAAGATCCCTGACGTGCCGGTTGCGTTATCTCGCGTCGGTTTCCTTCTATGGGAAGCTATCGGTGCTGATTTCCTGTTCTTGTCCCTGCAGAATCATAACTCACCAAAACTCATGGAATTCTGTTAGTTTAAACCCTAATCTTAGCTATGGGTTGCATTTAGGTCCTTTTCTATGTTTAGTTGACGGTTAAAATTGATACTTAAGGACCGTCAACAAGTTCCCCCAAGCTTACCTTTTGCTAGTCCCTTAGCAAATATTTATGATGAATCTGGAACTGTTATTATGCCTCTATAAAAAAATCTTTCTTGATTTAGAGTTAATTATTCTGACTTTCTCATCTTACCTTTAACCTTGGAGCTTTTGCCTTTACCTGGATCTTTAAACAATTGAAAGATAGAATAATCAACTTAAGCATTGTATCTCTAAGTCTTTGATCAACCTTCATTCTGGAGTTTTTGTATATATTTCCAAAATAAAGCTCAGAGATTCCTTTGTATGACACTCTCAAATCGCTCTTTTATATTTTATGATTCCTCACTGATGCAATTTTCCTTCTTTTATTGATATATATATGGAGCTTTAAGAAGTGAAAGCACATCTTACTAAGTCAAAGTTCGAAGTTTAGGAAGAAAGATGTCATACTCATAGATCAAGACTTTAGAACATTTGAAATTTGTCATCTCTTACTGGCATATTGTAATTAGAGGAACCATGGGCTATCATTCTTTTTCTCATACTTTTATCATATCTCTTTCTTCTTCTTTTCTTTGAGGTAGTCAGACACTTGTCCCTTTTTATTTCCTCCTTTTATACTTTTGCATAGCCCATGCCTCTAACACAATACTACTTCGGAAGAGTGAATCTTTTAATAAAACATTCTTGATCTCTAGAGCATGATAAATTTCTCAACCATAACTAAAAACTTATAACAAAGTAAGTAGCCTTATCTTAAAATCATATTAATGGCTCTAGGTGGGAATTCATGTTATGTCATACAAGATCTCATCATGTGTTTTTAATCTTTTCAAAAAGTAAATCTCCAGAACTCTAGCATCTCTAGGAATTAGATAAACAGCAGCTCAAACCTTTTTATATCATATCTCACAATTATCTAGACTTTGGATCAAGCATTTGCCATCCACAGGTTTTAGGTTCAGAGTTTATTCAGAACAACTTGTCTAAAACTCAAGAAAATTTAGGTTTAAACATTAAGTACTTAAAAAGGCAGAGCAAAAAGTTCATCTTTTAAAATGAGCAAAATTAGGTTCTTATCCACCTAGGTATATAATATCTTTATTTGGTTTTATAATAATTATTTATCTTTTCTATATTTATAAATTAACCTGGTCTAACTAAATAGAACTAATAGTAATAAAAAGCAGTGATACTTATCGTGATAACTGAGGGTGCTCTCCCCCAAGCTGGATCTTGACTTATACTTTTCCTTAGAAGTCGAGTAGACCGATAATGATTTTGGAGTCCTTCTCTTCTTCTCTTCCTGCTGAATTCAAAGATAGACAACACAACTAGTAGAACTTGATTAGTGATAAATATTCCTACATATGTCCGGTTGTCTTAAAACTCTTAAAATTACTTATGTTCTTTCTTTCCACTAAGCAGAGTTCAGCAGTGTTTCTATAGTGTCTCTTTTTAGGTTTAATGGTGAGCCTTCATGTGCCCACATATTTTTGTCTTTTTCTTAGGGTGAGCCTTCATGTGCTCACATATTTTTGGTGTTTTGAAATTTATTTATGAAAAAACTTAAAAGGATAGAGATACTCATATGGATACATGGGGGTGCCTTCCCCCAAGCTGAATGTTGGACGTAGTCACTTTGTAATGTAGCAGACTGGCAGTGGATATGTCCTTCCTCTATTAGAGCTTTGATTGATGTTGAAGTTTGTTGAGGTTGTGCTCCAACAGTGGATGGAGCATTCACTTGCTTGTCAGCTTTTCTTGGTCTTTCAAATCCTATGAAACTCAAATAGACAACAAAACTTGTGGAACAGATTAAGCATTAGCGGTTGGCCACTCAAGCCTTAGTTGTCTAGAATTTCAGTAAGATCTCTTTCTTAATATTTTTGTATTTTTATGTTTTATGATGCAAGAGGAAATGCAACAGGATAAATGCATGTATATTTATTATTATTTTTATGCCACCACGATGAACATTTCTGTGGGTTTTTACACACCATAGAATTATTCACATGGGGCTTCATGGTTTATGATATAGTGTAACAATTGCAATATTTTTATTTTCTTATCTAATGCAATGCAGAAATTAAAATATTTGTGAATGATAATGCAATGAATGACTAAGAATTAGATATGAGAAGTATGTAGAAAAGTAAATATGAGGATAACTACCGATTTTACCTTTTGGCGAAGGTTCGGATATTTAGGTCCGACGAACCGGACCTTCCCTTGGTTCAGACCTCCCAAGGTATGTCAGCCGTTT
Organism: Coix lacryma-jobi var. lacryma-jobi; assembly: GCA_009763385.1. Lineage (NCBI taxonomy): Eukaryota > Viridiplantae > Streptophyta > Magnoliopsida > Poales > Poaceae > Coix > Coix lacryma-jobi. Next base: position 69,055,087 of record CM019827.1, read on the forward strand.
GGAAAGTTGTTATTGATTGTACCTCTGAGGTGCAGACTTTTTCTTTCATACTTTCTTGGTCTGAGTCTTCACTTCCTGTGGTTCACTGTCTTGGGGTTTCTCTCCTTTCTTTTCAGGGACAGTGGCGATAGCTTCTTCATCATGATTGACATCTCTATTCTTGATAGTTTGTCTTCTTTGGCGTTGAGAGCGGCGTCTTTCACTTATGTTCTTCTTGGGTGCTTCATTGGATATGTAGTTGATGAAGTTGCATCATGACTTTTCTCCAGGAAAGTAAAAATGGATTTCCTCTTGTAGATGATTGCTCTTGTAGCGTAGAGGAATGGTCTTCCTAGGATGAGGTGGACATCATCGTCTTCTCATGTCGAGGATCAAGAAGTCTGTGGGGGACTTCATGACCTCTAATTCTGACTACGACGTCTTCCATCATTCCTTCTTGTTTATGCCTCTTGATATGATGTCACTCATGTTTGTTTGTCCAACAGTATGAAGTGAAGCGTTAATTATGGAAGCTGGTAGCATCTTGCTCAGTGTGCATGTTCTTGTAGATCTAGGACCTTCTTTCTATAAAATTTGGAAGTGATAAACTTCTCCATGTTTGCTCAAGAGTGTGTCCTGCTCATAAAGACAAGGTAGAGATCAAGTGCATGGGCTCTGTTGGTGGAAAAACACCAACAGAACCAAAAGTTTTGTTTGTTCCTCTCTAACCTTAGGCACATTGCACAAGACAAACTTTTTGTTTATGTGTTATGTTCAATTTTAACATGAGTGATAGGATAAGAGGATGAGCATAAAAGTAGCATCTTAAAATATTTAACAGATTAAATTACTTAACCCAAGGAAGGATAATCTATGCATAAAGTGTTGATTTTTTCATAATTGAGATATATCATCTGCCAGAGGTTGCATGCACAACATTTTAGCTCATTTAGTTAAGACAGTGAGATTCAAGAGAGTAAAGCTATGAACAAAGATCAAAGGACTGAACATGTTGAGTTGATTAGGTTGGATCAAGTGAGATGTAGCTTAAACATGTTTAGTTCTTTATTTATGTTCATACTAGAATCAAGAAGAAGCTTTTAAAGTGATGGTTACTTACCTTGAAATATTACTTTGTCATTGGAAGGTGATTGTGCTGAACCACCTTGTGGAAGCTCCTCTCTTGTCTAGCTGGCTTGTCTTCTCTTGTTTGTCTCACAGCGTGATTGAGAGGAGGAAGATCACGGTGGAATCATCTTTAGAGGTATCGATCTTCCTTCTCTTTGTGTTAACTTATCAGTGAAGGCGCATTGTTCTTCGAGTATGTTGACTAGGATCCTCTCTCTTCTCTTGTATTAATTCTGTACTAGGAGGATGTAGGGACAGTTCCGCATTCTTCTCTTGTCAACCTTTCTTGTTTTCCTTTAATCATTGGGTTGGCAAGAGACTTGAATTTAGAGCTGCTACTCGAGTGCCTCCATGAAAGTCTTTTGTCTTGTAATGTCACAACTGAGACTTGTCCTCTCAACAGTGTCTAGATGATGGAGATCTTATCGACTGTTCTTCTTGATTTTGCTGGCTCAGGTACTATCTCTTCATCTTCTAACTCTTGTGGTGCAGTGGCTTCATCCTTCATGATGCCCTCCTCGATTCTTGGCAGTTGGTTCTTCCTTTGAGGTCTTCTCTTGGTTCTCTTTGGCTGCTAATAAGTGATGTAGATGTTGAAGATGCAGCGAAAGATCCAAAAGTTGACTTCTCCAGGTCCGACATAGATGATAACATTGATGGTGTTCAAGAACGATCTTCCAAGAATGGGTGGTGGATCATATTCTTCTTCTCGACTGGGATAGCATCTAGTGGTTTGTATTAATCAAAGTGGTGAGTAGGAGATCAATATATTTGAAGTTGGGTTTCTCCTTCCTCCCTTTGATTGTGAAACACATCTAGACAACAGAATTGTCTCTCCCAGGCTGGCTTGTGATGTAGATGGACTCCCAACAACATGTTCATGTTTTTGACTTGTAGATCTTGCTATTGTTGTAGTGGTGCCATCTTGTCTCCCAAGCTAGCTCTTGATTAGAAAAGAGAATAACTTCTGACTTCTTGTCTTGATGTCTTGGACAATGATGATTACAGGCATAGGTTGTCTCATATGAGGTAAGTTGCATCCTGTTTGTCATCAGCGCCCAAGCAAGACTCAAAGATAGGCTAGCACCATTTGTGATCCGAGAGTAGGTTTGTGTGTCTATGGTTTGGGTTCTGGATCTTCAATGTTTAGATCAAACCATGGATGAACAAAATCTCACTCCTGCATAATGTTAGTGGATATATACCCGAAGGATTGCAAGAATTTGAAGCATGGGTTGTTATCCATAACTTATGTTTTTTGCACCTATGCTAAATAAAAAGATGTTTTTAGGATTACTTTAGCATAGACTAGTATTTCATGTGTTGGCTGCACTTTAACATGATTCAAGGCAAAAGTTAACTTGCAGTAGAAGACAAAATAAATAAACTTTGATACTCACAGTTCTTTCATCCATGATGAATGGATGAATGAGCTGAGCCTTCATTGTGCAAGAGTTGTTAAAGTTCATGTGTCTCTTCATCTCCAGTGTGAGTTCATCTCCGTACTTTCCCAAATTGATATTGAAAGTTTTCCTGCAGGGGTTAGTCCGACAAAATATCCAACATCCACTATAGCATACTATTGGCTCAAAAGTCAACCTAGACACCACGTCTAATTTGATTTAAGAGGGCATTCTAACCTAAGCATGCTTAAATTAAAAGGCCTTTGAAAGCAAGATTACTCACTCCTAAACTAGGCACCATGCTTCATTTAAGAGATGTATGAAAGTACTTCAAACCTAAACATATACTATAGCAAATAAAGGTAACATGAAAGCATTATAGAGATTTACTCAGATGATGAAAGAGTATGATTAGTGTATGAGCATATCCTAAAGGTAGGGATAACCAACATAGCAACATGGCAAGAAATATTCTTAGAAAGTCTTTTCCCCAAGCTTGGATTTTGCACAAATCAAGATTGGCTGGATGTAATTCAATGTTGTATGATGATTGGTGGGACATACCTTGTGTTTGTTGTTCCTTCGTTCTTTTCTGCTCCAGACCTGGGAAGGTTAGTGACAAGAATACCCGAAGGAATATTTTCATAATTATATTTCTATGCTCATTACAAGGACAGTGTAGCAGAAAGGTAGGCATAGCTAATAACCAGGTATTATGATGGGGTATAAGGATTCTACTGGTTATAGCTTGCTCATGGGGTAGTGATAGATAAGAGTGGAATTGAAAAACAACATTCATAAGAATGAAAACAAAAATAATAAAAAGACTGGAACAAAAAGGAAAAGATAAAAGTATGATTACAAGGTTATACTTAAGACGTGAAATGATCTACCGTTCCCCGGCAACGGCACCAGAAATGCTTGTTGACACTTACTAACGTCGCTACCAAGAGTAGAGATAAACTCTATCACTGGCAACGGCGCCAGAAATGCTTGTTGGTATAAATTAACGCACACTCTACTTTATCCGCAAGCGCACAGATAAAATCTACCGATGTAGCACTTCACCGGATGTAACCCAGTTTTAATATCGAACCCAAAGGAACGGATAGCAGTGAGTCTCAAGTGTATAACCCCTGAGTGGCTAACAAGGACGAAGAATCTAGAAGCATAGAGGGGATCACTAAGGTTATCTAAATCCAACTTAAGAGTGATATGTTTATTATTCTTAATGGGGAAGTTGCCATAAAAGGTCACAACAGAGTATGATTCTTTTATGCAAATGTATAATCCTACCGAGCCTACACATGGGTAGTGGACTATAGAAGAATCAACAAGGCTATAAGAGTCACCCTTGCGAACTACCACTGTTACTGGCGTTATAGGAGGCATTTATGATGGGCTATCAAGTCTAAGCACCACGCTTACACTATCCAACTACTCTAACTCTAGCGCATCTAGAATTAAAGCACTCAAAAGAGTCACAAACCTTAAGAATAATAAGAACAATAGCTCAAGCTTAAATATAGATGTTGATTACCGAAACAATAGTTGAAGCAAGTCGATGAAGAACTTAAATCCACAGGTACAAGATGAAGAAGTTGATCCGACAGACTGGAGCTTCCTCTTGATCTCTTCCTCTCTCTCTCTCTTCTAGATCTAAATAAGACTAGGTTCTAATCCTAATTGAGGGGTATCTAGTCTTCTACTTGAAAGCTAACTCTTGATTACAACTAGATGAACTAGATCTAATTCTAGATGAACTAGAAGAGATTCATCTAGAGGGACCTCTACTTCTACATTGGAACCCTAGTTTCTGATGTGGAGATGAATAATGAAGAGGGAGATGCCTGGAGAGGGGGGTCTGGGTCTGGTTTTATAGCCCAGAGCGTGGAACGTGAGCCCTTGGATCAAACCGACTTCGGGGTACGGTCGAGATGCATCCTTGGAGGCGGTGGAGGTAGCTTGCAGAAGACGGAAGGCAGCGGGCCCGGGGGGAGACCGGTCGGTCCCATGGTGGGACCGACCGGTCCCACATGGCGGCCTCTCGCGGTGCCTCGCCTCGTGGTGTCCTTTGGTGTCCTCTAGAACCTTCTGGAAGATCCCTGACGTGCCAGTTGCATTATCTCGCGTCGGTTTCCTTCTATGGGAAGCTATCGGTGCCGATTTCCTGGTTTAGTCCCTGCAGAATCATAACTCACCAAAACTCATGGAATTCTGTCAGTGTAGACCCTAATCTTAGCTATGGGTTGCATTTAGGTCCTTTTCTATGTTTAGTTGACGGTTAAAATTGATACTTAAGGACCGTCAACAATCACATGATAAAAAGTGCTCATCTCATAACATACAAAAGTCAACATAACATCCATAGATGCCCATACATACGGGACTTTTCAAGGTCTTACGCCATACGCACATAGGTCCAACACACATCCTTACATCCACATGATACCCCCAAAAGATCAAGCGATACGATATGAGACAAGATCACTACGCGCTAACACTAACTGGTCTACTCCCTCATGGCACCATCGTCATCATCGTCGTCGTCATCGTCGTCAGAGATATCCGATGAACCACTAGACGAAGCACGAGGGTCTGGGTCCTCCTGAGGAAAGATAGGGTTCCTCTCATTCTCGCGACGATGAATCTCCTCATGCAGGTGGTCATTGTAGTCCTGGAGATGATGAAGTTGCAGCTCCAAATCTCCCACCTGAAGCCTAAGAAGCCTGTTCTGCTCAGTCGCTCGCATGCCCTCAAGACACACGTCACGCAGCGACGCCTTAGTCTCAACCATGATGGTAGATAGAAAAGTCGTCATACCCTGCTGGTCACTAAGCTGTTGTGCCGTCTCCTGCTCCCTCTGACGAGTCTGGTCTCTCTCAACAGTCATGTGAGCTAGCTATGTGGTGAGAAGATCAATCTCTGTACAATGCGCCTCCTGACCCTGGTGATGTGCAGCTATCTCCTCACTGAGGATGTGGTCCAGGTGGTCATAACTACGTGACAGACACCCGTAGGTAGCCATGAGTGCAGCCATCGCACTCCCAGCTGGCCCTGCGCAGTGCTCACGCTCCGAAGAACTAGCCTCCAATACAGTAGCGCCTGGCTGACGCCACAATGACTGATACGGATCCGCTGTGGGGAAGACACTGGCTGTGGCTTGGGCAACTGCTTCTGGATGATCCTCCATGATATCCCGGAGAACAGTGTATGCAACTCGGTTGGCTCCATCCCACGGAGTCCTGCCTTGAAGAGCGAACACCCTGCGGCACCACACATGATCCTGCGGATCACGGCTGGGCACATCCACCTCAACTGTGTACATGTAGTGATCCTCTGAGAACTGAACTAGATGCCACTCATACTGCGGCTCCTGGCCCTCCTGATATCCAACTAAGTGCAGCACCCTCCACAAAAGCGTAGGCATGCCGAACTCCTCCAGAAAATCCTCGGATCCCTCCACGGTCCAAGGACCCAGCATGTAATTGGGCCTCCTGCCTCCAGTCGACTTACGGGCTGTACGCTTGGTGCGAGCCATCTGAAAGAAGTGTATCCACATAGTTTTTAATTAGTTGAGAACAACTTTTATTTAAGAAATGGGACAGATAACATAAGGAAGGAAGTAAGATTAATGCAAAGTTGTATGATCATGATGCATGTGCGTAACATATGTCCTCACTGTCTAACAATCTAACGGCTAGACGGTGGCATACAACGTACACTCATAGCGTTTAACTAGCGTACTACACGTTCGCAAGTTAGCGTACCTGCAGAAAATCATTTCAGCCCTGCCCACAGTATGAATATCATGCATTGCTAAAATTTAAATCTAATACTAACTTAGATGCATACCCAGTATACACGTAAGCAGTATATGTACCCATCAGAAATTATTGCTCCCACAATTAAGTACCTTCACATATACCTGTGTGTAACATGTATATGTTCCAATACCAAACTAGCACACCCCTAGACCGGCGGTTGTCCGATCATGCTCTCACTCACATTATACTACCCATTCCTTGCATCTACCCGTAATTAAATACCTTCGCATGTACTCGTGCGCATACGGGTACAGGCTCCAGTACCAAACTAGCTCTCCCCTAGACCAACGTATGTTTGGTCATGCTCTCGCAACTCTCTTATTACCTTTGGCGTAGAGGCAATTGATCCATACATTACTATTCTGAAGAATAGCACCCATACAATTCCTTGCCGTATGTACGACAGCACTTAACTGAAATACAACATGATGCATTACCCCAAAGTTAGTACTTAAATAGCCACCTTAATTTCTATCGGGCATAAGGACTTGGTCACTGGCACACCTTAGCTTCAATTCTTAAGAATTTCCAAATCCTAATATAGCTATAAGTTGGCAAATATAGCTTTATCCTTTACCAAAATACTATTTTTAAAATACACCCGTGAACAGTAACACTGAACTTGCTCTGATGCCAGTTGTAACAGAACCAACCAATTTGCACCAGATTAAGCACCGAAAACCTCCGCTTACGCAAAGATCATCGAGTACTTAAGCTCGTACAAACCCGGTAGTCTAGAAATCTCGAAGGATTTCAAATCATTCAACGACATCCAGCCAAGATCGTACTTGTTCAGCGAACATGCTCACAGGTTACATCACAGTTGCACATAGTTCAAATTACATCAGAGTACGAAACAATATTACAAACCATAGTTTGATAGTAGTAGCGGAAGCAACATAGTCTTTAAAACATAAGTTTGGATTGTTCATAATACAGTGCCATCAGTTGACCGGGTTCACAAAAGCAACAGATGAGATAAGTGTTGACCATGCCCTTGGTCTAGTCATCGCCCGTCACCGGGTATAAGCAGTTCTCACAATAGCCATAAAAGCACTGGCCATCTGCAACAACAAGGGAATAAAACCCTGAGTACGAGAAGGTACTCAGCTAGACTTACCTGTCATAAACCAAAAATAATGAGACACCAAGGATCATGTAGGCTATATATGTGGGGTTGGCTACACATACTCCTTTGCATGAAAGCTTTAATAATAAAACTCAGTTTCAAGTGATGGCAATTGCTTTTAGTCATTAACTCTACCTTACTAGGTTTGCACCTACACTAAATAAGCACTTGCTAATTAATCAATTAAGAGTGACTATTTCATCAATAGCCTTTCAGAATTCCATAACCATCTTAGTTCCATAAGTTCTACGAGAGATGATCTAAAGTCAACTGCCCACTGTCCAGGAGCGATGGCGATTATAATCGATTCCTACCAGCTGGGGATAAAATGTCTCACACTCGCCCGACACATTCCGGCTACGGCAGTCGTAAGCAACCAGTCAGGAGATTCGAGAACACAATGCGCGGGAAGGCCATGGGCCCTTCTACACCGGGGGTTATCTCAGTGATAGGTCGCTCAATCTATAACTGCCCACGGTCATGCCAGGTCGATCAGGCCCTGCCTGCCCTCGGACCATGCCAGGTTGATCAGAATAGTTGCCCACGGTACAGCTGAGGCCCTGGGTGTTAGGCGTCAACATCTCCATCACCGGCTCGAATAACCCTACTCGGCTTCGCGGGAGGTACTTAGACCTACTCCGTTAAGTGATCGACGCGTTCAATTTGACTGAAGGGACATTCCCAAACGGGTCCTAGGCGACACAGACGGGAGCCTACTAGCACACAGAACCCATGTCCTGCTGCTCTTACATCCCGCCTCTGTCTCAGATTAATTATCACATGGTTATCTCATGATAGAACAGGCTAAACATGATCAGTATCCACCTATTGCGGGAGAGAGGAAATCACCCGACTTTTACCGATCTAAGCAGGGCTAAGCATATAACGAGCCTAGACCTAAACAGGGATATCAAGATATATTGCAGGTGGACAAGGATAAGTAATAATGCATCAACGGTAGCAAGCAATTCCTATAACTTAATGCATCATTCATCATCAGGTTAATTATAAAACATTTGCAAAACGTAGGAGTTAGAATGCTCCGGGGCTTGCCTTTCTCAAAGTCCGACGGACGGTGGTCGCGGCACTCTGGTAGCTCGTCGGCGTCGGTCCCTCCGGCTTCTTCGTTCAGGTTCTTCTCCGGATTGGGCTCCTCCGGTGCTGACTGGGGTTGGGTCTCCTTCGCTGATCCTGTATGATGCATGGGGTGTATGAATAGGATGAATGCATATAGAATGCATATGTGATGACAAATTGACAACATTCAGGAGAAAAGCACATGTCATCTACTTTATTCTCTTCAACAAGGCAGTCAACATCATCCTAATTACTTAACCTATCATAATCAACTAGTTAAGCTATGTTGTCACCACATCAAAGTTTTACTTAGTGAGTTATTACCCTTTAATTACTTGCTGGAATTAATCTATTTAATCATGCTTAAAACAGTAACCCATCCTAGACAGTTTCACAAGAATCTACAAAAATTACTGGAAGTTAATAACACCTAATCTAGCTCTCTGTCCAAATTTCATCGTATTGGGACTTAAACTCTATCCCCTATGAAAAAGACAATTTCTATCATAAAAAGGTGCTTTGAACTACACATCATATTAACATGTGTCAAACAACAAATTTCATAATTTTCCTCTGAACTTCTTAGCACAAGAGCAGTCAGTAAAAATTACCAAGTTCATATTTCTCATAGTTTAATTACTACAAAATTCACAAGAAAACAACATTTAACCATTTTAAAAGCTACTGCCAAATTAATTCACAGAATAACCTTATATTATATTTTTATCAGAAACTACACATCCATACAAACCTAACAAAACTGGAATCATATTTTTCTGACTTATACATAATTAGTTATGCATTTTTCAAGTTAACAGCACTTTTTCCAATTTAAATAAACCTACACATAAAAATATCACCAAAAATGCATTTAACATTTTTCACAGATAGATCTAATCATGCTGAACACAACAAAATTTGTTTCACAGGATTTGGACTTAAAATGAGCCTTGTATGAATTTTTGAAACTTTTACATAATTCTGCAAAAACTTATTTCAAAGAAAACTCAACCTAAAACGCTACGGACACCCGAACAGATGCACCCGCAGACACTGACCTAACTGCTACGCGTACCCGGCTAACCCGAGCACTAATGCACCGAGACTTTTCCGTTTCTTCTTTCTTTCCACTGACAGATGGGGCCCACGGGTCAGGACGACCCCACGCGTCAGGTCAACGGACCCACGCGTCAGGCAGCGCACACACCCATCGGCGTTGACCAGCCCTAGCTCGCCGGAGGTGAGGTCTCCGGCGACACCGACTCCACCACTCGACTCACCTATGCGAGGCGGACCTAGTCGGCTAGGTCGCACGGCCAGCGCATCACCAGAGCGAGCTCGACGGCGGCAATGGCGGAGCGGCGGCACGGCGACTCCTCGGCATGGCCTTGCCAGGCTATTCCATGGCTCGGCGATGCGAGCATCGGCTCAAGCACACCCTAGGCTACCTCCTAAGGCCTCTATCAAGCTCTGTCGGTCTCGGCATTGCCCGGCGCCATGCACGGCGGCGGTCCGTGGCGGTCACGGCGGTGACTTGCCCCTGTTCTGGCGAACACAAGGCACGAGAAAGGTCTCCATCTAACCCTAAGCTTCTACGGAGGTTGAGGAGATGAGAACTGGGCTTGGATTGGGATGGTTTGGCCGGAGATGGCCGGACCACGGTTTGGTCATGGCGGCGGCCATGGCGGGAACCCCGAAGATGGCATCCGCTGTTCCGCCGGCTAGAGAGGGAGAGAGGGGAAACCAACCCTTGCTGGTGAAAGAGGAGGTCAAGGCGGAGAAACTGGCGGGAGGAATTGAATGGCGGTGCACGGTGGAGCGAGTAATCGCTCGCCGGAGTTCGGCGGGCGGCGGCGGCGTGGAGCTCTAGTGAAGATGGAGTGAGGCAGAGAGAGCGAGAGAGCGAGAGAGAGAGTGGTCTTCTAGCTCGTGTGCGCGACGCGGAGAGGAGGCAAAGGGAATGGAGGGCTTGGTGCATTGCACCTGGCCTCTTCCCGTTGGGGGAGCTCCCGACCGGGCGCGGCGGCGGCAGGAGGTGGGCGACACGCGGCGAGTCGACAACGGGCAGCGGGGCTACGTGGCGCAAACTACGCAAACCACGGGCGACGGCGTACGGCGGTTTAGCCGACCGGCGAGGCGGTCTCGCGGCGGCGACGGCGGTTTCTGCCGGCGTGGAGCGGTGCGCGCGCGGGGGAGAAGAAGAAGAGGCTGACAGGCCGGGCCCACTGACAGGTTCAAACTAATGAGGTTTTGATCCAAACTTTGATGCTCTATAACTCTTAAACTAAGTCGAATTAGGAGAAGGTCCAAAAAGCAAAGTTGCTTAGAATTTTGTAAAGAACAATTCATTTTTCATGCTCCAGTCCAAATTCTGCATAGAAAACGAAATTTAGTGCTAACCCATTTTTCTAATGCAAGAATTCATAATTGAAAAACTTTTTCTGAGAAAGTTATTTTAAGCAAAGTTGTTCCTTTCATCAAGTTCTACAACTTTGTTATAAGGCACTTGGTCAGAAACAGAAAGCATTACAAGGTTATACTAGAGATCATGCAAGGACTTAAGCACTCGACAGGCATATGCACATGAAATGATGAGATGCTATGCTCATGCCATGTCAAATTATGCAGTTAGGGATTGCTTAACACCTAGGGTGTTACAGTTATTCTGGACCAATTCATGGTAGGTGGTGATCCGACGGCCACGCTCGCACAACTCGTAGTGTTGCCTCGACGCAACCTCCCGATTGCCGCCACGTGCCGCCCTCGCTCTGCACCCCCGGTTTTGTGGCCAAAACTGGGAAACCAGGCTTTCACGCCAACCGCCGATTTTGAGGCCCAAACCGGGAAACCAGCCTCCATGTCCGTCGCCTGAGTTTTGTGGCCCAAACTCAGAAACCCACATTGCCTAGGTTTTGAGGCCCATACCTGGAAACCGTCCTCAGCCCGAGTTTTGTGGCCCAAACTCAGAAACCCGCCGTACGCCCAGGTTTTGTCGCTCAACCTGGAAACCGAGCACCCGAGTTTTGAGGCCCAAACTCGGAAACCGTCCACCTGGTGGTTTTTCTCTGGCTGAACCACCAAACCGGTGCTATAGAGGGGATGCACCGCCCGTGCACCACGTCCACCGACACGTGTCCCCAGGTCCTCGACCCGAGCAACACCATGCCTGCAAGTCTCTGCTCGTCGCTGTCCCAGGCTGCCAGCCACCATAGCTGATCCTCAGGCCCTCCGGTCCCTCAGTCCAAGCCTCACGTCCGCCCTTCACCGCTCCCGGTCCATCGGCACGGCACGTCTCTACTTGACCTTCACCTCGCTTTTGATCACTGTCTCCGTGCTCGACACCTGCACAACACAAGCCAAAGAACCTGCGATCAAACCCATTGACAATCACTCATCACTCTGAGACCCGGCATACATCCATGTATCCGCAATCTCCCCCTTGATGAGTGCATTGTCAACTACTCACACAAATCATAATAGAAAGAGAAAGAAGGAAGAAAGAAGGAGAAGAGAGAACTCGACCAAATGACCCAAAAGCATAGCAAAGCCGAAGAAGGTCAAGTGGAAGAAGCAAAACAACTTGGTCCCCAAAGACATGGGCAACGGCTCAACGCAACCAAGCAAAGCAAAGCTAGCCCTCAAGAAGAGGTAGAACAGGCTCAGCACTGCTAGCAAAAACCAATTGGAAAATCGAAGCGAAGTGCTAGTCCCTCAAGATAGAGGCACAGAGGCTCAACACAACTAGCAAAGAAAGCTCGATACCAATGCCTTACAGCCAATAAGAAGCAGCAAAAATGCTAGTCTCTCAAGAAAGAGGCTAAGGCTCAACACAACTAGCAAACTCCCCCTCGAAAAGTGCTAGCAACCAGGAAAAGTCCCCCTTAGTTGAACACACGGGAAGCATAAGATTTGCAATAATAATTTCTCCCCCTTAGTCAACCAATCGGAGAACACATGATTTGTCATTTTTCTCCCCCTTAGTTGAAAATGCACTTATCAAGAAAAAGGCACAAACGAGCAAAGATCTCCCCTTCCAAAATGCATATGAGTCAAAAATGCAATTTAGGAGCTTCAGGCATATAATCAAAAGAGTGCAAAGATGCTCTAAACAGTATAACTCTAATGACACAACTAAGCACTCATATAACAAAGGCTCAAACTGATCACCGAATACGAAATATGAACATATGAGCAAAGTGAGCAGTTTTGAGTCAAAAGATAGTCACCATCAAAATAGCACTAAACATGTATAGACAGGAATCCAAACAAGTGCTAAACATGTATACAAGGTGAACTACCCCTAGCAAAGTTCAATCATCATGCTTAAGAATGAAACATACACTTGTGATTTCAGTTTTAGATCGGAGTTGCAGCGGTGAAATTACACAAGTTCAAATTCAGCATGTGATTGCGAGAGGTTGAAAGCTTGTCATTGCCTAACTTTTCAACCGAGCAAAGCCTATGCCAAAGCAATCAGAAGCTTAAAGCTACGGTTTCGGTCATACACTACACGGCTCAAGTTTAACTCAAAGTGCAATGAGAAACAGTCTCGATACGGTGATGTGTTGACAAGCAATCCCATCTCGATCTTTTCAATTCACTAAAACTTGGTTCAAATTTTAAACATGATATGAACAGACCAAGCAAGTGAAAAACTCAGAACTAGAGACATAGCAACCTAGCAAATATGAAAAGCACGAATGGACTCAACACATCCTACACATGCTAGTTGCATATCTCAATGGTGAATATTTACAGATTTTATGTACATTAGGCAAATTCACCATTCTAAAATAGCTCAGCTCACAACATGTACTAATGATCAGAAAGAGCATAAGCTACAAGCATCAATATAAGCATCAGAGCATACTAAACAGAGCATAGTTACATTCTAGTGATTATAAACATGAAGCTCAGAACGTAAATGCGTATGCTAAAATGCAAAAGAGAAGAAAGACAAACGAAAAGAGTCAGTCTAATATACATGATCCAAAATGTTTCCCCCATCTAAAAGGGGAAACACACACCAAGCTCACCCCTCAACCGATTAAAGGTTGATTCGTCTAAAGGCTTGGTGAAAATATCAGCCAGTTGATGATGAGTATCGACATGGCGAAGGTCGATGTCACCCTTCTCCTGGTGGTCACGCAAAAAATGAAAGCTCACATCAATGTGTTTGGTCTTTGTGGGGATATAGACCCAGGTGTCCTCACGGCTAGACTTGGGTTGCTTCATGAAGGCCGGCCCAACTCAATGTGAAGTACCGTGGCGTCGAGGCCCAGCTAGTCTAGCAAGCGGCCCAGCTGGTCGGATGGCGGTGCAGGAACCTTCTTTGACAAGGAAGTGTAGTCGGTTAGGAAAGATATCATGCTTTCCATGATATTGGATTGTAATCGACTAGGTTTCCTTATTCTATCATGAGATCCGATCTACTAGGATCTGTAACCCTGCTCCCCATGACTATATAAGGCGAGCAGGGACCCCCTCTCAAAGACACGTTCATCTATATACAGAATATACAACTCGACGCAGGACGTAGGGTATTACGCTGAACTCGGCGGCCCGAACCTGGATAAACCCTCGTGTTCATCTAGTTTCGTCTCTGTGTCATGTCCGGATCATCGTTCCACGTGCCTTCCCCGCTAATCTACCACCTCGGGCATACCCCTAGGTGGGCTATCGACCATATTTCGTCGATAGCAGGCGCCCACCGTGGGGAGTGTGCGTGCGGACGTCATGACGACTCAGGCGGTTTCTTTTCCGGCTTCCATGGACCTTCCGACGGGCCTGACGATCACCGTCGGGTCTTTTTCGTGGGTTACCGGAGGCGACCCAGCCATCGGGAACTTGGAGGCACCCCAGGCACTCCCGCTACCAGGAGCACCGATGTCAAGATCGGAGCCCCCAAGTAGAACGGCGCTTCCTAGCTACCAAGGACGGCGCCTCGACAATTCCGACCTGATCGAATCCATCGATCGGGTCACGACAGGCATCGCCGAAACCCTTGCTTTGGCAGATTCGATCGGAGATCGTTCGCCTCAGCCTGGGCACGATGATGGAGAGTGGCAGCAACCTCGACGACCGGCTCATGCCAAAAGACACGTGCAACTTCAAACCGGTCTAGTCATCACTTCCGCTCCTACGGGTCGCTCTGTCACATTTTGTCCTCCTCAAGAGTCTGAACCGAGCAAGGCAATACACAGCTTTTTTGTTCCTACCTTCCCTCATGGGCTAATGAACTCGGCCTCGGCATATGTGGAGCATGTCATGGGACTCTTTCAGGATAACACCAAGGATCAGCGCACTCCTGAGGAGCAGCCGCCAAAGTTCAAGCAATCTGGCGCCAACGCTTGCATGGCGATCGTAACTTCCATTGCAACCGCCGCCTCAGCCTCAAGCGCCGGATCGACCAGATCCAATTCACCAGGTCGTACGCCGGATTATCCCCCAGGCTTCGGACCCCTCCCGTGCTATGGGGCTCGGTATTCGCTGTGAGTCACGACGAGCCGACGATCGATGGTGAAACAGATGAAGCCAAAGCCCAGCATTTGGCCAGGAACGCTGACAGAGCTACTCGGAGAGCAGCCGAAGCCCCTAGAGGCCATCGCATACAGCGCAACTTAAATGACGCATTCGACATGTGCGGCAATCACCAAGTACATCGAACACCGCAAGCTAATCTGGCTATGGCCATGAACCTAGTCGAGAATCTCCCAGCCACACCTCAACTCGAGCAGCTCGGAGCGTACCTAAAGGCATCTCTAGTTCAGGTCCAAGACCAGCTGGCGGGACCATCCCACGCAACTCCCACTGGATCTCGAAGAAGTCACAGAGGACCGGACCCCCACCCAGAATCTAGCAGCAACCAGGACCAGTGCGATAACCGCAGAAGGCGTTCAGACGGCAGGCCCGACCAGCGCGTCGGGAACAATCCAAGTGCTGAGCCTCGAGACTTGCGTGAGCATATTACTGAAAAGTCCGACCTACGCAACTACATTGAAGACTCCAAAGATACGAGGCTCCGACAGGAGATGGAGAGGTGCAACAAATGGGATCGCGAGAACGGTCTTCTAGATCAAACCCTTACTGGTCCCAGACAATTCACCAAAAGACTCCGATCTGTTATCTGGCCTAAAGGTTTCAAGATCCACGACCTGAGGTCATACGATGGGAAGGCAGACCCCCGCCAGTGGATCATGCTATATGAGACTGCGGTCCGAGCAGCCGGTGGAGGAGGAGACGTTGTGGCTAACTATTTTCCTGTGGTCCTCAACCAAGCTGCATGCCAGTGGCTCCTGAGTTTACCGTCTGACTCTATCTATAGTTGGTCCGACCTGAAGAAGGCGTTCATATCTAACTTCAAAGCTACCTGTCAGCAACCCGCAAGCAAATACGATCTCGAGCGTGTTAGAGACCTCCCTGGCGAACTCTTGCGAGATTACATCCGCCGATTCTCCGATGCCCGCATTCGGGTAGCTAATGTCATGGACGACGAGTCCATCTCAGCTTTTATTAGAGGGTTGCACCATCATGAAGGGCTGAGGAATAAGCTGCTGTGAAAAGAGCCACGAACAGTGGAGGACCTCCTTAACATAGCCTAGAGCTGGGCGCGGGCAAAAGAATATAATACACAGCTCGCCGATGACCGCCGGGAACTGAGGTCTCGGCATGACGACAGTCAGCGCAATGACTATCACGGCGACCGGCACGACGAGGCCCACGACGACCGCCGTGAAAGGTTTAGGGATAATCGCCGCCCTAACCGAAGGTACGACAACCATGACGAGAGAAGAAGACAACCAAATCTTGGCCGAGCACCAGGCAACGAGGTCAACAACACCAAGACGGGGGGCAAGCGCAATTATGACTCAGCCTACTCCAAAATCCTGAAGCAGGACTGTCCGGCGCACCCAGGTGTAGGACATACCATGAAGGAATGCAGAGGGTTCAAAGCCATATTCCATAATGGCTCGAAGAAACAGCGCCCTGATACAGAGGATGGACCCCCGACCAGGCATGAAGGAAAGGACCCTCAAGAGGATAACGAGGAAGACCGCGACCCGGGAAGAAACCCGAAGCACGGCGGCTTTAGAGAAGCTGAGAAGTCCGTACGCACCATATTCGGTGGCAAAGCAATCCTGGCTGACAAAAGAATTCGCAAGCTAATGGAGCGAGCAGTTTACTCCGTCGACCGAGTGGACGAAAGAATCTCAGACCCCAGCTATTTGGCCTGGTCACATCAAGAAATTTCATTCAGCAGAGCTGATCAGTGGGCCAGGGTTCCTGAACCTGGTCGCTTCCCACTCGTTGTCGACCCAACCATTGACAGAGTATGATTTGAGAAAGTGTTGGTCGACGAGGGCAGTGCCCTCGACATATTATTCAAGCATGCCTTACCAGAGCTCGGCATCGCGATAGGCGATTTGGAACCATACGATGCCCCTTTTTGGGGAATTCTACCATCTCAGGCTTCTCAGTCTTTCGGCCAAATCACCCTACCAGTCCAGTTTGGAACGAAGGAACGCCACCGCATCTGCTACATCAACTTCATCGTGGCAGACTTCGAGGGGTCGTACCATGCATTGTTGGGTCGTCCTGCCCTTACCAAGTTCATGGCAATTCCGCATTACACTTACCTCTTTCTAAAAATGCCATCTGAGAACGGCGTTTTAAGCATCAGGGGGAGCATCTCCACGGCCTATGAATGTGAAAAGGAAAGCTTCACGACAGCTCAAGCCCACGACCTGTCGATCCGTATGGAGGAAACTCGCGTGGACGCAATAAGAGTGGCTCCGGAGGAACAGTCTATCCCAGTCAAAGAAGCCAAGCGCGCCACGACCAGGAGCAAGGACTTCAAGGAAGTGGAGCTGGTCGAAGGGGATTCCAGCAAGACGGCACGCATCGGGCTCGACCTCGACCCCAAATAGGAAAGAGCGCTCGTCAGCTTTCTTAGGGACAACGTAAGCGTCTTTGCGTGGAAACCCGCGGACATGCCCGGTGTACCTCGGGAGCTGGTCGAGCACTCCTTGGACGTTTCGAAGACCACCAAACCAATCAAGCAGAAGCTGTGACGTTTCGCTCGTGACAAGAAGGAGGCTATTAGGGTAGAAATTACCCGGCTGTTAGCTGCCAGTTTTATAAAAGAAGTGTATCACCCGGAGTGGCTCGCCAACCCAGTTTTAGTTCAAAAGAAGAATAAAGAATGGAGAATGTGTGTTGATTATACAGACCTCAACAAACACTGCCCTAAAGACTCCTTTGCCTTACCTCGCATCGACGAGCTCGTCGACTCCACGGCCGGATGCGAGCTATTGTCCTTCCTAGACTGCTATTCTAGGTACCATCAAATTTCTCTGAGAGAAGAAGACCAGCCTAAAACATCATTTATTACACCCTTCGGCACATATTGTTAAACTACGATGTCGTTTGGACTCAAAAATGCCGGGGCCACTTACCAAAGGGCGATACAAAAATGCCTAGCCGAAGAAATCCGAGTAGAGCTCGTGGCAGCCTACGTTGATGACATCGTCGTAAAAACAAAATCAGCTCATACTCTGGTGGACGACCTGCGCACAACCTTTACAGCCCTCAATAGGTTCCGATGGAAACTTAACCCCAAAAAATGTACCTTTGGTGTCCCTTCCGGCATTCTGTTAGGCAACATAGTAAGTAAAGATGGCCTGAGGCCAAACCCGGAAAAAGTACAGGCCGTTCTAAAAATGAAGCCTCCTAAAAGCGTAAAAGACGTCCAGAAATTAACTGGCTATATGGCGGCCCTAAGTCGTTACATATCACGGCTCGGAGAAAAAGGCCTTCCATTCGTCAAGCTGCTCAAAGCCTCTGAGAAGTTTGAGTGGACCGAGGATGCTGAAATCGCTTTTCAAGAACTCAAGCAGCTCCTAACAACGCCACCCTTGCTGGCTGCACCAAGGGATGGCGAAACCCTGCTTATCTACATAGCGGCCACCGATCGGGTTGTAAGCACCGTCGTGGTCGTAGAACGAGAAGAAGAAGGACATGCCTACAAGGTATAGCGTTCAGTGTACTATATCAGCGAAGTGCTTAATGACTCAAAATCAAGATACCCTCAGGTGCAAAAACTGCTATATGCAATACTAATTACATCTCGTAAACTGCGACATTATTTTGACTATAATCCTATTGCGGTGGTTACTGAGTACCCACTTGGAGACATTCTTCGCAACAAGGATGAAAATGGTCGCATAATCAAATGGGCTCTGGAATTAGCCCCGTTTTCCCTCGACTTCCGCAGTCGCACGTCCATTAAATCCCAGGCGCTTGTCGATTTTGTCGTTGAATGGACCGATATGACTACACTTGTACCTCCGACCAGCAACGAGCATTGGACAATGTACTTTGACGGGTCATTAAACCTCGAAGGAGCAGGAGCTAGAATACATTTCATATCGCCTTCCAGAGACAAGCTGAGCTATGTCCTCCGAATTCACTTCAAAGCGTCCAACAACGCAGTCGAATATGAAGCTTGCCTCCACGGCCTTCGGATCGCAGTCGAGCTGGGAGTTAAAAGGCTGGAAGTTTTCGGTAATTCTGCCCTGGTCATAAACCAAGTCAACAAGGATTGGGATGCCACCAGCAAAAAGATGGATGCTTACGTCGCCGAGATAAGAAAACTAGAAGGGAAATTTTACGGTTTACAGTTCCAGCATGTGGTACGGGCTGACAACCAGGCAGTTGACGCCCTTTCCAAACTTGGTTCGTCCAGATCATAGATCCCTCATGGTGTCTTTGTCCAGGACCTGGTCAAACCATCCATCAAGCAAGATGTAGCAGGGGCCGCCGACCAGCCCCCGCCCAACCAAACTGTTGCTTCCGTCCAGCTGCCGGGTGATGATAGGAGAAGCCAGTTTATAAGATATCTCACTAGTGCGGACGTCCCTCAAGACAAGATTGAAGCCGAACGCCTCATTCGGTGTAGCAAGCAGTACATCTTAGTAGATGGAAAGCTCATGCGCAAAAACGCCAAAGAAGAATTGCTGCTAAAGTGCGTTTCCCTATAAGAAGGCATCTGAATTTTAGCAGACATACACGCCGGCATATGTGGCAACCATGCCGCTTCCCGAACGCTGGTCGAAAAAGCGTTCCGAGCAGGGTTCTACTGGCCCTCTGCCGTTGCCGATGCAGAAAAGCTGGTCAGGCATTGTGAAGGATGCCACTTTTTCGCCAAACAAATTCACGTTCCAACACATGATCTCCAGGCCATACCAGCCTCCTGGCCCTTTTCTTGCTGGGGTCTAGACATGATTGGGCCATCCAAAACAGCACCAGGAGGGTTCAAGTACGTCTATGTTATAATCGACAAATTCTCCAAATGGATAGAATACAAGCCGCTGGTCAAACCCACAGCACAAAAAGCAGCTGAGCTGCTAAACGACATCATTCATCGGTTTGGCCTACCTAATTGTATAATCACCGATCTCGGCTCCACCTTCATCGGCTTGGAATTCTGGGATTTTTGCGAAGAAAGAAGCATAATCGTCAAGTATGTATCCGTCGCTCACCCAAGAGCCAACAGACAAGTGGAGCGGGCAAATGGCATGATACTTGATGCACTAAAGAAAAGGTTGCACAGGGCAAACGACCAGGATCAAAAGGCTGGTCGATGGTTGAAGGAGCTACCATCCGTGGTTTGGGGGCTCCGAACACAACCGAGCAGAAGCACAGGCGTTTCACCTTATTACATGGTGTTCGGTGCAGAAGCAGTCTTGCTAGCAGATATAGCATTTAGATCGCCAAGAGTGGAGCAGTACAACCAGGACACGTCCGACCAGGCCAGAGAACTAGAAGTTAACTGCATTGAGGAACGAAGATTGGATTCATGCATCTGAACAGCGAAATACGTTGAGGGCCTACGAAGATACTTCAATAGAAACGTCAAAGAGAGATTCTTCGTCGTAGAAGACCTGGTCTTAAGGCGAATACAAAATACTACCGGATTGCACAAACTATCATGTCATTGGGAAGGCCCTTACGTCGTCAAACAAGTCACACGACCAACCTCCTACAGGCTCGCCGACCTAAACGGGACTGATGTCCCTAATTCATGGCACATCGATCAGCTTGGATGATTTTATGCATAATTATACAGGGACAAAAAAGATATGTACCCGACTCTGTACTTCCATAGCATATTATGAATAAAGCGTCGTTGTTTTTCGTTCAAACCTTCATTTTCTTGCCACATATTATCTTAGCAAGCAAAATTAAGTTTAAACATGTCAAGTTACATCCTCAATGATCACCTATTTACAAAAACTAATGTGGTATTTTCTTGGTCCTATGGAGCGCTGGGCTCCCTAGGCTCTTCAAACAGGTCCATGTCCTTTACAAGGCCAGCGGCTGTTTCCCGGGACCCTTCCTTCAGCTCCGACGCCTGGGCTTCTGAAGTGTACCAGGGAAAGCCACCTTCCAGCCTCTTTATATCAACACCCGGATAATGGGCTCGCGCAAGGGCCAGGACGTAAGCGCCAACCTGCTCGCCGGCATCTGTCACAAAGCTCTTCATTGCAGCCCATAACCCGGCACACTGCCCCAGCACGCCGTCTGGTCGGGGTGTGTGTTGATGCTCACTAATGCTCATAATTAACCATCAACTATTGCATGAAATGACACTAAATGAATTACAAAGCATAGTTGTAGGGTTTGAAACTAATAAGTTCCACGAGTTTTGGCGCTCTCACTTGTTTTGTAGGACATCAATATTTCACCATATAAAAGTACCTCAAGTGATGAATTGGAGTGCACCATTGCGAAGGGTTCGTCGAGACGATCGAAACGGACATATCATTTGCTATATTTGGAGTTCCGGATGAAAAGATATCAATCCCGCATCAAAATCTGCAAAAGAAGGATCTAGAAGACACCAGAAGACACCACGAGGCGGCCCACCATGTGGGCCCACTAGGGGAGACCGACCGGTCTATGGGGGAGACCGACCGGTCGGCCCCGGAGCCCATTTCGCCTCCGCCTTGTGGAACCTTCTTCCACTGCCTCCTAGGATGCATCTCCACCGTCCCCGAAGTCGGTTTGATCTAACGGTGGGCGATAAACGTGATTCCTTGCCCTCTACTCCACCTTGGGCTATATAAGGAGCCCCAGACCTCCCTCTCCAGGCATCTCCATCTTCATTAGCTACATCAACTCCAGAAATTAGGGTTTCAACTCCCTCAAAGTAGAAGTAGAGATCCCTCTAGTTGATCGTCTAGTTCTAGATCTAGTTCTAGTTCATCATCTAGTTGTAATCTAGAGAGGAGAAGGAGAGAGCTGAGGAGGAGCCGGATCTGTCAGATCTTCCTCGATATTGTATTGGTGCAGCATCTAGTTCGTCCTCAAGTAATCTCCAGGTTCTTCATTTACTAATTCTAAGTATTATATTTAATTTCAGTTCTTACTTTATTTTATTTACTGGATCTTTGCTCGTATTGAGTGCTCTAGTTATCCAGGTAATTAGAGTAGTAAGCGTTAGTGTAGACACGGTGTCTAGACTAGGGTTTACCTGAGTTTGCGCCAAATCCTACGGAATAGTTGCGGTAGCCCCAGAGGTGACAGCTCTGTCAGGTCTTTGTAATCCACCACGTTAGGGTTGGTGTTCTCATAGAGCTTTCGGCAGCCTTCTCCCAACTACCTTCTTCCCAGTCTTTCTCGAGAGTTGGAAAGGACTTGCTGCTCCGAAGTAAGTAAAGTATAGTGAGCCTTTAATTAGGTAGTCCCGCTTAGGAAACCCTTATATCCCTCTCTACCCACATTACCATTCTTTTCTTGGACGTTCTTAATCCTTCTAGTACACTTCACGTTCCCCGTGGAAATCGATACCCTGGAATACTCTCGGGTGAAAGCTACATCGGTATCCGTGCGCTTGCGGATTAATCTGTGTGCGTTTAAAATACCCAACAAGCTTTCTGGCGCCGTTGCCGGGGACAGAGTTTATCTCTACTCTTGGTAGCGACGTTAGTAAGTGTCAACAGTGTGCGGCTCCCAGCTCCGTATACGGCATTCAGCACCGGCGTGATTCCTCGCACCATAGCCTGGCATCGCCCCTCCTAGGTCTTCACATCTTGGCAAACCAACGAGATCTGGTTTTGCCAAGAACGGCGTCGCTCTGCAACCAATCAACAATAACAACATGTTATGGCCGACCAGAAAGAAACATGTACTGAATAAAAGAGATTCAGCAGCAACCTTCGAGCTCCTTCTCTAGCTCATCTGCCCGCACCTTCTCCCGGGCAGCTGCAGCCTCGCTATCCTGGGCTTTAAGCTTCTCCATGACAACTTGCGAGGCCAGCTCTATTTCCAACAACACTTGTTATGCGACGGACACTCAAAAGTACAAAGGAAAGGTCTCTTTGGTCCTTACCTTGGTTTTCGAGATGAAGCTGTGCAAGCTCGGACGCCTGCTTCTCAGCAGTTTCGTGCAACCCGACCTCAGTCTGCCGAGCATTGTCCAGGTCCGCTCGGTAACGTAAGCATGCTTCTTCAAGCTTCTCTTTGGCATCAAGCAAAGGACCCACGTATTCAAAGCACTTCTGTCGCTCCTCGGACAAGTCTGATATTCCCTGTAAATTCATACAAGTATTCGACGCTTTAACTCATGCGGATTACTTCTACAAACATTCAAAATTTATAAGGGAATCACCTGTGCATATTTGTGGAGCTGACTAAGCATCCGGTCAAAGTTCTTCATCGGGCGGTTGTCGGTGTTCTCTTCATGGAACACCCACTCACCGGCCCGCTGGCGTGCCACCCTGATTACCCGGTCCGGCGATTTCGGGGGCCGCGTAATCTCAATCACCTCGTCTTCGGGCGCCTCGAGTACTTCTTCACCCCCTGAGGGGCCTGAACCATGACCGACCACGCTTCGCATGTTCACCTCCGGAGGGGGAAGTGGAGCATCTGGGGGCGCCTGCGCGGAGCTGGATGGCCCCCGACCACCCGTTGATTCAGTGTCGGGGATCTCCCCGCTACCTAACTTGGTCTCCTGACCAGCTATTGTCGGCGCCCGATCAGCATCCAACTCCCCAGCTTCGGGTGCTTTCTCCGGTAGCTCCTCGGGTTCCGCATCCAGGGTGCTGGTCGGTTCAGGCGCCGCATCGCCACCTGCAGCCTCAACCTCTGCCACAGGATCGCTATGACAAGCAAAAGGCCGAATAAGGTCACGAACATGTGGGTACGCCACACACAGATGACAGAGGTGGCAGGATACTTACAGGTCGCTGACGCGGAGACCACCTCTCAGCTTCAGCCCCCTTGGTCTTCGCGGGGGCTGAGTGTCCCTCGCCGGCTCCTCAACCCGGACGCGTTTGGGTGCTGGCGCCTGCTCCTCATCGTCGTCGTCCCAGTCATGAAGGGAGCTGGTCGTGTTGGAGGTCGCCCCGCCCGGAATCCTTACGGGACCCTCAGTTTGTGTCGACGACCTCATGGCCGCTCTCTGACCAGATGCCACACGCTTACCCGCAGCGGCGGTGGCTGACGGGTCCGTCGCATCTGCAGTACCCTTGCCCTTCTTCGCCGCTGATTCGTCAGGACGGGAGCGAGGTGGACGGCTGGTCAGAGGACTCTTGTC
Organism: Coix lacryma-jobi var. lacryma-jobi; assembly: GCA_009763385.1. Classification (NCBI taxonomy): domain Eukaryota; kingdom Viridiplantae; phylum Streptophyta; class Magnoliopsida; order Poales; family Poaceae; genus Coix; species Coix lacryma-jobi. Next base: position 69,079,228 of record CM019827.1, read on the forward strand.
CACACCTTCCGGCCACTCGGTCGTCGGCACGCTCGAAACATATACAGCAGAGCAATCCTACAAAGCAATCAAAACAAGTGTCACCAAACTGTGACCGAGTATGATCAGTACAACAAGTTAGGAAGAAGACTCACATCCTTGACAGGGTTCGCCAGGCTAAAAGGTTGTGTAATCTTCTTTGGTGCTTTCCATACGCCAAATTGGAGCACCACGTGAACACGCCTATCCAGTTCACTCCTATCCAAATCTTCGGCATGTTCACGGGTCGCATCGGGCCGACCTGCATACTCGAAGCCAGGGTGCACCCTGTCCTTGCACGGCTGTACCCCACGGTGCATAAAGTTTGCTGTTAATTGGATACCATCGGCAGTTATCCCTTTCAGTAGGCTAAGAATCTCTTGAACCTGCTCCATGTCACCTGACGAAGGCTTTGCTGACCAAGTCCAGCTTGACTCAACTACTTTTCCCACATCACAGCTAATAGCCGGGGTTTGGCACTGGGTCATATAAAACCATCTCTCTGTCCAGCCGCTCACATTGCTCTAGAGGGGAACGTTGACATATTCTGATACCATTCCTTCACGCAGCAGAACATATACGCTCCCCGCAATGCGAGACCCATGACTATTCTTCTTCAATTGGAAAAAATGACGGAACAAGTTGAAATGTGGCTGAATCCCGAGATACGCCTCGCACAAGTGCATAAAAACAGCTATCGATAGGATGGAATTTGGCCCCAGATTGCAAAGACCGATTCCCCAAAAATCAAGCAGACATCGGAGGAACACATGGCACGGCAGCCCGAATCCCCTAATAAAATAATCTTCGAAAACGATGATCTCGTCGGCATTGGGTTGGGGGTAGCACTCACCAGCGGGCGCTCTCCATACCCCGGTCACCTTGTCCGGCAGCAGACCTCCGGCGACAAGGCGGCCAATGCTTTCTTCCGTGCTCCTCGACGGTGCCCACTCTTCATCCAACCGCACAGCCGCTGTCGCCGCAGTCTTCTTCGCCTTCCGCGCCATCGATTCCGCCGGGACGGTGCAGGAACTGTCGCTGATTAAGTGCTTTTGAATCTAGGGCTACAGTGCCAAGTTTACCGGAGAGCAAGAAAATGGGGAATGACAATGGTTAGGAAAAGCTTCGACTAGGCGGTGCGCGCTTTTATACCCTGCTATGTGACCTTTCGGGGTTTTCCCTAAAAGGGCCCCTTTTTATGCCAAAGTAGCTATTACGGCCCATTTTGCCGGCCCAACAGTCGAGCCTTCTATGAATAAGCTAAATTCATTTCTTCTCTTAATAATATATGTAGCCGCCAGCCTTCTCAGCAAAGCTGGGGACTGGTCGGACGACCAATTATAGGCACGCACGTGGAAGAGCCGCGTTGGCTTCACGACCAGCTCCTCCACTCATACTGGGGACTAGCCGGCTTCTCCACCAGCCTTCTCAGCAAAGCTGGGGACTGGTCGGACGACCAGTTATAGGCACGCATGTGGCAGAGCTGCGTTGGCTTCACGACCAGCTCCTCCAGTCATACTGGGGACTGGTCGGCGTCTCCGCCAGCCTTCTCAGCAAAGCTGGGGACTGGTCAGACGACCAGTTACAGGCACGCACGTGGTAGAGCCGCGTTGGCTTCACGACCAGCTCCTCCAGTCATACTGGGGACTGGTCGGCTTCTCCGCCAACCTTCTCAGCAAAGCTGGGGACTGGTCAGACGACCAGTTACAGGCACACACGTGGCAGAGCCGCGTTGGCTTCACGACCAGCTCCTCCAGTCATACTGGGGACTGGTCGGCTTCTCCGCCAGCCTTCTCAGCAAAGCTGGGGACTGGTCAGACGACCAGTTACAGGCACACACGTGGCAGAGCCGCGTTGGCTTCACGACCAGCTCCTCCAGTCATACTGGGGACTGGTCGGCTTCTCTACCAGCCTTCTCAGCAAAGCTGGGAACTGGTCGGACGACCAGTTACAGGCACGCACGTGGCAGAGCCGCTTTGGCTTCACGACCAGCTCCTCCAGTCATACTGGGGACTGGTCGGTTTCTCCTCCAACCTTCTCAGCAAAGCTGGGGACTGGTCAGACGACCAGTTACAGGCAAACACGTGGCAGAGCCGCGTTGGCTTCACGACCAGCTCCTCCAGTCATACTGGGGACTGGTCGGCTTCTCCGCTAGCCTTCTCGATGAAGCTGGGGACTGATCAGATGACTAGTTGTTGGCATATACATGGCAGAGCCGTATTGGTATCATATCACTAGTTACAAAACTTATGTTATGTGCAAGCAACTTGATAAGCAGTACTTCCATGTACAAGTCAAATCAAGGTACAAAATCTTGATGCATAGTATATCAAGAGTTGGGTACAATAAGACGCAGCAAAGCAGATACAGAACCTTGGGTAGATACATGAGCCTTTTCAGTTCGTCCAAAGGTGGGTCTCAGGCACCGCCCCAATGCTCAAGGAACTCCGGGCAAGACCATCACCCTTGCCGCCCTTTTGACAACCTGTGACTCCGAGGTTGTCTACGAGTGGTAGTCACAAGAGTTCTTCTAGGCGCACCTCTGTATCCCTCTGCTAGCGACTACTTAGAAACCATCCTAACAGATGATCCCTTCACAAGAGTTCTTCTGTACACTTCATTCACCTCACAAAAGCAAGATACCTGGAGATTTGGCTATCTCTATCAAAGATCTTATAATCAGACTAAGGGGGAACATATGCGAATGAAGGCGTGAGCTCTTTGTTCGTCCAACAGGGTATTTATAAGCGTTTTCTTCCTGGTCCATAGACATGGTCTACGAATAAAAGTGACTGCAGGATCAATAATTCAGCCAATGTACTGTGTCCCATGTGAAGACTGCTACTGGTGGCAGATTCGATTCCCAACAAACAACGACAAAACTTACAGTCGTGAAAAGCACCGGAAGGCCCACAATTCGCGTCACGAGTCCAACAGGGTAAAGGCAACTGAATATAGAAACTTGAAGAGGGGCCAAGGGCGATACATTTTCAAAGGAAACATAGCAGTAAACAGTGGATGATTTTGTCTGTGAATGGTGTGGTTATTCTCTCACGGATTTACAGTTTATTTTTTGACCTTGGCATCACATGACAGAGTCATCTATTGCCAATCTCGGGGACTACCGTGTATACATGGCGCTCGGTCGCGCATGTATATTTTGTCCTTACAGTTTATTTTTTGACCTTGGCATCACATGACGGAGTCATCTATTGCCAAGCTCGGAGACTACCGTGTATACATGGCGCTCGGTCGCGCATGTATATTTTGTCGTTACAGTTTTTTGTACCTTGCCATCACATGACGGAGTCATCTATTGCCAAGCTCAGGGACTACCGTGTATACATGGCGCTCGGTCGCGCATGTATATTTTGTTGATACAATTTATTTTCTGACCTTGGCATCACATGACAGAGTCATCTGTTATCAAGCTCGGGGACTAAGTGGGCACACTTCACCTGGTCGGTGAGTATGCGGGAAAGTTACTGCTGTTATGTTACCATAAAGTGGGCACACTTCACCAGACTTCCAGAAGTTGTTTTTTTCTTTTTTAAGAGCACATCGCATCTTGCGGGTTCATGATATGGCAGTCAACAGAATATAACCTGATCGGAGATCAGATTAAGAAGTTTGGATGAGGTTGATTGAAGGTTTTTGTCAAGGTCTTTTTCACCGCTTTAAGGTTCAATGTACTCGGGGACTAGCTGTGGGGATATAGACCCACGTGTCCTCACGGCTAGACTTGGGCTGCTTCGTGAAGGCCAGCCCAACTCAATGTGAAGGACTGTGGCGTCGAGGCCCAGCTAGTCTGGCAAGCGGCCCGGCTGGTCGGATGGCGGCGCAGGAACCTTCATTGACAAGGAAGTGTAGTCGGTTAGGAAAGATATCGTGCTTTCCATGATATGGGATTGTAATCGACTAGGTTTCCTTATTCTATCATGAGATCCGATCTACTAGGATCTGTAACCCTGCCCCCCATGACTATATATGGCGAGCAGGGACCCCCCTCAAAACTCAGAACTAGAGACATAGCAACCTAGCATATATGAAAAGCACGAATGGACTCAACACATCCTACACATGCTAGTTGCATATCTCAATGGTGAATATTTACAGATTTTATGTACATTAGGCAAATTCACCATTCTAAAATAGCTCAGCTCACAACATGTACTAGTGATCAGAAAGAGCATAAGATACAAGCATCAATATAAGCATCGGAGCATACTAAACAGAGCATAGTTACATTCTAGTGATTATAAACATGAAGCTCAGAATGTAAATGTGTATGCTAAAATGCAAAAGGGAAGTCCTTTTGATTTCCCGTGGATTGAGTCAATTTGAGCGGATGATTTCTTGGGGATAGTCTCCTAACTACCCCGTGATCATCTTCTCCAAGTTTGGGAACTTGGGATTTTGGTTTGGACTGAATTTGGGGAGATTTGAGTTGAGGGCGACCAAAATCGCCCTTTCTGGGTACCCGCGGACAGTCCGCGCCTGGTACCTCGGACAGTCCACGCATCGGGCTCCAGCCAGACCAGTGGCTGCCGAGTCTGTTCGGACAAGTCTGTTTTGACCGGCGGACAATCCGCCGTTGTAACTCGCGGTGAAGGACCGAGAATGCACAAGCAAGGCGACCAGAGGGGGGGGTGAATGGGAGCCAATCAAATTTCTTCCGAAACTTTGGCCAAGTGTCCCAAATTCAACCCCGAAAAGCACGGACCCAAAGCATGATGCTCACGACCCTTGGAAGAGGGTGGATGATCCCTAGGATCACAGCGGAGCACCACCAAACACAAGCGAGGCAAACACCAAAAGCTCCAGCTCAAGTTTGCCTTGAGAAAACCGACTCCCGAACGTAGATTGGAGGCTACGTCGTGAAATCTGCAAATACCTATGCAAACAAGTTGCAAAGATACCTAGAAATGTTTCTTGGTTAACTCTAGGAACAAACGAGAAGTCCGAAAACCAAGCGGAAAAGCCGGGGCGAAGATTGCACTGAAAAGCAAGCTTCAGCAGGATCCCAGACTATCCGGACCAGGGGTCCCGAACTGTCCGCGCCTACCCCGGACTGTCCGCGAGCCGATGGCGGACTGTCCGCCGGCAAAATACAAGAAACAGCAACTCTGCTGGAACCTCCCTGGACATTCCCGGACTGTCTGCGAGGTTGAACTGCAGACTGTCCGCAGGTGACCCGAGCCAGGAACAGCAGGGACTGGCCGGGGCTTGTCCGAACCAGCCCCGACGCGCGGACTGTCCGCGCCCTGAGTGGCGGACTGTCCACGGTCACTCCGGGAGGGCGATTTTGATCACCCTTCACCAAACTCTCTCCAAATCCGATCCAAATCAAAATCCCAAGTCCCCAAACTTGGAGAAGATGATCACGGGGTAGTTAGGAGACTATCCCCAAGAAATCATCCGCTCAAATTGATCCAATCAACAGGAAATCAAAGGGGAAGGTGGATGAACCGGAAAAGCATCACAAAAATGAAATCATCTCGATCTATTCGATCATGAGGAGTTAGATGAATTCCTTTGGTCGAAACGACCTCCTCAATGATACGAACAAATTGGTTCAAACGGATTTTGCAAAGACGCACCGGAGAGGGAGATCGAGTGACGGGAAAATTGCAGAGAAATGAAGAACGCGAAGAACAACGACGAACTCGAATCAAAACGCGAATCGACACAACGATCTTGCAGCCGAAGCGCAAACACACCCTACGACAAGGAGGTTACGACCTCCTTTCCTCAAAATCAATAGTACACAGAGGTGAGTCTCTCTGCGGATCACAGCTAGCTACAGCAGGGGATGGGGAGCAGGAAAACCTAGAAGGCAAGAGTAGATGACTAACTGCGATAGGGGGAGGAGGGTGTCTCCCCGACTACTTATCCTAATTCTAGCCTAAGTACAATTCCTACTCTACCCCTCTCTAATCTACTTACAGAGCGAACCAGCTAAACCCTAAGGTTATTCTGGACCAACTCGGTGGTAGGTGAATCCGACGGCCACGCCCGCACAACTCGTCCGCGTTGCCTCCACGCAACCTTCCGATTGCCGCCACGTGCCGCCTCGCTCTGCACCCCCGGTTTTGTGGCCCAAATCGGGAAACCAGCCTTTTCCAACCAACCCCCGGTTTTGAGGCCCAAACCGGGAAACCAGCCACCAGCCTGAGTTTTGTGGCCTAAACTCAGAAACCCGCAGCGCCCGAGTTTTGACGCCCAAACTCGGAAACCGTCCTCAGCCCGAGTTTTGTGGCCAAACTCGGAAACCCTCAGCACCCAGGTTTTGAGGCCCAAACCTGGAAACCGTCCACCGGTGGTTTTTCCCTGGCTCAGCCACCAAACCGAAGCTGTAGAGGGGATGCACCGCCCGTGCACCCCGTCCATCGACACGTGTCCCTAGGTCCTCGACCCGAGCAACACCGTGCCCCGCAAGTCTTCACTTGTCGCTGTCCCAGGCTGCCAGCCACCACAGCTGATCCTCAGGCACTCCGGTCCCTCAGTCCAAGCCTCACGTCCGCCCTTCACCGCTCGGTTCATCGGCATGGCACGTCCGCCGCACGGCACGCCCATCCTTCACCGCACCCGGTCCGTCAGCTCGGTACGTCTCAACTTGACCTTCACCTTGCCCTCGATCACTATCTCCGTGCTCGACACCTGCACAACACAAGCCAAAGAACATGCGATCAAACTCGTTGACAATCACTCATCACTTAGAGACTCGGCATACACCCATGTATCCGCACGCGGACTGTTCGCGAGTCGTCCAGCAAGTGTTCAGCAACCTTCCTGTTTTTGGTTTTTCACCGGCGGACAGTCCGGGACTGCCTGGCGGATAGTCCGCCCCTGCCGTGGACAGTCCGGGACTGAGGGGTCGGACAGTCCGGGACATTGCTGAAGCTTTCTTTTCAGTGCAATCTTCGCCCCGGCTTTTCCGCTTGGTTTTCGGACCTCTCGTTTGTTCCTAGAGTTAACCAAGAGACATTTCTAGGTATCTTTGCAACTTGTTTGCATAGGTATTTGGAGATTTCTCGACGTAGCCTCCGATCTACGTTCGGGAGTCGGTTTTCTCAAGGCAAACTTGAGCCGGAGTTTTTGGTGTTTGCCTCGCTTGTGTTCGGTGGTGCTCCGCTGTGATCCTAGGGATCATCCACCCTCTTCCAAGGGTCGTGAGCATCACGTCTTGGGTCCGTGCTTTTCGGGGTTGATTTTGGTACACTTGGCCAAAGTTTCGGAAGAAATTTGATTGGCTCCCATTCACCCAACCTCTGGTCGTCTAGATAGTGCATTCTCGGTCCCTCAATTGGTATCGGAGCGGGTTAAGGATCTTCAACCTTAGCCGGTTCCAGATCCACCGAAGGCGACATGGATCGCGGCGTGGGCAAACTGCCGTTTTTCGATGGGTCCAACTATGCGTATTAGAAGATACGCATGTCGGCCTATCTGCAGAGTTTGGGTGCTTCCATCTGGGATATTTGCAACTCTGTCGATTACGTTGTCTTGGCTGCTCGTGTGACTCAGCATCAGATCGATGAGCACGATGCCAATAGCCGAGCCCGTAATGCTCTTTTCTCGTGTTTGAGCCTGGGTGAGTTTGATCGCGTTTCTCACCTCTCTACGGCTCGGGAAATTTGGGCCACCCTCATGCGTTTTCATGAGGGCACCTCTCAAGTCAAAACCCGGCTCTACGAGCTGTTCAAGAGAGAGTATGAGAACTTTCGACATCAGCCTGCCGAGTGTTGACGGTCCTTAAACCCCTGTTTTACCGTCAACATTTGACCCTAAAGTCCACCAAAAAGGCATGAAATGTAGTCAAATAGGTTTCAAACTAACCGAATTCCACATGTCCATAGAATTTTATTTGAATGCAGGATTTGAGCCAAATTTGGACATTTTGACCCACCAGGAGATGAGCCCACTCGGCAGGGCCCAAATGGGCCGAGGACGGGGTGGCGCCCGCCACCCCTAGGTGGCGCCCGCCAGTCCCAAGTGGCGCCCGCCACTTGGGTTGGCCCAACTTCACCCCCCTACCATGTCACCGATCCGTGTGACCTCCCCAGGGCCAAATCTCGGCCCTTGGTCACTAGGTCAGTGGCATCGGATGGCTCAAGGTGAAGTGACGCGGATCAAGGCTGATGGGCGGTTGCTAGGACATGCAACCGACCTCCAAACCGCCTCGGACAACCACCTGGATGCCGTTGAAGCCAAGGCGGTGCATCCAACGGTGAGGGAGGTGGCGGCCGCCACCTAGGGCTGGCGCCCGCCACTAGGGTTAGCCCTAGGGCGGCTGGCTCCCCCCTATAAGTACCCCCTCACTCACCTGGGCTATAAATACCCCCCTGGAGGCACCTCTCCATTCATCCCCAGTACAGTACCACACTTCAATACCATCTCAAGCAAAGCAACTCCAAGCTAGAGAAGTGAGAGCTAGGTTAGAAGCTTAGAGAGCTTAGGCAAGTAGGTAGCTAGTTGAGCAAGGCATCTTCGCCCTCGCGGTAGCGCTGCTCAAGGCTTAGCTCAAGAGTAGAGGCATGCGAGTGATCGGCTCTGGAGCTGGGAAGAGTCTTCCTTCATCTCCAGTTCAGGTTTTGCTCTTGTTACTCAAGCATTTTACTTTATTCTATTTTATCATTTCAAGTATTTACTTTACTCTACTTATCAGTATTGAGTGCTATACTTGATTGATTGCTTGAGTGCCTAGCTATCCTACAGTTCAATTCACTTAGCTATAGTAGTTAATCTCTAGTGAGCTTAGTGTTTGATCTTTGCCAATAGGTTGCTTAGTTAGTTTAGTGTTTATCTTATTAAGTCAAGTATTTGCTCTGACGTCCGCAAGGGTGTCTCTATTCTAGGCCAGCGTAGAGATAGTTAGAATATAATTAGGCATGGTGCTTAGTTATAGACTTACCTTCAGATACGGCTGGACCCCCGGATAGCTGTGGTAGCAAGCAGGTGGTGACAGCCCTGTGCGCCTTGAATTCCACCACGTAGTTGGCCCAGTTTAACAGTAAGGCTCGTTGTGCTAGCGTTCAACCTAAGTAAGTGGTAAAGGCTAGTACACCTCGATACTTAACAAGATAGGATTAAACCTATACTTAGCTTAGCTGCTTTATTGTCTTTTGCCTGCCCTGCTTCTTCATTATCTTGCTTGGTAGTTATCTTGCTTAGTGGTTACCTAGGACTAGTCATTAGGACTAGTTAGTTATCCTTAGTTACCTTTAGTTATATTTAGTTATCCTATACCCTTACCTACCTACCTATCCACCCTACTTTAGCTATTCCTTTCATCCTTACCTAGCCATCCATATTCTTTCTACCCTTTCTTCTTCCCCTTTTCTCTTTTTCCTTTTCTTCGACTCTCATCCCATCCTTGACTCAACTCATCCACCACCCTAGCCTTCCCTTGGGATCAAATAAATCGACACCTGGTACTCCCAGGCGAAGTGCTACAACCGATAGTTCTGTGCGCTTGCAGAATCTCCTCCTGGTAGATTGCATTCTCTCTAGCTAGCTCCTACTAGTGTCGGGATTGACAACCCCGCTTGGCATTAGTAGATAGCTACTTTAGCTACCCTATCTTAGGTGTAGTTAAGAACTACCAACAAGCATTTCTGGCGCCGTTGCCGGGGAAGGCAATCGGTGTATCGGTTGAGTCCGTGTCGAATTTATCTTCGCTTAAGCTCCCGCTTAGCGAATCCCATCCTAACCCATTCCTTCTTTCCTTAGTTCTTCTTATCTTTTTCCTTAATCTTTTTCAACTCCTTTCTTTCTTATCTCGTTCTATCTTCGCGATGGCCAACAAAGCCATTCGTGAATTCTCTGCTCCTTCTGCCGCTAATATAGCGACGGGACCAGACGTGATCGAAGCCAACCTCAATTTTGAGTTAAAACCGGCTCTGATCATGATGGTCCAAGCTAGCCCGTTCTGTGGCAAGGCTCATGAGGATGCCAATGCTCACCTCCAACAATTCTTGAAGATTTGCGGCACCTTCACCATTAAGGGGATAACCCAAGAAGCCATCCGTCTTCGTCTCTTTCCTTTCTCTTTGCTAGGAAAAGCGAAGCAATGGTTCTATACCGATCGCAACGCTGTAGACACATGGGACAAGTGTTCCAATGCTTTTCTCGCTAAATTCTTTCCGATGTGCAAGACGACTGCTCTTCGCAACAAAATCTCCAGCTTTACGCAACAAGCCGAGGAATCTATTCCCGAGGCTTGGGAGAGGTTGCAAGAGTATATCGCTGCTTGTCCGCACCATGGTATGGAGGACTGGCTCTTGATCCAGAACTTCTACCATGGCCTAACCCCTCTCTCTAGAAGCCATCTGGATGCCGCCGCCGGCGGTGCATTCTTTTCTTTGAATGTTGCAGATGCTAAGGCTCTCATAGAGAAGATGGTGTCAAACCAAGGATGGAATAACGAGAGGCTGCAGCCCCGTAGGCGAGGTATGCATTCCCTTAAAGAAGCCGACATGATCGTGGCCAAGATGGACCTGCTGGCAAAGAGGCTGGAAAGCTGTGAGAAGATGAACCAACAAGAGAGTGTCCAATCTCTGGAATCCTACATGACTTGTGAAGTCTGTGGAGAAACCGGACATTCTGGGAACTACTGCTCCGAGCTACATGAAGATTTGAACTTCATCAACAACAACAACGGTTTCCGTCAACCACATCAAGGATGGAATCAGCACTCCAATTCTCAAGGTAACAATTCATTCCCTCGCTCTAATTTTCATAATTCTGATAATTTCTCGTTCTTAAAAGATTTAGTTTACTCACAAGGTAAAACTACTGAATTTTTGAATAAGAAATTAATGGCGAATGATAAAGTTCTTGAGAATATAAATGCTAAATTGGAAGATTTCTCATCTGCTCTGAAAAATCAACTTAGCTTTAATAAGATGCTAGAAACCCAATTAGCTCAACTTGCTGCTATCATACCATCTTTTGAATCTGGTAAAATTCCTGCTAAACCTGACATGGAAACTGCTAATATGGTTGAAATAAAATATTTTAACTATTATGAAGATCAAACCATGACTATTAAAAAGGGTGATCCTGGTAGTCCCATAATTAGATGCTCAATCTTTGGTGAAGTCTTTAAAAATGCCATGTGTGATTTAGGATCGAGTGTGAACATTCTATCTAAAGATTTTTATGAAAACTCATCCTTTCCACCCATGTCATCCACATCTGCCTATGTTGTGCTAGCTGATCAATCCACTTGCTATGTAGAAGGAATAGTTCATGATTTACCTGTTCATATTAGAGGCTCCTATGTCCCTGCTGATTTCATAATACTAGATGTGGGAAATAGGAAAGATGTGCCTTTAATTTTGGGTAGACCCTTCTTGAATACTGTTAATGCTTGCATATATGTCGGGAGTGGTAAAATTCATATGACATTAGGAGGGAGGAAGGAAATATTCTCCTTCTCCCGAGATCCCGCATATGCCGCTAACATGCAGGTAACAAGACCCATGCATACCAAGAAGAGGCGCCCAGGAACAAGGTGGAACAAGAAGAAAGAACCACCTCCTCCTAAGTTGTGTGATTCACATAACAAAGGAGAGGTGCCAAAAGAAGAAGAACCAGATGGAGTACAAAGAGAAGAAGTGCCCAAGGAAGAAGATCCACCCGATAAGGATGAAACTCCATGGACCTAAGGTATGGTTTACTTTTTATTTTTATTTCCCTTTTCGAATAAATGACATATGCCATGCATGCAACTAAAAAGAAACCCAGTTATCATTAGTTATATGCATAGGTATATGTTAACATATCATAGGATAGTTTCCCTTTTCACAACATTAGATAGTTTCCCTTTTAATAAAAATGAGAACAAGAGGTCCGACTGAGAAGAAGAAGGCCCTTCACCAAGCAAGAAGCCAGCTTGGGGGAGACTCCCGCTCCAAAGGTATGTCTCCAGCCTACCCTTTACATTCAGTTCTTAAATTCTATATCTTTTTGAATGTCATATGCTTGCCTAAGTATCCATCCATGAATAATACTGATAAAATCTGCTTAAACATGTTGAAACCTGAATAAGATTTGAAATATGACATGCAAATGCTATTGCTATGGTTTGAATAACTGGTATTATCTAAGTTGTAGCTTTTGTGGGTTGCACATGCTTTAACTGAAATCATGCTTAGTGAGTAAAGTTAGTAAGAAATGGAGTAATTCTTTAAACTTGTTAAGGTGAAATTAGGACCTAATCTGGAGGATTTCTTTTAAAAATTATGAAAACCTTGCTAAAAGTTCCTCCTAGATTTTATCCCATCCCACCACCAGCCAAATATTTGCTAGTCATTAGTCAAAACCACATAGAGCTTTGTTTGTGTTGAGCTTTGTTAGGCCTCATAGATCTTAGTAGAGATGCTTATCATAACTTTTGAATCAAGATACACGTACACCCACCATAAATTGCCTACTATCCACTCTGGAAGTTTGCAACCACCAAATAAATTGCTTAGTCTCTACACTGGAGATATGCAATACCCTGCCAAACATCCCATTGCTAGCCTTATGCTTATTCCTACACTGGGAATAAGCATTTCTCTCCCTTTCCCTATTCATTTCAAAAATCTTTTCCTATAGATAATCTGGGGAATTCTAGAGCTAAAAAAAAGAGAGAGAGAGAGAAAAAGCTTTTGAGCAAATTAGCTCAAAAGAGGACTATGTCCTACAAAATGTGAGGACACATTTTTGGCTACTCACAATGTATCCCAAAAAAAAGAGAAAAAAAAGAGAGAGCAAAGTAGCTCAAGAGAGGACCATGTCCTAAGGAAGTGTGAGGACACATCTTTTGTCCACTCACTTTGTATTCAAAAAAAAGAGAGAGAGAGTTATCATTAGCTCTAGACCCCAGAAACTCAACTAGGAAGGATTATGAAATGTCTCTCCATACACTTCCACAAAACCACACATGCACATCTTGATCAATTTTTATGATTTGCTGCTCCTTGTGATCTGAGTGTCTAACTTAGCAATAAACATCAGGCAATTTGCTCATGGTTCTTAGCCTACCTATAGCTCCACATATCATTCTCAAGAAATAGGAAAGGCTACACTTTGGCCTAAGTGAGGATTTAAACACCAATGAGTGATTGAGTGACCTAGGAGGACTTAAGCAAGTTATTATCTTTTGAAAACCTTGAAAAAACTCCAGACAAAATCCTAGTCACACCTAAGCAAGATAAAAGTTTCCTATCTACTGCTTTATTTTACTCTTGCATGTTTGAAGTGAAAAGCTATAAGCCCCACATTGCTATGATTCATGATATATGCTAAGTTACTTCTTACTATACAATATGCACTTGCATACATTTTAATTTTGCTATCTATCTCATGCTTAATGCTTAAACCGCATTGTTGCTTGAGGACGAGCAATAGGTTAGCTTGGGGGAGATTGTTGACGGTCCTTAAACCCCTGTTTTACCGTCAACATTTGACCCTAAAGTCCACCAAAAAGGCATGAAATGTAGTCAAATAGGTTTCAAACTAACCGAATTCCACATGTCCATAGAATTTTATTTGAATGCAGGGTTTGAGCCAAATTTGGACATTTTGACCCACCAGGAGATGAGCCCACTTGGCAGGGCCCAAATGGGCCGAGGAGGGGTGGCGCCCGCCACCCCAAGGTGGCGCCCGCCAGTCCCAAGTGGCGACCGCCACTTGGGTTGGCCCAACTTCACCCCCTGCCACGTCACCGATCCGTGTGACCTCCCCAGGGCCAAATCTCGGCCCTTGGTCACTAGGTCAGTGGCATCGGACGGCTCAGGGTGAAGTGACGCGGATCAAGGCTGATGGGCGGTTGCTAGGACATGCAACTGACCTCCAAACTGCCTCGGACAACCACCTGGATGTCGTTGAGGCCAAGGCGGTGCATCCAACGGTGAGGGAGGTGGCGGCCGCCACCTAGGGTTAGCCCTAGGGCGGCTGGCTCCCTCCTATAAGTACCCCCCTCACTCACCTGGGCTATAAATACCCCCCTGGAGGCACCTCTTCATTCATCCCCAGTACAGTACCACACTTCAATACCATCTCAAGCAAAGCAACTCCAAGCTAGAGAAGTGAGAGCTAGGTTAGAAGCTTAGAGAGCTTAGGCAAGTAGGTAGCTAGTTGAGCAAGGCATCTTCGCCCTCGCGGTAGCGCTGCTCAAGGCTTAGCTCAAGAGTAGAAGCGTGCGAGTGATCGGGTCTGGAGCAGGGAAGAGTCTTCCTTCATCTCCAGTTCAGGTTTTGCTCTTGTTACTCAAGCATTTTACTTTATTCTATTTTATCATTTCAAGTATTTACTTTACTCTACTTATCAGTATTGAGTGCTATACTTGATTGATTGCTTGAGTGCCTAGCTATCCTACAGTTCAATTCACTTAGCCATAGTAGTTAATCTCTAGTGAGCTTAGTGTTTGATCTTTGCCAATAGGTTGCTTAGTTAGTTTAGTGTTTATCTTATTAAGTCAAGTATTTGCTCTGACGTCCGCAAGGGTGTCTCTATTCTAGGCCAGGGTAGAGATAGTTAGAATATAATTAGGCATGGTGCTTAGTTATAGACTTACCTTCAGATACGGCTGGACCCCCGGATAGCTGTGGTAGCAAGCAGGTGGTGACAGCCCTGTGCGCCTTGAATTCCACCATGTAGTTGGCCCAGTTTAACAGTAAGGCTCGTTGTGCTAGCATTCAACCTAAGTAAGTGGTAAAGGCTAGTACACCTCGATACTTAACAAGATAGGATTAAACCTATACTTAGCTTAGCTGCTTTATTGTCTTTTGCCTGCCCTGCTTCTTCATTATCTTGCTTGGTAGTTATCTTGCTTAGTGGTTACCTAGGACTAGTCATTAGGACTAGTTAGTTATCCTTAGTTACCTTTAGTTATCTTTAGTTATCCTATACCCTTACCTACCTACCTATCCACCTTACTTTAGCTATTCCTTTCATCCTTACCTAGCCATCCATATTCTTTCTAGCCCTTTCTTCTCCCCCTTTTCTCTTTTTCCTTTTCTTCGACTCTCATCCCCTCCTTGACTCAACTCATCCACCACCCTAGCCTTCCCTTGGGATCAAATAAATCGACACCTGGTACTCCTAGGCGAAGTGCTACAACCGATAGTTCTGTGCGCTTGCAGAATCTCCACCTGGTAGATTGCATTCTCTCTAGCTAGCTCCTACTAGTGTCAGGATTGACAACCCCGCTTGGCATTAGTAGATAGCTACTTTAGCTACCCTATCTTAGGTGTAGTTAAGAACTACCAACAGCGAGAGCATAGAGAGTTTATTCGCTCGCTTTCAGGTGATTGTCAACAGGATGAGGGCTAACAAGGAGGAGTTGCCTTTCGACGATCATGAGAGAGCTTTGAAGCTTTTGCATACTCTCGATCGGTCGGTGTGGGATTCCAAGGTTCAGGCGATCATCGAATCGCCTAACTATGAGACCCTCACGTGCGACGAGCTCTTCAGTAAGCTCAAGTCCAGTGAGATTGACGCAATGGCGAGGGCTTCTTATGAGAATCCTTCTGGCCCGACTATGGCTTTGGTTTCTGGCTCTTCTGCTAACCCCTCTGCTGGCTTTGCGCTTTCATCTCTGTTTTCTGTCACAGAGGACCAGCTGGAGTCTTTGGGAGACGAGGAGTTGGCTTTGCTTGCCAACCGGTTCACGCGGTTTCACAACAACCGCATGAACCGTTGCCGCGGAGGAGGACGCTCAGGATGCTATGAGTGCGGCGACCCCGACCACTTCATCGCCAACTGCCCCAAGAAGAACAAGCATTCGGGGAAGGGCGATCATGGGCACAAGTACGACTCCAAGCACAAGGAGAAGCACGTCCCCCCAAGGCGCAAGAAGCGGGGCGGCTTCGACAAAGAGTACTTCAAGAAGAAGTACTTGGAGAAGGCCTAGGCTGAGCAGCGTGCGTTCTTCGCCATGCTCAGCGACGTCGATGGCTCGGATGACGACTCCGCTTGCTCAAGCAATGACGAGTCCGAGAAGATGAAGATTGAGGACAAGCTCAATGGACTATGCTTCTTCGCCGACGACGGAGGCCTCTGCACCATGGCGCTTGGTGACGAGGTCGGAGGCGAGCTGGAGCACACCCCTCGGAACGACTACGATGACGATGACACCTCCCAGGTATCTCTCACCCACGATGAGCTTTCCGCTGAGGTTGAGAAACTTACTGCTGCCCTCCTTAGCCAAGATAAACTGCTTAGGCGTGCTGCTAGAGAGCGCAAGGAGTTTAGGCAGAAGTGGGAGGACACGGTGAAGGAGCTTGAGTTCGCTCGGTCCACCGTGGTCGTGTCAGAGGAGAGTGAGTGCGAGTCGTGCACCAAGCACATGACTGACCTTCTCACTTTGAGGAGTAAGTATGCTGCTTTGGTTGGAGAGGTGGATGAGCTCCGTGCTAGGCCTCAGCTGTTGGGTGCGTGCAAGACTTGTCATGTCTTGCAGTCCGAGTTGGCAGAGAAGAATGCCAAGATTGAGTCTCTTGAGAAGGCCAGCTCGGATAGAACTTGTGTCATGAGGTGTGTTTTGTGTGAGGGTTTGGAGATGGAGATTGCCAATGTCAAGCATGACAAGATGCAAACCGAGGTGGAAAACACATACCTTCGGACCATCTTGTCATGGGTCTCTTGTAGTGAGCCGCAGCTCGGGATGATGATCTCCCAATTCAAGCAAGTTGCTGGTGGTCCAGGTGTAGGTTTTGCTCAGGGTGTTGATCTTTCCGCTTTTGGGAAGATTGGAGAGTCGAGTGGTCTGAACCCTAGTGAGAAGCCCAACTCCACCACTACTCCCAAACTGACCAAGCTTCCACCTAAAGAACCAGCCAAGCCTACCACCAAGGATGGGGTGTTTGAGGAACCCCCGAGAGCTCCTCCCAAGAACCAAGTGTGGCATCCCAAGCCCAATCACCTCAAGAACAAGCTTGACACAATGCCACCCATCCAAGAGGAGTGCTTGCCACAGAAGAGAAAAGTGAACCATACCCACAGCCCAGCGTACCAACAACCTCCTTTGCGCGCGGTGAGGTACCAGTGTGACTTCTGTGGGAGAGATGGTCACTTGAGTGAGTTCTGCTTTCGGCGCAAGCGAGAGGCGCGCCATGCTCGGGAGATGGACAACCCGGACATGTACCACCCTTTCCATGTGTGCATGTGCCAAACGTCCAGAAGAGAGCTGCTAGGCCCGGAGGTCAAGTTCCCAGGCCTAGGGAGAGGAGAGCTCCGAGGAGAGAGGCTAGAGCTAGAGGTCTTGAACCTCAAGTTCCTAAGCGTAGGCCTCATAGAGAGCGTGCCCGGCGGGAGCCTGCAGTTTTAGGCTATGGACCCCGTGGCGGAGGCTTTGCAGTAGAGCGCTTTCCCCCACCGCGTTTTGAGTATCGCGGTGAGCGCTCCTTCCCTAGCGGACCACGTCTTTCTAAACGTGGTGATCGCTTCCTCCGTAGAATGGCTAGGAATGGTTTTTACACTAACCGTTCTTTTGAGCAGCAGGCCCAACACTGGTATTCTTCTTACTTCACTAACCCCAGTGTTGGACCGTATGCTCACCCTATGTCTTTTTATTGATGTAGGTAAGACGGTTGGAGGACATTTGGTTGGTGGATTCCGGTTGTTCGAGGCACATGACTGGAAACGCCAAGTGGTTCTCCAGCCTTAGCCCGGTCGCCGTAAAGGAGTACATAACCTTCGGCGACAACAGCAAAGGTAAGGCGCTATCTCGTGGGTTGGTGCGGGTTAATGAGCACTTTGTGTTGTGCGATGTTGCTCTTTTTTCTAACCTGCATTTTAACTTGCTTTCTGTTTCGCAACTTTTTGATGATGACTATGAGATTCGTTTTAAACCGAACCTTAGTCGCATCTTAGATCCTCAGGGCAATCTTGTATGTTTGATTTCGCCCTTTGGGAAAGTCTTTCGCGCGAATTTCTCAGAGTCGTTTGGTATTTCCCGCTGTGTTTTGGCTAGTCCTTCTTCCTCCGATCTTTGGAAGTGGCATAGGAGGCTCGGTCACTTAAGCTTCGACTTGCTTGCAAGACTTAGCTCAATTGGCCTAATCCGAGGATTTCCCAAGCTCTCGATGGAGAAGGATCTAGTTTGCCATTCTTGCAGACATGGGAAGATGGTTGCCGCTCCCCACCATCCAGTGACTAAGGTCATGACCTCGCACCCCAAAGAGCTTTTACACATGGACCTTGTTGGTCCGGCTCGGGTGAGCTCGGTTGGTGGCAAGTGGTACGTGTTGGTTGTTGTTGATGACTTTTTGAGGTATTCGTGGGTCTTCTTTTTGACTGAGAAGACTGAGACTTTCTCATTTGCTCGCAATCTGATTTTGCATCTTCAGAACGAGTTCCCTTTGAACTCAATGCGAGCTATTAGAAGTGATAATGGTTCCGAATTCAAAAATTCGGATTTTGAGAAATTTTGTGACCGCCTTGGTTTGGAGCATCAGTTTTCTTCCCCCTATACACCGCCCCAAAATGGTGTTGTAGAGAGGAAGAATCGGACCCTTGTTGAGATGGCCAGGACGATGCTCGATGAGCATAGGACTCCTAGGCACTATTGGGCCGAAGCTATGAACACTGCATGCTACATTTCAAGTCGCATTTTTCTGAGAGCTTTCTTGAAGAAGACCTCTTATGAGTTGCGTTTTGGTCACCAGCCCAAGGTGAGTTATTTTAGAGTCTTCGGTTGCCACTGTTTTATATTGAAGAAAGGCAACCTGGACAAGTTTGAGTCTCGTTCTTCTGATGGGGTATTTTTGGGTTATGGCACTCACACTAGAGCATATCGTGTACTTAACCTTGATACTAACCGAGTCATGGAGACATCAGATGTCACCTTCGACAAGACTCTTGTATGTCCTTCTTCTCGTTTTGAGCGTGCAGGTGATCATGAGGTTGGAGAGCCTCTTTTCAATGATGAGGATGAGGGTGCTGAAGGTATGGATGATCCAGCACCCCCTCCACCCGCCGTGCCGCCAAGAGCGGTTTCTACGACGACTCACGGCCCCGACACGTCTTCTTCCTGGGGGCCATGGGATCCGCCACCCCGATCAGTACCTTTTGTACCCGAAAAGGCACCAGCTGCTGTTGAGGGGGAGGTTACTTTTTCCCGGGGCGCGCCACGACACATCCAGCGCCAGCACCCCCCTCAGCAGATGATCGGCGACATTGACGAGCGGGTCACTCGGTCCAGGTCACAACACATCTCTCACTTTGCTCATTCTGCTTTTGTTGCTAATTTTGAGCCCCGAGATGTTGGACACGCTTTGACGGATCTGGATTGGGTCAATGCCATGCATGAGGAGTTAGAAAACTTTGAGCGAAATCGGGTTTGGGTTCTAGTTCCACCTCCACCTGACTGTAAGCCTATTGGGACAAAATGGGTTTTCAAAAACAAGCAAGGAGAGGATGGCCATGTTGTGAGAAACAAGGCCAGGCTTGTAGCGAAGGGTTATAGTCAGAAGGAGGGGATAGACTATGAGGAGACGTTTGCTCCTGTAGCTCGTTTGGAGGCTATTAGGATACTCTTGGCTTTTGCTGCATCCAAAGGTTTTAAACTTTTTCAAATGGATGTCAAGAGTGCCTTCTTAAATGGCTACATAGAAGAGGAAGTTTATGTTGAGCAACCCCCCGGTTTTGAAAATCACAAGTTTCCAAACCATGTTTTTAAACTTCACAAAGCTTTATATGGTTTGAAACAAGCCCCTAGAGCCTGGTATGATAGATTAAAAACTTTTCTGCTAGCTAAGGGTTTTAAAATGGGATGTGTAGATAAGACGCTCTTTCTCGTCAGGCAAGGCAAAGACACACTCTTGGTCTAGATTTACGTGGATGATATCATTTTCGGTGGTTCTTCTCACGCTTTGGTTGCCAAGTTTGCAGATGTTATGAGCAGGGAGTTCGAGATGAGCATGATGGGCGAGCTGACATTCTTTCTCGGGTTACAAATTAAGCAATCCCGAGAGGGGACGTTTGTGCACCAGGGCAAGTACACGAAGGACTTGCTGAAGCGGTTCGATATGGGTGAGGCCAAGCATCTTCCAACACCCATGTCGACGATGACTGCCCTGGATGCGGATGTGGATGGAGAAGCAGTGGACCAGAAGGAGTACCGCAGCATGATCGGGTCGCTACTCTACCTGACGGCGACACGCCCGGACATCCAGTTCGCGGTGTGTCTGTGCACACGCTTTCAGGCGTCGCCGCGCACTTCTCACCGTCAGGCGGTAAAGCGCATCTTCAGGTACCTTCGTTTCACGCCTGAGTTTGGGATTTGGTATTCTGCTTCCTCCACCCTCTCCCTTTGCGGTCATTCTGATGCCGATTTTGCTGGTTGTCGCATCGAGCGCAAGTCCACTTCTGGGACTTGCCAGTTTATTGGATCTTCTCTTGTATCGTGGTCCTCTCGCAAGCAGTCTAGTGTCGCTCAGTCTACCACAGAGGCTGAATATGTTGCTGCGGCTAGCTGCTGTCCCCAGTTGCTTTGGATGATGACCACTTTGCGTGATTTTGGTCTGAGCTTTTCTCGCGTGCCTTTGCTTTGTGACAGCATGAGTGCTATTAGCGTTGCTAAGAACCCCGTGCTTCACTCGAAGACCAAACGCATTCATGTGCGCTTTCACTTTTTGCGAGACCACCAGGAGAAGGGTGATATCGACCTTCGCCATGTCGATACTCATCATCAACTGGCTGATATTTTCACCAAGCCTTTAGACGAATCAACCTTTAATAGGTTGAGGGGTGAGCTTGGTGTGTGTTTCCCCTTTTAGATGGGGGAAGAATTTTGATCTTGTATGATAGACTGACTTTTTTTTCATTTATCTTTCTTTTCCTTTGCATTTTAGCATACGCATTTACATTCTGAGCTTCATGTTTATAATCACTAGAATGTAACTATGCTCTCTATAGTATGCTCCGATGCTTATGTTAATACTTGTAGCTTATGCTCCTTCTGATCACTAGTACACGTTATGAGCTGAGCTATTTTGGAATGGTGAATTTGCTTAATGTATATAAAATCTGAAAATGTTCACCATTGAGATATGCAACTAGCATGTGTAGGGTGTGTTGAGTCCATTCACTGCTTTTCATATATGCTAGGTTGCTATGTCTCTAGTTCTGAGTCATTCACTTGCTTGGTCTGTTCATATGATGTTTAAAATTTGAACCAAGTTTTAGTGAATTGAAAAGATCGAGATGAGATTGCTTGTCAATACCTCACGGTATCGAGACTGTTTCTCATTTCACTTTGAGTTAAACTTGAGCCGTGTAGTGTATGACCGAAACCGTAGCTTTAAGCTTCTGATTGCTTCGGCATAGGCTTCGCTCGGTTGAAAAGTTAGGCAATGACAAGCTTTCAACCTCTCGCAATCACATGCTGAAAATTGAACTTGTGAATTTATACCGCTGCAACTCCGATATTAAAAATGAATTCACAAGTGTATGCTTCATTCCTATGCATGATGATTGACCTTTGCTGGGGGTAGTTCACCTTGTATACATGTTTAACACTCGTTTGGATTCCTACCTATACATGTGTAGTGCTATTTTGATGGTGACTATCTTTTTGGCTAAAAACTGCACATTTGCTCATATGTTCATATTTCGTATTTGTGATCAGTTTGAGCCTTCGCTATTTGAGTGCTTAGTTGGGTCATTGGAGCTATACTGTTTAGAGCATTTTTGCACTCTTTTGACTATATGCCTGAAGCTCCTAACTTGCATTTTTGACTTCATATGCATGTTGGAAGGGGGAGAACCTTGCCCGGTTCCTGTTGCTTGATAAGTGCATTTTCAACTAAGGGGGAGAAATTGCAAATCATATGTCTCCTGGATGTTCAACTAAGGGGGAGTTTTCGCTAAGGGGGAGAATTTCAAAATTCTTTGTGCTCTTCTCTTGTTGGACCTAAGGGGGAATTTTTCCTAGTTGCTTGCACTTTTCGAGGGGGAGTTTGCTAGTTGTGTTGAGCCGTTGCCTCTGTCTTGAGGAACTAGCAAACATTTTCAGGGCATTTCGATTGATTTTCAATTGGTTTGGAGATTTTTCGATTGGTTTGGAGCGTGCTTGGCCGAAAGGCATTGGTTTTGAGCTCTCTTTGCTAGTTGTGTTGAGCCTCTGTGCCTCTATCTTGAGGGACTAGCATTTTGCTTCGATTTTCATTCGACTTCAGTTGGTGTCAAGCTCTTTTTTTGGAGGTTTCCAATTGATGTTTGCTAGCGGTGTTGAGCCTGTTCTACCTCTTCTTGAGGGCTAGCTTTGCTTTGCTTGGTTGCGTCGAGCCGTTGCCCTTGTCTTAGGGGACCAAGTTGTTTTGCTTCTTCCACTTGACCTTTTTCGGCTTTGCTATGCTTTTGGGTCATTTGGTCGAGTTCTCTCTTCTCCTTCCTCCTACCTTCTTCTTTCATTTATGATTTGTGTCAGTAGTTGACAATGCACTCATCAAGGGGGAGATTGCGGATACATGGGTGTGTGTCGGGTCTCGGTGTGATGAGTGATTGTCAACGGGTTTGATCGCAGGGTCTTTGGCTTGTGTTGTGCAGGTGTCGAGCACGGAGACAGTGATCGAGGGAAAGGTGAAGGTCAAGTTGAGACGTGTCGTGCCGACGGACCGGGTGCGGTGAAGGATGGGCATGCCGTGCGGCGGACGTGCCATGCCGATGAACCGAGCGGTGAAGGGCGGACGTGAGGCTTGGACTGAGGGACCGGAGTGCCTGAGGATCAGCTGTGGTGGCTGGCAGCCTGGGATAGCGACAAGTGAAGACTTGCGGGGCACGGTGTTGCTCGGGTCGAGGACCTGGGAACACGTGTCGATGGACGGGGTGCACGGGCGGTGCATCCCCTCTACAGCTTCGGTTTGGTGGCTGTTGGCAGT
The DNA here is from genome assembly GCA_009763385.1 of Coix lacryma-jobi var. lacryma-jobi. Taxonomy (NCBI): domain Eukaryota; kingdom Viridiplantae; phylum Streptophyta; class Magnoliopsida; order Poales; family Poaceae; genus Coix; species Coix lacryma-jobi. The sequence goes on from CM019827.1 coordinate 69,102,120, forward strand.
TCTTAACGACATTTTAATCCCGCCAACATAGTCCACATAAAAGGAGAAAAGCATGTGTTTTACTCATATATACTTTTATTGCTAACCAAGTTCCACATGTAGTGCAAAGTTATGTTTCGCAGATTATAAATATGCATACAGGTGGATAACAACCAAAAAGGCGCAATCCAACACGCCGAAATGCACAAAATGAACAAGGACACAAAAAGCCCATATAGAAGTGCAGCAAATTTCAGCCGGGAACGAACTCAGGAGCCCAAAAGAGCAAGCCCAGACTTTTGCCTGGGCTGGATGGGCCCAGCCTGGGGGCGGCCGCCCCCTGGGTCGACCGCCCCCATGGTGCTGCCACGTGGCCACCGCCTTTGCAGAGTGTGACACCCCAATTTTAAGAACAAAATTGAAGCACAATATATGTATGCCAGGATCAATTTTCATACATATATTCACATCATAGTAAATATCAAAACAATGCTTTATTAATAATATCGAACTTTATTACATAAATGACCCTCGGGTCTGAAAGAAAAGTACAGACTCTCATGATAACTGACTCCTATGAAGACTCTGAAGAAGACGCGGAAATCTGGACTCCATCTCCACAGGAAGGTCGACCGGGGGTAGCGCCATCCTAGTACAGGTCGTCAGGGTCATAGCCACCGTCCTCTGGATACTCCTGCTCCTCGTGCACGTAGTCACCAGCGTCTGGGTGGGGTAGCAGAGGGACAAAGAGGAAGGGTGAGTACATCGAAATGTACTCCGCAAGTGTAGGAAAAATATGCTTATGAGGCTTATAACAAAAGTAGGCTGACTTTGTTTGACTCAAGCGCCTAAAGCGACACATCATATTAATCCTATTAATCCTATGCACCTATTTACTAGGTTATAGACACGGACTCTATAGAAAAAGTAACAACACTCGGAATCCACCAAGCAACCACACTTGGAGTCCACCAAGCAACCACCACACCTGAAGTCCATCAGGCAAACCACTCCTGAAACACGTCAGGCCACCCACGAGGCCGACTCGAAGAGTCCCCCTATGTGTATTAGGCCCATATGTCACGATATAGAGACCTACCTTCCGTAATAACACCAGGTCTACGCCTGAGCCTGGGAGTCACTCCCGTACCAAGCAATAACCCACGTAGAAGAAGCCCCTGTGCCCATGCTATATGTGACTAATGTCCACATAAGGCTTCCCTAATGAACCAGACTCAACTCACCAACTAATCTCAAAGAAGTCCAAGCCGCTCGTGACCGTGAGTGTGGCAGAACCTCCCAATAATGTGGCCCACATGCACACGTCATCGTCATCAGGAGCCCAACGACTGTGCAAATGAAACACATCACTGGAAAGAACTGTCGGGTGTTCCCGAGGGAACCCCAAATTATCCACGAACCACAGGATCATCATCATGAAGGTCGGAATAATCACAACATTACAACAGTTGATTCAAAATACCATCGGAGTGCGGAAGCAAGATAGATAACCTTTACAAACATGAATAAGTTACTTTTTACATGAACCTAACTTGTATTGCGGAAGAAGAGAAGTATTACAGAATCACACTTAGGCGAGCACCTAAGTGGGAGACGAGGAACCACCAGATCATGTCAAGCCCACTGACAGGATCATGATCAACACCAACTATTAGAAACCTGCAACAGGGGATTAACAAACCCTGAGTACGGTCGATACTCAGCAAGACTTACCCGTCTACAGAAAAGACTTCAGGGTCATGCTGGTTTGGGTAGGCTCAACAGATTTTTCATTTGCATAAAAGCTTACTAAAATAGTCCTAGATCCAAATTTTATTTCATCGTTTAAGCACATGGTAAGAACTTGAAAGTAAATCATTAATGACAGATTATTATCATTCTTTCCGAAACCAGTTCAAGTTTTATCCTACCGTGCGGATCAGTAGATCGAGTCTCCATAACCGAGGAGCACGACGATTCGAACCGATTCATCCAGATCTGGGAGTTTTCCACGATCATACGATATATGTAGACCCTTGATCACACATATATCAACCCCAACACTCAGATCCTTCAAACAAGACCGGGTCCGCGCCACCTGAGAGTACTTGTACACCTCCAATCCGGGACTTCAACCCACGAGGGTAGCTAGTACTCCCGCCATCTCTCCACTCCCAGTGTGCGATTAGCCTTTCTTATTTAAGAACCACCAAGGTAGGGCTTACCGTAGCATATGATCGGTACTTCACAATTTCTCAATCTAGCAGGCCAACATCGGGGAAGCCGAAACCGACACATTCGGGTCACCATACACCGATCCAGGGATCGACGCATGTGCCCGTCTGGTCTTAACCATCATTCTTTCTTATTATCATTTCAAAACGATAAGTATTGAAAATATTTATCAAAAGCTTCATAAAGCGAGGCTAAGCATTTCTATCATTTGCATAAAATAGGTAGAAAGGAATGATATATCGATACCAAGGTTGATCATGCATCAACAGGTTTAAAACATTTATTTGACAAACATTTAATGCATCAGGTTATCGAAAGTAAGTGTAATTGTAAATCCAAGGAAAGGGTTTAATGAACCGGGGCTTGCCTTCGTTGCAGGGAAGATAAGATCCAAGAATGACCCACATAAGTTAATCGCTTCATCTGGAAGTTAAGTCTTCTGGACGAAGCTTGTCCAACAAGGATCTCCTTCCGAGGCTTGTTCGACAAGGGTGATCACCAAAGCTTGATCAACACGACTTCAACACTCTCAGATACTACACGTAGATGAATGATGGATACTTTAGCATGATGCCATGGAATGCATGCTAAGGTGCAAGACAATTATAACATAAGATTAAACAAACTTAAGGAAAGTCGAGTACAACTTTCCATCGCAGTACAGTTGCAAACCAACAAACCCAACTTGTAATAACATCCATGGTTAGATGAGTGAAATTTGTCTGCATCAAGCAGTAGATCAAGATAATTCACTCAGCAGATCAAGATAATTCACTTAATCTAACCTATCAAGCTCCCATAAGGGAACTCAGGTCTTTATGTTTTGCAGCATTACTTATTCATAAAGAAAGCAATCTAATTAACATGAAATTAAATTGGGAAGTAAACTACGGTTAGCCTAGTCCCAACTTTCAGAGATGTCAGATTATATCAAACAACAGTAAATGGGTTAACCGAAGTCACTAAGGTTTATCAACATATCAACCAAGCCATGGAATAACAAAAAGGAAAATGTACTCCATGGTCTTCAAATAATAACTCAAAGTCACCCAAAACTTATAATTTCTTGCCTAAGGATGGCTAGACATATCTAACTAAGTTAAACAACACGCAAAAGATGTCCAACATTTTGGACAGATCACAACTTCTATACTAATCAAGCCACAACCATAGCTCCTAACCTCCAAAAGGGTTGATCTCAGACAATTTGAAAAGCTTATCAAATTTTCTACAAACTTGTTATTACCACCTAGGGTTGGTTCTATAGGCAACTAGGTCAAACAGTTGGGACAAACCTCTCTGTCCAGAGTTAGGACAGATTTGGTAACCCAACTTCAAACAGCTATATCTGGAGCTCTGGGTCACTAAAAAGGATGATCTTTAACAATCTAGAAATCTTATGAAAAACCCTACAACTCTTCTATTATGGCCATAAGGTGGTTTATAACTTAAAAGGCTCAAACAGCACAAAACCTCAGATCTGTCCAAAAGGTAGGGCAGATCTGACCTGCTGAATTATAAAAACCATATCTCCTAATCTAGCAGGCCTAAAATCATGAAATTTTAGGAACAGCTAGAGATAGAAGTTAACTACAACTTTTGTATACAACTTATTCACAGAAAACCTAAACTTAATTATGAAAACAGTCCCATAAGAGAACTGGTTCAGAAACTATACCAATAAAATGCATGAAAACTTAAAGGCATCACTTGATCTATAACAAGCTAACCATGATCAACTAAATGCATGAAACATAACCATCAACCAATGGATTACTGAAAATACAAGATTAACCATAATTTCTTATAAACACTTAATTACCTAATTACTTAAACAAAACTCTATTAATCATTTCTTTATTAACTAAACATAGAAAAAGGCATAATTTAAAGTTTGTCATATTGAGCCCAAACTTTTTGAGATGATTTATCATATAAAATAACAGGGGCAAAACAAATTTCACAATTTTTGGACAAACATATAAACCTGCAGAATTAGAGCAAACTATAAACATTTAAATGATTAATTAAAGCATAGAAATAGCAAAATAATTTATTTTCTCTAACAGAGCTCAAAATTTTTGTGAAGATATATTTTCAGTTAAAAACAGCCACAAAAAATAGTTTCATGATTTTTGGACATGTAAATAAGCCTACAAAAATCATTAAAGATCATTTATGAATAAAAAGGCATATTTAAATCAGTTTCAGAATTTGATCAAAATTCAAATTTCATATTTTTCTTAAATAGTAGACATCCTAAGAAAGCTACATAAAATTTTTCATAATTTTTGGAGCTTCCTACAAAAATATACCAAAAAGACAAAACTCAACACTATTCATCTATTTCAGAAAAAGAAAAACCTTTTCAATCCTCACTGGGCTCGGCCCATTTCCTGCTCACAGTCACTGACAACCGGGTCCCAGGTGTCAGCGCTTCTTCTCCCCTCTCGCTCTGGCCAACACCCGGCCGGCCTTGACCTGGGGCTCGGCGGGGTTGACCGCCGGCCTACCTCGCCGGCGATGAACTCCCCGACGGCGGCAGGACCACCGACCCCCAAACTTGACCCCGTGAACCCACTCGAGAAGTCGGTTAGGCTTCTAGATCACCGGAGGACATTCGCCGGCGAGCATGGCGGCTCGGCCATGTCGAGCGCGGCGGCGACGCGCTACGCCGGCCAAAATGGCTCGCTAGAGACCAACCTAAGAGCGGTACTACACCTAGGCACTCTCTGCGACCATGAGGCGCTCCCAAACATGCTCGGAGACGTCCCCGAACGGCTTAGACCACGATGGCGGCCATGGCGGACGTCCATGCCGATGGCAACCCACGCAGACAGACCATAGGAACACGGTAGAGACCAAAAGAGAGAGCGCAACACATCTAGAGGCTCGACTCGATTATGGTGCACGCGCTTGGCTCGTAGAAGAAGCACCGGAGCAAGTTGGCCACGGCGGCGGCGAAACCAGAGCTTGCACCGACGGCGAGCTCCGCGGACTACTCAAGATAGGGCGGTAGAGACCTTACGAGCGGGCCGATTAGGATCAGCGAAGCAAGGCGGAACTGTTGGTGCGATTGGTTGGGCCAAAGAGGCTCCGAGCTAGGCTGGCCATGGTGGAGGCTTGCGGCGGCGCACTGCTCGGCTGCGAGGAAGAAGAGGATGGCGCGAGGGTTACCGACGGCCAGAGCTCGCACAAGCTAGCTCCAGAGGATCGTGTGAGCGAGGCGGGACTGCTGGTGAGGTTTTCTCGAACGGAGGAGACACGATGACAACGAATTTCTCCGGCGGGCGGGGGTGCTCGCGGCGGCGCTTGCACCGGCCACGGGAAAGACTCCACGGTGTGGCTGTTCTCGGAGCTTAGAGCTATCACTGGGTGGTTCAACAGGAAGACAAAGACATGGCGAACCTTATCACGGGGCTGGATGGGCCATGGAACGAGCGACGGCGAGCACTAAGCGCGGCGGCGGTGCTCTGTTCGGGGCGCCGGCGAAACAGAGGAGGGACGAACGGCGACGAGGAGGAGTTTGAGGTGGTTTGGTCGACTTCTACGGCTTCGCCACGTTTAGGATGATGTATCACGCAGGGCGACACGTGGCACACGCTTGGAACTTGGCCAGATGACCACGGCGGCGCCGGCGGCCAAGGTGCAGAGCACCTCGCTCTGCGCTGATCTTTTCCCCCCTGGTTCACTGTAGCGCCCAGATTTCCCTCTTTCTAATTTCTTCAAAATTTTGAACTGCACGGCAAAAACTTCAGAAACAAAAGTTGCTCCAAATTTTGTAATCTACAAACTTGTTTTAAGAATCAAAGTCAGATTCTGTTTAGATTTTGAAATACAGTTGAAAGATCAAATTTGGCCCAAACTGAATTCAAAATTACTTTTAAATTCTCTGAACAACTCCAATTTTTGCCAATGTATGAAAGGTAGGGTTTGAAAAGTTGTACAACTTTGCTTTAACAACCTTTGGCTGATTTCAACTAGAACCAAGCCAATTTGAGAAAAACAGTTCAAAACCATTTCAAATTGGAATTCAAAAAGGGGACAGAATTAGGGTTTTGCAGTAAAAGCAAAATTACTTTGGATTTTACATTGACACTTGAAAAATTGCCAATGTATGAAATGTTCATTTTAAAATTCTTTACAACTTTGATGTAGATCTCCAACTCAGATTTCAAATAGTTCTTGAAATGCAAGCTTAAAATCAAAAGGAACCATTTCCAGGGTTTGATTAAATTCAAAATTACTTTTGAATTTTCTGAATAACTTCAAATTTCACCAATATAAAAGTTGTTCCTTATGAAATTATCTACCACTTTGTTTTTGGTCATATATCAAAATGATAGTTTTAAAACTGCACAACAGGGGATAAAACTAGGTTTTAGGAATTGATTTTCAATTTGAACCCAAATCCAACTGTTTTTCCAAATTACTCCAGATTTTCTTTAGTAACTTGAAAATCTATCTTAATAAAAGTTGTTTCTTTTAATCCTCTCTACATCCTTTCTTAAAGGACCAAAATCTAATTCTTTTTAGTTTTTGAAATCTAGTTTTGGGGTCAAATTCCACGTTTAAAAGATTCCAAGTTTATTCAAATTTTTGTATAGAAACTTTGAAAACTTTGAATACCAAAGTTGTCCCTCTCAACAAGAGCTACAACTTTGCTTTTGAAATCACTTTAATATTTGACTTACTTTTTGACTTATGGAAAAGGGAATAAAAAGGATTATTAAAACAAGAGTCTTACTCACACTTGTCATTTCATGCAACACTTAACCACACCACTATAAAAGCTCCATACAAAATTATGCAACACTTAAGCCGAACATACTTAAGCCACACACCTATCAAACATGGAAGTCATCACTCAAAATTAAACAACACTCATGTCAAACATATAAAAGCATCACATTTATGCCTTAAACACGAAAACATGAAATGCTTTGATGCCATGATGCCAGATGATTATGCATACTAAACATATTAAATAGAGTTTTAATTATTGCTTAACACCAGGGGTGTTACAGCCCTTCCCCCTTAAAGAAATCTCATCCCGAGATTTAAGGAGCACTTAAAGGTCTGGGGTTGAGTAATGGAAAAGGAAATGTGTCACACTTGTTTACTCGCAAGGAGTTCACAAGGCAACTGGAGTTGGGTTGGGATTACAACCGGGATCAAAACACGGTTGTAAGTAGCAAGGTAGTGAATATTTAAGTGGAGCAAGAAAGATTATCAAGAACCAAGAGAGAGCGTACATTAGTTGTGGGCTATAGTGGATCATAACTGTAGACCTTGATACCTGCGCGCACCCAGTAGAAACCAGTGTGATCCGGACACACGAGATTCCCTAGGTTCCGTCGTGGCACCATGGTCACCAATCATGGCACCACAATAGAGCACAACGCCAATAACTCTCATCTTATAACGAGGGAGATTATAACCAAAGGCAAGGGTTGGTTATAATTACAAGGAAAGTGGCTTTGAATCCCCTTTCGGGCATTCAGAAACGAAAGCACTTTAACGATAGACTAGAAAGAGTCATGACTGTAGGCCTGGATAACAGCGAGCACCCGGCAGTAACGCCCTATGGTGGCCATCCATAGGTGACCCCAGGTTCCCACGCTTTTACCCGGTCCACGGATCATGGTCCTTTCAAGAACTTAATTACAGTAGCTTTCGACCACCAGACGTCGTTTTCACGACAGCAAGTAACTAGCACATGTCAACTCAAGGCATGACACGCGCTTTTCGAAAGAACCACGGATTTACCATGATTCTGACTTTATGTGGTAGCATGTATGAAAGATATCCAAAAATTCCCAAGGATTAGGTACTTATGGAACATAAGTATCAAGGGTAGCAGAGTCTAGGGACGATCAGCTATCGGGGATCCATAGCTGTTTTCAGAATTTAGGGAAGAAGCACATTTTATCATTATGCATGATATGATATATGCTCGTCCTATACGACCTCTCACTGACAGGAGATCTTTGTCTTCACCTGTTAGTTAGGTATAGTGCTATACTTTATACTTTAGCTCCATTGACTCGAACAGGATGTTGAATAGCTCTTCCGTCATGGTTTGATGGGGAAGTTGATTCTCCATTACTTTCTATAGATGAGTTGAAATCATCTCAGTGTCTTCAGCTTGAGTTGCCAGTAGAGTCTTCACGAAGTCTTTCAGCAAAGCAAGAAACTTAGGGAAGGATCACTTTTAACTTGTTACTGCCAAAAACTTTTAGATTAAGAAATCATTTTGAAGTTTTTCAAACGTAATGTTGCAACCAGTCTTCCCTTGATGACAATCCTGCTCCGATACCATTTCTGTGGCAGAACCTCCCATTAATGTGGCCCACATGCACACGTCATCGTCATCAGGAGCCCAACGACTGTGCAAATGAAACACATCACTGGAAAGAACTGTCGGGTGTTCCCGAGGGAACCCCGAATTATCCACGAACCACAGGATCATCATCACGAAGGTCAGAATAATCACAACATTACAACAATTGATTCAAAATACCATCGGAGTGCGGAAGCAAGATAGATAACCTTTACAAACATGAATAAGTTACTTTTTACATGAACCTAACATGTATTGCGGAAGAAGAGAAGTATTACAGAATCACACTTAGGCGAGCACCTAAGTGGGAGACAAGGAACCACCAGATCATGTCAAGCCCACTGACAGGATCATGATCAACACCAACTATTAGAATCCTGCAACAGGGGATTAACAAACCCTAAGTACGGTCGATACTCAGCAAGACTTACCCGTCAACAGAAAAGACTTCGGGGTCATGCTGGTTTGGGTAGGCTCAATAGATTTTTCATTTGCATAAAAGCTTACTAAAATAGTCCTAGATCCAAATTTTATTTCATCATTTAAGCACATGGTAAGAACTTGAAAGTAAATCATTAATGACAGATTATTATCATTCTTTCCGAAACCAGTTCAAGTTTTATTCTACCGTGCGGGTCAGTAGATCGAGTCTCCATAACCGAGGAGCACGACGATTCGAACCGATTCATCCAGATCTGGGAGTTTTCCACGATCATACGATATATGTAGACCCTTGATCACACATATATCAACCCCAACACTCAGATCCTTCAAACAAGACCGGGTCCGCGCCACCCGAGAGTACTTGTACACCTCCAATCCGGGACTTTAACCCACGAGGGTAGCTAGTACTCCCGCCATCTCTCCACTCCCAGTGCGCGATTAGCCTTTCTTATTTAAGAACCACCAAGGTAGGGCTTACCGTAGCATATGATCGGTACTTCACAATTTCTCAATCTAGCAGGCCAACATCGGGGAAGCCGAAACCGACACATTCGGGTCACCATACACCGATCCAGGGATCGACGCATGTGCCCGTCTGGTCTTAACCATCATTCTTTCTTATTATCATTTCAAAACGATAAGTATTGAAAATATTTATCAAAAGCTTCATAAAGCGAGGCTAAGCATTTCTATCATTTGCATAAAATAGGTAGAAAGGAATGATATATCGATACCAAGGTTGATCATGCATCAACAGGTTTAAAACATTTATTTGACAAACATTTAATGCATCAGGTTATCGAAAGTAAGTGTAATTGTAAATCCAAGGAAAGGGTTTAATGAACCGGGGCTTGCCTTCGTTGCAGGGAAGATAAGATCCAAGAATGACCCACATAAGTTAATCGCTTCATCTGGAAGTTAAGTCTTCTGGACGAAGCTTGTCCAACAAGGATCTCCTTCCGAGGCTTGTTCGACAAGGGTGATCACCAAAGCTTGATCAACACGACTTCAACACTCTCAGATACTACACGTAGATGAATGATGGATACTTTAGCATGATGCCATGGAATGCATGCTAAGGTGCAAGACAATTATAACATAAGATTAAACAAACTTAAGGAAAGTCGAGTACAACTTTCCATCGCAGTACAGTTGCAAACCAACAAACCCAACTTGTAATAACATCCATGGTTAGATGAGTGAAATTTGTCTGCATCAAGCAGTAGATCAAGATAATTCACTCAGCAGATCAAGATAATTCACTTAATCTAACCTATCAAGCTCCCATAAGGGAACTCAGGTCTTTATGTTTTGCAGCATTACTTATTCATAAAGAAAGCAATCTAATTAACATGAAATTAAATTGGGAAGTAAACTACGGTTAGCCTAGTCCCAACTTTCAGAGACGTCAGATTATATCAAACAACAGTAAATGGGTTAACCGAAGTCACTAAGGTTTATCAACATATCAACCAAGCCATGGAATAACAAAAAGGAAAATGTACTCCATGGTCTTCAAATAATAACTCAAAGTCACCCAAAACTTATAATTTCTTGCCTAAGGATGGCTAGACATATCTAACTAAGTTAAACAACACGCAAAAGATGTCCAACATTTTGGACAGATCACAACTTCTATACTAATCAAGCCACAACCATAGCTCCTAACCTCCAAAAGGGTTGATCTCAGACAATTTGAAAAGCTTATCAAATTTTCTACAAACTTGTTATTATCACCTAGGGTTGGTTCTATAGGCAACTAGGTCAAACAGTTGGGACAAACCTCTCTGTCCAGAGTTAGGACAGATTTGGTAACCCAACTTCAAACAGCTATATCTGGAGCTCTGGGTCACTAAAAAGGATGATCTTTAACAATCTAGAAATCTTATGAAAAACCCTACAACTCTTCTATTATGGCCATAAGGTGGTTTATAACTTAAAAGGCTCAAACAGCACAAAACGTCAGATCTGTCCAAAAGGTAGGGCAGATCTGACCTGCTGACTTATAAAAACCATATCTCCTAATCTAGCAGGCCTAAAATCATGAAATTTTAGGACCAGCTAGAGATAGAAGTTAACTACAACTTTTGTATACAACTTATTCACAGAAAACCTAAACTTAATTATGAAAACAGTCCCACAAGAGAACTGGTTCAGAAACTATACCAATAAAATGCATGAAAACTTAAAGGCATCACTTGATCTATAACAAGCTAACCATGATCAACTAAATGCATGAAACATAACCATCAACCAATGGATTACTGAAAATACAAGATTAACCATAATTTCTTATAAACACTTAATTACCTAATTACTTAAACAAAACTCTATTAATCATTTCTTTATTAACTAAACATAGAAAAAGGCATAATTTAAAGTTTGTCATATTGAGCCCAAACTTTTTGAGATGATTTATCATATAAAATAACAGGGGCAAAACAAATTTCACAATTTTTGGACAAACATATAAACCTGCAGAATTAAAGCAAACTATAAACATTTAAATGATTAATTAAAGCATAGAAATAGCAAAATAATTTATTTTCTCCAACAGAGCTCAAACTTTTTGTGAAGATATATTTTCAGTTAGAAACAGCCACAAAAAATAGTTTCATGATTTTTGGACATGTAAATAAGCCTACAAAAATCATTAAAGATCATTTATGAATAAAAAGGCCTATTTAAATCAGTTTCAGAATTTGATCAAAATTCAAATTTCATATTTTTCTTAAATAGTAGACATCCTAAGAAAGCTACATAAAATTTTTCACAATTTTTGGAGCTTCCTACAAAAATATACCAAAAAGACAAAACTCAACACTATTCATCTATTTCAGAAAAAGAAAAACCTTTTCAATCCTCACTGGGCTCGGCCCATTTCCTGCTCACAGTCACTGGCAACCGGGTCCCAGGTGTCAGCGCTTCTTCTCCCCTCTCGCTCTGGCCAACACCCGGCCGGCCTTGACCTGGGGCTCGGCAGGGTTGACCGCCGGCCTACCTCACCGGCGATGAACTCCCCGACGGCGGCAAGACCACCGACCCCCAAACTTGACCCCGTGAACCCACTGGAGAAGTTGGTTAGGCTTCTAGATCACCGGAGGACATTCGCGGCGAGCATGGCGGCTCGGCCATGTCGAGCGCGGCGGCGACGCGCTACGCCGGCCAAAAGGGCTCGCTAGAGACCAACCTAAGAGCGGTATTACACCTAGGCACTCTCGGCGACCATGAGGCGCTCCCAAACATGCTCGGAGACGACCCCGAACGGCTTAGACCATGATGGCGGCCATGGCGGACGTCCATGCCGATGGCAACCCACGCAGACAGACCATAGGAACACGGTAGAGACCAAAAGAGAGAGCGCAACACATCTAGAGACTCGACTCGATTATGGTGCACGCGCTTGGCTCGTAGAAGAAGCACCGGAGCAAGTTTTCCACGGCGGCGGCGAAACCAGAGCTTGCACCGACGGCGAGCTCCGCGGACTACTCAAGATAGGGCGGTAGAGACCTTACGAGCGGGCCGATTAGGATCAGCGAAGCAAGGCGGAACTGTTGGTGCGATTGGTTGGGCCAAAGAGGCTCCGAGCTAGGCTGGCCATGGTGGAGGCTTGCGGCGGCGCACTGCTCGGCTGCGAGGAAGAAGAGGATGGCGCGAGGGTTACCGACGGCCAGAGCTCGCACAAGCTAGCTCCAGAGGATCGTGTGAGCGAGGCGGGACTGCTGGTGAGGTTTTCTCGAACGGAGGAGACACGATGACAACGAATTTCTCCGGCGGGCGGGGGTGCTCGCGGCGGCGCTTGCACCGGCCACGGGAAAGACTCCACGATGTGGCTGTTCTCGGAGCTTAGAGCTATCACTGGGTAGTTCAACAGGAAGACAAAGACATGGCGAACCTTACCACGGGGCTGGATGGGCCATGGAACGAGCGACGGCGAGCACTAAGCGCGGCGGCGGTGCTCTGTTCGGGGCGTCGGCGAAACAGAGGACGGACGAACGGCGACGAGGAGGAGTTTGAGGTGGTTTGGTCGACTTCTACGGCTTCGCCACATTTAGGATGATGTATCACGCAGGGCGACATGCGGCACGCGCTTGGAACTTGGCCAGATGACCACAGCGGCGCCAGCGGCCAAGGTGCAGAGCACCTCGCTCTGCGCTGATCTTTTCCCCCCTGGTTCACTGTAGCGCCCAGATTTCCCCGTTTCTAATTTCTTCAAAATTTTGAACTGCGTGGCAAAAACTTCAGAAACAAAAGTTGCTCCAAATTTTGTACTCTACAAACTTGTTTTAAGAATCAAAGTCAGATTCTGTTTAGATTTTGAAATACAGTTGAAAGATCAAATTTGGCCCAAACTGAATTCAAAATTACTTTTAAATTCTCTGAACAACTTCAATTTTTGCCAATGTATGAAAGGTAGGGTTTGAAAAGTTGTACAACTTTGCTTTAACAACCTTTGGCTGATTTCAACTGGAATCAAGCCAATTTGAGCAAAACAGTTCAAAACCATTTCAAATTGGAATTCAAAAAGGGGACAGAATTAGGGTTTTGCAGTAAAAGCAAAATTACTTTGGATTTTACATTGACACTTGAAAAATTGCCAATGTATGAAATGTTCATTTTAAAATTATTTACAACTTTGATGTAGATCTCCAACTCAGATTTCAAATAGTTTTTGAAATGCAAGCTTAAAATCAAAAGGAACCATTTCCAGGGTTTGAGTAAATTCAAAATTACTTTTGAATTTTCTGAATAACTTCAAATTTCACCAATATAAAAGTTGTTACTTATGAAATTATCTACCACTTTGTTTTTGGTCATATATCAAAATGATGCTTAGTTTTAAAACTGCACAAAAGGGGATAAAACTAGGTTTTAGGAATTGATTTTCAATTTGAACCCAAATCCAACTGTTTTTCCAAATTACTCCAGATTTTCTTTAGTAACTTGAAAATCTATCTTAATAAAAGTTGTTTCTTTTAATCCTCTCTACAACCTTTCTTAAAGGACCAAAATCTAATTCTTTTTAGTTTTTGAAATCTAGTTTTGGGGTCAAATTCCAAGTTTAAAAGATTCCAAGTTTATTCAAATTTTTGTACAGAAACTTTGAAAACTTTGAATACCAAAGTTGTCCCTCTCAACAAGAGCTACAACTTTGCTTTTGAAATCACTTTAATATTTGACTTACTTTTTGACTTATGGAAAAGGGAATAAAAAGGATTATTAAAACAAGAGTCTTACTCACACTTGTCATTTCATGCAACACTTAACCACACCACTATAAAAGCTCCATACAAAATTATGCAACACTTAAGCCAAACATACTTAAGCCACACACCTATCAAACATGGAAGTCATCACTCAAAATTATACAACACTCATGTCAAACATATAAAAGCATCACATTTATGCCTTAAACACGAAAACATGAAATGCTTTGATGCCATGATGCTAGATGATTATGCATACTAAACATATTAAATAGAGTTTTAATTATTGCTTAACACCAGGGGTGTTACAGTGAGCACGACTGATATATCAGTTTTACACTCTGCAGAGGTTGCACATCGTTACCCATAAGTCATGCGTTCCCCGTCACGCTAAACACTGCCAAGGTGCATAGCGGGGTCGCACTACAAGGCCGTTACAAAATTCCCTCCAAGCCCGTTTTACACGTTCACTAAGGCTTCACCGCTAACAGTGGATAAACACACCACTGCAGAAGCCCCCTCTTGTGCCACAAATCCGACCCCGTGTAAACCCTCCACTTGGAGGCAATTAATTACTTAGCCAGGTCCAGCCCATCCAGACCTCATGGTTGCGCTGTTAAGCCGGGTTACATGCTCTGAGAACCGGGTCCTAGGGATCCAGGCAGGATAAATCTAGCACGAGCCCCGAACCAAAAACCAAATAAGAGCTGCCAAATCCATGGCACAAAACCACCAGTACGGTCCATCCTGCCGGATTTACCTAACCATGTTGCTACAAAAATTACCATGTCCACCTTGTTTCATAGATCATTAATCAGGATTAATTATAATTGACCACCATCCCATCCCGACATGACTGCAGGGCTAAGCATGACTTCTACCCGAACATCCCAAAACAGGTGACAAGGATAATAGATCAACATCTAGTAAACCATAACATAGGATTCAGATTATTGACAGGCATGCAACTACAGGATCTAACTACTCTAATACCAAAAATAAAATAAAGCATAGGTGCAAGATGTTCAAGAACACTTGCCTGCGGGATGGGTCGAATCAACAAGATCACAAGGGTCTGGAGCGACGAAGACACAAGGTTGCTCCAGGGGTTCCACGTAGCTCGCACTCGCTGGATCAAACATCATCACATGGCCCAAACAAAGATAATAAATAACAGTACATCAAACTTATAAAGACAGAATATAAACTGATCTAGCACGTAGAGCTCGACGAGACGAATCTAACGCGACTTGAACGGGTCAAAACGAAGTTAAAATGAGCAAGTTATGGGCTTTTGAAGTTGGGTGGCATTTCTGTAAATAAACTGAAGTCATTTTCGTAATTTAAATAAATTAAAACGAAAAAGAAAAGCTGGCTGGATCGGGCCTCATTTTAAGGAAAACGCAGGGGCTAGGATGCAAGATTTTGGAGACTCAGCGCACAGTCCTCATGGACTGCGGGTTTATTCCGGGGAAGTTCAAGGGGGTCTGCGCAAAATAGCCGACGCCGGTCGGTTTGACCGCGTCGCCGTCGACGTGGCCGCCACGCGGCGCGATCTGATTGGTTTGGTGTGATGACATGGCGCTGACCGTGTTGACCATCAGTCAACACTCGATCCAGGCCGTCCACTCCAGATCGGATGGTGCTGAGGCGCTCTCCTTCCTCCTCGGTTCTGTAGGTGCAGGTGAGGGCACCGCCCGGTGGGGCTCGTCGGCGCCGGTCGGGGTGGCGTCTCCGGCGGCCGGTGGTCCACGGAAAGTGGCGGAGGATGGCCAGGGGGTGTCGGCGCACTCACTGGTGGCGATGTTGACAGCGAGGCGGAGGCAGAGGCCGTCGGGGTTGGGCTTTACGGTGGCGCCATCGGCGATGGGCTGGAGCTCGCTGAGGTGGGGGTGTGGTGCACGGATGGGCGAAGTGAGGCCACCAGGAGGTAGCGCGCGTTCTGGAGACTTCTACCGGTCCACCATCATCGGCGGGGTGTGGCCAGGGATGGTGGCGTGCGCGGCGGAGCGGACCGGAGCGGTGGCGCCATGGACAGAGGTGGCCGGGGCTCGTCGGAAATCGCTCGGGTTTGCGCCAGATGCCGGTAGAGAGCGTGGGAAGGGGTGGAAGCAAGAGAGGACCTTACTACGGTTCGGATGGTGAGGTTCTCGTCGCTGGGAGCAGGCCAGAGGGGGAGAATTCGGAGCTCGAGCGGGCGTCGTCAATGGCGGCTCCTGCAATGGTCACTGGAGATAGAGGGATAAGGCAGAGAGAGGGAGGGTATGGTGGCGGCGCGTGATGCGGTGCGAGTAACCCTAACGGATTTCTTATAGGGTCGAGAGGGAGGTGGTGACGAGCTCGGGGTGCCCGCTTATGGCGGCTACCGAGCGGATCGAAACGGAGAGAAGGGGTTCGGCTTTTGGGGCTGGCAAGTGGGTCGCGAGCGCGGACTGGGATCTCTGCGGGCTTCGCGGTGGGCTGTTCGGCGCGCTGAGCGAGAGATGCGAGGAGGGAGCGGCTCGGTTGGGGCGGAGGCGGTGCGGCGGCTGCATCCGTAGGGTGCGGGAAGGGGATGGATCTGACAGGTCGGACCCACCCGACAGTGAGCGAGAGGGATGGGTGTGGAGCCGGCGGCAAGCGGCTGCGCTGAGCGCCGGCTGGTCGAGTTGGGCCACGGCGTTGCGGCCTACTGGCGCGCGAGCCGCATGAAGGAGAGAGAGGTGTGAGCTGAAAGTCGGCCGTGGGCTGCAGGAGAAAATGGAGGGGAAAAGAGGCCCTTGCCAATCCTTTGCTTTTCCTTTTTCTTTTCAAATCTTTTGCAAATTCATTTCAAATCAGTTTGAAATAAAATAAATTTCAAGAGTTTTGTAAATATTTCCCCTAGGTTTTGGAAATAAAACTTTGGATTTGACTTTGTAAAGTTTTTCATAAACATTTTTTTGTTTTTCTAAATAGAATAAATTCGATTCGCCCTATTCGGGTTTAATAAAACATTTACCACACAATAAAAATATGCAATGGCATGAATGCAACATGAAAACGATAAATAAATTTTATTTTCCTCCTCTAATTAAATAGACAACCTATTTAGTTTCTAGTTTATTTAATTCAATTGGGGAAAAATTAAATCAGGGTGTTACAAACCTACCCCCTTAGAAGAATCTCGTCCTCGAGATTAGGAAGAGTCGGTGAAGAGGTGAGGGAAATCTGCCCGAAGATCATCTTCCTTCTCCCATGTGGCTTCTTCTTCGGAATAATGCTTCCATTGCACTTTGCAGATTTTGATCCTCTTGTTGCGAGTGCCTCGTTCCATCGTATCCAGGATCTTGATCGGCTCAGAGAATGTCAGATCACCTCGTAGATCAAGCTCCTCAAGTGGCAACTGCTCCTCTGGAACTCGAAGGCATCTCTTCAGCTGGGATACATGGAACACATCATGAATACCTGCCAGCCGTGCAGGCAACTCCAGCTGATAAGCAACTGCGCCTTTCTCGTCAATCACCTTGAAAGGGCCAATGAACCTCGGAGATAGCTTCCCTTTTACATTAAACCTCCGAAGACCTCTGAAGGGTGACACTTTCAGATTGACATAGTCCCCAATCTGGAACTCCAGCTCACGCCGTCTGACATCTGCATAACTCTTCTGTCTAGACTGAGCGGTCTTCAGGTTGCTTCTAATCTGCCTGACCTGTTCTTCAGCTTCTTCTATAGACTCAGGGCCAAAGACTTTTCTTTCTCCAACCTGATTCCAGAACAGAGGAGTCCTGCACTTCCTGCCATACAGTGCCTCAAATGGTGACATCTTCAGGCTGGCCTGATAGCTGTTGTTATATGAGAACTCTGCATATGGCAGACTCATATCCCAACTCTGGCTGTTCTAGAGTGCGCTAGCTCTCAACATGTCCTCCAGAATCTGATTCACCCTTTCTGTCTGACCATCAGTCTGAGGGTGATAAGCTGAACTGAAACTGAGGCGGGTGTCCATAGACTCATGCAATCGCTGCCAGAACCTGGATGTAAACTGTGTGCCTCTGTCAGATACTATGATCGTAGGCACCCCATGCAAGCACACCATGCAGGACATGTACAACTCTGCCAGCTTCGGACCCTGATATGTCTCCTTGACCGGTATGAAGTGAGCTACCTTGGTCAACCGATCAACTATGACCCAGATAGAGTCATAACCAGACTGTGTCCTTAGCAAACCAGTGATGAAATCCTTGCTGATCTGTTCCCATTTCCACTCTAGAATCTGCAGAGGCTGTAGCAAACCAGCTGGTCTCTGATGTTGGGCCTTAACCCTCTGACAAGTGTCACACAAGGCCACATACTCTGCTACTTCCCTCTTCATTCCATACCACCAGTAATACTGCTTCAGATCCCGGTACATCTTGGTACTGCCTGGATGGTGACACCCCAATTTTAAGAACAAAATTGGAGCACAATATATGTATGCCAGGATCAATTTTCATACATATATCCACATCATAGTAAATATCAAAACAATGCTTTATTTATATATCGAACATTATTACAAAAATGACCCTCGGGTCCAAAAGAAAAGTACAGACTCTCAGTCTAACTCTAATGTAGACTCGCGGAAACTAGACGCCATCTCCACAGGAAGGTCGACCGGGGGCTGCGCCATCCTAGTGCAAGTTGTCTGGATCGTATCCACCGTCTTCTGGGTACAATTTTTTGGGGTCGTATCCACCGTCTTCTCGGTACTCCTGCTCCGTGTCGTAAACTCCAACGTCTAGGTGGGGTAGCAGGGGGTTCAAAGAGGAAGGGTGAGTACATCGAAATGTACTCCGCAAGTGTAGGAAATAAATGCTTATGGGGCTAATATCAAAGGTAGGCTGACTTTGTTTGACTCAAGCACCTAAAGCGACACAATCCTATTAAATCCTATTTCCTATGCATCTATTTACTAAGTTATATCCACAGTCTCCATCTGTAAGACTGTAACAGTAACCACACTCGGAGTCGCACCGAGCAAACCACACTCGGAGTCACACCGAGCAACCAACACTTGGAGTCCACCAAGCAACCACACTTGGAGTCCATCAGGCAAACCACACCTAAAGTCAATCAGATGACCCGAACCAGGCCGTTACAAGGAGTCCTATGTGTATTAGTTCCATACGACACGACATAGAGAGCTACCTTCCGTAATAACACCAGGTCTGCGCCCAAGCCTGGGAATCACTCCCGTACCAAGCAGTAACCCGCGTAGAAGAAGCCTTGTACCCATGTCATATGAGACTAATAACCACATAAGGCTTCTCTAACGAACTAGAACAAACCCACCAACTAATATCAAAGAAGTCCAAGCCGCTCGTGACCGTGAGCACGGCTGATATATCAGTCTTACACTCTGCAGAGGTTGCACATCGTTACCCATAAGTCATGCGTTCCCCTTCACGCTAAACACTGCCAAGGTGCATAGCGGGGTCGCACTACAAGGCCGTTACAAAATTCCCTCCAAGCCCGTTTTACACGTTCACTAAGGTTTCACCGCTAACAGTGGATAAACACACCACTGCAGAAGCCCCCTCTTGTGCCACAAATCCGACCCCGTGTAAACCCTCAACTTGGAGGCAATTAATTACTTAGCCAGGTCCAGCCCATCCAGACCTCATGGTTGCGCTGTTAAGCCGGGTTACATGCTCTGAGAACTGAGTCCTAGGGATCTAGGCAGGATAAATCTAGCACGAGCCCCGAACCAAAAACCAAATAAGAGCTGCCAAATCCATGGCACAAAACCACCAGTACGGTCCATCCTGCCGGATTTACCTAACCATGTTGCTACAAAAATTACCATGTCCACCTTGTTTCATAGTTCATTAATTAGGATTAATTATAATTGACCACCATCCCATCCCGACATGACTGCAGGGCTAAGCATGACTTCTACCCGAACATCCCAAAACAGGCGACAAGGATAATAGATCAACATCTAGTAAACCATAACATAGGATTCAGATTATTGACAGGCATGCAACTACAGGATCTAACTACTCTAATACCAAAAATAAAATAAAGCATAGGTGCAAGATGTTCAAGAACACTTGCCTTCGGGTTGGGTCGAATCTACAGGATCACAGGAATAGGCGGAAGCGTCCTCGTACTCCGCACTCTCTGGCCCAATCAACATACATGGCACATACAAAGCAAAATAAATAACAGTACAACAAACAGTATGAAAACAGTAATCTAACAGATCTACTGCGTAGAGAACGAAATTATGAATCTAACGCAAGTTGAATGGGTCGAATCGGAGTTAAAACGCAAAAGTTATAAGCATTTGAATCTGAGTGGCAAAACTGTAAATAGTTGGAACTCATTTTCGTAATCGCCATCCTAGTGCAAGTCGTCTGGATCGTATCCACCGTCTTCTGGGTACAAGTTTTTGGGGTCGTATCCACCGTCTTCTCGGTACTCCTGCTCCGCGTCGTAAACTCCAACGTCTGGGTGGGGTAGCAGGGGGTTCAAAGAGGAAGGGTGAGTACATCGAAATGTACTCCGCAAGTGTAGGAAATAAATGCTTATGAGGCTAATATCAAAGGTAGGCTAACTTTGTTTGACTCAAGCACCTAAAGCAACACAACCCTATTAAATCCTATTTCCTATGCACCTATTTACTAAGTTATATCCACAGTCTCCATCTGTAACAGTAACCACACTCGGAGTCGCACCGAGCAAACCACACTCGGAGTCACACCGAGCAACCAACACTTGGAGTCCACCAAGCAACCACACTTGGAGTCCATCAGGCAAACCACACCTGAAGTCCATCAGATGACCCGAACCAGGCCGTTACAAGGAGTCCTATGTGTATTAGTTCCATACGTCACGACATAGAGAGCTACCTTCCGTAATAACACCAGGTCTGCGCCCGAGCCTGGGAATCACTCCCGTACCAAGCAATAACCCACGTAGAAGAAGCCCCTGTGCCCATGCTATATGTGACTAATGTCCACATAAGGCTTCCCTAACGAACCAGACTCAACTCACCAACTAATCTCAAAGAAGTCCAAGCCGCTCGTGACCGTGAGCACGGCTGATATATCAGTTTTACACTCTGTAGAGGTTGCACATCGTTACCCATAAGTCATGCGTTCCCCGTCACGCTAAACACTGCCAAGGTGCATAGCGGGGTCGCACTACAAGGCCGTTACAAAATTCCCTCCAAGCCCATTTTACACGTTCACTAAGGTTTCACCGCTAACAGTGGATAAACACACCACTGCAGAAGCCCCCTCTTGTGCCACAAATCCGACCCCGTGTAAACCCTCAACTTGGAGGCAATTAATTACTTAGCCAGGTCCAGCCCATCCAGACCTCATGGTTGCGCTGTTAAGCCGGGTTACATGCTCTGAGAACCTGGTCCTAGGGATCTAGGCAGGATAAATCTAGCACGAGCCCCGAACCAAAAACCAAATAAGAGCTGCCAAATCCATGGCACAAAACCACCAGTACGGTCCATCCTGCCGGATTTACCTAACCATGTTGCTACAAAAATTACCATGTCCACCTTGTTTCATAGTTCATTAATTAGGATTAATTATAATTGACCACCATCCCATCCCGACATGACTGCAGGGCTAAGCATGACTTCTACCCGAACATCCCAAAATAGGCGACAAGGATAATAGATCAACATCTAGTAAACCATAACATAGGATTCAGATTATTGACAGGCATGCAACTACAGGATCTAACTACTCTAATACCAAAAATAAAATAAAGCATAGGTGCAAGATGTTCAAGAACACTAGCCTGCGGGCTGGGTCGAATCAACAAGATCACAATGGTCTGGAGCGACGAAGACACAAGGTTGCTCCAGGAGTTCCACGTAGCTCGCACTCGCTGGATCAAACATCATCACATGGCCCAAACAAAGATAATAAATAACAGTACATCAAACATTATAAAGACAGAATATAAACTGATCTAGCGATTAGAGCTCGATGAGACGAATCTAACGCGACTTGAACGGGTCAAAACGGAGTTAAAATGAGCAAGTTATGGGCTTTTGAAGTTGGGTGGCATTTCTGTAAATAAACTGAAGTCATTTTCGTAATTTAAATAAATAAAAACGAAAAAGAAAAGCTGGCTGGACCGGGCCTCATTTTAAGGAAAATGCAGGGGCTAGGATGCAAGATTTTGGAGACTCAGCGCACAGTCCTCATGGACTGCGGGTTTATTCCGGGGAAGTTCAAGGGGGTTTGCGCAAAATAGCCGACGCCGGTCGGTTTGACCGCGTCGCCGTCGACGTGGCCGCCACGCGGCGCGATCTGATTGGTTTGGTGTGATGACGTGGCGCTGACCGTGTTGACCATCAGTCAACACTCGATCCAGGCCGTCCACTCCAGATCGGATGGTGCTGAGGCGCTCTCCTTCCTCCTCGGTTCTGTAGGTGCAGGTGAGGGCACCGCCCGGTGGGGCTCGTCGGCGCCGGTCGGGATGGCGTCTCCGGCGGCCGATGGTCCACGGAAAGTGGCGGAGGATGGTCAGGGGGTGTCGGCGCACTCACTGGTGGCGATGTTGACAGCGAGGCGGAGGCAGAGGCCGTCGGGGTTGGGCTTTACGGCGGCGCCATCGGCGCTCGGCTGGAGCTCGCTGAGGTGGTGGTGTGGTGCACGGATGGTCGAAGTGAGGCCACCAGGAGGAGTCTGAGTGGGTTCTGTGCATGCAAGCATGGTGCTTGGATGTAGAGGCCGGGTAATTGCATGGTCTTAGTCCACGGTAGTGGGGATGGCGGCAGGTGGTGACAGCCCTGTCCGTCCTTGGCATTCCCCCACGTTCGGCTAGGGTGTAGGAGTCTAAATTGTTACAAGAGGTTGCTGGCAGACCAGTACTCGCGTAATCTCCTGAACCATCTGAAGCATGAGATTAGTTCTATGTCATATGATTGCATGATTAACTTGTTCTGTGTATGACCTGTATCCAGACCATGCCTGCTCTATTAGGTTATTCAATTATTCTTTTATTCATTTATTCTTTTAGTCTCTTTTTACTCTTTGCCCTATTGCCATGCTCAAGATTGTGTTTCTCCACTATTCAAATCATCACTGTTTATCACCTGTTATGACAATTGATCCATTATTGCTATCATGGTATTTGGTACTATATTTATCCTAGAACTTAATACATACAAAGCCTTCCTCGAGCGAACCAATAAATCACGATACTCGGTATATCTCCGGTTGAAATGCTACATGATAATTTCGTGCGCTTGCGGACCTAAACTCCAAACCTACGAACTATCGTAAAGATGCATGCTTAACACTGTTGCTGGAAACGCGCCATTCTAAGCAACTTGTTAAGAGACATCGTACAGACACTTCTAGCGCCGGTGCTGGGAATAGATCTTCGGGTCCATTTCTATGCCAATATCCGACGCCGTTGCCATGGATGGATTGCAAAGTCCTTTCTTAGTGACGACGTTAGTAAGTGTCAACGTGCATTTCTGGCGCTATTGCCAGGGACGCATCGTAAGGTCCATTCTTAGTAATAACGTTAAGAAATGCCAACAAGCATTTCTGGCGCTGTTGCCAGGACGGATCGTAAGGTCCATTCTTAGTAATAACGTTAAGAAATGCCAACAGTGGCTGAGCCAGGGAAAAACCACCGGTGGATGGTTTCCAGGTTTGGGCCTCAAAACCTGGGTGCTGAGGGTTTCCGAGTTTGGCCACAAAACTCGGGCTGAGGACGGTTTCCGAGTTTGGGCCTCAAAACTCGGGCGCTGCGGGTTTCTGAGTTTGGGCCACAAAACTCAGGCGTTGGACTTGGAGGCTGGTTTCCCGGTTTGGGCCTCAAAACCGAGGGATGGCTGGAAAAGGCTGGTTTCCCGGTTTGGGCCACAAAACCGGGGGTGCAGAGCGAGGGCGGCACGTGGCGGCAATCGGAAGGTTGCGTGGAGGCAACACGGACGAGTTGTGCGGGCGTGGCCGTCGGATTCACCTACCACCGAGTTGGTCCAGAATAACCTTAGGGTTTAGCTGGTTCGCTTTGTAAGTAGATTAGAGAGGGGTAGAGTAGGAATTGTACTTAGGCTAGAATTAGGATAAGTAGTCCGGGGAGACACCCTCCTCCCCTATTGCAGTTAGTCATTTGCTCTTGCCTTCTAGGCTTTCCTGCTCTCCCATCCCCTGCTGTAGCTAGCTGTGATCCACAGAGAGACTCACCTCTGTGTACTGTTGATTTTGAGGAAAGGAGGCCGTAACCTCCTTGTCGTAGCGTGTGTTTGCGCTTCTGCTGCAAGATCGTGGTGTCGATTCGCGTTTTGATTCGAGTTCGTTGTGTTCTTCGTGTTCTTAGTTTCTCCGCGATTTTCCCATCACTCGATCTCCCTCTCCGGTGCGTCTTTTTGAAATTCGTTCGAACCAATTTGTTCGTATCATTGAGGAGGTCATTTCGACCAAAGGAATTCATCTAACTCCTCATGATCGAATAAATCGGGACGATTTCGTTTTCGTGGCGCTTTTTCGTTCATCCACCTTCCCTTTTGATTTCCCGTGGATTGAGTCAATTTGAGCGGATGATTTCTTGGGGATAGTCTCCTAACTACCCCGTGATCATCTTCTCCAAGTTTGGGAACTTGGGATTTTGGTTTGGATTGAATTTGGGGAGATTTGAGTTGAGGGCGACCAAAATCGCCCTTTCTGGGTACCCGCGGACAGTCCACGCCTGGTACCGCGGATAGTCCGCACATCGGGCTCCAGCCAGACCAGTGGCCGCCGAGTCTGTTCGGACAAGTCTGTTTTGAATGGCGGACAGTCCGCCATTGTAACTTGCGGACTGTCCGCGAGTCATCCAGCTAGTGTTCAGCAACCTTGCTGTTTTTGGTTCTTCACCGGCGGACAGTCCGGGACTGCCTGGTGGACAGTCCGCCCCTGCCGCGGACAGTCCGGGACTGAGGGGCCGGACAGTTCGGGACATTGCTGAAGCTTGCTTTTCAGTGCAATCTTCGCCCCGGCTTTTCCGCTTAGTTTTCGGACCTCTCGTTTGTTCCTAGAGTTAACCAAGAGACATGTCTAGGTATCTTTGCAACTTGTTTGCATAGGTATTTGGAGATTTCTCGACGTAGCCTCCAATCTACGTTCGGGAGTCGGTTTTCTCAAGGCAAACTTGAGCCGGAGTTTTTGGTGTCTGCCTCGCTTGTGTTCGGTGGTGCTCCGCTATGATCCTTGGGATCATCCACCCTCTTCCAAGGGTCGTGAGCATCACGTCTTGGGTCTGTGCTTTTCGGGGTTGATTTTGGGACACTTGGCCAAAGTTTCGGAAGAAATTTGATTGGCTCCCATTCACCCCCCTCTGGTCGCCTAGATAGTGAAGGACCGAGAAAGCTACCCGAAAGCGACCAGAGGGGAGGTGAATGGGAGCTTCAAATTTTCCTTCCGGAAACTCGATGCCACTGTCCCAAAGTCAACCCCAAAGACAAACCCTAGAGCTTGCTAGTGTCCACGACCCTAGATGTAGGGTGGATGCTTCCAAGAAGCACTGCGGGACACTACACAACTCTAGAAAGCCAACGCAAAAGACGAAAATCAAATCCGACAACGAATGAGCAAGCAGCGAACGAAAACGTGCTGAACCTGCACTGACCGGACTCTGCCTGCGTCCGGTCACTGAGCACCGGACGCGTCCGGTCGTGCAAAAACCGATTTCGGACCTCTCTGTTTCTGACCGGACTCACTGCAGGGGAGCGTCCGGTCAAACACGGCGAAAGCAGGTGAACAGTACGCGCTGTGCGTCCGGTCACACCAACAACCCAGCGTCCGGTCACGAGCGTCCGGTCGAAACTCAGAGAAACTCGCGACACATTCAACGACCAGACTCTCCTTCAGCGTCCGGTCAGCCCGAGCAGAGCGTCCGGTCACCCCGCGAAACAGCAGTTCATCCACCGATTTGACTTAATCTCTCCCAAAACGAATCCTCTAGGGATCAAACTTGGTAAGAGGAGTCACAAGGAGTATAGTGAGCTATCTCTAAGGAATCATGGCTCGAACCTATCTCCAAATCGGTGAATCAAAGAATTTCGGGGGAAGGAAGACAACTTGACCCGAAACGACAAATCGATCGATCTCCTAGACCGTGAGGTTAGAGGTAAATTCCTTCGGTGGAAAGAAGTGCCTCACGATCTAGAACAACTTGGTTCAAACCGTTTTGCGAAAGATGAACCGAGCAAAGAGATCAAGCGACGGGAAAATCGTGGAGGGAAAAAGGATTCCGCGAAGAACACGAACAAAGCACGAATCACACCCACGAATTGCAAGCCAA
Organism: Coix lacryma-jobi var. lacryma-jobi; assembly: GCA_009763385.1. Classification (NCBI taxonomy): domain Eukaryota; kingdom Viridiplantae; phylum Streptophyta; class Magnoliopsida; order Poales; family Poaceae; genus Coix; species Coix lacryma-jobi. The sequence continues at coordinate 69,128,598 of CM019827.1, forward strand.
AGCGCAAACACACGCTACGACAAGGAGGTTGCGGCCTCCTTTCCTCAAAATCAACAGTACACAGAGTTCAAGTCTCTCTGCGGATCTCAGCTACAGCAGGGGATGGGAGAGCAGGAAACCCTAAGTGCAGGAAGCAAATGACATGGCTAAAACTGAGATGGGGGAGGAGGGTGTCTCCCCTGACTATTTATCCTATTCTAGACTAAGTCTATTTCCTACTCTACCCCTCTCTAAACTAATTACAGAGCGAACCAGCTAAACCCTAGGGTTATTCTGGACCAATTCGAGTGGTAGGTAGATCCGACGGTCATGCCCGCACAAGTCATCCGCGTTGCCTCCATGCAACCTTCCGATTGCCGCCACGTGCCATCCTCGCTCTGCACCCCCAGTTTTGTGGCCCAAACCGGGAAACCAGCCTTTTCTAGCAACCCCCGATTTTGAGGCCCAAACCGGGAAGCCAGCCCACCGGCCTGTGTTTTGAGGCCCAAACTCAGAAAACCCGCAGCGCCCAGGTTTTGAGGCCCAAACCTGGAAACCGTCCTCAGCCCGAGTTTTGTGGCCAAACTCGGAAACCCTCAGCCCGAGTTTTGTGGCCAAACTCGGAAACCGTCCACGCCCAGGTTTTGAGGCCTAAACCTGGAAACCGTCCACCGGTGGTTTTCCGCTGGCTCAGCCACCAAACCGAAGCTGTAGAGGGGATGCACCGCCCGTGCACCCCGTCCACCGACACGTGTCCCCAGGTCCTCGACCCGAGCAACACCGTGCCCCGCAAGTCTCCGCTCGTCACTGTCCCAGGCTGCCAGCCACCACATTTGATCCTCAGGCACTCCGGTCCCTCAGTCCAAGCCTCACGTCCGCCCTTCACTGCTCGATACATCAGCATGGCACGTCCGCCGCACGGCACGCCCATCCTTCATCGCACCCAGTCCGGCGGCACGACACGTCTCAACTTGACCTTCACCTGCCCTCGATCACTGTCTCCGTGCTCGACACCTGCACAACACAAGCCAAAGAACATGCGATCAAACCCATTGACAATCACTCATCACTCAGAGACTCGGCATACACCCATGTATCCGCAATCTCCCCCTTGATGAGTGCATTGTCAACTACACACACAAATCATAATGAAAGAAGAAGGTAGGAGGAAGGAGAAGAGAGAACTCGACCAAATGACCCAAAAGCATCGCAAAACCAAAGAAGGTCAAGTGGAAGAAGCGAAAACTTGGTTCCCAAAGACATGGGCAACGGCTCGACGCAACCAAGCAAAGCAAAGCTAGCCCTCAAGAAGAGGTAGAATAGGCTCAACACCGCTAGCAGAAGTCAATTGAAAATCGGAGCTAATAATGGCAAAAATGCTAGTCCCTCAAGAAAGAGGCACAGAGGCTCAACACAACTAGCAAGAAAACCACTCTGAACCAACTGAAAAACAATCGAAAGGTCTCTGAACCATTCGAAATCAAACTCGACGCCAAATGAGGAAAATGTTTGCTAGTCCCTCAAGACAGAGGCAACGGCTCAACACAACTAGCAAACTCCCCCTCGACAAATGCAAACAACGAGACATGTGATTTGTCATTTAATTTTCTCCCCCTTAGTTGAAAATGCACTTATCAAGAAACAGGAATCGGGCAAAGGTCTCCCCCTCAACGAAAACTCCCCCTTTCAAAATGCATATGAAGTCAGAAATGCAAGTTAGGGGCTTCAGGCATATAATCAAAAGAGTGCAAAAATGCTCTAATCGGTATGGCTCCAATGGCACAACTAAGCACTCAAATAGCAATGGCTCAAACTGATCACACATACGAAATATGAAGCATATGAATAAGTGAGCAGTTTTTAGCCAAAAAGATAGTCACCATCAAAATAGCACTACACATGTATAGATAGGAATCCAAACAAGTGCTAAACATGTATACAAGGTGAACTACCCCTAGCAAAGTTCAATCATCATGCATAAGAATGAAGCATATACTTGTGATTTCAGTTTATATCAGAGTTTGCAGCGGTGATATTTCACAAGTTCAAATTCAGCATGTGATTGCGAGAGGTTGAAAGCTTGTCATTTCCTAACTTTTCAACCGAGCCAAGCCTATGCCGAAACAATCAGAAGCTTAAAGCTACGGTTTCGGTCATACACTACACGGCTCAAGTTTAACTCAATGTGCAATGAGAAACAGTCTCGATACCATGAGGTGTTGACAAGCAATCCCATCTCGATCTTTTCAATTCACTAAAACTTGGTTCAAATTTTAAAGATGATATGAACAGACCAAGCAAGTGAATCACTCAAAACTAGAGACATAGCAACCTAGCATATATGAAAAACAGGAATGGACTCAACACACCCTACACATGCTAGTTGCATATCTCAATGGTGAACATTTTTCAGATTTATATACGTTAAGCAGAATTCACCATTCCAAAATAGCTCAGCTCATAACATGTACTACTGATCAGAAGGAGCATAAGCTACAAGCAGCAACATAAGCATTGGAGCATATTAAACAGAGCATAGTTACATTCTAGTGATTATAAACATGAAGCTCAGAATGTAAATGCGTATGCTAAAAAGCAAAGAAAAAGAAGATCAAAATAAAAGGGTCAATCTATATAAGATCCAAAATGTTTCCCCCATCTAAAAGGGGAAACACACACCAAGCGCACCCCTCAACCGATTAAAGGTTGATTCATCTAAAGGCTTGGTGAAAATATCAGCCAGTTGGTGATGAGTATCGACATGGCGAAGATCGATATCACCCTTCTCCTGGTGGTCTCGCAAGAAATGAAAGTGCACGTCAATGTGTTTGGTTTTCGAGTGAAGCACGGGGTTCTTAGCAACGCTAATAGCACTCGTGTTGTCACAAAGCAAAGGCACTCGAGAAAAGCTCAAACCAAAATCACGCAAAGTGGCCATCATCCAGAGTAACTGGGAACAGCAGCTAGCCGCAGCAACATACTCAGCCTCCGTGGTAGACTAGGCGACACTAGACTGCTTGCGCGAAGACCACGATACAAGAGAAGATCCAATAAACTGGCAAGTCCCAGAAGTGGACTTGCGCTCAATGCGACAACCAGCAAAATCGGCATCGGAATAACCGCAAAGCGAGAGAGTGGAGGAAGCAGAATACCAAATCCTGAACTCAGGTGTGAAACGAAGGTACCTGAAGATGCGCTTCACCGCCTAACGGTGAGAAGTGCGCGGCAATGCCTGAAAGCGCGCGCACAGACACACCGCGAACTGGATGTCCGGGCGTGTCGCCGTCAGGTAGAGGAGCGATCCAATCATGTTGCGGTACTCCTTCTGGTCCACTGCTTCTCCCTCCACATCCGCATCCAGGGCAGTCATCGTCGATATGGGTGTTGGAAGAGGCTTGGCCTCAACCATATCGAACCGCTTCAGCAGGTCCTTGGTATACTTGCCCTGGTGCACAAACGTCCCCTCTCGGGATTGCTTAATTTGCAACCCGAGAAAGAATGTCAGCTCGCCCATCATGCTCATCTCGAACTCCCTGCTCATAGTCTCTGCAAACTTGGCAACCAAAGCGTGAGAAGAACCACCGAAAATGATATCATCCACGTAAATCTGGACCAAGAGTGTGTCTTTGCCTTGCCTGAGGATAAAGAGCGTTTTATCTACACATCCCATTTTAAAACCCTTAGCTAGCAGAAAAGTTTTCAATCTATCATACCAGGCTCTAGGGGCTTGTTTCAAACCATACAAAGCTTTGTGGAGTTTAAAGACATGGTTTGGAAACTTGGGATTTTCAAAACCGGGGGGTTGTTCAACATAAACCTCCTCCTCTATGTAGCCATTTAAGAAGGCACTCTTGACATCCATTTGAAAGAGTTTAAAATCTTTGGATGTAGCAAAAGCCAAGAGTATCCTAATAGCCTCCAAACGAGCTACAGGAGCAAAAGTCTCCTCGAAGTCTATCCCCTCCTTCTGACTATAACCCTTCGCTACAAGTCGGGCCTTGTTTCTCACAACGTGGCCATCCTCTCCTTGCTTGTTTTTAAAAACCCATTTTGTCCCAATAGGCTTAAAGTCAGGTGGAAGAGGAACTAGAACCCAAACCCGATTTCGCTCAAAGTTCTCTAACTCCTCATGCATGGCATTAACCCAATCCGGATCCGTCAATGCGTGTCCAACATCTCGGGGCTCAAAATTAGCAACAAAAGTAGAGTGAGCAAAGTGGGAGATGTGCTGTGACCTGGAGCGGGTGACTCGCTCGCTGATGTCGCCGATCATCTGCTAAGGGGGGTGCTGGCACTGGATGTGTCGTGGCGCCTCCCGGGAAGAAGTAACCTCCCCCTCAACAGCAGCTGGTTCCACCCTGGGTACAAAAGGCACCGCGCGAGGTGGAGGATCCCACGGCCCCCAGGAAGAAGAGGTGTCGGGGCCGTGAGTCGTCGTCGAGGCCGCTCCTTGCTGCACGGCAGGTGGAGGGGGTGCTGGATCATCCATACGTTCAGCACCCTCATCCTCGTCATCGAAAAGAGGCTCTCCAACCTCATGATCACCAGCACGCTCAAAACGAGAAGAAGGAGAAACAAGAGTCTCGTCGAAGGTGACATCTGATGTCTCCATGACTCGGTTAGTATCAAGGTTAAGTACACGATATGCTCTAGTCTGAATGCCATAACCCAAAAATACCCCGTCAGAAGATCGAGACACAAATTTGTCCAGGTTGCCCTTCTTCAATATAAAACAGTGGCATCCAAAGACTCTAAAATAACTCACCTTGGGCTGGCGACCAAAACGCAACTCATAAGAGGTCTTCTTCAAAAACGCTCTCAGAAAAATGCGATTCGAAATATAGCATGCAGTGTTCATAGCTTCGGCCCAATAGCGCCTAGGGGTCCTATGCTCATCGAGCATCGTCCTGGCCATCTCAACACGGGTCCAATTCTTCCTCTCTACGACACCATTTTGGGGCGGTGTGTAGGGGGAAGAAAACTGATGCTCCAAACCAAGGCGGTTACAAAACTTCTCAAAATCCGAATTTTTGAATTCGGAACCATTATCACTTCTAATAGATCGCATCGAGTTCAAAGGGAACTCGTTCTGAAGACGCAAAATCAGATTGCGAGCAAAGGAGAAAGTCTCAGTCTTCTCAGTCAAAAAGAAGACCCACGAATACCTCGAAAAATCGTCAACAACAACCAAAACATACCACTTGCCACCAACCGAGCTCACCCGAGCCGGACCAACAAGGTCCATATGTAAAAGCTCTCCAGGGTGCGAGGTCATGACCTTAGTCACTGGATGGTGGGGAGCGGCAACCATCTTCCCATGTCTGCAAGAACGGCAAACTAGATCCTTCTCCATCGAAAGCTCGGGCAATCCTCGGATTAAGCCAAGTTAGCTAAGTCTTGCAACCAAGTCAAAGCTTAAGTGATAGAGCCTCCTATACCACTTCCAAAGATCGGAGGAAGAAGGACTAGCCAAAAGACAGCGAGAAGAAGCAAATGACTCCGAGAAATTCGCATGAAAGACTTTCCAAAAGGGCGAAATCAGACACACAAGATCGCCCTGAGGATCTAAGATGCGACTAAGGTTCGGTTTGAAACGAATCTCATAGTCATCATCAAAAAGTTGCGAAACAGAAAGTAAATTAAAATGCAGGTTAGAAACAAGAGCAACATCGCGCAACACAAAGTGCTCATTAACCCGCACAGTCCCACGAGACAACACCTTACCTTTACTATTGTCGCCGAAGGTAATGTACTCCTTTCCGGCGACCGGGCTAAGGCTGGAGAACCACTTGGCGTTTCCGGTCATGTGCCTCGAACAACCGGAATCCACCAACCAAATGTCCTCCAACCGTCTTACCTACATCAATAAAAAGACATAGGGTGAGCATACGGTCCAACACTGGGGTTAGTGAAGTAAGGGGAATACCAGTATTGGGCCGGCTGCTCAAAAGAACGGTCAGGGTAAAAACCATTCCTAGCCTGTCTACGGGGGTAGCGATCACCACGCACAGGAAAACGTGGTCCGCTAGGGAAGAAGCGCTCACCGTGATACTCAACCTGTGGTGGGGGAAAGCGCTCAACTACAAAGCCTCCGCCACAGGGTCCAAATCCTACAGCTGCAGGCTCCCGCCGGGCATGCTCTCTACGAGGCCTACGCCTAGGAGCTTGAGGTTCTGGACTTCTAGGCCTAGCGTCTCTCCTCGGAGCTCTCCTCTCCTGCCTAGGCCTGGGAACCTGACCTCTGGGCCTAGCAACTCTCCTCTGGACATTCGGCACTTGCCCACCATGAGAAGGGTGGTACAAGTCCGGGTTGTCCATTTCCCGAGCACGGCGCGCCTCTCGCTTGCGCCGAAAGCAGAACTCACAGTGACCATCCCTCCCACAGAAGTCACACTGGTACCTCACCGCACGCACAAGGGGTTGTTAGTACACCGGACTGTGGGTATGGCTCACATTGCCCTTCTGTGGCAAACACTCCTGCTGGATGGGTGGCATTGTGTCCAGCTTGTTCTTAAGGTGGTTTGGCTTGGGCTGCCACTGCTGGTTCTTCGGTGGAGCTCTCGGGGGTTCCTCAAACACCCCGTCCTTGGTGGTAGGCTTGGCAGGCTCTTTGGGTGGAAGCTTGGTTAGTTTGGGAGTAGTGGTGGAGTTGGGCTTCTCACTAGGATTCAGACCACTCGACTCTCCAATCTTCCCAAAAGCGGAAAGGTCAACACCTGGAGCAAAACCTACACCTGGACCTCCAGCAGCTCGCTTGAATTGAAAGATCATCATCCCGAGCTGCGGCTCCCCACAAGACACCCATGACAAGATGGTCTGAAGGTATGTGTTTTCCTCCTCGGTTTGCATCTTGCCATGCTTCACATTGGCAATCTCCATCTCCAGGCCCTCACACAAAGCACACCTCGTGACACAAGTGCTATCTGAGCTGGCCTTCTCAAGAGACTCAATCTTGGCATTCTTCTCTGCCAACTCAGATTGCAAGACAGGACAAGTCTTGCACGCACCCAACAGCTGCGGCCTAGCACGGAGCTCATCCACCTCTCCTACCAACGCAGCATACTTCCCTCTCAAAGTGAGTAGGTCAGTCATGTGCGTGGTGCACGACTCACACTCGACTTCCTCCGACACAACCATGGTGGACCGAGCGAACTCAAGCTCCTTCACCGTGTTCTCCCACTTCTGCCTAAACTCCTTGCGCTCTCTAGCAGCACGCCTAAGCAGTTTATCTTGGCTAAGGAGGGCATCAGTAAGCTTCTCAACCTTGGTAGAGAGCTCATCGTAGGTGAGTGATACCTGGGAGGTGTCATCATCGTCGTCGTTCCGAGGCGTGTGCTCCAGCTCGCCTCCGACCTCTTCTCCGAGCGCCATGGTGCAGAGGCCTCCGTCGTCGGCGAAGAAGCAAAGATCGTTGAACTTGTCCTCGATCTTCTTCATCTTCTCGGACTCGTCATCGCTTGAGCAAGCGGAGTCGTCATCCGAGCTGTCGACGTCGCTGAGCGTGGCGAAGAACGCACGCTGCTCAGCTTGGGCCTTCTTCAAGTACTTCTTCTTGATGTACTCTTTGTCGAAGCCGCCCCGCTTCTTGTGCCTTGGGGGACGTGCTTCTCCTTGTGCTTGGAGTCGTACTTGCGCCCATGACCCTTCCCCGAGTGCTTGTTCTTCTTAGGGCAGTTGGCGATGAAGTGATCGGGGTCGCCGCACTCGTAGCAGCCCGAGCGTCCTCCTCCGTGACGACGGTTCATGCGGTTGTTGTGGAACCGCGAGAACCGGTTGGCAAGCAAAGCCAACTCGTCATCTCCCAAAGACTCTAGCTGGTCCTCTATGACAGAGAAAAGAGAAGAAAGCGCAAAGCCAGCTGAGGGGTTAGAGGAAGAGCCAGAAACCAAAGCCATGGACGAGCGAGAAGGATTTTCATAAGAAGCCCTTGCCATGGCGTCAATCTCACTGGACTTGAGCTTACTAAAGAGCTCGTCGCACGTGAGGGTCTCATAGTTAGGCGATTCGATGATCGCCTGAACCTTGGAATCCCACACCGACCGATTGAGAGTATGCAAAAGCTTTAAAGCTCTCTCATGATCGTCGAAAGGCAACTGCTCCTTGTTAGCCCTCATCCTGTTGACAATCACCTGAAAGCGAGCGAATAAACTCTCTATGCTCTCGCCAGGCTGATGTCGAAAGCTCCCATACTCTCTTTTGTACGTCTCGTAGAGTCGGGTTTTGACTTGAGAGGTGCCCTCATGAAAGCGCATGAGGGTGGCCCAAATCTCCCGAGCCGTAGAGAGGTGAGAAACGCGATCAAACTCTCCAGCGCTCAAACACGAGAAGAGAGCATTACGGGCTCAGCTATTGGCATCGTGCTCATCGATCTGAAGCTGAGAGACACGAGCAGCCAAGACCACGTAATCGGCAGAGTTGCAAATATCCCAAATGGAAGCACCCAAACTCTGCAGATAGGCCGACATGCGTATCTTCCAATACACATAGTTCGTCCCATCGAAGAACGGCGGTTTGCCCACGCCGCGATCCATGTCGCCTTCAGTGGATCTGGAACCGGCTAAGGTGGAAGATCCTTAACCCTCTCTGATACCAATTGAAGGACCGAGAAAGCTACCCAAAAGCGACCAGAGGGGGGGTGAATGGGAGCTTCAAATTTTCCTTTCAGAAACTCGATGCCACTGTCCCAAAGTCAACCCCAAAGACAAACCCTAGAGCTTGCTAGTGTCCACGACCCTAGATGTAGGGTGGATGTTTCCAAGAAGCACAGCGGGACACTACATAACTCTAGAAAGCCAACGCAAAAGACGAAAATCAAATCCGACAACGAATGAGCAAGCAGCGAACAAAAACGTGCTGAACCTGCAATGACCGGACTCTGCCTGCGTCCGGTCACTGAGCACCGGACGCGTCCGGTCGTGCAAAAACCGATTTCAGACCTCTCTGTTTCTGACCGGACTCACTGCAGGGGAGCATCCGGTCAGAAGCTCAGTGTCCGGTCAAACACGGCGAAAGCAGGTGAACAGTACGCGCTGTGCGTCTGGTCACACCAACAACCCAGCGTCCGGTCACGAGCGTCCGGTCTAAACTCAGAGAAACTCGCGACACATTCAACGACCGGACTCTCCTTCAGCGTCCGGTCAGCCCGAGCAGAGCGTCCGGTCACCCCGCGAAACAGCAGTTCATCCACCGATTTGACTTAATCTCTCCCAAAACGAATCCTCTAGGGATCAAACTTGGTAAGAGGAGTCACAAGGAGTATAGTGAGCTATCTCTAAGGAATCATGGCTCGAACCAATCTCCAAATCAGTGAATCAAAGAATTTCAAGGGAAGGAAGAAAACTTGACCCGAAACAAAAAATTGATCGATCTCCTAGACCGTGAGGTTAGAGGTAAATTCCTTCGGCGGAAAGAAGTGCCTCACGATCTAGAACAACTTGGTTCAAACCGTTTTGCGAAAGATGAACCGAGCAAAGAGATCAAGCGATAGGAAAATCGTGGAGGGAAAAAGGATTCCGCGAAGAACACGAACAAAGCGCGAATCCCACCCACGAATTGCAAGCCGAAGCGCAAACACACGCTACGACAAGGAGGTTACGGCCTCCTTTCCTCAAAATCAACAGTACACAGAGTTCAAGTCTCTCTGTGGATCTCAGCTACAGCACGGGATGGGAGAGCAGGAAACCCTAAGTGCAGGAAGCAAATGAGATGGCTAAAACTGAGATGGGGGAGGAGGGTGTCTCCCCTATCTATTTATCCTATTCTAGACTAAGTCTATTTCCTACTCTACCCCTCTCTAAACTAATTACAGAGCGAACCAGCTAAACCCTAGGGTTATTTTGGACCCACTCGAGTGGTAGGTAGATCCGACGGTCACGCCCGCACAAGTCGTCCGCGTTGCCTCCACGCAACCTTCCGATTGCCGCCACGTGCCGTCCTCGATCTGCACCCCCGGTTTTGTGGCCCAAACCGGGAAACCAGCCTTTTCCAGCAACCCCCGGTTTTGAGGCTCAAACCGGGAAACCAGCCCACCAGCCTGAGTTTTGAGGCCCAAACTCAGAAAATCCGCAGCACCCAGGTTTTGAGGCCCAAACCTGGAAACCGTCCTCAGCCCGAGTTTTGTGGCCAAACTCGGAAACCCTCAGCCTGAGTTTTGTGGCCAAACTCGGAAACCGTCCACGCCCAGGTTTTGAGGCCTAAACCTGGAAACCGTCCATCGGTGGTTCTTCGCTGGCTCAGCCACCAAACCGAAGCTGTAGAGGGGATGCACCGCCCGTGCACCCCGTCCACCGACACGTGTCCCCAGGTCCTCGACCCGAGCAACACCGTGCCCCGCAAGTCTCCGCTCGTCGCTGTCCCAGGCTGCCAGCCACCATAGTTGATCCTCAGGCACTTCGGTCCCTCAGTCCAAGCCTCACGTCCGCCCTTCACTGCTCGATACATCGGCATGGCACGTCCGCCGCACGGCACGCCCATCCTTCATCGCACCCAGTCCGTCGGCACGGCACGTCTCAACTTGACCTTCACCTGCCCTCGATCACTATCTCCGTGCTCGACACCTGCACAACACAAGCCAAAGAACATGCGATCAAACCCGTTGACAATCACTCAGAGACTTGGCATACACCCATGTATCCGCAGATAGTGCATTATCGGTCCTTCAGGTGGAACTAAAACCCAAACCCAATTTCGCTCCAAATTCTCTAACTCCTCATGCATGGCATTGACCCAATCCGGATTCGTCAAAGCGTGTTCAACATCTCGAGGCTCAAAATTAGCAACAAAAGCAGAATGAGCAAAGTGAGAGATTTGCTGTGACCTGGACCGAGTGACCCGTTCGTCAATGCCGCCTATCATCTGCTGAGGGGGGTGTTGGCATTGGATGTGTCGTGGCGCCTCCCGGGCTGAAGTAGCCTCCCCCTCAACAGCAGCTGGTGCCTCCCCGGGTACAAAAGGTACCGCTCGGGGTGGCGGATCCAACGCCCCCCAGGAAGAAGATGTGTCGGGGCCGTGAGTCGTCGTAGAAGCCGCTTCTTGTGGCACAGCAGGTGGAGGGGGTGCTGGATCATCCATGCCTTCAGCACCCTCTTCCTCGTCATCGAAAAGAGGCTCACCAACCTCATGATCACCTGCACGCTCAAAACGAGAAGAAGGAAAAACAAGAGTCTCATAGAAGGTGACATCGGATGTCTCCATGACTCGGTTAGTATCAAGGTTAAGTACATGATATGCGCGAGTGTGAGTCCCATAACCCAAAAATACACCATCAGAAGAACGAGACTCAAATTTGTCCAGGTTGCCTTTCTTCAATATAAAACAGTGGCAACCGAAGACTCTAAAGTAACTCACCTTGGGTTGTCTACCAAAACGCAACTCATAAGAAGTCTTTTTCAAGAACGATCTCAGAAAAATGCGATTTGAAATATAGCATGCAGTGTTCATAGCTTCGGCCCAATATCGCCTACGAGTCCTATGCTCATCGAGCATCGTCCTGACCATCTCAACAAGGGTCCGATTCTTGCTCTCTACAACACCATTTTGTGGCGGTGTGTAGGGGGAAGAAAACTGATGCTCCAAGCCCAAGCGGTCACAAAATTTCTCAAAATCCGAATTGTTGAATTCGGAACCATTATCACTTCTAATAGCTCGCATTGAGTTCATAGGGAACTCGTTCTGAAGACGCATAATCAGATTGCGAGCGGAGGAGAAAGTCTCAGTCTTCTCAGTCAAAAAGAAGACCCACAAATATCTTGAAAAATCGTCGACAATAACCAAAACATACCACTTGCCACCAACCGAGCTCACCCGAGCCGGACCAACAAAGTCCATATGTAAAAGCTCTCCAGGGTGCAAGGTCATGACCTTAGTCACTGGATGGTGGGGAGCGGCAACCATCTTTCCATGTCTACAAGAATGGCATACTAGATCCTTCTCCATCGATAGCTTGGGCAATCCTCGGATTAGGCCACGTGAGCTAAGTCTTGCAAGCAAGTCGAAGCTTAAGTGACCGAGCCTCCTATGCCACTTCCAAAGATCAGAGGAGGAAGGACTAGCCAAAAGAGAGCGGGAAATACCAAACGACTCCGAGAAATTCACGTGAAAGACTTTCCTAAAGAGCGAAATCAAACACACAAGATTGCCCTGAGGATCTAAAATGCGACTGAGATTCGGTTTAAAATGAATCTCATAGTCATCATCAAAAAGTTGCGAAACAGAAAGCAAGTTAAAAAATAGATTAGAAACAAGAGCAACATCGCGCAACACAAAGTGCTCATTAACCCACACCGACCCGCGAGACACCACCTTACCTTTACTATTGTCGCCGAAGGTGATAAACTCCTTTCCAGCAATAGGGCTAAGGCTGGAGAACCACTTGGCGTTTCTGGTCATGTGTCTCGAGCAACCAGAATCCACCAACCAAATGTCCTCCAACCGTTTTACCTACATGAATAAAAAGACATAGGGTGAGCATACGGTCCAACACTGGGGTTAGTGAAGTAAGAAGAATACCAGTGTTGGCCTGGCTGCTCAAAAGAACGGTATTGACGGTCCTTAAACACCTGTTTTACCATCAACATTTGACCCTAAAGTGCACCAAAAAGGCATGAAATGTAGTCAAATAGGTTTCAAACTAACCGAATTCCACATGTCCATAGAATTTTATTTGAATGCAGGATTTGAGCCAAATTAGGACATTTGGACATACCAGGAGCCGAGCCCACTCAGCAGGGCCCAAATGGGCCTAAGAGGGGTGGCGCCCGCCACCCCTAGGTGGCGCCCACCTGCTACAAGTGGCGCCCGCCACTTGGGTTGGCCCAACTCCACCCCGCTGCCACGTCACCGATCCGTGGACCTCCCCAGGGCCAAATCTTGGCCCTTGGTCACTAGGTCAGTGGCATCGGATGGCTCAGGATGAAGTGACACGGATCAAGGCTGATGGGCGGTTGCTAGGACATGCAACCGACCTCCAAACCGCCTCGGACAACATCCTAGAAGTCGTTGATGCAGAGGCGGTTCATCTAACGGCCAGTGCCCTGGCGGCCGCCAGTGGGGAGTGGCGCCCGCCACCTGACCGAACCCTAGGTCGGGTGGGCTGCCCCCTATAAGAACCCCCCTCACTCCTCAAGCTATAAATACCCCCCTGGAGGCACCTCTCCATTCGTACCATTCCAAGCAAAGCAACTCCAAGCAAGAGAAGTGAGAGTAGGTTAGAAGCTTAGAGAGCTTAGGCAAGTAGGTAGCTAGTTGAGCAAGGCATCTTCGCCCTCGCGGTAGCGCTGCTCAAGGCTTAGCTCAAGAGTAGAGGCATGCGAGTAATCGGTCCTGGAGCTGGGAAGAGTCTTCCTTCATCTTCAGTTCAGGTTTTGCTCTTGTTACTCAAGCACTTTACTTTATTCTATTTCATCATTTCAAGTATTACTTTACTCTACTTATCAGTATTGAGTGCTATACTTGATTGATTGCTTGAGTGCCTAGCTACCCTATAGTTCAATTCACTTAGCCATAGTAGTTAATCTCTAGTGAGCTTAGTGTTTGATCTTTGCCAATAGGTTGCTTAGTTAGTTTAGTGTTTATCTTATTAAGTCTTGCTCTGACGTCTGCAAGGGTGTCTCTATTCAAAGCTAGGATAGAGATAGTTAGAATATAGTTAAGCGTGGTGCTTAGTTATAGACTTACCTTTAGATAAGACTGGACCCCCGGATAGCTGTGGTAGCAAGCAGGTGGTGACAGCCCTGTGCGCCTTGAATTCCACCACGTAGTTGGCCCAGTTTAACAGTAAGGCTCGTTGTGCTAGCGTTCAACCTAAGTAAGTGGTAAAGACTAGTACGCCTCGATACTTGACAAGATAGGATTAAAACTATACTTAACTTAGTTGCTTTATTGTCTTTTGCCTGCCCTGCTTCGTAGCTATCTTGCTTAGTAGTTATCTTGCTTAGTGGTTACCTAGAACTTGTTGTTAGGACTAGTTAGTTATCTTAGTTATCCTTAGTTACCTATCTATCTATCTATCCACCTTACCTTAGCCATCCATTTCATCCTTACCTAGCCACCCATATATTCTTTCTAGCCTTCCATCTTCCCTTCTCCCCTTTTCTCTTTTCTTATTTCTTCGAGTCTCATCCCCTCCTTGACTCAACTCATCCACCACCCTAGCCTTCCCTTGGGATCAAATAAATCGACACCTGGTACTCCCAGGCGAAGTGCTACTACGATAGTTTTGTGCGCTTGCAGAAGCTCCTCCTGGTAGATTGCATTCACTCTAGCTATCGACTACTAGTGTCCGGATTGACAACCCCGTTTGGCATTAGTAGATAGCAGCTTTAGCTCCACTCCTTTAGGTATAGTGACCGGTCTTGCTTCAAGCACTTCTGATGCCGTTGCCGGGAATAGACTCCATCGTCTACTCCTAGTGACAACGTTAGTAAGTGCCAACAAGCATTCCTGGGCTGTTACCGGGGATAGTTGCCTAGCACTATCTTTAGTGAAGCTAAGAACTACCAACAATCATTTCTGGCGCCGTTGCCGGGGAAGGCAATCGGTGTATCGGTTGAGTCCGTGTCGAATTTATCTTCGCTTAAGTTCCCGCTTAGCGAATCCCATCCTACCCCATTCTTTCTTTCTTTGACTCTTCTTGTCTTTTTCCTTCATCTTTTTCAACTTCTTTCTTTCTTATCTCGTTCTATCTTCGCGATGGCCAACAAAGCCATTCGTGAATTTTCTACTCCTTCTGCCGCTAATGTAGCGACGGGACCAGACGTGATCAAAGCCAACCTCAATTTTGAGTTAAAACCGGCTCTGATCACGATGGTCCAGACTAGCCCGTTCTGTGGCAAGGCCCATGAGGATGCCAATGCTCACCTCCAACAATTCTTGGAGATTTGCGGCACCTTCACCATTAAGGGGATAACCCAAGAAGTCATCCGTCTTCGTCTCTTTCCTTTCTCTTTGCTAGGAAAAGCGAAGCAATGGTTCAATACCGATCGCAACGCTGTAGACACATGGGATAAGTGTTCCAATGCTTTTCTCGCTAAATTCTTTCCGATGGGCAAGACGAATGCTCTTTGCAACAAGATCTCTTGCTTTATGCAACAAGCTGAGGAATCTATTCCCGAGGCTTGGGAGAGGTTGCAAGAGTATATCGCTGCTTGTCCGCACCATGGTATGGAGGACTGGCTCTTGATCCAGAACTTCTACCATGGCCTAACCCCACTCTCTAGAAGCCATTTCGATGCCGCCGCCGGCGGTGCATTCTTTTCTTTGAATGTTGCAGATGCTAAGGCTCTCATAGAGAAGATGGTGTCAAACCAAGGATGGAATGACGAGAGACTGCAACCCCGTAAGCGAGGTATGCATTGCCTTAAGGAGGCCGACATGATCATGGCCAAGATGGACCTGCTGGCAAAGAAGCTAGATAGCTGTGAGAAGATGAACCAACAAGAGACTGTCCAATCTCTGGAATCTTACATGACTTGTGATGTCTATGGAGAAACCGGACATTATGGGAACTACTGGCCGGAGCTACATGAAGATTTGAACTTCATCAACAACAACAACGGTTTCCGTCAACCAAATCAAGGATGGAATCAGCACTCCAACTCTCAAGGTAACAATTCATTCCCTCGCTCTAATTCTGATAATTTCTCGTTCTTAAAGAATTTAGTTTACTCTCAAGGTAGAACTATTGAATTTTTGAATAAGAAATTAATGATGAATGATAAAACCCTTGAAAATATAAATGCTAAATTGGAAGATTTCTCATCTCCTCTGAAAAATCAACTTAGCTTTAATAAGATGTTAGAAACCCAATTAGCTCAACTTGCTGCTATCATACCATCTTTTGAATCTGGCAAAATTCCTGCTAAACCTGACATGGAAACTGCTAATATGGTTGAAATAAAATATTTTAACTATTATGAAGATCAAACAATGACTATTAAAAAGGGTGATCCTGGTAGTCCCACAATTAGATGCTCAATCCTTGGTGAAGTCTTTAAAAATGCCATGTGTGATTTAGGATCGAGTGTGAACATTTTATCTAAAGTTTTTTATGAAAACTCATTCTTTCCACCCATGTCATCCACATTTGCCTATGTTGTGCTAGCTGATCAATTCACTTGCTATGTAGAAGGAATAGTTAATGATTTACCTGTTCAAATTAGAGGCTCCTATGTTCCTACTGATTTCATAATTTTAGATATGGGAAATAGGAAAGATGTGCCTTTAATTTTGGGTAGACCTTTCTTGAATACTGTTAATGCTTGCATATATGTGGGAAGTGGTAAAATTCATATGACTTTAGGAGGGAGGAAGGAAATATTCTCTTTCTCATGAGGTCCCGCATATGCCGCTAACATGCAGGTAGCAAAGCCCATTCGTTCCAAGAAGAGGCGCCCAGGAACAAGGTGGAACAGAAAGAAAGAACCATCTCCTCCTAAGTTGTGTGATTCACATAACAAAGGAGAGGTGCCAAAAGAAGAAGAACCTGATGGAGTACTAAGGGAAGAAGTGCCCAAGGAAGAAGATCCACCCGATAAGGATGAAACTCCATGGACCTAAGGTATGGTTTTATTTTTTTCCCTTCATATTTCCCTTTTCAAATAAAAAAACATATGCCATGCATGCAACTAAAAAGAACAAAAAAAATCAGTTATCATTAGTTATGCATAGGTATATGTTAACTTAGTTAGAATAATATCATAGGATAGTTTCCCTTTTCACAACATTAGATAGTTTCCCTTTAATAAAATGAGAACAAGAGCTCCGACTGAGAAGAAGAAGGCCCTTCACCAAGCAAGAAGCCAGCTTAGGGGAGACTCCCGCTCCAATAAGGTATGTCTCAAGCCTACCCTTTATATTCAGTTCTTAAATTCTATATCTTTTGAATGTCATATGTTTGCCTAAGTATCCATTCCATGAATAATATTGATAAAATCTGCTTAAACAAGTTGAAACCTGACTAAGATTTGAAATATGTCATGCAAATGCTATTGCTATGGTTTGAATAACTGGTATTATCTAAGTTGTAGTTTTTGTGGGTTGCACATGCTTAAACTGAAATCATGCTTTAGTAAGAAATGGAGTAATTCTTTAAACTTTCTAAAGTGAAATTAGGACAAAATCTGGAGGATTTCTTTTAAAAATTATGAAAACCTTGTTAAAAGTTCCTCCTAGATTTTATCCCATTGCACCACCAGCCAAATATTTGCTAGTCAAAACCACATAGAGCTTTGTTTGTGTTGAGCTTTGTTAGACCACATAGATCTTAGTAGAGAAGCTTATCATATCTTTTGAATCAAGATTCACGTACACCCACCATAAATTGCTTACTATCCACTTTGGAAGTTTGCAACCACCAAATAATTGCTTATTCTCCACACTGGAGATATGCAATACCCTGCCAAACATCCCATTGCTAGCCTTATGCTTATTCCTACACTAGGAATAAGCATTTCTCTCCCTTTCCCTATTCATTTCAAAAATCCTTTCCTATACATAATCGGGGGAATTCTAGAGCTAAAAAAAGAGAGAGAAAGCTATTGAGCAAAGTAGCTCAAAAGAGGACTATGTCCTAGAAAATGTGAGGACACATTTTTGTCCACTCACACTGTATCCAAAAAAATGAGCAAAGTAGCTCAAAAGAGGACTATGTCCTAAGAAAATGTGAGGACACATCTTTTGTCTACTCACTATGTATCCAAAAAGAGAGAGAGAGAGAGAGAGAGAGAGAGAGAGAGAGAGAATTATCATTAGCTCCAGACCCCAGAAAATCAACTAGGAAGGATTATGAAATGTCTCTCCATACACTTCCACATAACCAAACATGCACATCTTGATCAATTTTTATGATTTGCTGCTCCTTGTGATCTGAGTGTCTAGCTTAGCAATAAACATCAGGCAATTTGCTCATGGTTCTTAGCCTATAACTCCACATATCATTCTTTAGAAATAGGAGAGGCTACTTTTTGGCCTAAGTGAGGATTTAAACACCATTGAGTGACTGAGTGAATCTTGGAGGACTTAAGCAAGTTGTTATCTTTTGAAAACTTTGAAAAACCTCCAGATAGAATCCTAGTCAAACCTAAGCAAGATAAAAGTTTTCTATCTACTACTTTATTTCACTCTTGCATGTTTGAAGTGAAAATCTATAAGCCCCACATTGCTATGATTAATGATATATGCTAAGATACTTCTTACTATACAATATGCACTTGCATACATCTTAATTTTTCTATCTACTTCATGCTCAATGCTTAAACCGCATTGTTGCTCGAGGACGAGCAACAGGTTAGCTTGGGGGAGTTTGTTGACGGTCCTTAAACACCTATTTTACCGTCAACATTTGACCCTAAAGTCCACCAAAAAGGCATGAAATGTAGTCAAATAGGTTTCAAACTAACCGAATTCCACATGTCCATAGAATTTTATTTGAATGCAGGATTTGAGCCAAATTTGGACATTTGGACCTACCAGGAGCCGAGCCCACTCAGCAGGGCCCAAATGGGCCTAAGAGGGGTGGCACCCGCCACCCCTAGGTGGCGCCCGCCAGCTACATGTGGCGCCCACCACTTGGGTTGGCCCAACTCCACCCCGTTGCCACGTCACCGATCCGTGTGACCTCCCTAGGGCCAAATCTTGGCCCTTGGTCACTAGGTCAGTGGCATCGGACGGCTTAGGATGAAGTGACGCGGATCAAGGCTGATGGGCGGTTGCTAGGACATGCAACCGACCTCCAAACCGCCTTGGACAACCTCCTAGATGCCGTTGATGCAGAGGCGGTTCATCCAACGGCCAGTGCCCTGGCGGCCGCCAGTGGGGAGTGGCGCCCGCCACCTGACCTAATCGTAGGTCGGGTGGGCTGCCCCTATAAGAACCCCCCTCACTCCTCAAGTTATAAATACCCCCCTGGAGGCACCTCTCCATTCGTACCATTCCAAGCAAAGCAACTCCAAGCAAGAGAAGTGAGAGTAGGTTAGAAGCTTAGAGAGCTTAGGCAAGTAGGTAGCTAGTTGAGCAAGGCATCTTCGCCCTCGCGGTAGCGCTGCTCAAGGCTTAGCTCAAGAGTAGAGGCGTGCGAGTAATCGGTCCTGGAGCTGGGAAGAGTCTTCCTTCATCTTCAGTTCAGGTTTTGCTCTTGTTACTCAAGCACTTTACTTTATTCTATTTCATCATTTCAAGTATTACTTTACTCTACTTATCAGTATTGAGTGCTATACTTGATTGATTGCTTGGGTGCCTAGCTACCCTACAGTTCAATTCACTTAGCCATAGTAGTTAATCTCTAGTGAGCT
The DNA here is from genome assembly GCA_009763385.1 of Coix lacryma-jobi var. lacryma-jobi. Classification (NCBI taxonomy): domain Eukaryota; kingdom Viridiplantae; phylum Streptophyta; class Magnoliopsida; order Poales; family Poaceae; genus Coix; species Coix lacryma-jobi. Next base: position 69,147,863 of record CM019827.1, read on the forward strand.
TAGTGTTTGATCTTTGCTAATAGGTTGCTTAGTTAGTTTAGTGTTTGTCTTATTAAGTCAAGTATTTGCTCTGACGTCCGCAAGGGTGACTCTATTCAGAGCTAAGATAGAGATAGTTAGAATATAGTTAAGCGTGGTGCTTAGTTATAGACTTACCTTCAGATACGGCTGGACCCCCGGATAGCTGTGGTAGCAAGCAGGTGGTGACAGCCCTGTGCGCCTTGAATTCCACCACGTAGTTGGCCCAGTTTAACAGTAAGGCTCGTTGTGCTAGCGTTCAACCTAAGTAAGTGGTAAAGGCTAGTACGCCTCGATACTTGACAAGATAGGTGTTGACACTTCTTAATGAAATTGCTCATAATAAACTTTAATGAACTGATTCTAGCAAAAGCCTTCAGAAATGTATAGGACACTCCTAGCATCACTTAATGTCAAGTTGTCATCCCCATCATGATACTAGAAATGTAAATTATATGTGACACTAGCTCAAAAGATATAAATAAATATTTATCCGCAAGCGCACAGATAAATATACCTGTTGTAGCAGCATTTCACCCAGGTTATCTAGGTATCGTTTATTTATATTTTACCAAGGAATAGTAAAGAAGCTGGGAACTTATAATATGATCTTAAAGATAGCAGAGATTATTATTCATTCATTCATTCATATGTCTAAACAGGGGTAAGACAAAGTAAAGATAATAATAATAATAATGATAACAACGGGGATTCTAGAGATAGAGCGAACTTCATAGATCAAGCAGAGAGTCTGGTGATTAATTAAGAGATTAGATTCCTATGTTACTTCATATCTACTAAGCCTAGTGATTACTCTAGTTAATATATAATCATTTATTGCCAATTAATCTATCATCCATGATCAAGGGACATTACTAAATTAGAATCAAGAACAAAGTAATGAATTCTAACTTGCAACCGCGTCCTACTAAGGTCTACACTCGGGGGGAGGACTACAAAGGACTCAACAGGACTGTCACTACTGCGATCTACCTCTCGACCCGGAGCATAGGATGTATTCGCAAGTAAACTTAGTCTAAACACCATGTTTACACCAGTTTGACCACTTAACTCTATCCGGAATAAAGCTAAGTACTTTACGAACATGATCATAAACTCTATCATAATTAGATCTATATTAAACATAGAACTAGAATAAACTCTAAAACTGAATAAACTGAAATATATTAAAGTAGCATAAAGTCGAATAATAAAGATACAAATTACCAAGTCTTCGACAATAATCCGGAGACTCAGACGAAGCTTCAAGCCGGATATGCCGACGAAGTCGCCTGCCTCTACTTGAATCTAACTAGACTAAACTCTAATCTTGATGTAGAGCTCTAACTCTTCTCTCTAGAAACCCTAATTCTATCTTGATCTGTCTCTGACTGAATGCCTTCAATGAGGATTGCCCTGGAGAGGGGGTCAGGGGTCTATATATATAGCCCTGGGCAATGAATCGTGATCGTTGGATCAAACCGACGTGAGGTACGGTCGAGATGCATCTAGAGAGTCGGTTGAGGTAGCTTGCAAAGGAAGGAGCCGAGTGGGCCCAGGGGGAGACCGACCGGTCTCCTAGTGGGACCGGTCGGTCCCACCAGTCATCCTCTGGTGGTGAGCCTCGTCGTGGTGTCTTGTGTTGTCTCATAGAGTCCTCTCCCGATAACCCAACGTGGCGGTGAAGAAATCTGCTTCGGGTTCCTTCTTGGGGAAGCAATAGGGTTGGTTTTCCTGTTTAATCCCTGGAAAATATAGAATCACCAAAACTTGTGGAATTTGTTAGTTTAAACCTCCTATTTCTAAGTTGGTAATCCTTTTTAGCATTTATTCAAATCTTGTTGACAGTAAATAATGATACTTAACAAGTGTCAACAAACTCCCCCAAGCTAAACTTTTGCTAGTCCCTTAGCAAATATCGGGTTTTTGAGATAATAAACCTTCAACTGTAATCTTTCTTAAAAAGAGTTTAGAGAAAATTTTGTTTCACATGTCCCTTTCCATTAATCTTTTACCTTAGCTTAGAATAATTGAAAGTTTAGAGGTAATCAAGCCAAGCACTATGTCTCAAGTTCCTCATCCCAACTTACTCCGAAGTTTTGCAAGGTTTATAATAAAAGCTCAGAGAACTCCTGTATGACCTTCTTTCAGATTATATATGTATTAAGATTAAAAACATACCTCACTAAATCAAAGTTCTAAGCTTAGGGAGAAAAATGTCATACTCCTAGATCAAGCATTTTAACCTTTGGAATTGTCATCTCTTACTGGCATATTGTAATTAGAGGGACCATGGGCTATCATTCTTTTCATATCATATTTTTATCTTCTTTTATTTGCTGAGGTAATCGGACACTTGTCCCTTTTTCTTTCCTCCTTATCATACTTTTGCATAGCCCATGCCTCTAACACAATACTGCTTCGGAAGAGTGAATCTTACTTTATATTTATAGAAGCTTGATCTTTTTAGAGCATGATAAATCTCTCTACCATAGCTAAAAACTAAGACGGAGCAGGTAGCCTCAAAGTATGAATCATTTATTATTAGGCTTTAGTTATTATGTCATACAGGTTCTCATCATATGTTTGAAGTTTTCAAGATTAAAATTCCGGAGATCTGTTGAGACTAAGAACAAGATAAATAGCAGCTTAAACTTTTTCATCTCTAATTCTCAACTGTCCAAATTTTGGTTAAGATCAATGTTTTGAGATTTTTCCATTAAGAATTTGAAAGATATTGTTATGCAGTTGAGGCTATGTAAACAGTTCTTTATATATATATTCTACATCAAGATCATTTTATTTGAATGCTAGACAAAAACTAATTAACAGTACTAAAAATAACAAGAGGGGTAAAGCATACTTACCTCGGGAATAGGAGTCCTCCCCCAAGCTAGTTTATTCGTACGGTGGTGGTTGAGGTGGATCAAATCCCATCTGCCCAAAGAGGTAGCAGAAATTCTGGTTTGTCTGGGCGCCTTGATGATGTATTTCTTCAAGAGTGTGGCGCATGTCTTCTTGTCCTGACTCGAGGTTGGTAAGACGAGTGTTGATACCTTGAAAGTAAGGGTCTCTTTGGTACGGGAACTGGTGGTGTGGCTGATATTCTGGGTAACCATGGGTGGCGTGGTAAGAGTATGGATGATGAGTGGCGTCATGAACACCTCTCCCAGAGAAAGACATCCGTCCTCCCTGGAAATCATACATCGTATCCTCTTCACGATGAGGTGGAGTGTAGTTGCGAAAGTTTCCTTGTCCCCATAAATCTTGTGGTGTATGTGGCTCATAAGCAGTAGTATCTTCCCAGGCTGGATGGTGTGATGAGGATGGGCCAGCTCGTTCGAATCCTTGATAGTGAGTGTAAGCTGGTCCGGATGGTGCAGCGTCTTCTCCTTGGTATCTTGGGGCAGCGTTTCTAGTGAATCTTGCGGAAGGGCTCCTCCCTACTCCCAAGCCAGGTCTCTGCAAGTCAAGCAAAAAGGTTTCCACGACATACAGACCAAGTGATCTATTTGGCAATTCGTATTCATTTGTATAACCTTTGTATTGCATATAAAGTTTGTTGTTTCTTTTCTTGATAAGATGTGCTTGACTGAAGAAGTACAAACCTACAACTGGCCGTGGGGTGGAGATGTACATAATATTTCCATTTAAGTTTAGATTTCTAGCAAGACGAGTAACCCATGAAGTGATGGATACAGGGCCTTGCAAAGTGTGAATATAAGGCCAGTATTCTACTAGGAGTTTTATAGGTGAAATTTTTGTTTTCTTAACCATAGCATACATAACTTTCAACTCCTCGGTTCTAACAATATGACCTTCTTGTCTGGGAAAGAGAGTAAAACCTAACCACTTGTGCATCACCCTTAAAGTGGGGTTGTGTATATCATTGGTGCAAGGGTGACGATCTGTTCTCTTCCCGGTGATGTCTTCCCAGAAGCTATTTCTATCAAAGTTTCTTAAAGCGACATCTAAGTCTACAGTGCAGGTTTCAGGGAAACCCAAATTTAGGCTGAACTGTTTCCAAGTGAGAGTGAAAGGTTCATTGTACAGCCTAAAATAAACATATGTGTCATCTGAAGAAAGGGTGCAAAGAAATTCTGAAGTAAGCAATCTACAGCCTTCTTTAGAGAGCTACCAAGTGTTCTCCCACCCAATGTTATGAAAAACTAGATCGAACTTAGAGTCCATACCTGTTTCTCGAAGAAATTGTGAATCGAAGGTGGGGGTGTGAGTGTACTCTTTATCACGGTAATACCTGAATAGGTCCGTCTCGTGGGCTGTATGGAGCTTGATGTGCCTATCATGAAGAAGATCACGTGGCTCGGACCGGCTTGTTGTAGAGGATCGGGGCAGGGATGTATCCATGTCCGAGCTTCATTGTGATGAGCCAGCTCGCGAACGGCTTCTTGTTGATCGGAAGGTGAGCATGTTCTTTGCCTTCTTCAGGAAGTTGCTCATCCTTGCTGCAAAAACAGGAGAACACACAAACGAAACTCGTGGAACAAGTGAGGGTTAGAACAAATAAATGTCAGAGAGTTAGCGGTCCAAAAGTTAGTAGTCCAGGAGTCAGTCGTTCAAGTTGATAATTTTATTTCAACTTCTCCTAGTTTATTAACTAATTGGGCAGCACTTCCCCTCTCTTGATGATTTCTCTTGCTTGCTCTTACTCTCTCTTCCTTCTTGCTACTAGCTCAAAGTTTCTTCCTCTCTACTCTTCTTACTCTTCTCACTTAGAAACTATCAAAATGAAGAACTAAACAAGCTCGAAATTGGAATTCTGAAATTTGAAGTGAGGTGGGTGTTTCTGAAGAGTGGAGTGTGTGAAGAGTGTGAAGGGAGCTTGCCCTTTTATAGAGGAGGGAGTGGGTGACCGGTCGGTCTAGTGGTGGGATCGACCGGTCCCCTGTGGGGCCCACTTGTGTCCTCCTTGCTCCCTTACCTACCATGCTCAATTTCCTATGCTTTGGTCTACATGCCGACGGTTGATGGTGGTGGTAGGTGGGATGAGTGGTTGTGAGTGCATGTGATGATATAAAATGATGTGAGGTGGGTCCCAGGTGTTTGTGGGTCCGTATGTCTCCCGTATTTGTATGATGCAAGTATAAAAGAAAATTGCTTTTATGAAACTATAGAAAATGAGGATTCTAATGATGAAATTCTTATAAGATTTTGTTGCCATAGTAAATAATACTTACGGGATCCGTAAATAGTAATTACCTGGGGCTAAATTTTATGATGTAAAATAAAATTTTTATTTTATTATTGTGTGTATGCAATAATTATAAAGGTGGAGAAAGTAAATACTGATAACTACCGAGTTACCTCCGGCGAAGGTTCGGGGTTTAAAGTCCACCGAATTGGACTTTCCAGTCTTCTTCATTCTTCTTGATGGGTCTCTTCTTCTAGAGATGGCAGTTTTGATTCTTGAGCTTTATAGTCTTCCAGAGTTGAGCATTGTTCAGGCCGTGGTTTGAATGAGAACCTTTCTTCCTTTCCATTTATGGTGAATTTGATTTCTCCAGCTCCGACATCAATGTGGGCCTTAGTGGTGCTCAAAAATGGTCTTTCGAGGATGAGTGATACTTTTGAATCTGGTTGCATTTCTAGTACCATAAAGTCTACTGGTACGAAGAACTCTCTTATCTTGACTGGGATGTTCTCAGCAATTCCTATTGGATATCTGAGTGATTGATCAGCTAGCTGAAGACATAGTGGTGTTGACACAAGTGCTGAATGGTTGAGCTTGTAGTAGACTGATGCGGGCATCACACTAACACTAGCTCCAAGATCACACAATGCGTTGCTAAACCGTTGATTTCCAATTGAACATTCAATAGTTGGGCATCCTGGGTCTTTCTTCTTTTCTGGTATTTGATTGAGGATAGCCGCACTACATTCTTCTGTCAGCTCGATTACTTCAGTGGTTGGCAGTGGTCGCTTGTTGGTGAGTATATCCCTCACATACTTAGCATAAGTAGGTACCTGTAATGCATCTAGCAGAGGAATATTGATATATATAGCTTCTGAATTACTTCAACAAACTTACTGAACTGAGCATCTAGCTTTGCGTTTCGATTCCTGCGTGGGAATGGTAGAATGTTGGTGTCTTGAAAGTCTATCGGTCTTTCTTCTTCTTGCACTTGAGTTTCTTGAACTTCGTTATCTTTTTCTTCTGCTCTTGGAGGTGGTATTGGTGTTGTCTATCTTCTTTGTGTTCCTGCGGGGTATGGCGGATCTCGAGTGGTTCTCCCATGTCTAGTGGTGATTCCTTTGATCTGCTCATGGTTAGTGGTAACAGGCAATACAACAACCAATTGTGATATTTGGGATTCTATCGTTTTATTATAATTGTGTTGGTCTTTAATGGCAGAAGAAAATTCATCCATCTTAGCATTTATGTTTTCAAAAGTCTTATCATTTAAAGCAAGCTTTCTAGTAAGATTATCATTTATCCTGGCTTGTTCTAAAATTAAATCTCTTAAAGTGGGTTGCTTAGAATTGGAAGAACTAAAATTACTGATATACTTATCTGGTTTGGAAGGTTGTTGATGACGTAATCTTTGCTTGTGTAGAGCGGTAGAGTTACTGATGATGTTGGCTTCTTCTTGATCTTCGGGAAATTCTATTCCCAGATACTCTCCACTTCTAGTTTGAGCATCAAATGCGTCTTGAATAGCTTGACGTTCTTCCTTGTAGTTGGCTCTTTGAACGAGTCGATCCATAAGTACATCTATCTTTGTTGATAGTGCACATACTTCTTCTGGAACTTCTTCAATTTGGAGACAGCGTTGAGTAGTAACTTGTTTCCAGCTTTGATTCTCAGCTATCTTATCCATTAGACATTCTGCTTTTCCAAAAGTGAGTGACATAAATGATCCTTCAGCAGTGGCATCAAGTTGCTCTCTTGCTCTTGGTAATAATCCATGATAAAACAGTTGCATGAGCAATTCATCCCTTATTCCATGATGTGGGCATCTTAAGATCTGTTCTTGAAAATGCCCCCAAGTTTCTGGAATGGTTTCTCCTTTTTGTTGCTGAAAGTTGTAAATCTTTCCCCTTAAGATATTGACTTTGCTGATTGGGAAAAATCTTGATAGAAAGGTCTCTGAACACTTCTCCCATGTCTTGATGTTGTCCATGTTTGAATAGAACCACTGCTTCGCTTTTCCTTTCAGTGAGAAGGGAAAAAGACGAAGAAGTGTGATGTCCTGGGGAATGTCCTTGAGGATGATGGTGCTTCCAATCTCCAAGAAATCTTGCAGATGAGCAGTTGCATCTTCTTCTTCCTTTCCACTAAATGCAGTAGCTTGTACCATGTTGATAAGACTTGGCTTGAGTTCAAACTCGAGGTTGTTCGTCTGGAGTGTAGGTCCGGTGCGAATGTTCCTGACACTTGGAGTAGAGAACTTGAGCAGAGTCTTGTTGGCCATGGTTTGACTTCTGATGTAGTTCCTTCACACGATCAAGTTGATTTCTGATTTGAATGTGATATATTGCAACTAAATCCTGTGTTACCCTGTATATGATATAAAAAAAGAAAGGCAAGGGTAAGCCTGCCAAGACAGAGTTATAAATGAATGAATAAATAATCTCTTTTGGTTTATTAAGTTCCCGGTGGCTTCCGTTACTTAGATAGATGTTCCCCGGCAACAGTGCCAGAAATGCTTGTTGACACTTCTTAATGCAATTGCTCATAATAAACTTTAATGAACTGATTCTAGCAAAAGCCTTCAGAAATGTATAGAACACTCCTAGCATCACTTAATGTCAAGTTGTCATCCCCAACATGATACTAGAAATGTAAATTATATGTGACACTAGCTCAAAAGATATAAATAAATATTTATCCGCAAGCGCACAGATAAATATACCTGTTGTAGCAGCATTTCACCCAGGTTATCTAGGTATCGTTTATTTATATTTTACCAATGAATAGTAAAGAAGCTGGGAACTTATAATATGATCTTAAAGATAGCAGAGATTATTATTCATTCATTCATTCATATGTCTAAACAGGGGTAAGACAAAGTAAAGATAATAATAATAATAATGACAACAACGGGAATTCTAGAGATAGAGCGAACTTCATAGATCAAGCAGAGAGTCTGGTGATTAATTAAGAGATTAGATTCCTATGTTACTTCATATCTACTAAGCCTAGTGATTACTCTAGTTAATATATAATCATTTATAGCCAATTAATCTATCATCCATGATCAAGGGATATTACTAAATTAGAATCAAGAACAAAGTAATGAATTCTAACTTGCAACCGCGTCCTACTAAGGTCTACACTCGGGGGGAGGACTACAAAGGACTCAACAGGACTGTCACTCCTGCGATCTACCTCTCGACCCGGAGCATAGGATGTATTCGCAGGTAAACTTAGTCTAAACACCATGTTTACACCAGTTTGACCACTTAACTCTTTCGGGAATAAAGCTAAGTACTTTACGAACATGATCATAAACTCTATCATAATTAGATCTATATTAAACATAGAACTAGAATAAACTCTAAAACTGAATAAACTGAAATATATTAAAGTAGCATAAAGTCGAATAATAAAGATACAAATTACCAAGTCTTCGACAAAAATCCGGAGACTCAGACGAAGCTTCAAGCCGGATATGCCGACGAAGTCGCCTGCCTCTACTTGAATCTAACTAGACTAAACTCTAATCTTGATGTAGAGCTCTAACTCTTCTCTCTAGAAACCCTAATTCTATCTTGATCTATCTCTGACTGAATGCCTTCAATGAGGATTGCCCTGGAGAGGGGGTCAGGGGTCTATATATATAGCCCTGGGCGATGAATCGTGATCGTTGGATCAAACCGACGTGAGGTACGGTCGAGATGCATCTAGAGAGTCGGTTGAGGTAGCTTGCAAAGGAAGGAGCCGAGTGGGCCCAGGGGGAGACCGACCGGTCTCCTGGTGGGACCGGTCGGTCCCACCAGTCATCCTCTGGTGGTGAGCCTCGTCGTGGTGTCTTGTGTTGTCCCATAGAGTCCTCTCCTGATAACCCAACGTGGCGGTGAAGAAATCTGCTTCGGGTTCCTTCTTGGGGAAGCAATAGGGTTGGTTTTCCTGTTTAATCCCTGGAAAATATAGAATCACCAAAACTTGTGGAATTTGTTAGTTTAAACCTCCTATTTCTAAGTTGGTAATCCTTTTTAGCATTTATTCAAATCTTGTTGACAGTAAATAATGATACTTAACAAGTGTCAACAATAGGATTAAAACTATACTTAACTTAGTTGCTTTATTGTCTTTTGCCTGCCCTGCTTCGTAGTTATCTTGCTTAGTAGTTATCTTGCTTAGTGGTTACCTAGAACTAGTTGTTAGGACTAGTTAGTTATCTTAGTTATCCTTAGTTACCTATCTATCTATCTATCCACCTTACCTTAGCCATCCATTTCATCCTTACCTAGCCACCCATATATTCTTTCTAGCCTTCCATCTTCCCTTCTCCCCTTTTCTCTTTTCTTATTTCTTCGACTCTCATCCCCTCCTTGACTCAACTCATCCACCACCCCTAGCCTTCCCTTGGGATCAAATAAATCGGCACTTGGTACTCCCAGGCGAAGTGCTACTACGATAGTTCTGTGCGCTTGCAGAATCTCCTCCTGGTAGATTGCATTCACTCTAGCTAGCTCCTACTAGTGTCGGGATTGACAACCCCGTTTGGCATTAGTAGATAGCAGCTTTAGCTCCACTCCTTTAGGTATAGTGACCGGTCTTGCTTCAAGCACTTCTGACGCCGTTGCCGGGAATAGACTCCATCGTCTACTCCTAGTGACAACGTTAGTAAGTGCCAACAAGCATTCCTGGGCCGTTACCGGGGATAGTTGCCTAGCACTATCTTTAGTGAAGCTAAGAACTACCAACAAACGGTCGGTGTAAAAACCATTCCTAGCCTGTCTATGGGGGTAGCGATCACCACGCACAGGAAAACTGAAGGACCGAAAAGCGACCAGAGAAGGGTGAATGGGAGCTTTAAAATTTCTTCTCAGAAACTTTTAGCCACTATCCCAGAAGTCACCCCAGAGGCAAACCTAGAGCTCGAATAATGTCCACGACCCTAGATGTAGGGTGGATGCTTCCAAGAAGCACAGCGAGACACTACACGACTCTAGGAACCCAATGCAAAAGCCGAAAATCAAAACCGACAACGAACGAATGAACCGCGGACGAAACCGTGCGAAGCCAGTCGCATCGGACGCTGGGGTGCGTCCGATGCCTGACAACCGGATGCGTCCGATGCGATCAGGCCGGTTCTGGAACCTTACTGTTCCACCATCGGACGTTGTGCACATTGTACTGCCAGCGTCCGATGCAGAGGCTCCGGCGCGTCCGATGGCCAACGGACGCGTCCGATGCCTAGCGTCCAATGCTCACTCGACTGCTGAAAACGTGACACACGTCACCGGAGCGTCCGATGCTACAGCTTCAGCGTCCGATGCTCCGGTGTTGAGCGTCCGATGCCCCCGAGAACAGTGCTGTTCTTCGGTGATTCAACCCGATCTCTTCCGAATCAAATGCACTAGGCCTAGGATTTGATCTGAGGAGTCACAAGGATGTTAGTGAGCTACTCCTAAGAGATCATGGCTCGAACCTAACTCCAAATCAGTGAATCGAAGAAGTTTTGGGGCAAAGGAGCAAAACGTGATCCAAAACGAAAATCGTTCGATCTCCTAGACCGTGAGGTTTGAGATGAATTCTTTTGGAGGAAAGAATAGCCTCATGATCTAGAACAACTTGGTTCAAGAGGATTTGCAAAAGACGCACCAAGCTAAGAGATCAAGCGAGGGGAAAAACATGACCAAAAGTAATCCGCGAAGAACACAACAAAACGCGAATCACAAACACGAAATCGCAACCGTGTGGCGAACACACGCTACAATCGTGAGGTTACGGCCTCACTTCCTCAACTTCCCAAAACACAGAGGCATGATTGTGATTGTTTTGTGGATCCTCTACAGCCAGGTATGATTAGAACCTAAACGGGGGCTAAAGAAAGAGAGAGTACTTAGAGCAAATGACTGCAAGGATGAGAGGAGAGGAGGGGTGCCTCTCTTATTTATAGCCTAAACAATAATCCCCTTCTAACCCTAGGATAACTGAGCGAAGCGGCCAACCCTAGGGGCATCCTGGTCCAACTCTGCTTGATGAAAATCCGACGGCCACGCGCCTTCCTCATCCTTAGCTTCGCCTCGACACAAGCCTCAGGATGCTGCCATGTGCCGCCCTGCCGACCACCGCGCCTCCCTCGCGGATAGCTGCACCGCCGCGCCAGCCTCTCCTCGCCGCCCATTGTCGACCGTCCTTTTTGCGGACTTCCCCCCAGTTTTGAGGCTGAAACCAGGAAACCTGGGCCTTCCCCGGTTTTGAGGCTGAAACCGGGAAACCTGTCCTCCGGTTGAGTTTTGTGGCCCAAACTCAGAAACCCGCGCACCCAGGTTTTGAGGCCCAAACCTGGAAACCGTCCTCGCCGAGTTTTGAGGCCCAAACTCGAAAACCGGCCACCCCAGGTTTTGAGGCCCAAACCTGGAAACCATCGATGGTAGCTTTTTGAGGCTCAGCTACCGAACCCGCGCCGATGACGGGATGTGATTCGCACACCCCGAAGTCCAGCACCGATGCCGGAGCATGTCCAGCCTCCACACCGGGCACAGTGCATTCGCCATCCTCCTCGGCCTCCCGCCAAGTGTCACGACGCCATCACCTTCCTCCCGACTCGGCCGATGCACCGCACATCCCCATGTCTTCTTGCTTGTTGACGCCACGTGCCAGCTACCACAGCTGGTCCTCAGGTCTCCCAGTCCGTCAGTCCAAGCTCCAACGTTCACCCTTCACCGCTCCCGGTCCGTCGGCATGACACGTCCCCACTTGACCTTCACCTCACCTTAGACCACTGTCTCCGAGCTCTGCACCTGCACATCAACACAGCCAAGAGACATGTTACCGATTGATTGATCACTCATCACTCAGGACGGGAACCACAAGGGCACATATCAACCTTGTGTTCTCAATCTCCCCCTTGATGAGTGTATCGTCAACTCAAAGTAACCGTAACCAAAATGAAAGAAAGCAGAATTAGGTAGAAGGAAAAAACTTACTCAAGATGTCCAAAAGCCAACGAAAAGGCCAAAGAAGAACAACTCAAGATAAGCAAAACTTGGTCCCCAAAGACATGGGCAACAGTTTGACAACCCCGTTTGGCATTAGTAGATAGCAGCTTTAGCTCCACTCCTTTAGGTATAGTGACCGGTCTTGCTTCAAGCACTTCTGACGCCGTTGCCGGGAATAGACTCCATCGTCTACTCCTAGTGACAACGTTAGTAAGTGCCAACAAGCATTCCTGGGCCGTTACCGGGGATAGTTGCCTAGCACTATCTTTAGTGAAGCTAAGAACTACCAACAAACGGTCGGTGTAAAAACCATTCCTAGCCTGTCTATGGGGGTAGCGATCACCACGCACAGGAAAACTGAAGGACCGAAAAGCGACCAGAGAAGGGTGAATGGGAGCTTTAAAATTTCTTCTCAGAAACTTTTAGCCACTATCCCAGAAGTCACCCCAGAGGCAAACCTAGAGCTCGAATAATGTCCACGACCCTAGATGTAGGGTGGATGCTTCCAAGAAGCACAGCGAGACACTACACGACTCTAGGAACCCAATGCAAAAGCCGAAAATCAAAACCGACAACGAACGAATGAACCGCGGACGAAACCGTGCGAAGCCAGTCGCATCGGACGCTGGGGTGCGTCCGATGCCTGACAACCGGATGCGTCCGATGCGATCAGGCCGGTTCTGGAACCTTACTGTTCCACCATCGGACGTTGTGCACATTGTACTGCCAGCGTCCGATGCAGAGGCTCCGGCGCGTCCGATGGCCAACGGACGCGTCCGATGCCTAGCGTCCAATGCTCACTCGACTGCTGAAAACGTGACACACGTCACCGGAGCGTCCGATGCTACAGCTTCAGCGTCCGATGCTCCGGTGTTGAGCGTCCGATGCCCCCGAGAACAGTGCTGTTCTTCGGTGATTCAACCCGATCTCTTCCGAATCAAATGCACTAGGCCTAGGATTTGATCTGAGGAGTCACAAGGATGTTAGTGAGCTACTCCTAAGAGATCATGGCTCGAACCTAACTCCAAATCAGTGAATCGAAGAAGTTTTGGGGCAAAGGAGCAAAACGTGATCCAAAACGAAAATCGTTCGATCTCCTAGACCGTGAGGTTTGAGATGAATTCTTTTGGAGGAAAGAATAGCCTCATGATCTAGAACAACTTGGTTCAAGAGGATTTGCAAAAGACGCACCAAGCTAAGAGATCAAGCGAGGGGAAAAACATGACCAAAAGTAATCCGCGAAGAACACAACAAAACGCGAATCACAAACACGAAATCGCAACCGTGTGGCGAACACACGCTACAATCGTGAGGTTACGGCCTCACTTCCTCAACTTCCCAAAACACAGAGGCATGATTGTGATTGTTTTGTGGATCCTCTACAGCCAGGTATGATTAGAACCTAAACGGGGGCTAAAGAAAGAGAGAGTACTTAGAGCAAATGACTGCAAGGATGAGAGGAGAGGAGGGGTGCCTCTCTTATTTATAGCCTAAACAATAATCCCCTTCTAACCCTAGGATAACTGAGCGAAGCGGCCAACCCTAGGGGCATCCTGGTCCAACTCTGCTTGATGAAAATCCGACGGCCACGCGCCTTCCTCATCCTTAGCTTCGCCTCGACACAAGCCTCAGGATGCTGCCATGTGCCGCCCTGCCGACCACCGCGCCTCCCTCGCGGATAGCTGCACCGCCGCGCCAGCCTCTCCTCGCCGCCCATTGTCGACCGTCCTTTTTGCGGACTTCCCCCCAGTTTTGAGGCTGAAACCAGGAAACCTGGGCCTTCCCCGGTTTTGAGGCTGAAACCGGGAAACCTGTCCTCCGGTTGAGTTTTGTGGCCCAAACTCAGAAACCCGCGCACCCAGGTTTTGAGGCCCAAACCTGGAAACCGTCCTCGCCGAGTTTTGAGGCCCAAACTCGAAAACCGGCCACCCCAGGTTTTGAGGCCCAAACCTGGAAACCATCGATGGTAGCTTTTTGAGGCTCAGCTACCGAACCCGCGCCGATGACGGGATGTGATTCGCACACCCCGAAGTCCAGCACCGATGCCGGAGCATGTCCAGCCTCCACACCGGGCACAGTGCATTCGCCATCCTCCTCGGCCTCCCGCCAAGTGTCACGACGCCATCACCTTCCTCCCGACTCGGCCGATGCACCGCACATCCCCATGTCTTCTTGCTTGTTGACGCCACGTGCCAGCTACCACAGCTGGTCCTCAGGTCTCCCAGTCCGTCAGTCCAAGCTCCAACGTTCACCCTTCACCGCTCCCGGTCCGTCGGCATGACACGTCCCCACTTGACCTTCACCTCACCTTAGACCACTGTCTCCGAGCTCTGCACCTGCACATCAACACAGCCAAGAGACATGTTACCGATTGATTGATCACTCATCACTCAGGACGGGAACCACAAGGGCACATATCAACCTTGTGTTCTCAATCTCCCCCTTGATGAGTGTATCGTCAACTCAAAGTAACCGTAACCAAAATGAAAGAAAGCAGAATTAGGTAGAAGGAAAAAACTTACTCAAGATGTCCAAAAGCCAACGAAAAGGCCAAAGAAGAACAACTCAAGATAAGCAAAACTTGGTCCCCAAAGACATGGGCAACAGTTTGACACAACCAAGCAAAAGATCGGAGCAACAACTCATCAAGCGGCAAAGCTCGACCAAAATCAGAGCACAAGACTTGATCCCCAAAGACATGGACAATGGCTCGACACAACCAAGTCAAACCAAGCTAGTCCTCAAGAAGAGACAGAACGGTTTCAACACCACTAGCTGAAAAACTCGAATACCATCTGAAGACTGCACAAGAAGCAGCTACTGCTAGTCCCTCAAGATAGAGGCACAGAGGCTCAACACAACCAGCAGTAGACAAGATACCAATCAAGACTCATCAAAGTTAGATGAAAAACAGCTAGTCCCTCAAGACAGAGGCACAGAGGCTCGACACAACTAGCTGAAACGATCGATACCAATTGAAACACATGATCATTGAAACACATGACCACCGAAGAAGCCAGAACTCCCTGTTGGTATAAATTAATGCAAACTCTACTTTATCCGCAAGCGCACAGATAAGATCTACCGATGTAGCACTTCACCGGATGTAACCCAGTTTTAATATCGAACCCAAAGGAACGGATAGCAGTGAGTCTCAAGTGTATAACCCCTGAGTGGCTAACAAGGACGGAGAATCTAGAAGCATAGAGGGGATCACTAAGGTTATCTAAATCCATCTTAAGAGTGATATGTTTATTATTCTTAATGGGGAAGTTGCCATAAAAGGTCACAACAGAGTATGATTCTTTTATGCAAATGTATAATCCTACCGAGCCTACACACGGGTAGTGGACTATAGAAGAATCAACAAGGCTATAAGAGTCACCCTTGCGAACTACCACTTGTACCGGCGTTATAGGAGGCATTTATGATGAGCTTTCAAGTCTAAGCACCACGCTTACACTATCCAACTACTCTAACTCTAGCGCATCTAGAATTAAAGCACTCAAAAGAGTCACAAACCTTAAGAATAATAAGAACAATAGCTCAAACTTAAATATAGATGTCGATTACTGAAACAATCTTTGAAGCAAGTCGATGATGAACTTGAATCCACAGGTACAAGATGAAGAAGTTGATCCGACAGGCCGGAGCTTCCTTTTGATCTCTTCCTCTCTCTCTCTCTCTTCTAGTTCTAGTATAAGACTAGGTTCTAATCCTAATTGAGGGGTATCTAGTCTTCTACTTGAAAGCTGGCTCTTGATTACAACTAGATGAACTAGATCTAATTCTAGATGAACTAGAAGAGATTCATCTAGAGGGACCTCTACTTCTACA
This sequence comes from Coix lacryma-jobi var. lacryma-jobi, assembly GCA_009763385.1. Classification (NCBI taxonomy): domain Eukaryota; kingdom Viridiplantae; phylum Streptophyta; class Magnoliopsida; order Poales; family Poaceae; genus Coix; species Coix lacryma-jobi. The sequence continues at coordinate 69,163,853 of CM019827.1, forward strand.
TTGGAACCCTAGTTTCTGATGTGGAGATGAATAATGAAGAGGGAGATGCCTGGAGAGGGGGGTCTGGGTCTGGTTTTATAGCCCAGAGCGTGGAACATGAGCCCTTGGATCAAACCGACTTCGGGGTACGGTCGAGATGCATCCTAGGAGGCGGTGGAGGTAGCTTGCAGAAGACGGAAGGCAGCGGGCTCGGGGGGAGACCGGTCAGTCTCATGGTGGGACCGACCGGTCCCACATGGTGGCCTCTCGCGGTGCCTCGCCTCATGGTGTCCTTTGGTGTCCTCTAGAACCTTCTGGAAGATCCCTGACGTGCCGGTTGCATTATCTCGCGTCGGTTTCCTTCTATGGGAAGCTATCGGTGCTGATTTCCTGGTTTAGTCCCTGCAGAACCATAACTCACCAAAACTCATGGAATATTGTCAGTTGAAACCCTAAACCTTTGTTGGTGATTGAATTCATGCCCTTTTCATATTTATTTATCCTTTAATTTTGATAGATAACCAGCGTCAACACTCCCCCTAACTCAAAGACTCCCCCTCAACAAGCGAAGCATAAATTGCAAATTGTCACCACAAAAAAAACATTTTTACAAAAACTCCCCCTTGAACAAACATCTCCCCCTTGGGGGCAATTTGCAATCAAAAGAACCGGGAAAAGAGCTCAAGTAAGTCAATCGGAGCTAAGGTCATGCCTATCGGAGTCAAGCACATGCATATGAGTCAAAAATGCTTGTTAGCAGCTTCAAGTAAATACTCGAGAGAGTGAATAAGTGCTCTAATGAGTGCTGATCCGACTATATATATAGCAACACACACAAGTGCTAGCAAAGGCTCAAACTGATCACCGAATACAACATATGAATGCATAAGCCAGGTCAGCAGTTTTAAGCCATTCTGAAAGGAGTATCACCATTAAATTAGCACTAGACATGTATAGACAGGAGGTCAACAAGTGCTAAAACATGTATACAAGGTGAACTACCCCTGGCAAAGTTCAATCATCATGCTATAGAATGAAGCATAGACTTGTGTATTCAGATTTTATCGGAGAATTTTGCAGCGGTTATTAACACAAGTTTAAAATCAGCATGTGATTGCGAGAGGTTGAAAGCTTGTCAATGCCTAACTTTTCAACCGTGCTAAGCCTATGCATTTGCAATCAGAAGCTTAAAGCATCGGTTTCGGTCTTACACTACACGGCTCAAGTTTAACTCAAAGTGCAATGAGAAACAGTCTCGATACTGTGATGTGTTGACAAGACAATCCCATCTCGATCTTTTCAATTCACTACAACTTGGTTCATTTTAAGTAGTTTATGAACAATCCAAGCAAGCGAATGACTCAGAACTAGAGACATAGCAACCTAGCATAGATAAAATAGCTCAAGTAACCTCAACACATCCTACACATGCTAGTTGCCAATCTCAATGGTGAACATGTATCAAATTTTTAAGTTTATTAAGCATGTTCATCATTCTGAAAAGTAGCTTAGCTCACAGCATGAATCAGTGATCAAGAAGAGCCTAATCTACAAGCATCATCATATATCATCGAAACATACACTAATCAGAGCATAGATTCATTCTCAATAATATAGACATGTAGCTCGAAAATGCACGATGAATACATGATGAAGTCAGAATCAGAGCCAAAACAAATCTCAAAAGACTCAATACCCAAAACAAAAGGGATCAGAAAGTTAGTCTATAGTACACAAACAAACCGCTTCCCCCATCTAAAAGGGGAAACACACACCAAGCTCACCTCTCAACCTAGCAAAAGTTGAGAGACCCAAAGGCTTGGTGAAAATATCCACAACCTGGTTATGGGTGTCTACATGCCTAAGATCAATGTCGCCTTTCTCGTAGTGATCACGAAGAAAGTGAAAGCGAACATCAATGTGTTTGGTCTTGGAGTGAAGAACAGGATTCTTTGCTACACTAATGGCAGAGGTGCTATCGCAAAGCAAAGGAACCCGACTGAAATCTAGACCAAAATCACGCAATGTAGCAACCATCCATAAAAGCTGCGAAGCACAAGAAGCAGTGGCAACATACTCGGCTTCTGTAGTAGACTGGGCTACGTTCGACTGCTTGCATGAAGACCACGAAACCAAAGAAGAGCCAAGAAACTGACAAGACCCAGAAGTAGACTTGCGCTCGAGCCGACAGCCGGCAAAATCCGCATCGGAATAACCACAAAGCAAGTGGTTCGAAGAAGAAGAGTACCAAAGTCCGAACTCAGGAGTGTATCGGAGGTACCTCATGATGCGCTTGACCGCTTGCTTGTAGGAAGTCCGAGGGGACGCCTGAAAACGAGCGCACAGACACACAGCGAACTGTATATCCGGCCTCGTCGCCGTCAGGTACAGGAGCGAGCCGATCATGCTCATGTACTCCTTCTGGTCAATTGGCTCTCCGTCTGGGTCCGCATCCATCGCCGCAGTCGTCGGCATGGGCGTCGTAAGAGGCTTGGCCTCACCCATGTCGAACTTCTTTAGGATGTCCTTCGTGTACTTGCCTTGATGCACGAACGTCCCGTCTCGAGTTTGCTTGATTTGCAACCCAAGGAAGAAGGTCAACTCACCCATCATACTCATCTCAAACTCCCTGCTCATTGTATCTGCAAACTTGGCAACAAGCGCATGAGAAGAGCCACCAAAGATGATGTCATCCACGTAAATCTGGACTAACAGGATATTGTTGCCTTGCTTGAGGAGAAACAAAGTTCTATCGACACGTCCCATTTTAAAACCCTTGGAGAGTAAAAAGGTTTTCAAACGATCGTACCACACTCTCGGGGCTTGTTTCAAACCATACAAGGCTTTTGACAGTTTATAAACATGGTTTGGAAACTTGGGATGCTCAAAACCTGGGGGTTGCCTAACATAAACCTCTTCCTCTATATACCCATTCAGAAAGGCACTCTTAACATCCATCTGATAAAGCTTAAAACCCTTCGAAGTAGCAAAGGCCAGAAGGATTCTAATGGCTTCTAAACGGGCTACAGGGGCAAAGGTTTCCTCATAGTCTATCCCCTCTTTTTGGCAAAAACCCTGGGCTACTAGCGTAGCCTTGTTCCTCACCACCATCCCATCCTCACCCTCTTTGTTTTTGAAAACGCATTTGGTACCTATCGGGTGGCAATCTGGTGGAGGTGGAACTAGGGTCCAAACTTGGTTTCGCTCAAAGTTTTGTAGCTCCTCATGCATGGCATTAACCCAGTTAGAATCAGAAAGTGCGTGTCCAACATCTTTGTGCTCAAAAGAAGCAACGAATGCAGAATGAGCAAAGTGAGAGATTTCATACGCTCGCGACCGCATGACTCGCTGGTCGATGCCGCCGATCATCTACTGCGGGGGGTGAGTCTGCTGAACGCTTCAGGGCGCTTGCCTCGCCGAAGTCGCCTCCCCTCGCCAGATGCTGTCGCTCTCTCAGGTGCTGCCGGTGCTTGCCGGAGAGGTGGCTCCAGAGGACCCCAGGAAGAAGACGTCGTGGGATCGGGTCCTCGAGCTGAAGTAGTCATCACAGGGTCGACAGGGGCAGCCAGTGGAGTTGGCTCGGGATCACCCCAATCGGCATTCTCCTGCTCCTCCTCCACAAAGATAGTCTCTCCCAACTCATGTTCTCCTGCAACATCAAAAGCCGAAGAAACACAAGGCATAGTCTCGTCGAATGTGACCTCGCAGGTCTCCACTATCCAGTTAGTCTCAAGGTTAAGAACTCGATAAGTGCGCGAATGCAATGCATAACCAAGAAACACGCCATCAGCAGAGCGAGATTCAAACTTATCCAAATTGCCTTGTTTCAGGATAAAGCACTTACACCCAAACACCCGAAAGTGAGACACCTTGGGTACCTGTCCAAACCGCAACTCATAAGAAGTCTTCTTCATAAAAGCTCGAAGAAAGATGCGATTTGAAACATGGCAAGCGGTGTTGAAAGCCTCGGCCCAAAAACGCCTAGGAGTCCTATGCTCATCGAGCATCGTCCTGGCCATCTCAACAAGGGCCCGGTTCTTGCGCTCAACAACACCGTTTTGCTGGGGGACATAAGGGGAAGAAAACTGATGCTCGATTCCATTAGAAGAACAGAAAGAGGCAAACTGGGAGTTATCAAACTCAGTACCATTATCACTACGGATAGCTCTAATGGTATCAGGGGGAAACTCAGTTTTCAACCTCAAAATCAAATCACGAGCAAAAGAAAAGGCTTCATCCTTACCCTCCATGAAAAATACCCAAGAGTACCTCGAAAAATCGTCAATGATCACTAGAACCTACCACTTCCCACCCGCTGAGCAAACCCGAGCTGGACCGACTGTGTCCATGTGTAAAAGCTCGCCGGGTCGCTTGGTCATCACCTGATTAACACGTGGTTGGGAAGCAGCAACCATCTTCCCATGACGACAGGGATGGCAAACAAGATCCTTCTGAAACTTAAGTTTGGGCAATCCTTGGATTAGGCCAAGTGAGCTAAGTCTTGCAAGCAAGTCAAAACTCAAGTGACCGAGCCTCCTATGCCACTTCCACAAATCAGAAGAAGAACCAGCCATCAAACATCTAGCAGAGCCGAAGGAACGAGAAAAGTCGGCTCTGAAAACACGGCCAAAAGGGACAATCCAACAAATAAGATCTCCCCGAGGGTCTAAGACACGACTCAAACCCTTCTTAAAGCGCACTTCACAATCATCCTCAAGAAGTTGCGAAACAGAAAGCAAATTGTAATGCAAGTTCGAAACCAATGCAACATCCTTGAGAACAAAGTTCTCATTGAGCCAAATAGCTCCATGAGAAACAACCTTACCTCTACTATTATCCCCGAAAGTGATGTACTCCTTGTGCATCACGGGGCTAAGGCTGGAGAACCATTCCTTCTTTCCAGTCATGTGGCGCGAACACCCAGAATCCATGAGCCATATGTTCTCCAAACGAAGTTCCAGCATCAATAGAAAGGCAGGAAATGAGCATATGGCACAACACTGGGGTTAGTATACTGAGAAGGATACCAGTGTTGTGTCATAGGCCAGAAAAAGTGTTAGTAGCAACACCAAACTGTCCTCGTCCCATGGGTGGATAGCGAACACCACCAACCTGAAAGGGTGGTCCGCTATGGAACGGAAAACTCCTAAACTGACCTACCTGTCCCATCTGAGCAAAGCGATCACCACCATACTGAAAAGGTGGTCCGCTATGGGACTGAGCAGCAAAACCTCTTACACTCGGCTCCAGATCGTATTGAGGACGACCGGAACCGCGACGGGCACGACCACCACCCCGTGGTCTAGCTGCCTGGGGCCTAGCTGCCTGAGGGGGTGCACCTCCAGGCCTAGCGCCCTGCCTCTGAACTCCCCGACCTTGCACACCATGGAGAGGGTGGTGCCTAGCCTGGTTGTTCAGCTCCAACTCCTTCCTAGCATCTCTCTTCCTCTGAAAGCAAAACTCAGCTAGGTGACCCTCACGGTGACAGTACTCGCACTCAAACCTCACCACTCTCTTGGGTTGTTGGTTTCTTTGGTTGCGAGGGTTGTTCACTCTAGCCGGCTGCTAGCCCTTCGGAAGGGGATCACTAGAGACGTCAGGAAGGGTGTCAAGTGTGTTCCTAAGATGGTTAGGTTTGGGAACCCACACTTGCTTGCGAGGTGGAGCCTTGGGAGGTTCATCAAGGATCCCATCCTTGGTGATAGGCTTGGGAGGCTCAGGTGGGGTGATCTTGATAAGTTTAGGGATAGTGGATGGCTTCTCACTAGGATTCACTCCACTAAACTCACCAATCTTGCCAAAGGTGCTAGCTTTCTTTCCCACCTGTCTCAAAGCCTACTCCCGAGCAATCAGTTCCCCTCTTGAACTGACTGATCATCAAGCCCAACTGCGGCTCATTGCATGACACCCAACTCAGAATGGACCGAAGGTATGTGTTTTCCTCCTCGGTTTGCATCCTGGCATGCCGGCAGTTGGCAATCTCAAGCTCCATCCCCACGCAACGCTCACATGGAGCGGCTGGGGTGCTAACTGAGTTGGCCTTCATGGCTTCAGCAAGCTTGGCACTAACTTCTGCCAACTCAGTTCGCAAGCTAGGACACAGCTTGCACGCACCCAACAAAGAAGGCCTCGCCTTCACCTCCTCCAGCTCCTTCTTCAGGGAGGGACACTCTTTGCAATCACCCACCAAGTCTAGCCTACTCTTCAGCTCATCATACACCTCAATCAAAGAGGCATACTTGGTTTGCAGGGTGGCAAAGTTTGTCATATGCATCGTGCACTCCTCACACTCCTCCTCATCGGTCACTTTCACCTCGGACCTAGCGAACTCAAGCTCCTTAAGCGCATCGTTCATCTTAGCCTTAAACTCATTGTGCTCACGGATAGCTCGCTTGGAGGATTTGCCGAAGAAGCAGAGTCTGTTGAAGCGTTCCTCAGTCTTGTGCTCGGACCCATTGTCGCTGGAGTCGCCGTCGAAGGTTCTCTCGCCGTCGCTGAAGGTGGCGAGGAAGGCACGCTTGCCGGCGTCGAAAGCCTTCTACATGTCCTCACGATGGTAGCCGCCCTTCTTCTTCTTCCCGGCCTTGTTCTCAGGCTTGCCCTTACGCCTGGAGTTGCGGTTCTTGCCAGGCAAGGACTTGTCATGCTTGGGGCAGTTCGCAACGAAGTGATCCGGATCTCCACATCCGTAGCAGCCCTCACGTGCGCCACCACGCCGACGATTCAGGCGGTTGTTGTGAAACCACGAGAACCGGGTGATGATGAGGGCGAGCTCGTCATCATCCAACGCCTCTACCTGCTCCTCAGTCACTGAAAGTAAAGAAGACAAAGCAAAGAGAAGTGGTGAAGCGTCAGCGGAAAGAGTCGATCCACCCTTGCCTGAGACCAAAGCCATGGAATGTGAAGATGGGTTCTTCAGCTTGGCCTGAGTCAAGTGATCGATCTCGGTGGACTTGAGCTTGCTGAATAGCTCATCCACGGTGAGGGTGTCGTAAGAAGCAGACTCAATTATAGTCGACACCTTCACCTCCCATACCCTCCGATCTAGGGCGTATAGCAACTTGAGTGCCCTCTCATGATCGTCATAGGGTAGGTTGGCCCGATTGGCACGCATCTTGTTCACAATCGTCTAGAAACGAGCGAACATATCATCAATCGTCTCTCCCTCCAACTAAACAAAGTTCTCGTACTCTCGCTTGTATGTTTCGAAGAGTCTGGTCTTGACCTGAGCGGTCCCCTCGTGATAGCTCTGAAGCTCCACCCAGATCTCTCGTGCCGTCTCAAGCTCAGAGACACGCTCGAACTCAGGAAGAGAGAGGTTGGCCAAAAGCGCATTATGGGCCTTGGAGTTGGCCTCGTGTTGGTCAATCTGGTGCTGACCAACTCGAGCTGCAAGAACCCCGTAATCGACATCCTCGCATATCTCCCAAACAGAAGATCCGATGCTGTTGAGATAAGCACGCATCTGAATCTTCCAATAGGGATAGTTCGTCCCATCGAAGTAGGGAGCCTTGTCATTCCCTCGATCCATGTCGCTCCTAGGATCCGAAACCGATTAAGGTAGAAGAGATCCTTAACCGGCTCCGATACCAATTGAAGGACCGAAAAGCGACCAGAGGGGGGTGAATGGGAGCTTTAAAATTTCTTCTCAGAAACTTTTAGCCACTGTCCCAGAAGTCACCCCAGAGGCAAACCTAGAGCTCGAATAATGTCCACGACCCTAGATGTAGGGTGGATACTTCCAAGAAGCACAGCGAGAGACTACATGACTCTAGGAACCCAACGCAAAAGCTGGAAATCAAAACCGACAATGAACGAACGAACCGCGGACGAAACCGTGCGAAGCCAGTCGCATCAGACGCTGGGGTGCGTCCGATGCCTGACCACCGGATGCGTCCGATGCGATCAGGCCGGTTCTGGAACCTTACTGTTCCACCATCGGACGTTGTGCACAGTGTACTGCCAGCGTCCGATGCAAAGGCTCCGGCGCGTCCGATGGCCAACGGACGCGTCCGATGCCTAGCGTCCGATGCTCACTCGACTGCTGAAAACGTGACACGCGTCACCAGAGCATCCGATGCTACAGCTTCAGCGTCCGATGCTCCGGTGTTGAGCGTCCAATGCCCCCGAGAACAGTGCTGTTCTTCGGTGATTCAACCCGATCTCTTCCGAATCAAATGCACTAGGCCTAGGATTTGATCTGAGGAGTCACAAGGATGTTAGTGAGCTACTCCTAAGAGATCAAGGCTCGAACCTAACTCCAAATCAGTGAATCAAAGAAGTTTTGGGGCAAAGGAGCAAAACATGATCCAAAACGAAAATCGTTCGATCTCCTAGACCGTGAGGTTTGAGATGAATTCTTTTGGAGGAAAGAATAGCCTCACGATCTAGAACAACTTGGTTCAAGAGGATTTGCAAAAGACGCACCAAGCTAAGAGATCAAGCGATGGGAAAAACGTGACCAAAAGCAATCCGCGAACAACACAAGAAAACGCGAATCAGAAACACAAAATCGCAACCGTGTGGCGAACACACGCTACAATCATGAGGTTACGGCCTCACTTCCTCAACTTCCGAAAACACAGAGCCATGATTGTGATTGTTCTGTGGATCCTCTACAGCCAGGTATGATTAGAACCTAAACGGGGGCTAAAGAAAGAGAGAGTACTTAGAGCAAATGACTGCAAGGATGAGAGGAGAGGAGGGGTGCCTCTCTTATTTATAGCCTAAACAATAATCCCCTTCTAACCCTAGGATAACTGAGCGAAGCGGCCAACCCTAGGGGTATCCCGGTCCAACTCTGCTTGATGAAAATCCGACGGCCACGTGCCTTCCTCATCCTTAGCTTCGCCTCGACGCAAGCCTCAGGATGCTGCCACGTGCCGCCCTGCCGACGATCGCGCCTCCCTCGCGGATAGCTGCGCTGCCGCGCCAACCTCTCCATGCCGCCACGTGTCGACCGTCCTTTTTGCGGACTTCCCCCTGGTTTTGAGGCCGAAACCGGGAAACCTGGGCCTTCCCCCGGTTTTGACGCTGAAACCGGGAAACCTGTCCTCCGGCTGAGTTTTGTGGCCCAAACTCAGAAACCCGCGCACCCAGGTTTTGAGGCCCAAACCTGGAAACCGTCCTCGCCGAGTTTTGAGGCCCAAACTCGGAAACCGGCCACCCCAGGTTTTGAGGCCCAAACCTGGAAACCGTCGATGGTAGCTTTTTGAGGCTCAGCTACCAAACCCGCGCCGATGACGGGATGTGGTTCGCACACCCCGAAGTCCAGCACCGATGCCGGAGCATGTCCAGCCTCCATGCCGGGACAGTGCATTCGCCATCCTGCTCGGCCTCCCGCCAAGTGTCACGACGCCATCACCTTCCTCCCGACTCGGCCGATGGACCGCACATCCCCATGTCTTCTTGCTTGTCGACGCCACGTGCCAGCTGCCATAGCTGGTCCTCAGGTCTCCCGGTCCGTCAGTCCAAGCTCCAACGTTCGCCCTTCACCGCTCCCGGTCTGTCGGCACGACACGTCCCCACTTGACCTTCACCTCATCTTAGACCACTGTCTCCGAGCTCTGCACCTGCACATCAACAGAGCCAAGAGACATGTTGCCGATTGATCGATCACTCATCACTCAGGAAGGGAACGACAAGGGCACATATCAACCTTGTGTTCTCAAAAACATGGTCCGCTAAGGAAAGAGCATCCATCGCTATACTCAAAACGCGGTGGAGGGAAACGCTCAACAAAGCCTCCGTCACAGGGTCCGTATCCTGCAAAGTCAGGACCCCGTCGGGCACCCCCTCCCTGACGCCTAGGACCTTGAGGTGCTGCACCTCTAGGCCTAGCAGCTCTCCTCGGAGCTCTCCTCCGAACATTCGGCACATTTACATCATGGAAAGGATGGTACATGTCCGGATTGTTCATCTCCCTGGCGCGGCGCTCATCTCTCTTGCGCCGAAAGCAGAACTCACCCAAGTGACCGTCTCTCCCACAGTACTCACAATGGTACCTCACCGCACGCAAAGGGGGTTGTTGGTACTCACGGTTGTGGGTTTGGATCACTTTGTCCTTCTGTGGCATAAGCTTCTCTCGAATGGGTGGCATTGTGTCCAGCTTGTTTTTGAGGTGGTTTGGTTTGAGTGCCCACTTCTGGTTCTTGGGTGGAGCTCGTGGAGGTTCTTGAAACACTCCATCCTTGGTGGTAGGCTTGAGAGGCTCTTTGGGTGGAAGCTTGGTAAGTTTGGGAGTAGTGGTGGAGTTGGGCTTCTGAAAGTCCTTGTTTGGTTTTGGATAATTGATGTCACCTAGAGTACTAACCTTTGTCATGAAGTGTTCATAAGCTAGGTTGGTACACACCAAGTGTGGGAGCTAGATGATGACCATGGTGTTGGTGGTGATGACCAAAAGATGGTTCAAGTGCTCCTCATTTGGAAAGAGAAGAGGAGAAAAGCAAATGGTGACCCCAAGGCAAAGGTATATGATAGGGTCATTTGCTTTTGGCACTAAGACACCATAGAGGGTGTATGTGCATTTAGGATCGATAGCCGCACTATTAAGGAGGGGGAAATTTCATTGGAAATTGCGGTTATCAAGTGCCACTTGGTGATGTTATTCATGCATAAGGCATTAGTCCAAGTGTGATTCTAACAACGCCTTGCAAATGCTTTGAAAAATATGCTAACACCAGTGCACAAATGATCTACACATTGTGTTTAGCACTTGGGAGCAAGGGCGTCGAAATCGGAAAGAAAATGAGCTGTCTAACAAGCATCGGACGCTGTTGCCGAAGGCACCGGACGCGTCCGATGGCTAACTCCGCAGATGCAGTTGCACCGGACGCATGAACAGTGCGATCGTTGCGTCCAGTGCTAGCTGTGTCCAGGCGTGCTAACAGGCATCGGACGCTGGGCGCGTCCGATGGGGGTGGACCGGACGCGTCCGATGGCCTCAGGAGCTCTCTGGATGCTCTCTGCATGGACATCGGACGGTGAGGGTCGTTGGACCGGACGCGTCCGATGGAGCGTCCGATGCAACATAGCACCTGAGTCTGTGGTTTTGACCGTTGGAGATCTAACGCATGAGGTTTGATCTAGGGCGCCACGTGGACGGCTGTAGAGCACCGGACGCTGGCCGTGCGCCCGATGCCCCTGCACCGGATGCGTCCGGTGCCCCCGAAAAAGCTGACTCTGTGAGTAACGGTTGATTTTTTGAGGGAGGCATATTTATATGCTTTGGCCGGCTTGTGGAGGCTTCTCCTGGCACATTTGAACATCTTGAGACCTCATTGAGCTAAGCAACCTCTCTCTAACTCATCTCTCTTGTTTGCATTCTTATTCAAGGAGAGTTTGAGTGATTCTAGTGCGTTTGCTTGAGTGATAGCATCTAGTGGCACTAGATCATCGTTGTCGCCAGTGGATTTCTTGTTATTCTTGGTGGTTGCCGCCACCTAGCCGGCTTGGAGGCGTTGGGGAGTTTGTGGCAAGGTTGGTGATTGTCCTTGGCCACCTCCCGGTGATTGTGAGAGGTTTGCACCCACCTTGACGGAGTGTCAAAGGGTAGCCTAGTGGATTGCTCGTGATATTGAGTATCCCCATCTTGTGGAGAGCTTTGCGGCACCCTAGTGGGTTTGGCGTGTGATGCCAATTAGCGCGTGAGCTACCAAGTGGGTGATCATCACAACGGGGACTAGCTTGCCGGCAAGCAAGTGAACCTCGGAAGAAAAATACCGTGTCATTTTCTCCTTGGATATTCTTGTGATTGATTCATTATTGTGGTATTCATTGTGATTGGATTATTCACCTCAATACGGCGGTATAAAATCACCCTCTCTACCTTGTATTTACTTTTGCTTACTTTCTTGCTAAGTTGAGATATCTTGTGTAGCTAGTTGTCCATAGCCTCATCTAGATATCACTTAGGAGTAATGTAGTGACATAGCTTTTTGTGTGAATTAGTGACCATACTTGTACACTAGAATTGCTAATAGTTGGCTTGCATAACCCTAAGGCTAAGCACCCTCTTGCTTCGCCATTTATTGTACTAACATTTGTCTTAGTGGTTTGTAGAATTTTAAATTAGGCTATTCACCCCCCCTCTAGCCAATTAGGACCTTTCAGCTTCTCACATGGGTTCAGACCACTCGACTCCCCAATCTTCCCAAAAGCAGAAAGATCAACACCCGGAGCAAAACCTACACCTGGACCTCCAGCAGCTCGCTTGAATTGGGAGATCATCATCCCGAGCTGCGGCTCACTACAAGAAACCCATGACAAGATGGTCCGAAGTATGTGTTTTCCTCCTTGGTTTGCATCTTGCCACGCTGCACATTTGCAATCTCCATCTCCAAACCCTCACACAAAGCACACCTAGTGACACAAGTGCTACCCGAGCTGGCCTTCTCAAGAGACTCAATCTTGGCATTCTTCTCTGCCAACACGGTTTGCAAGACAGGACAAGTCTTGCATGCACCTAACAACATGGGCCTAGCCCGGACCTCATCCACCTCTCCAACCAAAGCAGCATACTTACCTCTCAAAGTGAGAAGGTCAGTCATGTGCTTGGTGCACATCTCGTACTCACTCTCCTCAGACACGACCACGGTGGATTTAGCAAACTCCAACTCCATCACCGTTTCTTCCCACTTCTGCCTAAACACCTTGCGCTCTCTAGCGGCACGCCTAAGCAGCTTATCCTGACTAAACAAGGCGGCAGTAAGCTTCTCAACCATAGCAGAAAGCTCGTCGTGGGTGAGAGATACGTGGGAGGTGTCGTCGACGTCGTCTCGAGGTGTGTGTGTTGACGTTTGTTAACGCAAATAGAATATGAAAGATTCCGCAAGCGCACAGAACATCATTGTAGCATCTTACCGGAAGTATTCCAGGATCGTTATTTATATTTTACCACAGGGAAGCAAGGGTCAAGAATCTGATAAGTCACTATCATGCATCTACTAACTCAGAGTACTAACTAGACTAAAGCAGGAGTGATTGATATATAATATTATAATGGAAGCACATCAAAGAGAATTTAATAAAAAATGTAAAGATAACTATAGTGGGAGGACAACAGGAGAGATCAAGGTTGCTATGCACTTCTCTATTACTTGGGTTCTTAGGTGTAACACCTCTGGTGATTAATATTTAATTAACCTGACATGTCATCATCTTTAATCAATAATCTTTCTTGCCATGCTTTTATGTTTGCCTAATGCTTGTTTTGCATTTACCTTTTTCTGAGGTGACTTGTGTAGTGATCTCTTTTTCAAAAAAAAACCCTAAAGGCCCAAATCTTCCTCTAAGGGCAAAATGGTAATTTCATCTCTATGTCTAGCTTTGTGTAAATCTTGTTCAGTTGAGTGCCCTGATGCGTTGTTGTGTTGATCAAAGTTCAAAAATCGAAAACAGAATTTAAATTCCTTTTGAAAAACCCTGATTTCCAAACCTTGGTTTTTACCCCACTTTTATTAATTTAAAAACTATTCAAAATTTGAAGTTGGTCCTTTTAGCAAAATTGTAGATCTTGTCAAGAGGAACAACTTTGGTGTTTACACATTTTTAAGTTTCAATATAAAATCAGAAGTAATTTCAGATTTCTTCAAACTTCAATTTTGTCCCTTTTTCGGCTTTCAAAATTATCTCAAAAAGTTTATATTGGCAAAGTTGTAGATCTCAAAATTTTAAGCAACTTTGGTGTTTTGAGTTTTCTTTGTGTAGTTCAAATTTTGGGAGTAATTTCAAATTTTCAGAAAGGGGAAGTTTTGCTTTAAATATCGTCACTGTGCACGAGATTTAAAGCCAGGGGGCCCCGGCCACCGGCAAGGCCGTAGCGTCGCGCACGAGCCTCGCCGCCCATGCCGAGCCCGGCTGACCCGCGCCCGTGCCGCGCGCGGCCAAGCGCTGGCGCTCGCCTCCTCTCCGGTCCCCTACCTACCGCCGCCTCGCCCATCCCCTGCCCTACCCTCCTCTTTTTCCTCGGCCGCGGACAGCGCGCAGTTGCCGGCCGCCGGCAAGCCGCCCCGCCGCGCGCGCGTTCCCGCCCGCACCGAGCCGCCCTACCGTGTTCCCTACCTTCTTTAATATCGCGCGAGCGCTCTCACCTCTCGCCCGGACCCCTCCCCAGCTCCGCCCGCGGCTATAAGAAGCCGCCGAGTTCCGCCATTGCCGCCACCATGACGCCCCGCACCACCAGACCTCCCCAGCGCCCGTGGATCCAGCCGTTGTCTTCGCCTTGAGCTGCTCCACCTTCCCGGGCAACCAATTTCACCCCTCCGCCCTCCTCTCGCCGGCGCAGGAGCTTCGTCCCCAACTCCAGCATACGGCCGCGTTTCGGGTAAGCGAGAAATTCGCCGCCGTGAGTTTTCCTCCCGTCCCTCCGACCCCTGCCCTCTCTTCCTCACCTCCGTGCGCTCCTAACCGCACCTCGGTGATCCCTTTTGGTGGACAGAGCCGCCGGACGCCGCTCGCCGCCAGAGAGCTCCGCCGAAGCACCGCCAACGTCGAGCTCCCTCCTCCGACCCTGCACCGCCTCGCCGAGTCTCCCTCCCGACTCACGGTGAGCCCGCAAATCTTTCCCCACCCCAGGCTTTCCCAGCGCAAGCCCCGAGCGGCCGGTCCGCCGTCTGCCTCGCCTGCGTTTCGCCCGAGCCTTCCGTCTCGCCCGAGCCTTCCAGCCAGGCCTCGGACGGACGATTGTCTTCCGTCTCGCACCGAGCCTCCAAGACAGGCCTCGGACGAAGCGATCGTCTCCCGTCTCGCCCGAGCCCGTCTCGCCCGAGCCCGTTTCGCCCGAGCCTTGCGAGGAAAGGGCACAGTGCTCTTTTCCTTTTTAGAATTTGTGAATAGTGTTTCTTTTTCATCTTTTTGTGTAATTTTCTGTGTTGCTCCAAAAATTCTGAAAATTTTATGGTAGACTCTTTATACCATGTATTATTTTAGAAAAATAAGAAACTCTACCTTTCTGCAAAAATTAGAAAATGAAAAATTCTTCTTTTAATTAAGGAATGAATGGTTTTAGATTTTTAGAAAATCATGTGTAGCTCCATAAATCATGAGATAAATTTTTATGTGCTAGTTATGTCATGCTTAGTCTCTGATAGAATTTTGAAGTCTTTTGGAACAAGTTGAATTTTTGGGTATTTATTTTTAATTATTAAATAGTGTCGTTTGTTAATTAATGTCTGATTTTATTTGAGCACCTTAATGACCTCCAAAAATTATGAAATTTGTTTTGACATCTATTTATACCATAATGAACTTATGAGATTTATTGGGTAAATTTTGGAGCAACTGCATAAAATGACCTTTTTAAATAATTAGGAAAAATAGAACATCAAGTAGAGTTCATGTTGAATGCCCTGTCATGTGACCTTTGGGATTGTTTGCTGTTCATAGACCCCCACCCCTTTGGTCTATGATGTTTGTGATGCCATGCTTGTTTTGTGTTTAGGTCGGATAAATGATGCTTAATAGGTTGATTAATTTTTTGCTTAGAGATCTAGATAAGTAACTTTGTGTCTATACTAGAAGCTACTTACGCGTCGAAAGGTTGTACTCTAGAAACAGTAGAATTGTCCTGTGCTGTATTGTTCATGTCAGCATCCTCATAAGCATGCATCATTGCATCCGTATAGTGACCGAAGGAGAAGGCGTCAAGGTCGAAGCAGCCGCTGATGAACCTACCCCCGAGGCGACCCCGAGCTCCGACACCTGCACTGCCGACCCCGAACACGTCCTTTTTGCTCTTCAAGGCAAGCCCCGGTGCATTTAACCCTTCCTTGCTTTTATAAAAGTTTTCTTAAATGCTTTTGAGGTGAAACTACTGCATTAGGTTATAGGAGTTGACTGATGACCTATTACCTGCACTATTTACCTCCACCAGAAGATCCACCTGCCCTGTTTAAAGAATTTTGATGGGAATTTGGCTTTACTCCCTGCCTGTTGGCTAAGTATCTGATCCGTACCTACTCAACAGCGAGGAGAGGTTGTCCGAGCGTACGGTGCCGTCATGTTGTAGTCCCGGACTCAACAGTTGACACCGACCGGGACAGGGTTGAAAAACCGACAGGACCTGTACTCTTGGGTTAGAGTCCCGAGGTGCTTGTTGCTGGCAGAAAAATTTAGGGACCATCCGTATGGGGGCCTGCTGGTCAAGACCTGTAACTATTCACATACTTCGGAAAGCTCTGGCTCCGAGGAATCCTTTATTGGACCGACAACCGCGCACTGGGAGTGGAGAGATGGCGGAAGTAGCATGTACCCACGTGGTCGTCGTGCCTGGATAGGAGTGGTGTACTGTACTTCCGGGTGGCGTAGGACCGGGCCCAATCTTGAAGGAATCGTGGTAGACGGGTTGACATATGCAAGCTTGGGTGCTACATATGCAGTGTGGATAGGGATCCTCAGCTGAGTATTATTTATCCGGATTAACGTTGCTCCTCGGTTATGGAGACTTGGTCACTGACTATCAACGGAGAGTGGTTCTCAACTAGGTATGTTTTTGAAACGTAAAATGAATCGTGAACAATGAAGAATTGAGAAATACTGGAATCTTCCCAAAAATAAAACAAGGCTTTCAAAATGCTTTTTCTGCAAAATACTTGATCTTGCTTAAGCCTTACCTTGACTACCTAAGCCTCTCATTCCTGAGTCTTCTCCCCTTTTTCTTTAGTCGGGTAAGTTTTGTTGAGTACTCCCGTACTCAGGGTTTGTTACCCATGCTGCAGGTATGACTGAGTCCCCGGTGTGTCTTGCGCCCTGCTGCATGACTATCGTCCAGGAAGAGGCCGATGAGGCCGAAGAGTAAAGTGTACACCCTCGGGCTGGGTGATTGCAAGTATCTTAATTTGTTGTACTCCGCTACGTTGCCTATTTTCTATCTCCCGAACTTGGTTTGTAATAACTGCACCTTAATTTTATCTGAAACCTTGGTTTGTAAAACTAATGTTATTTAAGTCTTCCGCTCTGTATTCTGATGGTATTTGTAAAAGTATCCAATGTTGTAACCGAATTGAGAGATGATCCTGCGGACGATGGGCGCTGGTGCAGCCCAGTGACGAACAGTCTTAATCACACGAAACATCAGTTCGGCTGTCAGTGGATGACAGGGACCGGTGGGCCATGGGATTAGGACCGTTCCGCCATATTAGGTAACAAAGATGAAAAGATATAGCAGTTATAGGCATTGGCACTTTGGAGCAGCAGGTCCTTTTCAACTCTCGAAGAAGACTGGGAAAAAGGTAGTTGGGAGAAGGCTGCCAAAAGCTCTACGAATCATCAATCCGAACGTGGTGGACTACGAAGGCCTAACAGAGCTGTCACCCCTGGGGCTACCACAACTATTCCGTGGGATTGAGCACAACCTCAGGTAAACACTAGCCTAGACACCGTGTCTACACTAATGATTACTACTGTAATTACCATGAATAACTAGAGCACTTAATACGAGCAAAGATCTCATGCCAAGATATAACAGCTATACTAATCATATAATAAAGCATAAAGTAAATAGAGAAGATAAATATATTTAAGCATAAGTGTTACAAAGAAAAGATACAAGACATACCAAAACTCTGAAGACTCCTCCGGAACCAGAGCGCAGCTCCGCTCTCCCTAACTCCCGACTAAAGCTAAGCTATTACATTGGAAAATCTAAACCTAATTCTCTAGGGAGGAGAGGTTGTCCTTCGAGGGACGCCTCTACAAAGACTGCCAGATGATGATGGTTTATAGCCTCAGGGGGTCCTGGGTTTATTATATAGGGGCTTCTGGCCTTCCTTCCATCTTGGGCAAGCGATGTGGTACTAAATCTTTTGCCATGCACACATGGGCCTTCTGATCAGCTGAACCGGTCGGTCTAGGCCCAAAACCGCGGCCCAGCCGCTTCCTCATTCTTCTGCGCGAGCAAACCGGCCAACGGCCCACTCCCAGCTCGACACCTGTCCACCTGGCGGTCGTACGGACGAAATCGATTCCCGCCTGAGCTCGAGCGCGGACGCGCACTTGTCCCCTGCCAGCGCCACATGTCCATGCCTGGTTAACTAGGCGCTGTTGCCTGTCGGCCCATGCGGTAGCAGCGTTGCTGCTGGGCCTGAGCGCTCATGCATGTCCTCCGACTGGGAAATAGCAGCGTGCATGCACACAATTGGCCTACATGGCCCTATTCCAGTGGGGCCCGCCTGCATGGGACTATGCTCGTGGGTCCCACCAAATACATTTGGTTATTTTGCAAAATTAATATCTTCTTGTTCCGTGCTCCAAATATAGCAAATAATATATCCATTTCGATCAGCGTGACGAGCTCTACGCAACGGTATACTCCAATTCGTTATTTGAGATACTTTTATTCGGTGAAAAATTCAATATCCTGCAAAACAACTGAAAACACCAAACCTCGTGGAACTCGTTAGAATTAATCCTACAACTATGCTTTATGTTTGATTTAATATTAATTCATGTTATAGTTGATGATATAATATTGACTATAAGGACCGTCAACAAGTTCCCCCAAGCTTACCCTTTGCTAGTCCCTTAGCAAAGTCAAACTTAATAGTGGATCATGAGTTGCTACAATATCTGCATATCTGCACTTCTAACAAGTACTCATGCATTCAAACAAAAGTTCCCATTTGGATTAGAAAAAGATATCATATTATTCATCATGGGGCTTAGTACTTTACCTTGAATCTTGAGTAATTGGAAGATAGAACGATCAAATCAATCACTATGTCTCTAGCTCTTTCACTTCACCATTATCCCGGAGTTTTTATGAATTTTCAAAAAGATTAAAAACATATGTTGTCAAATTAAACAATGGATCCAAAGAGAAAGTCAACCACACCATTGAATCGAGAAGTGCATGTGTATGGAAAATGGAGGCGAATGCTCTGTTGAATATATCACTCTCTTTTGTCTATTAGAAACACATGGCTATCAGGCTAATTCTACAGTCGGGCACGTGCCTATTTTTTCTGATATATATTTTTTTTATTTTTTCGAGGTTTCGGACACTTGTCCCTTTTTATTTCCTCGGGATCTATCTTTTTGAGGTTTCGGACACTTGTCCCTTTTTATTTCCTCGGATTTTTTTCTCTTTTTTTTTCTTTTTTTAAAGCCACATGCTTCCAACAAACTTTTGAGAGGATAGCTACAGATAATCATGAGCATTTATGCGAAAGATGGATAAAGTGTGTAAGTGATCTCAATTCAATAGTATGATAACTTCTCATAGAGTCAACAAAGCTTAATTTAACTCAATGCAATTATTCTCATATTAATATTGGAAACTCTCCGGAACTCTGGAGTTGTTTAGAACAAGATAATAGCAGCTCAGATCATCACATGTCATATCTGTCAATTATCTAGACTCTAGATCAAGCATTTGCTACCCATATATTTAATTTTATTTTAAGGCATCATTAAACTTAAGAGAACTCATGCTTGACGGCTAGGTACTAGAAAGAAATACAATAGAGCAATTATTCATCATTTCCATTTTAAGAAATTAGGGAGAGAGTTCTTCAGATTAGAAATGTTTTATTTATTTAATCTAACACACACTAGAACCTATTACTTAAAAGTAGTAAGACATACCTAAATTACGAAGATAACGGGGGTGTGTCTCCCCCAAGCTCATCCCTTCGATCACATCGAGCCTTCATGTGCCCGAATATTTTTGTTCTTTTTCTTTTTAAGGGTGATCCTTCTTGTGCTCACATTTTTTTTTATTTTTTTCTATTTTGAATTTATTTATAGAAAGAAAAACTTAAAAGGATAAAGATACTTACCTGGATACACGGGGGTGCTTTCCCCCAAGCTGAATGTTGACATAGTCGTTCGATCTTGCAATGTAGTGGACTGGCGGTGAAAAATGCTCTTCCTATATCGGAGCATTGATTAATGTTGATGTTTGTTGAAATAGTGCTCCAACAGTGTTTGGAGCATCCACTTGCTCGTCAGCTTGTCTTGGTCATTCAATCCTATGAAACTCAAATAGACAACAAAACTTGTAGAATAGATTAAGCATTAGTGGTTGGTCACTCAAGCCTTAATTGTCCAGAGTTTCAATAAGATCTCTTTCTCAATATTTTTATATTTTAATATTTTTTATGATGCAAGAGAAAATGCAACAGGATGAATGTATGCATATTTATTTTTGTTTTTATGCCACCATGGTGACTTTTTTATGTTGGTTTTTACATACCACAAAATTATTCACATGAGGCTTAAAGTTTTATGATGCAGTGCAAAAAGTAAAATATTTTTTTTCTTTTTTATGCAATGCTAATGCAGAAAAGTAAATATGCTGTGGAGAAATAACAATGGAAAGTAAATATGCAAAAATAGAAACTAGTGCAATAAGGATAAATATGGATAACTACCGATTTACCTTTCGGCGAGGGTTCAATGTTTTAAGTCCTCTGAATAGGACATCTCACCATGTTCATTCCCGGGGTGTGTCATTTGATCCTGAAATGTAGAACTTGATAACTACACCTCTTGATATGGTGTCACCCATGTTCTTCGTTCGCCCAGTAATTTGAAGTGAAACATTGATTGTGGAAGCTGACAGCATCTTGCTCAATGTGCATGTTCTTGTAGATCCAGGACCTTCACTCTATAGAATTTGGGAGTTGACAAACCCCTCCATGTTTTGCTCAAGAGTGTGTCCTGCTCATAAAAACAAGGTAGAGATCAAGTGCATGGGCTCTATTGGTGGAAAAACACCAATAGAACCAAAAGTTTTGTTCATTCTTCTCTAACCTTAGGCACATTGAACAAGATGAACTTGTTGTTTATGTGTTCTATTTAATCTTAACATGAGTGATAGGATCAAAAGATGAGCATGGAAGTAGCATCATAAAATATTTAATAAATCAGATTGCATAACCTAAGGAAAGATAATCTATGTGTCGATCTTTTCATGATTGTGATATATCATCTTCCAAAGGTTAGATGCATAATATTTTAGCTCAATTAGATAGTGAGATAGTGAGATTCAAGAGAGTAAAGCCATGAATAAAGAGTAAAGAACTGAACATGTTGAGTTGGATCAAGTGAGGTGCAACTTAAACATGTTCGGTTCTTTATGTATGCACATACCAGAATCAAAGAGAAGCTTTTAAAGTGATGGTCACTTACCTTGAAATTTTACTTTATCATTGAAGAGTGATTGTGTTGAACCACCTTGTGGAAGCTTCTCTTGTCTATCTGGTTATTGTTCATAAATGGCTTGTCTTCTCTTGTCTATCTCACAGTGGGCCAGCTGAGTAGTGTTCTCAATAGGTCCAAACGATGGAGGCTTTGTCAATTATTCTCTTGATTTTTAGGCTCGGGTACTATCTCTCCATCTTTGAATTCTTCTAGTGCAGTGGCTTCATTCTTCATGATGTCCCCCTCAATTCCAGGCAGTTGGTTCTTCCTTTGTCGGTTGAGTCAATGTCTTCTCTTGGTTTCCTTCGGCTGCTCATAAGTGGTGTAGTTGTTGAAGAAGTAACAACCTTTTGATCGAAGATCCAAAAGTGGACGTCTCTAGGTCCAACATAAATGACAATATTGGTGGTGTTCAAGAACGATCTTTCAAGAATGAGTGATGGATCATATTCTTCTCTTGGCTGGGGGCAGCGTCTAGTGGCTTGTACTAATCAAAGTGGTGAGAAGGAGGTCAAAGTGTCTTGAAGCTGAATTTCTCCTTCGTACCCTTGATCATGAAACAAATCTAGGCAACGAAATTGTGCCTCCCCCAAGCTGGCTTGTGAAGTAGGTGGATGTTTCTTTAGCAATGTGTTCATGAGTTGAAATTGTAGACCTTGTTGTTGTTGAAGTTGTTCCACCTCATCCCTCAAACTAGCTCTTGTGTTGCAATAATTAGAAGTGAGGAGAACTTCCACTGCTTGTCTTTATAGTCAACCACCAACAAACTTCCTTCGGACGACACATAGATGTTATGATGTAGTGGCATATCGTCTTCCTGATATTTGTTGTTGGTGTCGGTGTTGATGCCTTCGACAATGATGAGCGTAGGCATAGATTGACCCATACGGGGTGAGTTGCATCATGCTCGTAATCAGTGTCCTGGCTTAGGCCTTGGGATGGCTCAAGGCTTGGCTGCCTTCGACATCACTAGTGACTTGTCTGATGATGAGTTTTGTCTATCCAAGGGTTGGATTTTGGATCTTTAAGTTCACACATGAACAAGCAAATCTCATCTCCTACAAAATGTTAGTGGACATATACCCGAAGGATTGTACTGAATGTGAAACATGGGTTATTATCCACAACTTATGTCTTATTCATCCATGCTAATGAAAAGATGATTTTAGGATTACTTTAGCATAGACTATTATCTTATATGTTGGCTGCATTTTAACATGGTTCAAGACAAAAGATAAATTGCAGTAGAAGATAGATTGAAATAAACTTTAATACTCACAGTTCTTTCATCCATGATGAATGAGCTGAGTCTTCATTATGCAGTTCACCATATGCCTTGCTTCATCTCTGATGTGAATTCATCTCAGGACTTTCCCAAAATGTATTTAGAGTTCTCTGCAGGGGTTAGTCCAACAAATTATCCAATGTCTAAACAAGCTAATTTTAGATCAATAATCAAACCAAACTCCGTGTCTAATTTGATTAAGGTAGACTATTTAACCTAAGCGCCACGCTTAATTTAAAAAGCCTATGAAAGTACCCTAGGGAAGTACCTTCAAACCAAAATATACTAGCATAAACAAAGGTAGCATGAAAGCATAAAAGAGATTTATTCAAATAGAGATGAAAGAGTATGATCACAGTGAGGATTTTTTTTCTTTTTTTCTTTAATATTTTTTTAGATGCAGATGACATGAATGCATGCAAGGAACTTGATGTGAGAAAACATAAACTAAATAGAGTGGATGCAAGGATGATTCAAAGTAAACATGCAGTGGAATGCAAGGAATTAAAAAGATAACTACTCATAAAGTTTAAAGTCCATGAGCAAGACTGTCTCACCTTGATCATACTTACCATGAATCACAACGGGAACTTGTGAGTGGCGCAGCGTCACTATCCGTCACATGGGATGGGAGCTAAATTCTTGTGACGACGACCTTTTCTCCAATCTACACATGGTTAGAATAAATAATTGTTGACACTGGTTATCTATCAAAATTAGAGGATAAATAAATATGAAAAGGGCATGAATTCAATCACCAACAAAGGTTTAGGGTTTCAACTCATAATATTCCACGAGTTTTGGTGAACTATGATTCTGCAGGGACTAAACCAGGAAATCAGCACCGATAGCTTCTCCTAGAAGGAAACCAACGCGAGATAACGCAACCGGCACGTCAGGGATACTCCAGAAGCTTCTAGAGGACACCAAAGGACACCACGAGACGGGACACCTCGAGAGGCGGCCAGGTGGGACCGACCGGTCCCACCCTTAGACCGGTCGGTCTCCCCCCGGGCCCGCTGCCTTCCGTCTTCCGCAAGCTACCTCCACCGCCTCCTAGGATGCATCTCGACCGTACCCCGAAGTCGGTTTGATCCAAGGGCTCACGTTCCACGCTCCGGGCTATAAATACAGCCCCAGACCCCCCTCTCCAGGCATCTCCCTCTTCATTATTCATCTCCACATCAGAAATTAGGGTTCCAATGTAGAAGTAGAGGTCCCTCTAGATGAATCTCTTCTAGTTCATCTAGAATTAGATCTAGTTCATCTAGTTGTAATCAGGAGCCAGCTATCAAGTAGAAGACTAGATACCCCTCTAGTAGGATTAGAACCTAGTCTTATTTAGATCTAGAAGAGAGAGAGAGAGAGGAAGAGATCAAGAGGAAGCTCCGGCCTGTCGGATCAACTTCTTCATCTTGTACCTGTGGATTCAAGTTCTTCATCGACTTGCTTCAACGATTGTTTCGGTAATCAACGTCTATATTTAAGTTTGAGTTATTGTTCTTATTATTCTTAAGGTTTGTGACTCTCTTTTGAGTACTCTAATTCTAGGTTGCTCCAGAATTAGAGTAGTTGGATAGTGTAAGCGTGGTGCTTAGACTTGATAGCTCATCATAAATGCCTCCTATAATGCCGGTTGAAGTGGTAGTTCGCAAGGGTGACTCTTATAGCCTTGTTGATTCTTCTATAGTCCACTACCCGTGTGTAGGCCCGGTAGGATTATACATTTGCATAAAAGAATCATACTCTGTTTGTGACCTTTTATGGCAACTTCCCCATTAAGAATAATAAACATATCAATCTTAAGTTGGATTTAGATAACCTTAGTGATCCCCTCTATGCTTTTAGATTCTTCGTCCTTGTTAGCCACTCAGGGGTTATACACTTGAGACTCATTGCTATCCGTTCCTTTGGGTTCGATATTAAACTGGGTTACTCCGGTGAAGTGCTACATCGGTAGATGTTATCTGTGCGCTTGCGGATAAAGTAGAGTGTGTGTTAATTTATACCAACAAGCATTTCTGGCGCCGTTGCCGGGGAACGGTAGATCATCTTACGTCTTAAGTATAACCTTGTAATCATACTTTTATCTTTTCCTTTTTTATCCCAGTCTTTTCATTATTTTTGTTTCCATTCTTATGAATGTTATTTTTGAATTCCACTCTTATCTATCACTACCCCATGAGCAAGCTATAATCAGTAGAATCCTTATACCCCATCATAATACCTAGTTATTAGCTATGCCTACCTTTTGCTGCACTATCCTTGTAATGAGCATAGAAATATAATTATAAAAATATTCCTTCAGGTATTCTTGTCACTAACCTTCCTAGGTCTGGAGCAGAAAAGAACGAAGGAACAAACAATAAATACAAGGTATGTCCCACCAATCATCATGCAACATTGAATTACATTCATCCAATCTTGATTTTTGCAAAATCCAAGTTTGGGGAATAGACTTTCTAAGAACATCTCTTGCCATGTTGCTATATTGGTTGTCCCTATCTTTAAAATATGCTCATCATGCTCTTTCATCACCATCTGAATAAATCTCTATAATGCTTTCATGTTACATTTATTTCTTATAGTATATGTTTAGGTTTGAAGTACTTTCATACATCTCTTAAATGAAGCATGGTGCCTAGTTTAGGAGTGGGTGATCTTGCTTTCAAAGGCCTTTTAATTTAAGCATGCTTAGGTTAGAATGCCCTCTTAAATCAAATTAGACGTGGTGTCTAGGTTGGTTTTTGAGCCGACATTATGCTATAGTGGATATTGGATATTTTGTTGGACTAACCCCTGTAGGAAACTTTTAATACCAATTTGGGAAAGCCCTGAGATGAACTCACATCGGAGATGAAGCAAGGCTTACAATGAACTTCAACAAATTTGCACAATGAAGACTCAGCTCATTCATCATGGATGAAAGAACTGTGAGTATCAAAGTTTATTATTATGTCTTCTACTGCAAGTTATCTTTTGCCTTAAATCATGTTAAAGTGCAGCCAACACATGAAATACTATTCTATGCTAAAACAATCCTAAAAACATCTTTTTATTAGCATAGATGCAAAATACATAAGTTATGGATAACAATTAACAACCCATGCTTCAATTCTTGCAATCCTTCGGGTATATATCCACTAACGTTATGCAGGAGAGAGATTTTGTTCATCCATGGTTTGGTCTGAACACTGAAGATCCAAAACCCAAACCATAGAGACACAAACCTACTCTTAGATCACAAATGGTGCTAGCCTAGCTTTGAGTCTTGCTTGGGCACTGATGACAAACAGAATGCAACTTACCTCATATGAGACAACTATGCCTACAACCATCGTTGTCCAAGAAATCAAGACAAGAAGTGGGAAGTTATCCTCTTTTCTAATCAAGAGCTAGCTTGGGAGACAAGATGGTACCACTACAATAATAGCAAGATCTACAAGTCAAACACATGAACATATTGTTGGAAGTCCATCTACAGCCAGCCTGGGAGAGACAATTCCGTTGTCTAGATGTGTTTCACAATCAAAGGGAGGAAGGGGAAAACCAGCTTTAAGACATATTGATCTCCTACTCATCACTTTGACCAGTACAAACCACTAGATGTTGTCCCAGTCGAGAAGAATAAAATGATCCACCACTCATTCTTGGAAGATAGTTCTTGAACACCATCAATGTTATCATATTTGCCAAACCTGGAGAAGTCAACTTTTGGATCTTTTTGCTGATTCTTCAACAACTACATCAATTATGAGCAGTCAAAGAGAACCAAGAGAAGACCTCAAAGGGAGAACCAACTGCCAAGAATTGAGGAGGGCATCATGAAGGATGAAGCCACTGCACCACAAGAGTTAGAAGATGGAGAGATAGTACCTGAGCTAGAAAAAATCAAGAAGAACAATCGATAAGATCTCCATCATCTAGACACTGTTGAGAGGACAATTCTCAGTTGAGACATTACAAGACAAAAGACCCTCATGGAGGCACTCGAGTAGCAGCTCTAAATTCAAGTCTCTTGCCAACCCAATTATTAAATGAAAACAAGAAAGGTTGACAAGAGAAGAATGTGGAACTATCCCTACATCCTCATAGCACAGAATTAATACAAGGAAAAGAATGGATCCTACTCACCATACTCGAGGAACAAAACGCCTTCACTGATTAGCCAACACAAGATAAGGAAGGTCAATACCTCTAAAGATGATTCCACCATGATCTTCCTCCTCTTAATCACACTGTGAGACAAACAAGAGAAGACAAGCTAGCTAAACAAGAGAAGCTTCCATAAGATGGTTCAGCACAATCACTTTCCAATGACAAAGTAACATTTCAAGGTAAGTGACCATCACTTTAAAAGTTTCTTTCTGATTCTAGTATGAACATAAATAAAGAACTAAACATGTTTAAGTTGTACCTCAATTGACCCAGCCTAATCAACTCAACATGTTCAGTCTTTTAATCTTTGTTCCTAGCTCTACTCTCTTGAATCTCACTGTATTAACTAAATGAGCTAAAATATTGTGCATCTAACCTTTGGAAGATGATTGACACTTTATGCATAAATTATCCTTCCTTGGGTTAAGTAATTTGATCTGTTAAATATTTTAAGATGCTACTTTCATGCTCATCCTCTGATCCTATCACTCATATTAAGATTGAATAGAACACATAAACAAAAAGTTTATCTTGTGCAATGTGCCTGAGGTTAGAGGAGAATAAACAAAACTTTTGGTTCTGTTGGTGTTTTTCCACCAACAGAGCCCATGCACTTGATCTCTACCTTGTCTTTATGAGCAGGACACACTCTTGAGCAAACAGGGCAAAGTTTATCACTCCCAAATTCCACAGAGTGAAGGTCCTAGATCTACAAGAACATGCACACTGAGCAAGATACTGCCAGCTCCGCAATTAACGCTTCACTTCATACCACTAGACGAACAAAGAACATGAGTGACACCATATCAAGAGGCATAAACAAGAAGGAATGATGGAAGACGTCGTAGTCAGAATTAGAGGTCATGAAGTCCCCACAGACTTCTTGATCCTCAATATGAGAAGATGATGATGTCCACCTCATCCGAGGAAGACCATTCCTCTGTGCTACAAGTGCAATCATCTACAAGAGGAAATTCAATTTCACTTTCCTAGAGAAAAGGTACGATGCTACTTCATCAACTACATACCCAATGAAGCACTCAAGAAGAACATAAGTGAAAGACGCTGCTCTCAATGCCAAATAAGACAAACTATCAATAATAGAGAGGCTAATCACGAAGAAGAAGCTATCAACACTGTCCCAGAAAAGAAATGATAGAAACCTCAAGACAGTGAACCACAGGAAGTGAAGACTCAGACCAAGAAAGTATGAAAGAAAAAGTCTGCACCTCAGAGGTACAATCAATAACAACTTTCCAAACGTCCGACATACCTTGGGAGATGCGAACCAAGGGAAGGTCCGGTTCGTTGAACCAAAATATCCGAACCTTCGCCAAAAGGTAAAAATCAGTAGTTATCCTCATATTTATTTTCCTGCATATTTCTCATGTTGAATTCTTAGTCATTTATTGCATCATCATGTAACACCCTAAAAAGTTCTCCAAAACAAAATAGGTGAAAATGATTTAATTATGATTTTTTTTTGTGAGCATTTAACCTAGGGGTTAAATGATTTTTTGTTGAATTAAAATGATAGTGGCAACATGTTTATGCATTCATGCTGGTGCATTATATTTATTGAAGTGACTGGTTTTTGCCAAAATTCAAAATGAATTCAAACTTCTTTTGAAAAGGTTCTGAAATGTGTGAAAATAAAATGGAAAAGAGTTCTTTTTCTTTTTCTTCTCCCTCCCTTGCATCCGGCCCAAGCGGCCTGGCGGCCCAATCCGCCGGCGCCCCCCCCCCCCGCGCTGGGCCTCCCTCCCTCCTTCTCTTCTCTCCTCCGCGCGGCCCAGCAGGCTGGCCCGCCCGCGCCAGCGTGCGCCGCCGCGCCTCCTCTCTCTCTCTCTCACTGACGTCGCGGCCCCGCCCGTCAGCGTTCGCCTTCTCCCTCCCCTTCGTACTCGCCCGAGCGCAACCGCCGCACCCCGGGTCTTGCGCGCGTCGTGCGGCGCCCGCTCCCACGACCTCGCCCTCGCCCTCGTGCATATAGCGGACGTGCCCGCGCCCCGCTCCTCTTTTCCCCACTCCCACTCCCGCAGAGCCTCGCATCGGAGCACCCGGGCAACCGCGCGCCAGAGCTTCCCCGCCGACATTGCCGTCGCCCGCCGCCGTCGATCCGTTGATTCGGCGCCGTGCCGGCCGATTGCAGTCTTCCCCAAGCTTGGCCGCGCCACGGTGAATCTGCCAAACCGTCTCTCCCTCTCTCTTTCGCCGGATTTGGCCCTAACCGCCGCTGCCTTTTCACAGTCTCGCCGCCGTTCGCCGTTCGCCGCCGTCCGAGCCTCACCGCCGTCTCCTCCGCCGTGGTGAGGGTTCCCTTGTGCTCCGCCTTCTCCCCACCCTCTTGGTTTGGCTTGTGGTGCCCTCCGAGGCCGGGTCCGCAAGCACCCGCGCGCCATCTATGGCGGGAGCGCGCACGCCGTCGCAAGGCGCCGCGATGTCGCGGCCGGTGCGCGCCGTCGGCTCGCCCGCGCGTTCGCGTCTCCCCGATCTAATCAGGTGCGTCCGTGGCCGATCCAACGGCCTCGGATCGCCGATACCCTTTCACCGGCCGATTTCGCTAAAGAGACCCCGTGGAAAGCGGAAATCAACCCGCACTCCACCAGGCACTATTCCCTGTGCCTGGAAAATCTTGCAACCAGGCCCTTGTATTTTTGCTCAATTGAGGCGCAGTCCAGCCGACTGCGGTTTTGATTTAAAATTCAATTTAAATTCCGATTTAAATTCAAATGGATTTCAGTCTATTTACAGAAATGCCACTACACTGTTTTGCTTATAAAATCCACGTTTTAGCTCCGTTTTGATCCGTTCAAATTGCGTTAGCTTCGTAATTTAGTGCTCTATCCGTTTATGTCCCTGTTAGTCTGTTTTGGACAGGTTAGATGTAGGGTCCAAGTTAATCTTGTTTAGGGCTTTAGAAACACCGTTTCGGCCGTATCTTTCGCTTAGTAACTCCGTTTTCGGTGAACCAAAACTTGTTGTGATCGTAGAAACGCGTACTTCAGCTTTATCAAAGATTTATTTCTGTTTATTACTGTTTGGTGTACTGTTCTAATGATAGCCTTGTTTGCTTTGTGTATGTTTGCGCCTGGAATGCGTGGTGGTGTTTTGTGATCGAGTAGACGGTGAGTCGGTGTGGTACGACCAGGACCCCTCTTTCAGCGACCAGCAGGAAGATCAGTCTTTCGACAACCAAGGCAAGTTAGCATGGGATCTCCTTGTTACCTATTTCGCCTTACTATTAATATACTCATTTATGCATGTGTCCAAATTGAGCAACCTTAGAGACCCACTTAGCTTTGTTATCTGTGATGTTCTTGACGCCGTGGGATATATGCATATGGGTAGAATGCTAGTGCCAACTGACTTATAACTGATCCAGTCCAATGATGATTTTGTTCTCATGATGATATGTTGTTAAACGGTTAATAAAACTTGCTGTTAGCAAAAGCTGGGATTGACAGTGCTACCATGAGTGCTATATGGCTCTGGTTTTAGCTCAGTACTCTGGACCTTTTCTAACTTGTTAGAGGTAACCTAGAGGGGCGCAAGAGGGGCTTGCCTCTACGGATGTAGGGCTGCTCCTGTTCCTATGAGTATAGCTGCGATGGCCTTGTGCCATAGGAAAGGGGGGTTTGCTATGTCTGATTGCCAAGGAAACCTCGCGGCCCTAACTTGTTAGACGAACCAGCGAAAGGCTTCATAGTGTGCCCTGCCGATCTACCTCAGAAGTGGATCAAGAGGTTGGCCGCCTCGGGCACAAGGGTAACACGGCTTGTGGGTAAAGATGCACAACCTCTGCAGAGTGTAAAACTGTTATAACAGCCGTGCTCACGGTCACGAGCGGCCCGGGAAACTAGCAGAACTATGATACTTGAATAACTGTTACTTTATGTTGATGACACCTTATGATGTCTTAATTATCTTTGTTGGACAAATGGATCATGGGTTAAGGGTTAAGCACAATACTCGTTTACCTTAATGCTAAAACTTGACCAACTTAAAGCTAACTGCAGTCAGACAGTGTCAGCCTTTTGAGCCTCATGAACCCTGTGTTAGCTTGCTAAGTACGAGAAGTACTTACGCTTGTTGTTTTTCTTCTTTTTGGGCAAAATCCCGGATGGGTAACAGATGAAGGTGCAGTTGGCGACTTCCCAGAGGACTTCTAGGCTAGCTGTTTCCCCCAGTCAGCGTTCCCTGTGGAGTAGATCTTTAGCAGTTCGGTTTTCTTTTGTTTTGCTTGATGTAATACTTGTGTTGATACTATCGGTATGTAATAAACAATGTGATGATGCCACCTTCTTGTAATTTGTCTAACTTATGTTTGTGATTGTTTCCTGGGCACACATGAGTACTCCGCCACAATTTTATCCTTAAAATTGGGGTGTGACAAATTGATATCAGAGCTTTGTTGACTGTAGGACGCAAGCCTAACTAGGAAATGGCCGTTCTAACACCTTTTGTTACCTGTTCATGCTTATTTTATTATCTTGTTACTTTATTAAAACTTTATGCTTCTTATTCTTATTCTATTATGTAAAACTAATTGTTTCCACTTATCTTGTCTTTAACCATAACGTCAGGATGCCTCGCATGAACACCCGCGCGTACCGTGCCCTTTTCACCGCCAGTGCCAGCCAACCTGCTCCCCCTGTGGTCCACATCTCCGACAGTGACGGTTCCTCTAGCTCCTCCAACACCGCCTTCATCGTGGAGGATGAAGAGTTGACCTCTACCCCGACTGTCTCTGAGGAGCTAGCAGCGCCACCACCGCCCCCTGCAGCAGTTCCTGAGTCTCCAGCTCCGGAGGTGCCAGCTCCTGAGGCGCCAGCGCCTGAGGTCCCTGCACCAGAGGCACCCGCTCCTGTGGCGCCTGTCGCACCACCAGTCGTGGAGGCCCCCGCCGCTCCAGCAGTCCCAGCAACACCTGCCGCTCCAGCAGCTCCTGCAGCACCGGCCTTCGTGCCAGTGTACCCGGTGGTGCACTCTCCCGCCGCTTCGTCTGCTTCAGCACCAACACCCCCTGCCTCCCCAGTAGTGCAGGTGGTGGAGGAAGACCTTGGATGGACTCGTCGATTCATGTTCAAGAAGCCCGACGAGACAGCATACTACCATAGTATGCTGGTTCGTCTGCTGAATGAATACTACCCAGAGTTGGAGGCCAAGCTCCAGTACCACTGTGGCGAGTACACTCATCCATTGGAGGCCACTTACTGGAAGTCCGACCTGATGGTTACAGGTTGGAATGATGTGGATCAAGCCCATGTCATAGAGTCGGCTCACAGGACTACCACCAAGCGTGGTGAAGCTCTCGCCAACATGGAGGACGCAGCACAGGATGCTTTCTTGCATTACCGTGGTCTGCGCTTCCAGTCTATGAGGACTGACCGCTACCGCTATCTGCCCCACAGCGACATGGTGGGCTCGTGGCAAGCTCTGCTTCCTCCTGTGGAGTACCCGGTTCTGGTCTCTACCGCCCAGCATGCCTATGAAGTGCAGAGAAAGGCTGACAAGGTGCAGGATGACCTGCGTGCTGCTCAGAAGGTGATAAGGCGTTTGGAGCGTGAAGTGGACTACCTTCGCGGTGAGCTAGACTATGCAGCTGTCTACAAGAAGAAGTACAGAGCCAACGACGCCCCCGGTGGAGCCCAGTAGTTTTGCCTACCATGTTTAGTTATCTCGTTAGAAACGTTGTTTAAATTTCAGTTTGTGTCTGGTGAACTTTAGTGGATGTGTTGCCTGTGTTAGTGAATTATGTTTGATGGATCTTTGCTTGTGTGTGGTGAAGTATGGGTTTTGTCTGTGCTTCTCCAAGTTTAAATCATATCTCTGTGTGAATAAAGTTGTTTATCCCTTATCTATGTTGCTGTTTTTCTGGAGCAGCCTGTGGTTATATCAGTGTATCTCTTAATCCGTGATCCCAAAAATTATGAAATTTTTGTGGAAGTATCTAGACTGATGTACCTTTCAAACAAATCTGGAACCAAGTCTTTATCTGTTCGGATCTGGGAGATATGCCTTTTTGAAGTTGATGTTTCTGCGCAGTCTGTCATCCAGAACAGGTTCTGTTCAATGCTGTTTTTGACCCAGAATATGACTGAATCTGAAAAAGTGTTCTATCCAAAAGTTGTAGCTGGTTTCTTAAGCTTTCCAACGATGTCTGGTTCATCCCTGTTGGATTTCTGTAGCTTGAGTTATGCCCGTTTTAGTGTGCTGCTGTTGACAAGGATGTGCACAGCAATTTTTTTCAGCAATGTTATTTATGTTCATATATACATTCTTTGTGGGATATAAAGGTCTAACTCTTGCGCATTTGTTGGTAAGCAGATGGCAGCAAGGGGTGGACGCGGAAGAGGCCGTGGCCGTGGGCGTGGTGCTCCTATGGACCCGCCACCGCCACCGCCGCCAGTGACCATCGAACAGCTGATGGCCACGCAGAATCAGCTTATGCACGCCATGATGAACCGCCTGGATCAGGCGCCCGCTGCAGCACCTCAACCTCTTCAAGTCAGGGACCGTCGAGGAGAGTTCCTGAAGGGCCATCCACCTGTGTTCACTCACGCCTCTAAACCACTGGAGGCGGATGACTGGCTCCGTGCAGTGGAGAAACAGCTGAACATTGCCCAGTGCACCGACTATGAGAAGGTGCTTTATGCCTCGGGGCAACTGCAGGGAGCAGCACAAGATTGGTGGGATGCATTCATGTTCGGCCGTCCCCAAGATGCTCCAGTTGTTACATGGCAGGAGTTCAAGAAGAACTTCAGATCCTATCATATCCCTGATGGACTCGTAGAGCTGAAGCAAGAAGAGTTCTGCTCCTTGAAACAAGGGTCCATGTTAGTGGCGGAATACCGCGATAAGTTTGCCCAACTGTCGCGCTATGCCCCACAGGATGTGGCCCAGGATAAAGATAAGCAGCGCCGTTTTCTGAAGGGTCTTTACGATGGGTTGCAGCTCCAGCTTATGTCAAATACTTATCCCAACTATCAGGCCCTGGTCAATAGGGCGATTGTTATTGACAACAAGCGGAAAGAGATGGAAGCAAAGAAGAGAAGCTTCCAAGGCCAGTCTTCGGGGAGCAACACTCGTCCCCGAACCAACCCCCAGCAAGGCTACCCCCAGAGGAATCAAGGCTCCTCCAACCAGTGGAACAGGGGACAGCACCCCCAGGGCAACCAGAACCAACAGCGCCCTCCATACCAACAGCAGTCAGGTGGTCAGCGCTACCACCAGCAGCAGGGCAGCCAAGCGTCACGCCAGGGAGCTCCCAACTCCGCTCCCATGAAGAATGCAGCTCAGCAGAACCCCAATGCTTGTTACCGTTGCGGGGAGACAGGACACTATGCTCATCAGTGTCCTAAGAAGCAGAACCCTCAAGTCCCGCGAAATCAAGTGGGGAACCCGAAGCAGAACACCCAACCTACTAACACTGGGCGGGTGAACCATGTAGCTGCCGATACTGCCCTGGATGCACCGGATGTCATGATGGGTACGTTCAGCATCAACTCAATCCCAGCAACCGTACTTTTTGATTCTGGTGCTTCGCATTCCTTCATTTCACAGTCGTTTGTTAGAATGCATGGTGTGCCTTTATGTGCAATGAAAGAAACAATCATAGTAAACTCACCAGGGGGTAGTATGCCTGCAAATTTTTGGAGCCCCACCTCTAGTGTCAACCTAAGGGGGGTAGACTTTAAAGTAAAGCCTATAGTGCTAAGAACAGCAGGTATAGATCTCATCTTGGGTATGGACTGGATGAAGAAACATGGGGCTGTCATTCAGTGCCAAGAAAGGTCAGTTGTTATATCTACACCTAAGGGAGACAGAATCTGTGTGGAAGTGGTGATGCAAGAGCAGCCGACTGCCACGATAAACCAGATGGATGCTAGCGGTGCAGAACAAGATCGGGTGGTGGACAAGTTCCCTGATGTCTTTCCTGATGATCTGCCAGGTATGCCACCTGATCGCGATGTTGAGTTCATTATTGAATTACTGCCTGGAACTGCACCAATAGCTAAAAGACCTTATAGAATGGGGGTAAATGAATTAGAAGAGCTTAAGAAGCAACTTAAGTAGTTGCTAGAGAAGGGGTATATA
The DNA here is from genome assembly GCA_009763385.1 of Coix lacryma-jobi var. lacryma-jobi. Taxonomy (NCBI): domain Eukaryota; kingdom Viridiplantae; phylum Streptophyta; class Magnoliopsida; order Poales; family Poaceae; genus Coix; species Coix lacryma-jobi. The sequence continues at coordinate 69,198,516 of CM019827.1, forward strand.
CACCCCAGTGCTTCTCCTTGGGGAGCACCTGTGATCTTCGTGGATATGAAAGATGGTAGCCAGAGAATGTGTGTGGACTATAGGTCTTTAAATGAGGTTACCATTAAAAACAAATACCCTCTACCCCGGATAGACGATCTATTCGACCAGCTTAGAGGAGCATGTGTGTTCTCCAAAATAGATCTCAGGTCTGGTTATCACCAGTTGAAAATCCGGAACTCAGACATTCCTAAGACTGCTTTCACAACGCGGTATGGATTGTATGAGTATACAGTTATGTCTTTTGGACTGACCAACGCCCCAGCCTACTTCATGTACCTGATGAATAAAGTGTTCATGGAGTATCTAGACAAGTTTGTGGTGGTGTTCATAGATGACATTCTAGTGTTCTCTAAAACAGAAGAGGAACATGCTGAACATCTGAGAATGGTTCTGCAGAAGTTGAGAGAGCATCAACTCTATGCCAAGAGGAGCAAGTGTGAATTTTGGTTGAAAGAAGTCTCTTTCTTGGGGCATGTAGTCTCTAACGGAGGTATATCTGTTGATCCTAGCAAGGTGCAGGATGTGTTGGACTGGAACCCGCCAACCAATGCCAGTGAAATCTGAAGCTTTCTGGGTTTGGCCGGGTATTATAGGAGGTTCATTGAAGGATTCTCCAAGCTCGCAAAGCCTATGACTGCCTTGATGGAAAAAAATGTTAAGTTTGTGTGGTCGGATAAATGCCAAGCAAACTTTGAAGAGTTAAAGAGGAGATTGACCTCAGCACCAGTCCTAGTTCTGCCAGACTTGAACAAAAGTTTCTCCATCTATTGCGATGCATCTCGTCTGGGACTTGGATGTGTTCTAATGCAAGAAGGAAGAGTAGTTGCCTATGCATCTAGACAGCTGAGAAAACACGAGGTGAACTATCCAACTCATGATTTGGAGTTAGCAGTTGTGGTCCATGCTTTGAAAATATGGAGACATTATCTAATTGGGCATAAGTGTGATGTGTACACGGATCATAAAAGTCTGAAGTACATATTTACTCAGTCAGATCTGAATTTGAGACAACGCCGTTGGCTAGAATTAATCAACGACTATGACCTGGAGGTACATTATCACCCAGGAAAGGCCAATGTCGTGGCCGATGCCTTGAGCAGAAAAACTTATGCAACTGGACTGCAAGTGGAATACATGTCAGCTGAATTGAGAGCTGAAATGGCGTATCTTAACCTGTGCTTTGCCAACAATGTTGTGGAGATAACAGTTGAACCTACCTTGGAGAAAGAAATCCGTGAGGGTCAGCAGAAAGATGAGAAACTGCAAGAGATAGCAGAGAACATAGTGCTTGGAAAGGCACCAGGTTTCCGGATGGATGAAAATGGAACCTTATGGTTTGGAAAAAGGATATGTGTGCCTGAAGTGAAAGCTATCCGTGATGCCATCCTGCGAGATGCGCATGAATCCGCCTGCTCCATACATCCCGGCAGTACCAAAATGTACTTGGATCTGAAGGAAAAGTACTGGTGGTATGGATTGAAACGAGATGTAGCAGAATATGTGGCTCTATGTGACACCTGTCAGAAGGTCAAAGCTGAACATCAAAGACCGACAGGATTGTTACAGCCTATGCAGATACCCGAGTGGAAATGGGAAGAAGTGGGAATGGACTTTATCACTGGATTATCCCGCACGCAAAGAGGCTATGACTCTATATGGGTAATAGTTGACCGTCTCACTAAGGTCGCTCACTTCCTACGAGTTAAAACTACTTATAGTGGAGCAAGGTTAGCAGAGCTGTACATGGAGAGAATTGTGTCTTTGCATGGTGTTCCGAAGAAAATAGTGTCTGACAGAGGAACACAGTTCACATCTCATTTCTGGCATCAGGTACATCAATCTTTGGGAACCAAGCTGAATTTCAGTTCCGCATATCACCCTCAAACGGATGGGCAGACTGAAAGGATAAATCAGATCTTGGAGGACATGCTGAGAGCATGTGCCCTTCAGCATGGAATGAGTTGGGATAAAAGCCTTCCATATGCTGAATTCTCATACAACAATAGTTATCAGGAGAGTCTCAAAATGGCTCCTTTTGAAGCTTTGTATGGGAGGAAGTGTAGAACTCCTTTGTTCTGGAATCAGACAGGAGAAACTCAAGTGTTCGGACCGGATGTTCTGCGAAATGCTGAAGATCAGGTAAGAATGATCCGGGATAACTTGAAGATAGCTCAGTCCCGACAAAAGAGTTATGCAGATACTCGCAGGAGGGACCTAGTTTTCAAAGTGGGAGACTATGTGTACTTGAAAGTGTCACCCATGAGAAGCGTAAAGAGATTCAACATGAAAGGAAAGTTGGCACCGAGATACATAGGTCCTTTCCGGATCTTGGCCAGACATGGAGAAGTGGCCTATCAGCTTGAGTTACCTGAGAGGCTGTCAGGCATTCATGATGTGTTCCATGTTTCTCAGCTAAAGAAATGCCTGAGAGTGCCTGAAGAGCAAGTTCCCCTGGAAGAGATCAAGATAGGAGAAGATCTCACTTATGAAGAGTACCCTGTCAAGATCTTGGAGACAGCAGAAAGAGTTACCAGGAGCCGAGTTATCAAGATGTGCAAAGTACAGTGGAACAGATATACAGAAGAAGAGGCTACCTGGGAAAGAGAAGAAGATCTTCGGAAATCCTATCCGCAGTTGTTTGAGTAAGCTCCAGTCGAATCTCGAGGACGAGATTCATCTTAAGGGGGTAGAGTTGTAACACCCTAAAAAGTTCTCCAAAACAAAATAGGTGAAAATGATTTAATTATGATTTTTTTTGTGAGCATTTAACCTAGGGGTTAAATGATTTTTTGTTGAATTAAAATGATAGTGGCAACATGTTTATGCATTCATGCTGGTGCATTATATTTATTGTAGTGACTGGTTTTTGCCAAAATTCAAAATGAATTCAAACTTCTTTTGAAAAGGTTTTGAAATGTGTGAAAATAAAATGGAAAAGAGTTCTTTTTCTTTTTCTTCTCCCTCCCTTGCATCCGGCCCAAGCGGCCTGGCGGCCCAATCCGCCGGCGCCCCCCCCCGCGCTGGGCCTCCCTCCCTCCTTCTCTTCTCTCCTCCGCGCGGCCCAGCAGGCTGGCCCGCCCGCGCCAGCGTGCGCCGCCGCGCCTCCTCTCTCTCTCTCTCACTGACGTCGCGGCCCCGCCCGTCAGCGTCCGCCTTCTCCCTCCCCTTCGCACTCGCCCGAGCGCAACCGCCGCACCCCGGGTCTTGCGCGCGTCATGCGGCGCCCGCTCCCACGACCTCGCCCTCGCCCTCGTGCATATAGCGAACGCGCCCGCGCCCCGCTCCTCTTTTCCCCACTCCCACTCCCGCAGAGCCTCGCATCGGAGCACCCGGGCAACCGCGCGCCAGAGCTTCCCCGCCGACATTGCCGCCGCCCGCCGCCGTCGATCCGTTGATTCGGCGCCGTGCCGGCCGATTGCAGTCTTCCCCAAGCTTCGCCGCGCCACGGTGAATCTGCCAAACCGTCTCTCCCTCTCTCTTTCGCCGGATTTGGCCCTAACCGCCGCTGCCTTTTCACAGTCTCGCTGCCGTTCGCCGTTCGCCGCCGTCCGAGCCTCACCGCCGTCTCCTCCGCGGTGGTGAGGGTTCCCTTGTGCTCCGCCTTCTCCCCACCCTCTTGGTTTGGCTTGTGGTGCCCTCCGAGGCCGGGTCCGCAAGCACCCGCACGCCATCTATGGCGGGAGCGCGCACGCCGTCGCAAGGCGCCGCGATGTCGCGGCCGGTGCGCGCCGTCGGCTCGCCCGCGCGTTCGCGTCTCCCCGATCTAATCAGGTGCGTCCGTGGCCGATCCAACGGCCTTGGATCGCCGATACCCTTTCGCCGGCCGATTTCGCTAAAGAGACCCCGTGGAAAGCGGAAATCAACCCGCACTCCACCAGGCACTATTCCCTGTGCCTGGAAAATCTTGCAACCAGGCCCTTGTATTTTTGCTCAATTGAGGCGCAGTCCAGCCGACTGCGGTTCTGATTTAAAATTCAATTTAAATTCCGATTTAAATTCAAATGGATTTCAGTCTATTTACAGAAATGCCACTACACTGTTTTGCTTATAAAATCCACGTTTTAGCTCCGTTTTGATCCGTTCAAATTGCGTTAGCTTCGTAATTTAGTGCTCTATCCGTTTATGTCCCTGTTAGTCTGTTTTGGACAGGTTAGATGTAGGGTCCAAGTTAATCTTGTTTAGGGCTTTAGAAACACCGTTTCGGCCGTATCTTTCGCTTAGTAACTCCGTTTTCGGTGAACCAAAACTTGTTGTGATCGTAGAAACGCGTACTTCAGCTTTATCAAAGATTTATTTCTGTTTATTACTGTTTGGTGTACTGTTCTAATGATAGCCTTGTTTGCTTTGTGTATGTTTGCGCCTGTAATGCGTGGTGGTGTTTTGTGATCGAGTAGACGGTGAGTCGGTGTGGTACGACCAGGACCCCTCTTTCAGCGACCAGCAGGAAGATCAGTCTTTCGACAACCAAGGCAAGTTAGCATGGGATCTCCTTGTTACCTATTTCGCCTTACTATTAATATACTCATTTATGCATGTGTCCAAATTGAGCAACCTTAGAGACCCACTTAGCTTTGTTATCTGTGATGTTCTTGACGCCGTGGGATATATGCATATGGGTAGAATGCTAGTGCCAACTGACTTATAATTGATCCAGTCCAATGATGATTTTGTTCTCATGATGATATGTTGTTAAACGGTTAATAAAACTTGCTGTTAGCAAAAGCTGGGATTGACAGTGCTACCATGAGTGCTATATGGCTCTGGTTTTAGCTCAGTACTCTGGACCTTTTCTAACTTGTTAGAGGTAACCCGGAGGGGCGCAAGAGGGGCTTGCCTCTACGGATGTAGGGCTGCTCCTGTTCCTATGAGTATAGCTGCGATGGCCTTGTGCCATAGGAAAGGGGGGTTTGCTATGTCTGATTGCCAAGGAAACCTCGCGGCCCTAACTTGTTAGACGAACCAGAGAAAGGCTTCATAGTGTGCCCTGCCGATCTACCTCAGAAGTGGATCAAGAGGTTGGCCGCCTCGGGCACAAGGGTAACACGGCTTGTGGGTAAAGATGCACAACCTCTGCAGAGTGTAAAACTGTTATAACAGCCGTGCTCACGGTCACGAGCGGCCCGGGAAACTAGCAGAACTATGATACTTGAATAACTGTTACTTTATGTTGATGACACCTTATGATGTCTTAATTATCTTTGTTGGACAAATGGATCATGGGTTAAGGGTTAAGCACAATACTCGTTTACCTTAATGCTAAAACTTGACCAACTTAAAGCTAACTGCAGTCAGACAGTGTCAGCCTTTTGAGCCTCATGAACCCTGTGTTAGCTTGCTAAGTACGAGAAGTACTTACGCTTGTTGTTTTTCTTCTTTTTGGGCAAAATCCCGGATGGGTAACAGATGAAGGTGCAGTTGGCGACTTCCCAGAGGACTTCTAGGCTAGCTGTTTCCCCCAGTCAGCGTTCCCTGTGGAGTAGATCTTTAGCAGTTCGGTTTTCTTTTGTTTCGCTTGATGTAATACTTGTGTTGATACTATCGGTATGTAATAAACAATGTGATGATGCCACCTTCTTGTAATTTGACTAACTTATGTGTGTGATTGTTTCCTGGGCACACATGAGTACTCCGCCACAATTTTATCCTTAAAATTGGGGTGTGACACATCATATTTAATTCACAAACATTTTAATTTCTGCATTGCATTAGAAAAGAAAATAAAATTTTTTCATTTGTTACACTACATCATAAATTATGAAGCCCCATGTGAATAATTCAATGGTGTGTAAAAACCCACAAGGATATTCACCGTGGTGGCATAATAATACTAAAAATAAATATGCATGCATTCATTCTGTTGCATCTCCTCTTGCATCATAAAATATAAAAATACAAAAATATTGAGAAAGAGATCTTAGTGAAATTCTAGACAACTAAGGCTTCAGTGGCCAACCGCTAATGCTTAATCTGTTCCACAAGTTTTGTTGTCTATTTGAGTTTCACAGGATTTGAAAGACCAAGAAAAGCTGACAAGCAAGTGAATGCTCCATCCACTGTTGGAGCACTGCCTCAACAAACTTCAACATCAATCAAAGCTATAATAGAGGAAGGACATATCCACTGCCATTCTGCTACATTACAAAGTGACTACGTCAACATTCAGCTTAGGGAAGGCACCCCATGTATCCATATAAGTATCTCTATCCTTTTAAGTTTTTTCATAAATAAATTCAGAAACAAACAAAAATATGTGGGCACATGAAGGCTCACCATAAAATCTAAAAAGATATTATGAAACACTGCTGAACTCTGCTTAGTGGAGAAGAAAGAACATAGATAATTTTAAGAGCTTTAAGACAACCAGACAAATGGAGGAATATTTATCACTAACGCTTAATCAAGTTCCACTAGTTGTGTTGTCTATCTTTGAATTCAGCAGGAAGAGAAGAAGAGAAGGACTCAAGAAATCATTATCGGTCTACTCGACTTCTGAGGAAAAGTATAAGTCAAGATCCAGCTTGGGGGAGAGCACCCTCAGTTATCACGATAAGTATCACTGCTTTTTATTACTATTAGTTCTATTTAGTTAGACTAGGTTAATTTATATATATAGAAAAGATAAATAATTATTATAAAACCAAATAAAGATATTATATAATAAATACCTAGGTGGATAAGAACCTAATTTTGCTCATTTTAAATGATGAACTTTTTGCTCTGCCTTTTTAAGTACTTAATGTTTAAACCTAAATTTTCTTGAGTTTTAGATAAAGTTGTTCTGAATGAACTCTAAACCTAAAACCTGTGGATGACAAATGCTTGATCTAAAGTCTAGATAATTGTGAGATATGATATAAAAAGGTTTGAGCTGCTATTTATCTAATTCTTAGAGATACTAGAGTTCTGGAGATTTACTTTTTGAAAAGATTAAAAACACATGATGAGATCCTGTATGACATGAATTCCTACCTAGAGCCATTAATATGATTTTAAGATAAGGCTACTTACTTTGTTCTATGTTTTTAGTTATGGTTGAGAAATTTATCATGCTCTAGAGATTAAGAATGTTTTATTAAAAGATTCACTCTTCCGAAGTAGTATTGTGTTAGAGGCATGGGCTATGCAAAAGTATAAAAGGAGCAAATAAAAAGGGACAAGTGTCCGACTACCTCAAAGAAAAGAGAAAGAAAGAATAATGATAAAAGTATGAGAAAACGAATGATAGCCCATGGTTCCTCTAATTACAATATGCCAGCAAGAGATGACAAATTTCAAATGTTCTAAAGTCTTGATCTATGAGTATGACATCTTTCTTCCTAAACTTTGAACTTTGACTTAGTAAGATATGCTTTTCACTTCTTAAAGCTCCCGATATATATCCAAAGAAGGAAGGAAAATTGCATCAGTGAGGAATCATAAAATATAAAAGAGCGATTTGAGAGTATCATACAAAGGAATCTCTGAGTTTTATTTTGAAAATATATATAAAAACTCCAGAATGAAGGTTGATCGAAGAATCAGAGATGCAGTGCTTAACCTGATTGTTCTATCTTTCAATTGTTTAAAGACCCAGGTAAAGGCAAAAGCTCCATGGTTAAAGGTAAGATGAGAAAGTCAGAATAATTTTTCTTATATATATATGAAGGCATAGTAACAGTTTCAAATAAATATTTGCTAAGGGACTAGCAAAAGGTAAGCTTGGGGGAGTTGTTGACACTGGTTATCTATCAAAATTAGAGGATAAATAAATATGAAAAGGGCATGAATTCAATCACCAACAAAGGTTTAGGGTTTCAACTCATAATATTCCATGAGTTTTGGTGAACTATGATTCTGCAGGGACTAAACCAGGAAATCAGCACCGATAGCTTCTCCTAGAAGGAAACCGACGCGAGATAACGCAACCGGCACATCAGGGATACTCTAGAAGCTTCTAGAGGACACCAAAGGACACCACGAGGCGGGACACCTCGAGAGGCGGCCAGGTGGGACCGACCGGTCCCACCCTTAGACCGGTCGGTCTCCCCCCGGGCCCACTGCCTTCCGTCTTCCGCAAGCTACCTCCACCGCCTCCTAGGATGCATCTCGACCGTACCCCGAAGTCGGTTGGATCCAAGGGCTCACGTTCCACGCTCCGGGCTATAAATACAGCCCCAGACCCCCCTCTCCAGGCATCTCCCTCTTCATTATTCATCTCCACATCAGAAATTAGGGTTCCAATGTAGAAGTAGAGGTCCCTCTAGATGAATCTCTTCTAGTTCATCTAGAATTAGATCTAGTTCATCTAGTTGTAATCAGGAGCCAGCTATCAAGTAGAAGATTAGATACCCCTCTAGTAGGATTAGAACCTAGTCTTATTTAGATCTAGAAGAGAGAGAGAGAGGAAGAGATCAAGAGGAAGCTCCGGCCTGTCGGATCAACTTCTTCATCTTGTACCTGTGGATTCAAGTTCTTCATCGACTTGCTTCAACGATTGTTTCGGTAATCAACGTCTATATTTAAGTTTGAGTTATTGTTCTTATTATTCTTAAGGTTTGTGACCCTCTTTTGAGTACTGTAATTCTAGGTTGCTCTAGAATTAGAGTAGTTGGATAGTGTAAGCGTGGTGCTTTCGCAAGGGTGACTCTTATAGCCTTGTTGATTCTTCTATAGTCCACTACCCGTGTGTAGGCCCGGTAGGATTATACATTTGCATAAAAGAATCATACTCTGTTTGTGACCTTTTATGGCAACTTCCCCATTAAGAATAATAAACATATCACTCTTAAGTTGGATTTAGATAACCTTAGTGATCCCCTCTATGCTTTTATATTCTCCGTCCTCGTTAGCCACTCAGGGGTTATACACTTGAGACTCATTGCTATCAGTTCCTTTGGGTTCGATATTAAACTGGGTTACTCCGGTGAAGGGCTACATCGGTAGATGTTATCTGTGCGCTTGCGGATAAAGTAGAGTGTGCGTTAATTTATACCAACAATAATATATATGTATGTATACACAAACCTATGAGATGGCAGGGTTCCAGAATTAATGATGAATCTTGAATGTTCAGGCACCCTGGGTTCTTCATTCTTGTGGAAGCTTGCCATAAGGTCGAAAAGGCATCTGATGTCCTGTCTTTTCCACACTCAACAAAACAAGGGATAATCGTACTAAAGCTAGTGGTACACTAAATTAGCAGATATCAAGATTATTATCAAAATCTTTACACCAATTGCTTCCCCGGCAACGGCGCCAAAAATGCTTGTTGACGTTTGTTAACGTAAATAGAATATGAAAGATTCCGCAAGCGCACAGAACATCATTGTAGCATTTTACCGGGAGTATTCCAGGATCGTTATTTATATTTTACCACAGGGAAGCAAGGGTCAAGAATCTGATAAGTCACTAACATGCATCTACTAACTTAGAGTACTAACTAGACTAAAGCAGGAGTGATTGATATATGATATTATAATGGAAGCACATCAAAGAGAATTTAATAATATGAAAATGCGCTTCACCGCCTGAGGTTGAGAAGTGCGCGGCGACGCCTGAAAGTGCGCGCATAGACATACCGCAAACTGGATGTCCGGGCGTGTCGCCGTCAGGTAGAGTAGCGACCCGATCATGCTTCGGTACTCCTTCTGGTCCACTGCTTCTCCATCCTTGTCTGCATCCAGGGCAGTTGTCATCGACATGGGTGTTGGAAGAGGCTTGGCCTCACCCATATTGAACCGCTTCAGCAAGTCCTTGGTGTACTTTCCCTGGTGCACAAACATCCCCTCTGGGGATTGCTTAATTTGCAACCCGAGAAAGAAAGTCAGCTCGCCCATCATGCTCATCTCGAACTCCCTGCTCATAGTATCTGCAAACTTGGCAACCAAAGCGTGAGAAGAACCACTGAAAATGATATCATCCACGTAAATCTGGACCAAGAGAGTGTCTTTGTCTTGCTTGAGGAGAAAGAGCGTTTTATCCACACATCCCATTTTAAAACCCTTAGCAAGCAAAAAGGTTTTCAGCCTATAATACCAGGCTCTAGGGGCTTGTTTCAAACCATATAAAGCTTTGTGGAGTTTGAAAACATGGTTTGGAAACTTGGGATTTTCAAAACCGGGGGGTTGCTCAACATACACCTCTTCTTCTATGTAGCCGTTTAAGAAGGCACTCTTGACATCCATTTGAAAAAGTTTGAAACCTTTGGATGCAGCAAAAGCCAAGAGTATCCTAATAGCCTCCAAACAAGCTATAGGAGCAAAAGTCTCCTCATAGTCTATCCCCTCCTTCTGACTATAGCCCTTCGCTACAAGCCTGGCCTTGTTTCTAACAACGTGGCCATCCTCTCCTTGCTTGTTTTTTAAAACCCATTTTGTCCCAATAGGCTTACAGTCTAGAGGAGGTGGAACTAAAACCCAAACCCGATTTTGCTCAAAATTTTCTAACTCCTCATGCATGGCATTGACCCAATCCGGATCCGTCAAAGCGTGTCCAACATCTTGGGGTTCAAAACTAGCAACAAAAGCAGAATGAGCAAAGTGAGAAATGTGCTGTGACCTGGACTGAGTGACACGTTCGTCAATGCCGCCGATCATCTGCTGAGGGGGGTGTTGGCGCTGAATGTGTCGTGGCGCCTCCCGAGTAGAAGTAGCCTACCCCTCAACAGCAGCTGGTGCCTCCCCGGGTACAAAAGGTACCGCTCGAGGTGGCAGATCCCACGGCCCCCAGGAAGAAGACGTGTTGGAGCCGTGAGTCGTCGTAGAAGCCGCTCTTTGCGGCACAGCAGGTGGAGGCGATGCTGGGTCACCCATGCCTTCAGCATCCTCGTCCTCATCATCAAAAAGAGGCTCACCAACCTCATGATCACCTGCACGCTCAAAACGAGAAGAAGGACAAACCATGGTCTCGTCGAAGGTGACATCGGATGTCTCCATGACTCGGTTAGTATCAAGGTTAAGTACACGATATGCACGAGTGTGAGTGCCATAACCCAAAAATACACCATCAAAAGAACGAGACTCAAATTTGTCCAGGTTGCCTTTCTTCAATATAAAACAGTGGCAACCGAAGACTCTAAAGTAACTCACCTTGGGCTGCCTACCAAAACGCAACTCATAAGAGGTCTTCTTCAAAAAGGCTCTCAAAAAAATACGATTGGAAATATAGCATGCAGTGTTCATAGCTTCGGCCTAATATCGCCTAGGTGTCCAATGCTCATCGAGCATCGTCCTGGCCATCTCAACAAGGGTCCGATTCTTCCTCTCTACAACACCATTTTGGGGCGGTGTGTAGGGGGAAGAAAACTGATGCTCCAAACCCAAAGAGTCACAAAACTTCTCAAAATCCAAATTTTTGAATTTGGAACCATTATCACTTCTAGTAGCTCGCATCGAGTTCATAGGGAACTCGTTCTGAAGACGCAAAATCAGATTGCGAGCAAAGGAGAAAGTCTCAGTCTTCTCAGTCAAAAAGAAGACCCACGAATATCTTGAAAAATCATCAACAACAACCAAAACATAACACTTCCCCCCAACCGAGGTCACCCGAGCCGGACCAACAAGGTCCATGTGCAAAAGCTCTCCAGGGTGCTGTGTCATGACCTGAGTCACTGGATGGTGGGGAGCGGCGACCATCTTTCCATGTCTACAAGAATGGCAAACAAGATCCTTCTCCATCGACAACTTGGGCAATCCTTGGATTAGGCCAAGTGAGCTAAGCCTTGCAAGCAAGTCGAAGCTCAAGTGTCCTAGTCTCCTATGCCACTTCCAAAGAACAGAGGAGGAAGGACCAGCCACAAGACAGCAGGAATTACCAAACCACTTTGAGAAATTCGCACGAAAGACTTTCCCAAAGGGCGAAATCAAACAAACAAGATTGCCCTGAGGATCTAAAATGCGACTGAGATTCGGTTTAAAACGAATCTCATAGTCATCATCAAAAAGTTGCAAAACAGAAAGAAGGTTAAAATGCAGGTTAGAAACAAGAGCAACATCGCGCAACACAAAGTGCTCATTAACCCGCACCGACCCACGAGACAACACCTTACCTTTACTATTGTCACCGAAGGTGATAAACTCCTTTCCGGCAACAGGGCTAAGACTGGAGAACCACTTGGCGTTTCCGGTCATGTGTCTCGAGCAACCGGAATCCACCAACCAAATGTCCTCCAATCATTTTACCTACATCAATAAAAAGACATAGGGTGAGCATACGGTCCAACACTGGGGCTAGTGAAGTAGGAAGAATACCAGTGTTGGGGCGGCTGCTCAAAAGAACGGTCAGTGTAAAAACCATTCCTAGCCTGCCTAAGGGGGTAGCGATCAACACGCACAGGAAAACGTGGTCCGCTAAGGAAAGAGCGTCCATCGCGATAGTCAAAACGCGGTAGAGGGAAATGCTCAACAAAACCTCCGCCATGGGGTCAGTATCCTGCAAAGTCAGGACCCCGTCGGGCACCTCCTCCCTGACGCCTAGGACCTTGAGGTGCTGCACCTCTAGGCCAAGCAGCTCTCCTCGGAGCTCTGCTCTGAACATTCGGCACATGTACATCATGGAAAGGATGGTACATGTCCGGATTGTTCATCTCCCTGGCACGACGCACCTCTCTCTTGCGCCTGAAGCAAAACTCACTCAAGTGTCCATCTCTCCCACAGTACTCACAATGGTACCTCACCACTCTCATAGGGGGTTGTTGGTGCTCACAGTTGTGGGTTTGGATCACTTTGCCCTTCTGTGGCATAAGCTCCTCCTGGATAGGTGGCATAGTGTTTTTGACACTCCTTAATGGATTCACTCTAAGAATGAGTCACATAAAATAATAAACTAGTGAAAGCACAAAAGAGTGTACGGGACACTACTAACTCCACTTAACGTCAAGTTGTCATCCCCAACATGAAGCTAGTAATGTAATTATATCAGAGCACTGGATTAAAAGATATATATTTACCCGCAAGTGCACAGATAAACATACCCGTTGTAGAGCATTTCACCCAAGCTAGTCTCAGGTATCGTTATTTATATTTAGCCTAGAGACTAATCAATTCAAGGTAGGATAGTATTGAAAGAACTTAACAACATTAATCATGGCACACACTTTAATAAGACTGATAACACACTGACTATTATGGACAGGAATCAGGTACAGAGTTGACAATATAATAGATAATTGATAAAGGATAATAGAGATCAGATCAATCATGGATAAACTTAGAACAGTACTGCCTAGCAAGATGATGATTAGAACAGGTATAAACAAGGAACATTCCTAAGTTACTCTAGTTACAAGTCGTAGCATACATTGATTAGTGCAATTATATTTAGCAATCATTGGCTAGGTCACATCATATTTATAATCAAGAGGCAACTCCATAGTTAAGGTATCAAGCATAGTAACCCCTAAACCATGAGTTAACTGAGCCATACCGAACACTATATTCTGGAGGTGGAATACAGAGGACTCAACAGGTCTGTCACACCCGTGATCTACCACTCTATCCAGAACATAGGACGTATTCATAGATAAATAGTGCATAGGCACCACGCCTACACAGCATTCATCACCCACCCGTTGTACTTTAAGATGAGCGCTCTACGAACATGAGTATAGACATAAAGATGAACTATCTATGCCAAATATATAATCAAAGCAAACTATAAGCATTATAACTAAGAATATAATCATTGATGTCTTAATCATATCAATTGTATTGCTATCTAGAACACAATAATGAACAATAAGGTGAATTAGATCATCGATAAGAACTAAAGTACGAACTAGAACATGAACTAGAACAAGATTATGAACTAGATGATGAACTAGATGATGAACATGAACTAGATGATGAACTAGAACATAAACAATGAAGAACAACGATGAACTAGAAGAGCAATTATGAAATAGATACATAATGTTAATACAAGAGAGAAGATCTTGGGTTTACCGAGCCTTCTCGTGACTAGATCAGGAATCCAAGCGAAGGTTGCCTCCTCTAATCCTATTCTATCTACTAATCTAGGTGGATGTAGTTCTAAAGCCTCCGATTGATCTCCTTCTGGTTGGTCTAACTCTGATGAATGAATTGCTTGAAAACCTATTCTCTGATTTCTGGATGCCCTGGAGAGGGGGGTCAGGGGCTGTTTATATAGCCCTGGGCAATGAATCGTGGCCCTTGGATCAAACCGACTTCACGTAGGGCTGAGATTGATCCTCAAAGGCGGTGGAAGTAGCTTGCAGAAGACGGAACCCAGCGGGCCTAGGGGGCGACCGGTCGGTCACCTGGTGGGACCGATCGGTCCCACCAGTCGGCCACTGGTGGTGATCTTTGTCGTGGTGTCCTCTTACGTCCCCTAGAGTCTTCTAGAAGTATCCCAACGTGGCGGTTGCGTTATCTCCCGTCGGTTTCCTTCTATGGGAAGCTATCGATGCTGATTTCCTGGTTTAGTCCCTGCAGAATCATAACTCACCAAAACTCATGGAATATTGTCAGTTGAAACCCTAAATCTTTGTTGGTGATCATATTTTTGCCCTTTTCATATTTATTTATCTCGTAATTATGATAGTTAACCAGTGTCAACAACTCCCCCAAGCTTACCTTTTGCTAGTCCCTTAGCAAATATTTATTTGATATTGTTACTATGCCTCCATATATAAAAAAATCTTCCTTGGTTTAGAGTTAATTATTCTGACTTTCTCATCTTACCTTTAACCATGGAGCTTTTGCCTTTACCTGGGTCTTTAAACAATTGAAAGATAGAACAATCAAGTTAAGCACTGTATCTCTAACTCTTTGATCAACCTTCAATCTGGAGTTTTTATATATTTTCAAAATAAAAATCAGAGATTCCTTTGTATGACACTCTCAAATCGCTCTTTTATATTTTATGATTCCTCACTGATACAATTTTCCTTCCTTCTATGGATGTATATCTGGAGCTTTAAGAAGTGAAAAGCATATCTTACTAAGTCAAAGTTCAAAGTTTAGGAAGAAAGATGTCATACTCATAGATCAAGACTTTAGAACATTTGAAATTTGTCATCTCTTGCTGGCATATTGCAATTAGAGGAACCATGGGCTATCATTCTTTTTTTCTCATACTTTTATCATAACTCTTTTCTTTTCTTTTTTTTCTTTGAGGTAGTCGGACACTTGTCCCTTTTTATTTCCTCCTTTTATATTTTTGCATAGCCCATGCCTCTAACACAATACTACTTCGGAAGAGTGAATCTTTTAATAAAACATTCTTGATCTTTAGAGCATGATAAATTTCTCAACCATAACTAAAAACTTAGAACAAAGCAAGTAGCCTTATCTCAAAATCATATTAATGGCTCTGGGTAGGAATTCATGTTATGTCATACAGGATCTCATCATGTGTTTTTAATCTTTTCAAAATGTAAATCTCCAGAACTCTAGTATCTCTAGGAATTAGATAAACAGCAGCTCAAACCTTTTTATATCATATCTCACAATTATCTAGACTTTTAGATCAAGCATTTGCCATCCATAGGTTTTAGATTCAGAGTTTATTCAGGTTTAAACATTTAAGTATTAAAAAGGCAGAGCAAATGTTCATCATTTAATACGAGCAAAATTAGGCTCCTATCCACCTAGACATTTAAATAATATCTTTATTTGGCTTTATAATAGTTATTTATCTTTTTAGGAATTCTTATATATTTATTTATTAACCTGATCTAACTAGATAGAACTAATAGTAATAGATAAAAAGCAACGTTACTTATCATAATAATTGAGGGTGCTCTCCCCCAAGCTGAATCTTGACTCATTCTTTCTCTCCTGAAGTCGAGTAGACCGATAATCATTTCTTGAGTCCTTCTCTTCTACTCTCCCTGCTGAATTCAAAGATAGACAACACAACTAGTGGAACTTGATTAAGCGTTAGTGATAAATGTTCCTCCATTTGTCCGGTTGTCTTAAAGCTCTTAAGATTATCTATGTTCTTTCTTTCCACTGAGCAGAGTTCAGCAGAATTTCTATAGTGTCTCTTTTCAGGTTTAAAGGTGAGCCTTCATGTGCTCACATATTTTTGTCTTTTTCTTTTTAGGGTGAGCCTTCATGTGCTCACATATTTTTGGTGTTTTAAATTTATTTATACAATGAAAAGTAGATAAAGATGCTTACGTGGATACATGGGGGTGCCTTCCCCTAAGCTGAATGTTGACATAGTCTCTTTGTAATGTAACAGACTGGCAGTGAACATGTCCTTCTTCTATTAAAGCTTTGATTGATGTTGATGGAGAATTCACTTGTTCGTCAGCTTATCTTGGTCTTTCAAATCCTGTGAAACTCAAATAGACAGCAAAACTTGTGGAACAGATTAAGCATTAGCGGTTGGCCACTCAAGCCTTAGATGTCCAGAATTTCAGTAAGATCTCTTCTCAATATTTTTATATTTTTATATATTTTTATAATGCAAGAGAAAATGCTACATGATATAATGCATAAGTAAATATGCATTTTTTTTATTATTATGCCTCCACAGAAAGTGTATACTCTCATGGGGCTTAGAGTTTCCATATTTTTATTTTGTTTTCTGATGCAAATATAATTGTTAAAAAAGTAAATATGATGCTAATAGTAAATGATCATGTTGATGCAGTGATAAATTTAGTGCTAATGATTTATGGATAAATACCGAGTTACCTTTCGGCGAGGATTCGACGTTTATAGTCCATCGAACAAGACTCCTTGTATGCTCTTTTATTCATCCTTGGGTGCATCAGCAGATCCTGAGGAGGACCTTGATGATTGCATGTCAGCAGAACTCTCTTTCTTTTTCCATACTTGCTTGACTGGTGGACTTCTCTCCTTTACTCCTTCATCCTTCGTTTCTTCTAATGGGATATCTTCACTTCTGGTAACTTCTCCTTCATAGTCAGCCCATCTATCCTTGATTTGTTGTCTCTTATTGTGTTGGGATGTGCGGCGTCTCCTCCTTGAGTGATTTTTCTTTCCCTGTACATTAGTGGCATAACTATTGAAGTAACAGCGTACCTTTTCTCTGAAGAACTAGAAGTGGATCTCTCCGGATCTCATGTAGATGATGGCGCCAGTGGTGTTGAGGAAGGGTCTTCCTAGGATGATGTGAACGTCATCTTCTTTTCCCATGTCTAGCACTAAGAAGTCAGTGGGAACATAGTGATCTTTAATTTGGATCATTACGTCCTTCACTACACCCTCCAGGAATCGATAGGTTTGGTCCGCCATCTGCAGCTGTACATATGTGGAATACATAGGTCTATTCTTATATAAATGTTCATAAGTTACCTTAGACATTATATTGACACTTGAGCCAATGTCGCAGAACGTCTTGTGGAATGTACTTCCTTCGATCTTGCAATCGATGGTGGGTACATGTTGACACTTACTAACGTCGTTACTAAGAATGGACCTTACGATCCATCCCCGGCAACGGCGCCAGAAATGCTTGTTGGTATTTCTTAGCGTAAGCAGAAGAATCCGCAAGCGCACGAAATTACCGTTGTAGCACTTCACCCGGTGGTATTCAGGGTATCGTATTTCCACGAGGAACGGAGGTATTTCTTCTATCTATTTCGTCCAAGGACAACACAAGGGTAGAGAAAGAGAGGGGAATAGAGACGGATCGCTAAAGCTTTACTGTCTAAAGATAGATAAACGTTACTTCTACTTGTTCACTTCGGGCACCGGCTTATACCTGGTCTGCCAGGTAACTCCGACCTTTGTGTAGCTCTACGCCGTAACCGAACGTGGGGAAAACTAAGGGCAAACAGGGCTGTCACCACCTGCCGCCGATCCCTCACCCGTGGATTACGAGGCAAACGAAGGTGAACCCTAGCCTAGACACCACGTCTACGCTATTGATCACTACTCTAGCGTTGCGCAGGAACCCCTCCAAATGATTCAGAGGTTCCTCTACTAGAGTATCCGCTACGAGAACGGACGATGAACCCGCAAACAAGAAGAGATAATGCTTATCTAATCAAAAGAACAATAATACTGTAGAAAACACGAACACTTACTATGTATGGATCCCGATGTGGGTACAAGGTAAGGGCTCGTCGAGGTACAAGCTCGGGGAGAGACCGACAAGCCCGGTACTTCCCCGCTCTCTTCCCTCACATCTCACTCTCCAACTCTAGAAAGCTACTAGGGCATAGCCCTAAGGAGTGGGGATCTACTCAAGAGAGAGGTGCTCTTCTATTCTTTTTTTTGTTGTACTTGAGAGGGGATCTAGGCCTTCTTAAATAGGCTAGGAGGGGGTGGAACCACTCCTAGACTAACAGTATGGCACTAATCTGCACGCGGAAACGTCTTAGGGAGGAGTCAACACACCGCCTCGCCAAGTTTGGGCCGAAACCGATGTTCTGGGGGGCGGGCGGTCGCCCCATGGTGGGCCCAAATCAGGCTGGGCTTTCACGAGCACGTGCGTCTCGTCGTTAGCTTTCTGTGGACGGGTGATGATCCCAAATCGGAGTTCGGATGAGCCCGTGGCGCCCATTTTACTGAAGCAAGGTCCTGCAGCCCGCGTAGGGTTTGGAGTTGGTTTGGGCCTTCACCACTTGGATTCTTTGTTGGGCATTTTGGCCTGTGTCTGAGGCCTGGATTGCATGGTAAGTGGGCCACTTGGTATTTGTGTTGCATAATTATGTTTTATGTATTATTTTCCATCCCTTTATATGCATTTCCACCGATGTATGCCTGCAGGCGAATAGTCACCAAAACTCATGGAATGTATTAGTGTAAAGCCCTATTCACTAGTCTTGGGAATATTTTTATATATTTTTATAATGAAGTTGGTGGTATAAAATATGAGTTAAGGACCACCAACAAGCTCCCCCACACTTAGCCCTTTGCTCGTCCTCGAGTAAAGATTAGGACTAAGATGGGTCATCTCTCTGATATGTAACCTGCATACAAGTTATTCCAAGCTTCACCTGCACTTATGAACTCTGAAGTGTCTACCATGATATCTTGGGTGATTGAAAGATGGAACAACATGGATTCAAATCCCCTTGCATCAATCAATTTAGAAACTTGGGTTTTCATTTAATTTTGAAAATGTAAACCATAGCTTAGCTCCTCAAATGATTCTCTCAAATCGCTCATTTATGTGTTTGGTTCCTCACCAAGGCATACCAAAGTGTTGCCTTCTTTCTTTCCTATTCCTAAAAAAGCTTTGTGGAGTTTGGGTAGGTAAAGATATGAAGACATACTTACTCTGCATATCTTGCTAAGTCAAATCTCGGATCCGAGGAGAAAGATGCCATACCCTTAGATCAAGAAGTGCAAGTGTGTGGAATATATATGTATATATATATATATTTTCTTTTGAACTCCTTTGTCATGCTTCTCTCTCCTTTTATAGAAACTTATGAAAATATGGGCTATCTTTATTTTTTTAGAGAGAGGCGGGCATCGAAGTACCCATTGTTTTCTCATTTGGACACTTGTCCATTTTTTTTCTGCTCTCTCTTTTTTTTAGAGAGAGGCGGACATCGAAGTACCCATTGTTTTCTCATTTGGACACTTGTCCATTTTTTTCTGCTCTCTCATTTTTTGGCACATGCTTCTTTGGCATGGCATCTTTTCATAGCCCATATTTTGCAAAAGCAAAAAGGAATTTTTTGGAGAGAGGTTCATAACACAAGTGATGGAGTTTTTATTTTGGTGGAATGGAAAGGCATGTTTTTGCGTAACTCTTAGTGCAAGAGTTAGCATTTTTTTATGTGGGTGTACGTGAATCTTGATCCTAGGGGCATGATAAGTTTCTCAACAAGGCATCAACAAGACTTGACAAAACTCAATGCAGTAGTAAGTTGCAAGTATATGGAGGTTTTAAAATCTAACACTAGATATGGCTTTGGTAGGAATTTTTCATATCATTGAGGAGCATGCTATTTGAACTTTGTTTTTTTTTTGTAAAATAAAGCCCAAGTTCATCACATGAAAGAGCAAGGTTCATTTTCATCCTGCTATATCTCAAATTTCAATTACTTAGATAGCATGGGGTCCCTATGAAAAGTTGTTCACAAGTTATAGGAATATTAGCAAGGAATAAAGAGTATGCAAATTTTATCAAAGGATAACTTGGAGATGACATGTCAAAAGTTGTCTTTTTAATTTGTTTAGTTTTAATCTTCAAAACATAGGAGATGTGAGGGTAGAGTTTTGCACAAACCATCGTTTGAAGATGAAGGAGTTTACGATGAGTTAGAAATGATTTGACCAACGCGGAAGTTAAGTCAATCCATTCTAAAACCTTTTACCTTGTCCTTCTCCATGTTGGGTTTCTCGATGTTGTGCAATGTGTTGGGGAGATCTCAATTGTGTGAAAGGTTATACTTGGGAGATCTCCCCCGCACTTATTCTTGTACCTATTTATTGAAACAAAACAAAAGAAACAACAAGAAAGGCTCTACCAGTTTGAAAACTGGGAAAGCTCAAATTTTTTATGAAAAACATTTTTTATTATTATTATTTTCAAAAAACTATTTTCATCATTTTTTTAATATATATATATATAAATAAATATAAAGATTTTTTTTATTTTATAGCTTAGCAAATCTGAGAAAATGATAAGAAAGTTCCCAATCCTTCATTCTTTTTGCCCTAAAATGATTAGAGACAATAATACCCGAAGGAAACTTTCATAATCATATCTCATTTTGCAAGCCATTATTATTTTTTTTATTATTTAGGAAAACTCTTTTTTTTATTAAAAAAAAGCAGAACTCAAACAAGGCTAAGATAAGTTTTGGTATAAAATGCTAGCCTTGGTTCATCTCCATTAAAAGTTGCCTTTATTGTTTATGAAAGTAATACTCATGGTTCATTAATCAAAAGTTCAACACCATGTTAAATTTTTGATCAAAGAAGGATATTTCAACCTAAGCACCATGCTTAATTCAAAAGATCCTATGGATGTACTGCATATGCCTATACAAATACACCCAAACTAGAGCGGCCGCCATAAACTACATAAGCATGAATTTGTACGTTCAAGTAACTCATGGAGACAAACATGAGTAAAACTTTTGATGTTTTCTTTATGCTCTCTTGCATCGTATGTACCCCTGTTCTTCTTGATCATGCCCTGAAAGTGTTAATAACCAGGAATACCCAAAGGTGCATACTAACTAGATAACATGATCTCTCTTTTTATTAAAAGAATTTTTTTTAATGATAGTAATAAAAGAAATATAAAGCTATTTTTTTAAATCATTATATAAATATTTTTTTTCTTTTTTTAGGATAATCCGGGGTATCTCCCGGTAGTGCTTAAGTTATAGTCTTAAGCTTGACCTTGGGAACTTCATCTTGCAGCCTACAGTGGTGGTGTAAATCCCAGTTCACCACCAAGTATTTGACATTAACACTCAAGCTGCAAGGTTAGCACCACCATGCATCTACGGGATTTGCAATGTTTGTGATAAACATAAGCATCCACAACCATTCTCTTAAAGAGTTTGACAACGAGAATCAAGAGAAGGTTGTGATCCTCGTAGAAGCATGTGGTTTGAAGCAAAACGAACTCTAGAGAACCTAAAAGTGAGCATGTGACATGAGGGATCTCAAAAGAGAAGTTATCATGCTCATTAACAGATTCTTGCTTGGTTTCTAGAGTTGTTGCTTCACACATGTCCATGGCATGAAAGTTTCCGCACTGGAAAGATCTATCATGAAAGACGAGCGTTGATACTTAACTGCTCTCGAGAACAACGTTATGATGGCCAGAGGGACATGGATTAAGCTCGAGCGAGGATGGTACTGGACGTATCGTTTCACAAGGATGAGATTGAAACTCAAATGAAACGCACGGAGCTATGCATTTTACCACCTCGCATCAGTTAGCGTTGGGCTGCTCCTTCGCCTTTGGATTTGCGGAACTAGCGATAGACTCGGCGGAAGTGATTGCTCCCAACTGTTCATCGGGGCCCCCACGGAATGGTTTCTCTATGGAAAGTTTTTCGAAAGGGTGGCCTAACAGAAGTTCGAATTCGAGGATGTCGTAGATATGAAAATCTAGGTGAACCACGTTTTCGTTTATTTCAAAAGGTACGGCCTTAGCAACTCCACAACGCTCCCAGAGAAACCCTGGCGGACCTTCAAAGAGTTTGTCGGTCGGGATTAGCGGAGTGTTACCCAAAAGAGATTCCGCTAAGAATTTTGACATGATATTTGTTCCGACCGATGGGTTGTGAAGAGCATCGACAATTGTTCCCCTAAATGTGCAAGATATGGTCGTGGAGGGTGAAAGAATCCGAATTACATCAGAATAACGTTTCACCTCCACTAACAATTCTTTTGATGGCTCTATTTTAGGGGACACTTCATATGTCGAGCATTTTTCGTACCTACGAAGGTTCGTGATTCTGTCATAATCCTTGAATTCAATTGCAAACTCCGAAGGATAAAGCATTATCGGTGTTTGCAGCTCGGGTGAGGGCTCAAAAGTCGAATCTATGTATGGCAAAGTTGTGGATTCGACTGATGAGGGCTCCTCAAAACTTGACATGCCCTTGTTTTGGAGAGGTTTTGGTTCTACAACGGGAGAAGTGTGCTTCTCTAGGAAGTTATCAAGGATTTTTCTCTGTTCCGTCATAGATTTGCTTGAAAACGACCCTCCAGCGGCCCTGTCAAGGACTGGGGCAGCATCTTCATCTAGACACGTAGAGAAGAGATGCAATTGCACGCTCTCGGGTAAAGACATGTCTGGGCTAGCGTGTAGTATCGTCAAATACCTGGCCCAGGCTGCGCCTATAGACTCCTCATCTTGCTCGAAATGGAGGATTTCCTTTGGTATAGAGGTGATACGGGATCTAGGGAAGAATGCAAGATAAACTTGTTTTTAAGTTCTTCCCAATCCCCATTCACACTTTCTACGACATTAGCGTACCATTGTTTCGCCTCCCCATTGAGGGAAGACGGAAACAATTTCCACATAATCGTTTCTTTTGTCATGCCTGGGATGCTTAGGCATGAGCAAATTTCCTCCAGATCTCATAAGTGGTTAAAAGAATCTTCATTATGAAAACCAGAGAAGTGTAGCGCCCAAACTATGGATGTCAAATTAGGGTGGAGTCCATCATTGGATGAAAGTTTTGGAGAAGGTTTTGGCTCGACGAACTCCCCTTTGAAGCGGACGGATTTTGAATTGGAGTGGTTGGCTTCATGATAGAAAAGGTAAAAAGAAAATATTTTTGGTTTTTATAAAAAAAAATACAGATACGAGGATGAACTAGGTTCGAAGAAAATAGCAACCGTTCACCGGCAACGGTGCCAGAAATGCTTGTTGACACTTACTAACGTCGTTACTAAGAATGGACCTTACGATCCATCCCCGACAACGGCGCTAGAAATGCTTGTTGGTATTTCTTAGCGTAAGCAGAAGAATCTGCAAGCGCACGGAATTACCGTTGTAGCACTTCACCCGGTGGTATTCAGGGTATCGTATTTCCACGAGGAACGGAGGTATTTCTTCTATCTAGTTCGTCCAAGGACAACACAAGGGTAGAGAAAGAGAGGGGAATAGAGACGGATCGCTAAAGCTTTACTGTCTAAAGATAGATAAACGTTACTTCTACTTGTTCACTTCGGGCACCGGCTTATACCTGGTCTGCCAGGTAACTCCGGCCTTTGTGTAGCTCTACGCCGTAACCGAACGTGGGGAAAACTAAGAGCAAACAGGGCTGTCACCACCTGCCGCCGATCCCTCACCCGTGGATTACGAGGCAAACGAAGGTGAACCCTAACCTAGACACCACGTCTACGCTATTGATCACTACTCTAGCGTTGCGCAGGAACCCCTCCAAATGATTCAGAGGTTCCTCTACTAGAGTATCCGCTACGAGAACGGACGACGAACCCGCAAACAAGAAGAGATAAAGCTTATCTAATCAAAAGAACAATAATACTGTAGAAACCACGAACACTTACTATGTATGGATCCCGATGTGGGTACAAGGTAAGGGCTCATCGAGGTACAAGCTCAGGGAGAGACCGACAAGCCCGGTACTTCCCTGCTCTCTTCCCTCACATCTCACTCTCCAACTCTAGAAAGCTACTAGGGCATAGCCCTAAGGAGTGGGGATCTACTCAAGAGAGAGGTGCTCTTCTATTCCTTTTGTGTGTTGTACTTGAGATGGGATCTAGGCCTTCTTAAATAGGCTAGAAGGGGGTGGAACCACTCCTAGACTAACAGTATGGCACTAATCTGCACGCGGAAACGTCTTAGGGAGGAGTCAACACACCGCCTCACCAAGTTTGGGCCGAAATCGATGTTCTGGGGGGGCGGTCGCCCCCCTAGGTCGGTCGCCCCATGGTGGGCCCAAATCGGGCTGGGCTTTCACGAGCACGTGCGTCTCGTCGTTAGCTTTCCGTGGACGGGTGGTGATCCCAAATTGGAGTTCGGATGAGCCCGTGGCGCCCATTTTACTGAAGCAAGGTCCTGCAGCCCGCGTAGGGTTTGGAGTTGGTTTGGGCCTTCACCACTTGGATTCTTTGTTGGGCATTTTGGCCTGTGTCTGAGGCCTGGATTGCATGGTAAGTGGGCCACTTGGTATTTGTGTTGCATAATGATGTTTTATTTATTATTTTCCATCTCTTTATATGCATTTCCACCGATGTATGCCTGCAGGCGACTAGTCACCAAAACTCATGGAATGTTTTAGTGTAAAGCCCTATTCACTAGTCTTGGGAATATTTTTATATATTTTTATAATGAAGTTGGTGGTATAAAATATGAGTTAAGGACCACCAACAGTACACCTGGGTCAGCTCTCTTGGCGAGGAATGGTGATGCAAGAAGGTGGTCGTATTCTGTTTGGGCAGAGTTGACCATCCATACTGTTTCTTGATGTGGTTGTATAGTCTTGTTCTTCCTTCTTCTGTTTCTATTCTTCTTCTTTGATGATGTGATGTTTGCATATTCGTAGGGCATCTGAGGGTGGACTTTGGTAGTAAGTGTACGGTTCTTGAAGCTGAAACTCTCTTTGTTGCCTGTGATTGTGAAACACATCTTGGCACTGTCCGTATAGATAATGGCTTTGGTTGAGCTTAGGAATGGGCGTCCAAGAATGATGGGTGCTCTTTTGTCTCCACCTGTTTCAACGATCATAAAGTCTGCACACACATACGAGCGTCCCACTCGTATACAGATGTCTCCTAGAATTCCCAATGGGTAGCATAGTGTCTGATCTGCAAGCTGCAAACACATGGTTGTATATAATAGAGGTGCACCATGTATGTGTTCGTATATTACCTTCGGCCTAATGTTGATGCTTGCTCCAAGGTCACAGACTGCTTCTTTAAAACTGTGAGGTCCAATATGAATTGGAATCACAGGTCTTCTTGGATCTCCTTTCTTTGGGGCAATGGAGTCATCCATCCATTCCCTCGAAGGTCTAGGTATGAGGTGTCCTGCATCAAAGATGTCTACAAGATTTGCAGTTTCTAACTCTTTTGGATTTCCGGGAATCTTACCGTTTTCAGTCACAGGGACTGAAGCTGCTAGCTGAGATAACTGAGATTCTATCATTTTATTAAAGCTATGCTGATTCTTCATGGCAGAAGTAAAGCTATCCATTCTAGTATTAATATTTTCGAGTAGTTTATCATTGGAAGCTATCTTCTTAGACATGTTATCAATGATTTTATTTTGATTAGATATCATCTCTCTCAAAGGTGGTTGGTTAAAAGTATTACCTTGGTAGTGTAACACCTAAAAATGTCTCAAAAACAAAATAGGTGAAAATGATTTAATTATGAATTTGTGAAGCATTTAACCTAGGGGTTAAATAATTTTTAGTGAATTAAAATAAATGTGGCAACATGTTTATGCACTCATGCCGATGCACTGGATTTATTTGAGTGACTGGTTTTTGCCAAAACTTGGTTTGAATTCAAATTCTCTTTGAAATGGTTTGAAAATGTGTTGAAAATAAATGGAAAAGAGTTCTTATACTTTTTTTCCCTCTCCTCGCTTTCGGCCCAAGCGGCCTGGCGGCCCAAGCCGCCGGTGCCCTCTCCCCTCCTTCTTTTTCCACAGCGGGCCGACCCTCCTCCCCTTTCCCTTTACCCGCGCGTCCTGCAGGCCGGCCCAGTCGGCGCCCGCTTGCAACCGCCGCGCCTTCTCTCCCTCTCTGTGGCTGACATCGCGGCCCCGCCCGTCAGCGTTCGCCTCCCCTCTCCTTCGCCCGCTCACAGCGTCCGTGCGCAACCACTGCTGCCGCACGCCCGCGCCGCCTGCACAACCGCGCGCGCCCGAGTCTTCTGCGCGTCGTGGGAGCATCCGCGCACCTCCCCTCTCGGCTTTTATCGCGAGCACCAGTCCCCGTTTCCCCTTTCCCCACTTCGTCACTCCCGCAACCGAGCAACCGCGCACCTGAGCTCCTCCGTGCCATTGCCGTCGCCCGCCGCCGTTGATCCGTCAAATCGACGCCGCTCCGGCCGCTGTGACCTCCCCCGAGCTCCGCCGCGCCTCGGTGAAGTTGCCGGACCTCTTCCCTTCCTTCCCTTTGCGTTTGGCTTCGCCCTAACCGCCGTGTGTGCTCGCAGCTCCGCCGCCGTCCGCCGCCGTTCGCCGTTCGTCGCCGTCCGAGCCTCCCAGTCCCTTCTTTCGGCGTGGTGAGAACCCCATGGCGATCCTCTCTCTCTCTGTCTCCTTGGTATGGCTCGGGGTGCCCCCTGCGCCCATGTCCGCGAGCCTCCGCGCGTCGGCCATGGCGGGACCGCGCGCGACGTTGCGCAGAGCGCCGCGACGCCGCGGCCGGTGCACGCCGTCGGATCGCCCCGCACGCGCGCACCCCTTGAGCTAATCCGTGCCATCTGTCTCTAATCCGGCAGCCGTAGGTCGCCGGTACCCCTTCGCCGGCCATCTTGCTAAAGAGCCCCTGGAGAAGCCGGGAACCAACCCGCGCTCCATCAAGCACTATTCCCTGTGCCTTGAAAAGCTTGCAACCAGGCCCCTGTATTTCTTTTGAATTGAGGCGCAGTCCAGCCGGCAGAGAATCCGTGTATTTCTTTTGAATTGAGGCGCAGTCCAGCCGACAGAGAATTTGATTTAAAATTTAGTTTAAATTCCGATTTAAATTCGAATTGATTTCAGTCTATTTACAGAATTGCCACTATACTAAAATGCTTATAAAATCCACGTTTTAGCTCCGTTTTGACCCGTTCAAGTTGCGTTAGGTTCATAATTTAGTTTCCTACCTGTTTATGCCTCTGTTAGTCGGAATAGATCTATTTAGTTTCAGAGTTTATGTTAATCTTGTTTAGGGCTCTAGAAACACCGTTTCGGCCGTATCTTTCGCATAGTAACTCCGTTTTCAGTGAACCAAAACTTGTTGTGATTGTAGAAATGCGTACTTCTGTTTTATCAAAGATTTATTTTTGTTTATTATTGTTTGGTGTACTGTTCTAATGATAGCCCTGTTTGCATTGTGTATGTATGCGTCTGGAATGCGTGGTGATGTTTTGTGTTCGAGTAGACGGTGAGTCGGTGTGGTACGACCAGGACCCCTCTTTCATCGACTAGCAGGAAGATCAGTCTTTCGACAACCAAGGCAAGTTAGCATGGGATCTCCTTGTTGCCTACTCACTTTAATATTAATTTATCCATTTACGCATGTGTCCAATTGAGCAACCTTAGAGACCCACTTAGCTTTGTTATCTGTGATGTTCTTGACTTCGTGGGAAATATGCATATGGGTAGAATGCTAGTGCTAACTGATTTATAACTGATCCAGTCCAATGATGAATTTGTTCTCGTGATGATATGTTGTTAAACGGTTAATAAAACTTGCTGTTAGCAAAAGCTGGGATTGACAGTGCTACCATGAGTGCTATATGGCTCTGGTTTTAGCTCAGTACACTGGACCTTTTCTAACTTGTTAGCGGTTACCCAGAAGGGCGCAAGAGGGGCTTGCCACTTTGGGTGTAGGGCTGCTCTTGTTCCTATGTGTATAGCTGCGATGGCCTTGTGCCATAGGAAAGGGGGGGTTACTACATCTGCCTGCCAAGGAAACCTAGCGGCCCTAACCTGTTAAACGAACCAGCGAAAGGCTTCATAGTGTGCCCCGCCGATCTACCTCGGAAGTGGATCAAGAGGTTGGCCGCCTCGGGCATATGGGTAACACGGCTTGTGGGTAAAGATGCACAACCTCTGCAGAATGTAAAACTGTTATAATAGTCGTGCTCACGATCACGAGCGGCCCGGGAAACTAGCAGAACTTTGATACCTGTATAACTGTTACTTTATGTTGTTGGTTACTTTACGATGTTATATTTATCTTTGTTGAACATATGGATCATGGGTTAAGGGTTAAGTACAATATTCATTTACCTTAATGCTAAAACTTTGCCAACTTAAAAGCTAACTGCAGTCAGACAGTGTCAGCCATTTGAGCCTCATGTAACCTATGTTAGCTTGCTAAGTATGTGGAGTACTTACGCTTGTTGTTTATCTTCTTTTTGGGCAAAATCCCGGATGGGTAACAGATGAAGGTGCAGTTGGTGATTTCCCAGAGGACTTCTAGGCTAGCTGTTTCCCCCAGTCAGCGTTCCCTGTGGAGTTGATCTTGTTAGCAGTTCAGTTGTCTTTTGTTTCGTTTGATGTAAGACTTGTGTTGATACTATCGTTATGTAATAAACAATGTGATGATGCCACTCTTTGTAATTTGTCTACTTATGTGTGTGATTGTTTCCTGGGCACACATGAGTATTCCACCTCAATTTTATCCTTAAAGTTGGGGTGTGATAAATTGGTATCAAAGCTTTGTTGACTGTAGGACGCGAGCCTAGCTAGGAAATGGCCGTTCTAACACCTTTTTGTTACCTGTTCATGCTTATTTTATTATCTTGTTACTTTATTAAAATTTATATGCTTCTTATTCTTATTCTATTATGTAAAACTAATTGTTTCCGCTTATCTTATCTTAATTTATAACGTCAGGATGCCTCGCGTGAAGACCCGCGCGTATCGTGCCCTTTTCATCGCTAGCACCAGCCAGCCTGCTCCCCCTGTGGTCCACATCCCCGACAGTGACGGTTCCTCCAGCTCCTCCAACACCGCCTTCATCGTGGAGGATGAAGAGTTGACCTCTACCCCGACTGTCTCTGAGGAGCTAGCAGCGCCACCACCGCCCCCTGCAGCAGTTCCTGAGTCTCCAGCTCCGGAAGTGCCCGCTCCGGAGGTGCCAGCTCCAGTGGAGCCTGTGCCTGAGGCGCCAGCTCCTGAGGTGCCAGCGCCTGAGGTCCCTGCTCCAGAGGCACCCGCTCCTGTGGCGCCTGTCGCTCCACCAGTCGTGGAGGCCCCTGCCGCTCCAGCAGCTCCTGCAGCACCGGCCTTCGTGCCAGTGTACCCGGTGGTGCACTCTCCCGCCGCTTCGTCTGCTTCAGCACCAACACCCCCTGCCTCTCCAGTAGTGCAGGTGGTGGGTGAAGACCTTGGATGGACTCGTCGCTTTATGTTCAAGAAGCCTGACGAGACAGCATACTATCATAGTATGCTGGTTCGTCTGCTGAATGAATACTACCCAGAGTTGGAGGCCAAGCTCCAGTATCACTGTGGCGAGTACACTCATCCTTTGGAGGCCACTTACTGGAAGTCCGACCTGATGGTTACAGGTTGGAATGATGTGGATCAAGCCCACGTCATAAAGTCGGTTCACAGGACTACCACCAAGCGTGGTGATGCTCTCGCAAGCATGGAGGACGCAGCGCAGGATGCTTTCCTGCATTACCGTGGTCTGCGCTTCCAGTCTATGAGGACTGACCGCTACCGCTACCTGCCCCACAGTGATATGGTGGGCTCGTGGCAAGCTCTGCTTCCACCTGTGGAGTACCCAGTTCTGGTCTCTACCGCCCAGCATGCCTATGAAGTACAGAGGAAGGCTGACAAGGTGCAGGATGACTTGCGCGCTTCACAGAAGGTGATGAGGCGTCTGGAGCGTGAAGTGGACCATCTTCGCGGTGAGCTGGGTCTTCCAGCTGTTTACAAGAAGTTCAGGGCCAACAATGCCCCCGGTGGAGCCCAGTAGTTTGCCTACCATGTTTAGTTATCTCGTTTAGGCACGTTGTTTAAATTTCAGTTTGTGTCTGGTGAACTTTTAGTGGATATGTTGCTTATGTTGGTGAACTATGTTTGATGGATCTTTGCTTGTGTATGGTGAAGTATGGGTTTTGTCTGTGCTTCTCCAAGTTTAAAACATATCCCTGTGGTGAATAAAGTTGTTTATCCCATATCTGTGTTGCTGTTTTCTGGAGCAGCCTGTGGTTATATCAGTATATCTCTTAATCCGTGATCCCAAAAATTATAAAATTTTTGTGGAAGTATCTAGACTGATGTATCTTTCAAACAAATCTGGAACCAAGTCTTTATCTGTTCGGATCTGAGAGTTATGCCTGTTTAAAGTTGGTGTTTCTGCGCTGTCTGTCACCCAGAACAGGTTCTGTTCAACGCTGTTTTCGACCCAGAATCTGGCCGTATCTGAAAAAGTGTTCTATATGAAAGTTGTAGCTGGTTTCTTAAGCTTTCGAACGGTGTCTGGTTCATCCCTGTTGGATTTATGTAGCTTGATTTATATCAGTTTTAGTGCGCTGCTATTGACAAGGACGTGTACAGAAATTTTCGGCAATGCTCATTTATGTTTTAAATATACTTTCTATGTTGGATATAATGGTCTAACTCTTGCGCATTTGTTGGTGAGCAGATGGCGGCAAGGGGTGGACGCGGAAGGGGCCGTGGCCATGGGCGTGGTGCTCCTGTGGACCCGCCACCGCCGCCGCCGCCAGTGACCATCGAGCAGCTGATGGGAATGCAAAATCAACTAATGCAAGCGATGATGAACCGCCTGGATCAGGCGCCAGCTGCAGCACCCCCACCTGTCCAAGTCAGAGACCGTCGAGGAGAGTTCCTAAAGGGCCACCCGCCTATTTTCACTCACGCCTCTGAACCTTTGGAGGCAGATGAGTGGCTTCGTGCAGTGGAAAAGCATCTGAACATCGCCCAGTACACCGATTATGAGAAGGTGCTCTACGCTTCTGGGCAACTGTAGGGAGCAACATAAGACTGGTGGGATGCGTTCATGTTCGGCCGTCCCTAAGATGCTCCAGTTGTTACATGGCAGGAGTTCAAGGAGAACTTCAGATCCTATCACATCCCTGATGGTCTCGTAGAGCTGAAGCAAGAGGAGTTCCGCTCCTTGAAGCAAGGGTCTATGTCAGTGGCGGAATACCGCGACAAGTTTGCCCAACTATCGCGCTATGCCCCACAGGATGTGGCCGAAGACAAAGACAAGCAGCGCCGTTTTCTGAAAGGTCTTTATGATGGGTTGCAGCTCCAACTTATGTCAAACCCCTATCCAAACTATCAGGCCCTGGTCGATAGGGCGATTGTTATTGACAACAAGAGGAAGGAGATGGAAGCAAAGAAGAGAAGCTTCCATGGTCAGTCTTCGGGGAGCAACACTCGTCCCCGGACCAACCCCCAGCAAGGCTATCCCCAAAGGAACCAAGGCCCCTCCAACCAGTGGAACAGGGGACAGCACCCCCAGGGCAACCAGAACCAGCAGCGCCCTACATACCAACAGCAGTCAGGTGGTCAGCGCTACCAGCAGCAGCCAGGAGGACAGAGGTACCAGCAACAGGGCAGCCAAGCCTCACGCCAGGGAGCCCCCAACTCCGCTCCCATGAAGAATGCAGCTCAGCCGAACCCCAATGCTTGCTACCGCTGCGGAGAGATAGGACACTATGCTCACCAGTGTCCCAAGAAGCAGAACCCCCAGGCCCCACAGAACCAGGCAGGAGGTCAGAAGCAGAATGCTCGCCCACCTCACACTGGGCGGGTGAACCATGTGGCTGCCGATAGTGCCCTGGATGCACCGGATGTTATTATGGGTACGTTCAGCATCAACTCAATCCCAGCAACCATACTTTTTGATTCTAGTGCTTCGCATTCCTTCATTTCTCAGTCATTTGTTAGAATGCATGGTGTGCCTTTGTGTGCAATGAAAGAAACAATCATAGTAAACTCACCAGGGGGTAGTATGCCTGCAAATTTTTGGAGCCCCACCTCTAGTGTCAACTTAAGGGGGGTAGAATTTAAAGTAAAGCCTATAGTGCTGAGGACAGCAGGCATAGATCTCATTTTGGGTATGGACTGGATGAAGCAACATGGGGCTATCATTCAGTGTCAAGAAAGATCAGTTGTTGTATCTACACCCAAGGGACACAGGATCTGTGTGGAAGTGGTGATGCAAGACCAGCCGACTGCCACCATAAACCAGATGGATGCTAGTGGCGCAGAGCAAGATTGGGTGGTGGACAAGTTCCCTGATGTCTTTTCGGATGATCTGCCAGGTATGCCACCTGATCGTGATGTTGAGTTCATTATTGAATTACTGCCTGGAACTGCACCAATAGCTAAAAGACCTTATAGAATGGGGGTAAATGAATTAGAAGAGCTTAAGAAGCAACTTAAGGAATTGCTAGAGAAGGGGTATATATGCCCCAGTGCTTCTCCTTGGGGAGCACCTGTGATCTTTATGGATAAGAAAGATGGTAGCCAGAGGATGTGTGTGGACTATAGGTCTTTAAATGAGGTTACCATTAAAAACAAATACCCTCTACCCCGGATAGACGATCTATTTGACCAGCTTAGAGGAGCATGTGTGTTCTCTAAAATAGATCTCAGATCTGGGTATCACCAGTTGAAAATCCGGAACTCAGACATTCCTAAGACTGCTTTCACAACGCGGTATGGATTGTATGAGTATACAGTTATGTCTTTTGGACTGACCAATGCCCCAGCCTACTTCATGTACCTGATGAATAAAGTGTTCATGGAGTATCTAGACAAGTTTGTGGTGGTGTTCATAGATGACATTCTAGTGTTCTCTAAAACAGAAGAGGAACATGCTGAACATCTGAGGATGGTTCTGCAGAAGTTGAGAGAGCATCAACTCTATGCCAAGAGGAGCAAGTGTGAATTTTGGTTGAAAGAAGTCTCTTTCTTGGGGCATGTTGTCTCTAACGGAGGGATATCCGTTGATCCTACCAAGGTGCAGGATGTGTTGGACTGGAACCCGCCAACCAATGCCAGTGAAATCCGAAGGTTTCTGGGTTTGGCCGAGTATTATAGGAGGTTCATTGAAGGATTCTCCAAGCTTGCAAAGCCTATGACTGCCTTGTTAGAAAAGAATGCTAAGTTTGTGTGGTCCGATAAATGCCAAGCAAACTTTGAAGAGTTAAAGATGAGATTAACCTCAGCACCAGTCCTAGTTCTGCCAGACTTGAACAAAAGCTTCTCCGTCTATTGTGACGCATCTCGTCTGGGACTTGGATGTGTTCTAATGCAAGAAGGAAGAGTAGTAGCCTATGCATCAAGACAGCTGAGAAAGCACAAGGTGAACTATCCAACTCATGATTTGGAGTTAGCAGCTGTTGTCCATGCTCTGAAAATATGGAGACATTATCTAGTTGGGCATAAGTGTGATGTGTACACAAATCATAAAAGTTTGAAGTACATATTTACTCAATCAGATCTGAATTTGAGGCAACGCCGTTGGCTAGAGTTGATCAAAGACTATGACCTGGAGGTACATTATCACCCAGGAAAGGCCAATGTCGTGGCCGATGCCTTGAGCAGAAAAACTTATGCAAATGGACTACAAGTGGAATACATGTCAGCAGAGTTAAGAGCTGAAATGACATATCTTAACCTATGCTTTGCCAACAATGTTGTGGAGATAACAGTTGAACCTACCTTGGAGAAAGAAATCCGTGAGGGTCAATTGAAAGATGAGAAATTGCAAGAGATAGCAGAGAACATAGTGCTTGGGAAGGCACCAGGTTTCAGGATGGATGATAATGGGACACTATGGTTTGGAAAAAGGATATGTGTGCCTGAAGTGAAAGCTATCCGTGATGCCATCTTGCGAGATGCGCATGAATCTGCCTACTCCATACATCCCGGCAGTACCAAAATGTACTTAGATCTGAAGGAAAAGTACTGGTGGTATGGATTGAAGCGAGATGTAGCAGAATATGTGGCCCTATGTGACACCTGTCAGAAGGTCAAAGCTGAATATCAAAGACCAGCAGGATTGTTACAGCCTATGCAGATACCCGAGTGGAAATGGGAAGAAGTGGGAATGGACTTCATCACTGGTTTACCCCGCACACAGAGAGGCTATGACTCTATTTGGGTAATCGTCGACCGCCTCACTAAGGTCGCTCACTTCCTACCAGTAAAGACCACTTATACCGGGGCAAGGTTAGCAGAACTGTACATGGAGAGAATTGTTTCTCTACATGGTGTTCCAAAGAAAATAGTGTCCGATAGAGGGACACAGTTCACTTCTCATTTTTGGCATCAGGTACACCAATCGTTGGGAACTAAGCTGAATTTCAGTTCTGCATATCACCCACAAACAGATGGGCAGACTGAAAGGATAAATCAGATCTTGGAGGATATGTTGAGGGCATGTGCACTTCAGCACGGGGCTAGTTGGGATAAAAGCCTGCCATATGCTGAATTCTCCTACAACAACAGTCACCAGAAGAGTCTGAAAATGGCTCCTTTCGAAGCTTTGTATGGGCGTAAGTGTAGAACTCCCTTGTTCTGGAATCAGATAGGAGAAACTCAAGTGTTTGGACCGGATGTTCTTAGAAATGCTGAAGAACAAGTAAGAATGATCCGGGATAACCTGAGGATAGCTCAGTCCCGACAAAAGAGTTATGCGGATACTCGCAGGAGGGACTTAGTGTTCAAAGTGGGAGACTATGTGTATTTGAAAGTGTCACCCATGAGAAGCGTAAAGAGGTTCAACATGAAAGGAAAGCTGGCACCCAGATACATAGGTCCTTTCCGGATTTTGGCCAGACGTGGAGAAGTGGCATATCAGCTTGAGTTACCTGAGAGTCTGTCAGGCGTTCATGATGTGTTCCATGTCTCTCAGCTAAAGAAATGTCTGAGGGTGCCTGAAGAGCAAGTTCCCCTGGAAGAGATCAAGGTAGGAGAAGATCTCACTTATGAAGAGTACCCTGTCAAGATCTTAGAGACAGTAGAAAGAGTTACCAGGAGCCGAGTTATCAATATGTGCAAGGTTCAGTGGAACAAATATACAGAAGAAGAGGCTACCTGGGAAAGAGAAGAAGACCTTCGGAAATCCTATCCGCAGTTGTTTGAGTAAGCTCCAGTCGAATCTCGAGGACGTGATTCATCTTAAGGGGGGTAGAGTTGTAACACCCTAAAAATTTCTCCAAAACAAAATAGGTGAAAATGATTTAATTATGAATTTGTGAAGCATTTAACCTAGGGGTTAAATAATTTTTAGTGAATTAAAATAAATGTGGCAACATGTTTATGCACTCATGCCGATGCACTGGATTTATTTGAGTGACTGGTTTTTGCCAAAACTTGGTTTGAATTCAAATTCTCTTTGAAATGGTTTGAAAATGTGTTGAAAATAAATGGAAAAGAGTTCTTATTCTTTTTTCCCTCTCCTCGCTTTCGGCCCAAGCCGCCGGCACCCTCTCCCCTCCTTCTTTTTCCGCAGCGGGCCGACCCTCCTCCCCTTTCCCTTCACCCGCGCGGCCCGCAGGCCGGCCCAGTCGGCGCCCGCTTGCAACCGCCGCGCCTTCTCTCCCTCTCTGTGGCTGACGTCACGGCCCCTCCCATCAGCGTCCGCATCCCCTCTCCTTCGCCCGCTCGCAGCATCCGTGCGCAACCGCCGCTGCCGCACGCCCGCGCCGCCTGCACAACCGCGCGCACCCGAGTCTTCCGCGCGTCGTGGGAGCGTCCGCGCACCTCCCCTCTTGGCTTTTATCGCGAGCACCAGTCCCCGTTTCCCCTTTCCCCACTTCGTCACTCCCGCAACCGAGCAACCGCGCACCTGAGCTCCTCCGCGCCATTGCCGTCGCCCGCCGCCGCTGATCCGTCAAATCGACGCCGCTCCGGCCGCTGCGACCTCCCTCGAGCTCCGCCGCGCCTCGGTGAAGTTGCCGGACCTCTTTCCTTCCTTCCCTTTGCGTTCGGCTTCGCCCTAACCGCCGTGTGTGCTCGCAGCTCCGCCGCCGTCCGCCACCGTTCGCCGTTCATCGCCGTCCGAGCCTCCCAGTCCCTTCTTCCGGCGTGGTGAGAACCCCATGGCGATCCTCTCTCTCTCTGACTCCTTGGTATGGCTCGGGGTGCCCCCTGCGCCCATGTCCGCGAGCCTCCGCGCGTCGGCCATGGCGGGACCGCGCGCGACGTCGCGCAGAGCGTCGCGACGCCGCGGCCGGTGCACGCTGTCGGCTCGCCCCGCACGCGCGCACCCCTTGAGCTAATTCGTGCCATCCGTCTCTGATCCGGCGGCCGTGGATCGCCGGTACCCCTTCGTCGGCCATCTTGCTAAAGAGCCCCTGGAGAAGTCGGGAACCAACCCGCGCTCCATCAAGCACTATTCCCTGTGCCTTGAAAAGCTTGCAACCAGGCCCCTGTATTTCTTTTGAATTGAGGCGCAGTCCGGCCGGCAGAGAATTTGATTTAAAATTCAGTTTAAATTCTGATTTAAATTCGAATTGATTTCAGTCTATTTACAGAATTGCCACTACACTAAAATGCTTATAAAATCCACGTTTTAGCTTCGTTTTGACCCGTTCAAGTTGCGTTAGGTTCGTAATTTAGTTTCCTACCTGTTTATGCCTTTGTTAGTCGGCGTAGATCTGTTTAGTTTCAGAGTTTATGTTAATCTTGTTTAGGGCTCTAGAAACACCGTTTCGGCCGTATCTTTCGCATAGTAACTCCGTTTTCGGTGAACCAAAACATGTTGTGATCGTAGAAATGCGTACTTCAGTTTTATCAAAGATTTATTTCTGTTTATTACTGTTTGGTGTACTGTTCTAATGATAGCCCTGTTTGCATTGTGTATGTATGCACCTGGAATGCGTGGTGATGTTTTGTGTTCGAGTAGACGGTGAGTCGGTGTGGTACGACCAGGACCCCTCTTTCAGCGACCAGCAGGAAGATCAGTCTTTCGACAACTAAGGCAAGTTAGCATGGGATCTCCTTGTTGCCTACTCACTTTAATATTAATTTACCCATTTACGCATGTGTCCAATTGAGCAACCTTAGAGACCCACTTAGCTTTGTTATCTGTGATGTTCTTGACTCCGTGGGAAATATGCATATGGGTAGAATGCTAGTGCTAACTGATTTATAACTGATCCAGTCCAATGATGAATTTGTTCTCTTGATGATATGTTGTTAAACGGTTAATAAAACTTGCTGTTAGCAAAAGCTGGGATTGACAGTGCTACCATGAGTGCTATATGGCTCTGGTTTTAGCTCAGTACACTAGACCTTTTCTAACTTGTTAGCGGTAACCCGGAAGGGCGCAAGAGGGGCTTGCC
This sequence comes from Coix lacryma-jobi var. lacryma-jobi, assembly GCA_009763385.1. Taxonomy (NCBI): domain Eukaryota; kingdom Viridiplantae; phylum Streptophyta; class Magnoliopsida; order Poales; family Poaceae; genus Coix; species Coix lacryma-jobi. Next base: position 69,235,931 of record CM019827.1, read on the forward strand.
ACTTTGGGTGTAGGGCTACTCCTGTTCCTATGTGTATAGCTGCGATGGCCTTGTGCCATAGGAAAGGGGGTTACTACATCTGCCTGCCAAGGAAACCTAGCGGCCCTAACCTGTTAGACGAACCAGCGAAAGGCTTCATAGTTTGCCCCGCCGATCTACCTCGGAAGTGGATCAAGAGGTTGGCCACCTCGGGCATATGGGTAACACGGCTTGTGGGTAAAGATGCACAACCTCTGCATAGTGTAAAACTGTTATAACAGCCGTGCTCACGGTCACGAGCGGCCCAGGAAACTAGCAGAACTTTGATACCTGTATAACTGTTACTTTATGTTGTTGGTTACTTTACGATGTTATATTTATCTTTGTTGAACATATGGATCATGGGTTAAGGGTTAAGTACAATATTCGTTTACCTTAATGCTAAAACTTTGCCAACTTAAAAGCTAACTGCAGTCAGACAGTGTCAGCCGTTTGAGCCTCATGAACCCTATGTTAGCTTGCTAAGTACGTGGAGTACTTACGCTTGTTGTTTATCTTCTTTTTGGGCAAAATCTCGGATGGGTAACAGATGAAGGTGCAGTTGGTGATTTCCCAGAGGACTTTTAGGCTAGCTGTTTCCCCCAGTCAGCGTTCCCTGTGGAGTTGATCTTGTTAGCAGTTCAGTTGTCTTTTGTTTTGTTTGATGTAAGACTTGTGTTGATACTATCGTTATGTAATAAACAATGTGATGATGCCACTCTTTGTAATTTGTCTACTGTCAGTGTTTGTTAACTGGCAACTAGTCTTGAGATTACTCAGGACTATTTGTTCGGTGGGGATCGGTGTTCGTAGGACCCGGCGATTACACAAAGACAGCAATTTATACTAGTTCAGGCCGCTAAATAGAGTAATACCCTACGTCCAGTGCGGCGTGTGCCTTTGTGTATGATTATGATTGAAAGTTTTGTTGTCTAGGACCGATGCCTGGTTCCCCTTATATATCCGGGTGATCCATGGCTCAGTCCGAGTCCTAGCCGGTTACAGAGGAAGAGTCCTATTCTATTTACAAGACTTCCCTATACAACTCGGCTAAGTTACAAGTCGGAGTCCTAATACAAGTACTCTACGTGACAAGTCTTTGGATCTCCTGCGCCGTCCGGGATTAGTTGGAGTAATCATCTTCGGATGATATCTCTGACATCCTGGTCCGTCAAGCCCCCGAGCTCTTCATCATTTCTTCACGATGTTATCTTCCGGCTTCTCCTTGAGAATCTCCGAGTAATGTCTTGAGAAATCCTGAAGTGCTCTGAAAACTTACTGAAAATCTTATGGTGTGCGCTTTTTTTTAAAAAAAGCGCACCCATAGGGTGTAGCCCCCGAGCCTCTTGTTATTTATAATAACATTGAGGATCTGTTGAACCTTTTCCAAGTTATCCTTGAAATAAGAAAAAACTTTTCCTTAATGGATAGTACCCTGCAGCCCCCGAGCCTAAGATCCGGGTACTATAGTAGTCGGTCTTTAGGATCTGTATAACCAAATGTTTGGGTAATCCATTTAAGGTTTGAAGGACTCGGAATATGTCACCAATTCATTGTTTAAACCATCCGATTAATAGATGTCCAGCTTCAGGTGGGTAATGTTTTCAACAAACATCCCATATCACCCCCCACTGGATAAATATTCTCAGAGGTCAACAATAATTGACTGGTGACTGTCCCAACTGTACACAATAATGATATTTTGTCGTTTTCTTCAACTGTAGACTTTGTCGCTTGTGCCTTGAAGTGCATGCAGGAATCTAGCCTGTTACTCACGCTGAGCTTCACATGCACCACAGTATAGCGTGAATTATTGGTGCCGCATTCATTCTTGAGGCTGAACCAGGTCTATAGACCACGATGAAGCCACCTATAAATACCCTGCCTGGGAAGCAAAGGAACTCATATCCATTGCAGTGTAGAACTTGCCTTAGTCCCATGAGTATTGTAGTAGCGGAGATGGACGAGCCCCCGGGTTTCATCCTTCTATAGAATAGATGAAGTGCCCAAAAGAACTCTTGTGAAGGGACCCTCCCGTTAGGGTGGTTTCCAAGTGGTCGCGAGCAAAAGAGTATAGAGCGGCGCCTAGAAGAACTCTTGTGACTACCATTTGTGAATAACCTTGTAGTCACAGGTTGTCAAAAGGGCGGCGAGGGTGATGGTCTTGCCCGTAGCTCCTTGAGCATTGGGGTGTGCCAGAGACCCACCTTGGGATGCACTGAAAAGGCTCGTGTCTACCCAAGGTTCTATGCCTGCATTACTGCGTCTCACTGAACCCGGTCCTTGGTGCAGTTTGCATCAAGGCTATGTGCCTTGAATTTGCTAGAGTAGCATTGTACACCTTGATTCAACGTCTGTTGAAAGTTGCTATATTCTCAAAATGCTTCCATGTACTTCTGTTGTAATTCCGAGTAGTGATAATAAGAATCCGGGTACTTGGAATAATTTCCGAGTCCTCTGTCCTTTTATCCGAGTACTATGTGTCTTTGCATATTGAGAAAAATTTGTCTGTGTACCGCTTCTGCCCTTTGCTCCTGACTTCTTTTGACACGTGTTGCCCGTCCATTAGGGTTTATAACATTGTCGTCACGCCATCAGTGAAAAAGACGAACGGTTACCCGGACAGATCTATAATAAGCCGCCGGCGGTCACTGCTTTTCTCACGCCGCCATCAAGCTCTTGCCTTCAATCTCCCAATCTCCAGCCTTCTTGCTAGTTGATGCGTAGGAAATCCCTGGTCTCCCAAGAGGCAGCCTAAATCCCAGATCACCATAACCGGGAAGCCAAAACACCCGAATCCTCCAACAGAGGTCTTGGCATGGAAGCAGCCGGACACAACCGAAACGGAGCTGGCGTTTTTGGCGCAGCAAGGGTACCTGAGAGCTCAAGCGCTTGATGGCTGGAGGGTGCCTTTTGATCACCGAACCCCCGCCCCCAACACCACTGAAATAGTCATGTTCAAGGCTATGGTGGAGCGGGGTTTGGGGTTGCCTGCTTCTGATTTCTTCCGCGGGCTCCTCCATTATTACGGTTTGACTTTGAATCACATAACTCCCAATACAGTGCTTCATATATCCATATTTGTTCACCTCTGTGAGGCCTTCTTGGGGATATGTCCCAATTTCTCCCTCTTCCGTTACTTTTTCTGGTTCAAGTGTCAGCCTAGTGACGCTAGAACCGAAGTAGTCGGAGGGGCTAGCCTTCAGGTTAAGCAGGAAGTAGCCCATAAATACATATCTGTAGAGTTATCAGAGACTGTCAAGGACTGGGCATCCGGGTGGTTTTATATAGCTAATCCACCTCCGGCTCTGCTTCGTCATGATTGGTGGCCACCTCAGAAGACTCAGGCGTGGAAGGAGAAGTTAACTGATGAGGAACTCGCCACCATCGAGTCTCTCTTGCTTCATATAGAGGTGTTGAAGAGCGCTGGGTTATCTGGGTACAACATTGTCCAAGACTTCATTGCCCGGCGCATCCATCCTCTGCAACAGCGGGCGAACTTTGGGTTCGAGTTCTTAGGAATGAATGACCCAAGTCGTCACGTTGAGGACCCTCTATCAAATCTTGAGGTGTTGAACCGGGTGAACCGGCTACTAAAAAGCCGTGGACACCTAGCTCCCATCACGGCCACCTTTTCTCATATCAATCCTCCTCCGTGGGTTAGTTTTTTAGCTTATCTAGTCATTAGTTTTCTCTATAGGAATCCTTCTGACTTGTTGATATGCTTCTTTGATATAGGGTCAGGGCAGAGATAACAATGTCTACCCTCCTCTGCCTCCACCAGCTCAGGAAGGCGGAGGTATAGCTCTGGAAGGACCCATCCAGAGTGAAGATCTACCAAGTAAACAAAGCTCTTCTGCTGATCTAGATTGGCTAGACTCAGACTCAACTGATTCTGACGTCATGATCATAGATCCTGATGCGGGGAGTAGTCGGAAACGGTCACCGACTCCTCAGATGGATACCAGAGCCTCCATTCAGAAGAAGGCTCGCACCAGTAATCACCGTGTTTGTCGTAAAGTTTCTTTACCGCAAGAATTGTACAAAAAATACTACAAGCCGAGTAATCCTGGTAAGGGAAAGCCTGAGTACTTTGTAGTTATATCTTTTGTTGTTGATCTCTGTGTCTCATATACCATGTGATATTAGGTACCGAAACAGAGCAGGGTGCTGCCGGGAGCGGAGCTGGTGGCAAATCTTCTGACCTGCCGCCACCATTGAAAGTGCCCAAGACTTTTAAGTTCACAAAGTAAGTTATGTCCCTTCGCTTTATAATAAAGTTTGAGTACTGTATGTAGTGAAACTGATGTTCCTCCTATCTTTCAGGAAAGTGAAACCGGCTGCTGCACCCACTGGTGCTACACCAGATCCTGTTATCGCAGAGGAACCAGAAGTTCCCGCGAAGGATGACTCCGAGGTGCCACCTACCTTTAGTCAGGTAGATGTGCTACCTGAATCTTCTCTTCCTGAGACCGCGCCTAATACCGCTCCTGACGCTGCGCCTAATACTCAGGTTGGTTGGCCGTACTCCATTTTCCGTTCCCAGGGACAATTGGAGTTTGGTCGAGCTTTGAGTGACTGGTTTTTCCGTACTCGACAGCCGCATGAACCAACTCTTGAGATGGTTGTGGCACAGATCCAGACAGAATCTTCAGCTCGCCAAGGAGGAGGTTCACAAGATGCGCCCGAGTCCTCTCGCCAAGGCGCATCCTTGGATGTCTTCGGGTACGATCAAGACCTCACTTGGCTGAAGGAGCTGAGTGAGCAGTTAAAGTCGCCATATGACGCGCTTCAGCAATTCATTGAGGTAAGGAATCCCGATTCTTCCTTAGTATCATGTAAACTCATCCGAGTACTTATAATATACTCGTGTTTGCAGGCTTTTGACTTCAAAGTCCGAGACCAAGTTACCCGGATCCGGCGGGAGACAGCTCGTGAAGTTGAGAAGTTCAAAGAATATATTGCTGAAAATCAAATCCGGCAAAAGCTTGCTACCCAGGTGCTCCATAATAAAATTAATGAACTCCAGAGTAACCTTGAGTCTGTTGCAGCCGAGCGAGATGCTGCAAATGACAGGGAGATCCAGCTAATTTCCGAAGCCGCGTCCGCTGAGCAGAAGTTCAAAGAGTTGAAGAAGTCTGCCAAGAAGCAGCTAGAAGGTACTCATGAAATCCGAGTACTTAGTCTTCTGTTATAGAAGTAACCCAATCTCATGGTTTTTGATTTGAACTTGCACAGATGCAAATAATAAGGCTTCAGGATGGCAGAACGCCTTCAACCGCAAGGAGGCGGAACTTGAAGAGGTATTTGCTAATGCGCAAAGTACTCTTTGAGAAGCCAAATTGATCCGTGAGGGTGCTGACCGGGATCTCCTGCAGGCTTTGAAGTCTACACGGGAATTGGAGCAAGCCGTGGAGCCTCTTCTCAGGATGATACCGGCGCCCGAAGGAGTGGAGGAGTCCTTAATTGAGCGAGCTAAAGCTGCCCCAAAGCGATTGGCTCAATATATAAAAGAGATGTCATTCTCCGTCGTCCAAGGGTTGATGGCTACCCTTCGTCTGCATATGCCGTCTTTTGATCTCGGCACTTTGATGACTCTTCCTGAGGGTAAGAGTGATGAAGATCATGCGGCGATGCAGGAGGAGGTGAAGGCCACGGCGGAGGAGTACTCAGAAATTCTAGAACTTATGTAGTAGACTCCTCGCTCTCTTGAGCGCCACCTTGTAATCTCCTGTATACAATTTATATGTAATAAAATATATATATTACTTTTGATATGAGTCCAACTCCAAATTGCGACAAGACAGTTCTTGACAATGGGTTGTATGTTGTTTATGGTGGATGTACGACCAGGCATCTGATTAGACGAGTCTATCCGGGTGCTTTCTAGCACATTAGTTGGGTCATATGACTCTGTTTCTCTATCTTAGTTGTAGAGAACGTTAGTCATGCCCGAGTACTACTCTTAGTACCCTTGTTCAAGGGATAATTTCGATCAAGCACCTCTTAAAGGATCATTACTTAGATTCTTTCTGGGTGAATCGTATCCTCTTGAGGATCGCAGCTTGAGTGCGAAGGTTGTTGGACCTCTGTCCGGGATTTGTGTAACAAGGTGGGTACTTGTCCCGACTTGTTACGCCTTATAGAAACCAGTCTCCACTATAGTGGATTCCGTATTTACTATAGGCTGATAGCCGGGTTTTTAAGCTGTACTATCATATGAGTTGTATTGAGCTCGAAGCTCGTAACTCGAGTTTGGTTTCTGCTGAACCAATCTATCCGAGTAGTTAATACTAGTCGGAGATAGAGTCTTGCTTCTGCAAGGACTCGGTAAATGACTGAATAGTCAAGTATAGTCTGAATAAATTGCAAAGTGTCTAATGAACTTCAAACTTTATTAATATCCGACTAATGATTACAATGGCCCTGAGTCTGATATGTAGCGCAGTCCTTAAGTAGGAATTTCTTCAGATGCTCTATATTCCATGAATTTGGCAGTGGAGATCCATCTTCAGTGACTAGCTCAAATGACCCGGGTCTTGTTACTTTGGATACGATATAAGGACCCTCCCATGGACTCATGAGCTTGTGGCGTCTTGTAGTGTTCTGAATCTTCTTCAGTACCATGTCTCCCACTTGGAAAGTATGGTGATGGACGTTTTTATCATAGTAGCGCCTCATCCCTTGAAGGTATCTTGCAGATTGAAACAGTGCGGTCAGTCTGGCTTCCTCGATGCTGTCGACTTCTAACCGCCTGCTATCATCGGCTCCTCCTTCATTGTACTGCTCTATCCGTGGGGATTTCCAGATTAAGTCAGCCGGGAGGATTGCTTCAGTGCCATATACCAGAAAGAAAGGAGTATGGCCTGTTGCCCGACTGCGTTGTGTTCGTAGCCCCCAGACAACCTTAGGCAATTCTTCAACCCACTTGCCACCGTGATCCTTGAGAAGGTCAAAAAGTCTTGGCTTCAACCCTGCGAGGATCAAGGCGTTGGCTCATTCTACTTGGCCATTGGACTGTGGATGGGCTACTGAGGCATAGTCTATCCTGATGCCGCAGTCACTAGCCCATGTCTTGAATTCAATTGCCGTGAAAGGGGACCCAAGATCCGTGATGATTCTGTGCGGCATTCCAAACCGGTGAAAGATGCTCTGCATGAATTGTACTGATTTGGAGGCGTTGAATTTGACTAGAGGCATGTACTCAATCCACTTTGTGAATTTGTCGATCGCGACGTATAAGTACTCAAATCCGCCTGGAGCACGCTTGAGAGGACCCACCATATCAAGTCCCCAACATGAGAAAGGCCATGACGGAGGAATACAGATTAGCTCATGTGCGGGTACATGCTGTTGCTTGGCGAAGAATTGGCATGATTGACAGCGGCGGACTATGTCTTCTGCATCTTTCAAGGCAGAAGGCCAGTAATATCCCGACCTGAAGATTTTTCCGACTAGTGTCCTTGAAGCTGCGTGATTGCCACAGCATCCAGAGTGGACTTCATTCAGGATTTCTCTGCCTTCTTCTGGTGTAATACACTTGAGGAGGACTCCTGATGAAGCACCACGTCTGTATAACTTATCCCCAACTAGAACATAATTCTTGCTATGCCTGGTGACTTGCTCTGCTTCAGTCTTGTCACTCGGGAGTTTATGCTCCTTGAAGTAGTCAATGAATACTTGTGTCCAGTCGGGTGATAGGGATAAAACCTGGTTGGAAGGCAATTCTTCAAGCTCTTCCGTTTCTCTGATTGATGGCTTGGACAGCTCATGCACAAAGGTACCGCTAGGGACTTGTGCTCTGTCAGAACCCAATTTAGCGAGGATATCTGCTGCTACATTGAGGTCCCGGGTAATGTGAATGAGTTCTAGCCCTGCGAAGTGCTTCTCTAGCTTGCGGACTTCAGCGCAATAGGCGTTCATTGTCTCCTTGGTACAATCCCAATCTTTATTAACTTGGTGAATGACCACAGAGGAATCGCCGTAGACTAGTAATCTCTTGATGCCCAGGGTAGCTGCTAATTTGAGTCCATGAAGTAATGCTTCGTATTCTGCTTCATTGTTGGTAGCCGGCCACAATATTTGCAGAACGTATTTGAGCTGTTCTCCTGTAGGTGATACGAGGAGGACCCCGGCTCCTGCTCCCCCGAGTTTTAAGGACCCATCAAAGTACATCTTCCAGTGATCGGGGATGGCGCTGTCTTGAAGCTACTGTATCTCTGTCCACTCGGCGACAGAATCAGCCAGAGCTTGTGATTTGATGGCTTTCCTGGGAGTGAACTTAATGTTGAGCGCGCCCAGTTCAACTGCCCACTTAGATATTCTGCCAGTAGCATCACGATTGTGAAGGATTTCTCCTAAAGGAAAATCCGTGACTACCGTGATCTCATGAGCGTCGAAATAGTGTCGCAGCTTTCTCGAGGATATGAGTAGGGCATAAAGCAGTTTCTGCACATGTGGGTATCTGGCTTTGGAGTCAGAGAGTACCTCACTAATGTAGTAAACTGGTTGTTGAGTACCATATATGTGCTTGTCATCCTTGCGCTCCACCACGATAGCTGTGCTCACGACGTGTGTGGTAGCAGCAATGTACAACAACATTGGTTCCTTGGGCTCTGGTGGTGTTAGTATCGGGGAGTTGGTGAGGTAAGCTTTGAGCTGTTCAAAAGCTTTGTCTGCTTCCTCTGTCCACTGAAACTTGTCGCCAACCTTAAGTAACTTGAAGAAAGGTAGTCCCTTTTCTCCTAAGCGTGAGATAAACCGGTTTAGTGCAGCCATGCACCCGGTTAACTTCTGGACGTCTCTGACTGAGGCAGGTGGCTTCATGTTGATAATGGCAGCGATTTGCTTCTGACTAGCCTCAATGCCGCGATGGCTAAAAGGGACCCGAGTAGCTGGCCTGAGGGTACCCCGATGACGCATTTGGTAGGGTTCAGCCTCCATTGATAAGCGCGTAATCGGTTGAAGGTCTCCTCTAGGTCTACGATCAGGGTAGTCGGGTCCTTTGTTTTTATGACTACATCGTCAACATAGGCTTCTGCATTGCGACCAATTTGATCACCCAGACATTCTTGGATGGCACGTTGATAAGTAGCCCCCGCGTTCTTCAGTCCAAAGGACATTGTTTTATAGCAGTATGCTCCGAAGGGAGTGATGAATGATGTCTTGGGTTGATCTTCTTCCTTGAGGGCAATTTGATGATACCCGGCATAGCAATCCAGAAAAGAAAGTAAAGCAGAACCTGCGGTGGCGTCGACTATTTGGTCTATCCTTGGTAATCCGTAAGGATCCTTTGGACAGTGCCTGTTGAGGTCCGTGTAGTCTACACACATGCGCCACTCGGTAGAGTTCTTCTTTTTGACAAGTACTGGATTGGCTAACCACTCGGGGTGCAGGATTTCTCTTATGAACCCAGCAGCGAGTAGTTTAGCTATCTCTTTCTTGATTGCTTCCTTCTTTTCTGGTGAGAATCGTCGTAGCCTCTGCTTGATGGGTCTTGAGCCTTCCTTCAGTTCAAGTTTGTGCTCAGCCAAGTTCCTTGGGACTCCAGGCATATCTGCTGGTTTCCAAGCAAATATATCTTTGTTTGCTCTAAGGAACTTGGTGAGCGCGAGTTCCTATTCTTCAGATAGGTGAGCACTGATAACCACTGTCTTTGAGGGATCACCGGTTTCCAGGTCGATAGCTTTTGTAGAGACTTCTGCTGGTGGTTGGATAGTACCTGCTTTCTTAGTTGGGATTTCTAAATCTCCAGGCTTGGTATTATGCACCATCTGAGCGAGTTCCTGTACTTCTAGGGCAATTTGAGCTTTCTCAGCGATTTGGACAGCCTCTGTGTCGCAATCAAATGAGCGCTTCAAATCACCTCTGAAGGTTAGGATTCCTTTAGGACCCGACATCTTCAATAAGAGATACGGGTAGTGGGGTACTGCCATAAATTTGGCAATGGCTGGGCGCCCGAATATGGCGTGATATGATGACTCGAAGTCCGCTACCTCGAAACTGATGTACTCCGTTCTATAATTGGCCGGAGTTCCAAAAGTGACGGGTAGTATGATCCTTCCTAGTGGTACAGCTGCTTTTCCGGGTACTATGCCATAGAAAGGAGCGGTTGATGGGGTGAGCTGAGTTGCAAGGTCCAGGTTCATCTTCCTTAGAGTGCTTGCAAATTTGACGTTGAGTCCTGCTCCGCCATCAATGAGTACCCTTCCAAGTGTATAGCCTGCAACTGTCGGGTCCAACACTAACAGGTAGTGCCCTGCATTAGAGACGCTAGTCCATTGATCGGTTCTGGAGAAGCTGATCGGGTGCTCAGACCAGTCAAGGTACTTGGGCGTTGCTGGTTCAGCTGCCATGATTTCTCGCAGAGAAAGCTTCTGGAGCCTCTTACTGTCGCTGGTGGTCACACCGCCGAAGATAACATTGATAGTACCTTTGGGATGTTGGAAACCGCCATCGTCTTGTGGAGGGTCCTCAGCTATTTTCTTGCCTTTCTCTTTCTTGTTCTTGTTGAAGTCCGGATTTAAGCCTCGCTCCTTGAGCTGTCGACAATGCCTTGCTACATGTCCACCCTTTGGGTGGAAAGGGCAGGGCCCGTCGAGTATGTCATCAAAGGTGTAGGGCTTGTTTCCTTTCTTTTGGGGTTCCATAGTGGCAACAGTATTATCCCCTGCTCTCTTGCGGGTGTTTTGTTGTGATGCCTGGTTACCCATCTGATTATTGCCTCGATCACCTTGCGTGTTCCTTTCTGGGAAGCGCTCCTGAGTGCGCTCCTCTGTCGCCATCATGGAGTTCACAGCCCCGGTGGAAGTCATCGGCGGTGATCGGGTCCTGCTTGATGAAATCTTTGTAATTGTACCGCTCGCAAATACCATTGCCAAAAAGGTCAATTACTTCTCTGTCTGTTATGTCGGAGACTGTAGAGCGGATTTCTGAGAATCGCCTGTAGTACTCCCTCATTGATTCATTCTTCAACTGCTTGCAGGCTTTGAGCTTCGTCCGGGGGTCTGACCTCTCTAGGACACCAGCAAAGTTTTCAATGAAGATACGATGCAGCTGTTCCCAGGAGTCGATGGACTCGGGCTTGAGCCTTTCGAACCAAGCAAGCGGCATTGTCTCTAGGGCCATCGGGAGGTATAGTGCTTTGACGTCGTTGCTTCCTTCGGCTAACTCGACTGCCTGAGCGTATAGCCTGAGCCACCATTTGGGTTCTGTTTTTCCGTCATACTTGGAATAGTTCCCGGGTTTGAATTTTCGCGGGAAAGCGACTTCCCGTAGTCTTTTAGAAAAACAGGGGAAACGGTCGACCGCATCGAGTGCTACGACTGCGGGTCCTCTATATGAGGACTCGGCTCCTCCTTCGGCTTGATCAGGTGCTCGGGGACCCAGGCGACTCCTTGTCGGGACCCTACCGAGCCTTTCTTGAACAGGTCGCCTCTGTCCTGGATTAGACGAGTCTTGCTCGTCAGCTAAGGACCCGAGGTTGCGTCCCTGAAGTTGAAGTGCAGTAGTCTGAAGCATGATTAGCCGTCGCTCTTCATCCGGAGTGCGGTTGGCCTTAGCACCCATCTCTGTTGCTAAAGCCACGACGTTCTGGTAAGGTGTCTGGTAGACTTTATGCCCTGCTACCCTCATGAACTCAGGTTCAAGGTTGCGAGAGCAGTCGGGACGCCGTCTGTCACTATGAGAATAATTATCTTCATCACGATTCTGGCGTTCTACCTCTGCCTCCAGACGCCTTCGAGTATTATACTCTTCCAGGCGTGCGTTGTAGCGCTCCACAACTTTCTTACGATGAGTAGCCCGCCTTCTGCGAGCTTCCTTAGCTTTATTCCTCCGAATTATCTCAGCTTTCAAGGACTCAGTTTCTCCGGGTGCTTCCGGGTCGTTATCGGAGATCATGCTCAAGGTTTCGTCGTCTGGGCAGACATCTGGGGGCGTTGGTGGTCGTAGCGACGACTGGTGCCCTGTCATGAAGACTTCTCGATTGAAACGTTGGCTGGATCTTGGTGTCACCGACTCCAAGGTAGAAGTACTGGAGATTAGTTCCGTTGAGGTGTGGTGTTCCTCAGAAGGGAGCTGATGTCCGTGCTGATACGGAAGTTGCTGGTCGATTGTGCCAATCAGTCTAGTCGGAGCAGGCTGAATTGGCCAATGGACAATGTTACCCTCATTGGTAGAGCTGAAAACGAGTCCTTTTTGGGCTCCAGTCAAAGGTATCTGTTGATACTCTCTGAATTTTGCCTCAATTAGGTTCTTTACACCTTCAGCAGAGTTCCGTAGACCAAAGGGGATTGCCTGGACGTGATCCGAGTCCTTCCTTTGAAAGTTCGAAACCGGGTAGGAGTCGGATGTCTCTGAATCGCCCCCCTGGAGCTGCGGTTCTTGGATCTGCAATCTTGCAAGTTGTTGTGCTAGGAGTTCCATCTTTGGCGTGGCTTGTCTCTACGATTGGGTGTCAAGTCGACTGTGAAGCTTCCCTTGATCGTCCGCGACGCAGGTCCATGAGCCAAAAACGAAAATTGATCCCGCCGAGAACATGTTGACGCGGCTCGCCGGGCTCTTGATCGTCGAATCACCGAAATCCCCTACCTGGCGCGCCAGCTGTCGGTGTTTGTTAACCGGCAACTAGTCTTGAGATTACTCAGGACTATTTGTTCGGTGGGGATCGGTGTTCGTAGGACCTAGCGATTACACAAAGACAGCAATTTATACTGGTTCAGGCCGCTAAATAGCGTAATACCCTACGTCCAGTGCAGCGTGTGCCTTTGTGTATGATTATGATTGAAAGTTTTTTTGTCTAGGACCGATGCCTGGTTCCCCTTATATATCCGGTTGATCCATGGCTCAGTCCGAGTCCTAGCCGGTTACAGAGGAAGAGTCCTATTCTATTTACAAGACTTCTCTATACAACTCGGCTAAGTTACAAGTCGGAGTCCTAATACAAGTACTCTACGTGACAAGTCTTTGGATCTCCTGCGCTGTCCGGGATTAGTTGGAGTAATCATCTTCGGATGATATCTCTGACATCCTGGTCTGTCATCTACTTATGTGTGTGATTGTTTCCTGGGCACACATGAGTATTCCGCCTCAATTTTATCCTTAAAGTTGGGGTGTGACAGGTAGTTACCTGAGTAGTTACCTGAGTAATTAGGCCTTGATTGCTGGTTCCATCCTTGAGCTTGTTGAGGACGATAGTTGGTGTTATTGTGGATGTACTTTGCATCCTCTTGAATCTCAGGGCAGTTGCTCCCTGAATGACCAGTGCTTCCACACTCTTCACATGTCATGCGAGATTCGTAGATTTGCTTGACATCTTCTCTCTTGGGAGTATGTTCATCGATCTTCTTCATGAGTAGGTCAAGTTTAGCAGACAACATGTCTACTTCCTTTAGTTGATGCATTCCTCCCCTCTTGCGTGGTTGAGAGCGTTCCTCATTCCATCCTTGGTTTGAGGCCATCTTCTCTATGAGTGTAGTTGCTTTGGTGATTGTGAGTGATAAGAATGATCCTCCAGCAGCGGCATCTACATTTTCATGGGTACTTGAAGTGAGCCCGTGGTAGAAGGTCTGCATGAGTAGCCAATTCTCCATCCCATGGTGAGGGCATTCTGATATGTAGTCTTGAAAGTGTTCCCAAGCTTCTGGGATTGATTCTTCATGTTGTTGTTGGAATGTTGAAATCTTGGCACGGAGGGCATTCGTCTTGCCCACTAGAAAGAACTTTGCTAGGAAGGCGGTTGAACAGATCGCCCACGAGGTGTTTTTGTCTTTGTTGGCATAGAACCATTGTTTTGCTTTTCCCAACAGTGAGAAAGGGAATAAGCGAAGTAGAATGGCATCCCTCTCGACTCCTCTGATGGTGAAAGTGCTGCAAATCTCCAGAAAGTGTTGGAGATGAGCACTTGCATCTTCATGTGCCTTTCCGCAAAACTGATTAGCTTGCACCATGTTGATCAAAGCTGGCTTGAGTTCAAATCCGTTGTCCCCCACATTAACTATTGGTCCAGTTCTAATGTTGGCAGTGGTTGGTGCAGAGAACTCGCGGAGTGTCTTGTCGGCCATAGTGTCTAACACTAGTGTCAGGCTTCTTCTTATCTGGCTAACTTCTGGTAGTGGTACTGAGGGCCTCTTAAGTTTGCATCTAGTTTTCCTTAGTAAAGCTTCAGGATCCTTAGTGTAGTTGTTCAGAAGTTGGAAACCAGTCATACATTACCCTGCATAAAATAATAAAGATAAACAAGGCCAGGGTAAGTCTGTAAAAGTAAGTAATTAGTGCATTATCACATGTGTGTAAATGATATGATATGTTCTAGCTACCGTTCTAAATGCTGTTAATGCAATGTCCTATCAGTGTTTATAAAGATTATAAAAAACCCTAGGTATCATCCCTAGTTGAATTGATGTGGTCCCCGGCAACGGCGCCAGAAATGCTTGTTGACACTCCTTAATGGATTCACTCTAAGAATGAGTCACATAAAATAATAAACTAGTGAAAGCACAAAAGAGTGTACAGGACACTACTAACTCCACTTAACGTCAAGTTGTCATCCCCAACATGTAGCTAGTAATGTAATTATATCAGAGCACTGAATTAAAAGATATATATTTACCCGCAAGCGCACAGATTGTAGAGCATTTCACCCAAGCTAGTCTCAGGTATTGTTATTTATATTTAGCCTAGAGACTAATCAATTCAAGGTATGATAGTATTAAAAGAACTTAACAGCCTTAATCATGGCACACACTTTAATAAGACTAATAACACACTGACTACTATGGTCAGGAATCAGGTACAGAGTAGATGATATAATAGATAATTGATAAAGGATAACAGAGATCAGATCAATCAAGGATAAACTCAGAACAGTACTGCCTAGCAAGATGATGATTAGAACAGGTATAAACAAGGAACATTCCTAAGTTACTCTAGTTACAAGTCATAGCATACATTGATTAGTGCAATTATATTTAGCAATCATTGACTAGGTCACATCATATTTATAATCAATAGGCAACTCCATAGCTAAGGTGTCAAGCATAGTAACCCTTAAACCATGAGTTAACTGAGCCATACCAAACACTATATTCGGGAGGTGGAATACAAAGGACTCAACAGGTCTGTCACACCCGCGATCTACCACTCTATCCAGAACATAGGACGTATTCGCAGATAAATAGTGTATAGACACCACGTCTACACAGCATTCATCACTCATTCGTTGTACTTTAAGATGAGCGCTATACGAACATGAGTATAAACATAAAGATAAAGTATCTATGCCAAATATATAATCAAAGCAAACTATAAGCATTATAACTAAGAATATAATCATTGATGTCTTAATCATATCAATTGTATTGCTATCTAGAACACAATAATGGACAATAAGGTGAATTAGATCATCGATAAGAACTAAAGTACGAACTAGAACATGAACTAGAACAAGATTATGAACTAGATGATGAACTAGATGATGAACATGAACTAGACGATGAACTAGAACATAAACAATGAAGAACAATGATGAACTAGAAGAGCAATTATGAAATAGATCCATAATGTTAATACAAGAGAGAAGATCTTGGGTTTACCGAGCCTTCTCGTGACTAGATCAGGAATCCAAGCGAAGCTTGCCTCCTCTAATCCTATTCTATCTACTAATCTAGGTGGATGTAGTTCTAAAGCCTCTGATTGATCTCCTTCTGGTTGGTCTAACTCTGATGAATGAATTGCTTGAAAACCTATTCTCTGATTTCTGGATGCCCTGGAGAGGGGGGTCAGGGGCTGTTTGTATAGCCCTGGGCGATGAATCGTGGCCCTTGGATCAAACCGACTTCACGTAGGGTTGAGATTGATCCTCCAAGGCAGTGGAAGTAGCTTGCAGAAGACGGAACCCAGCGGGCCCAGAGAGCGACCGGTCGGTCACCTGGTGGGACCGGTCAGTCCCACCAGTCGGCCCCTAGTGGTGATCTTTGTCGTGGTGTCCTCTTACGTCCCCTGGAGTCTTCTAGAAGTATCCCGACGTGGCGGTTGCGTTATCTCCTGTCGGTTTCCTTCTGTGGGAAGCTATCGATGCTGATTTCCTGGTTTAGTCCCTGCAGAATCATAACTCACCAAAACTCATGGAATATTGTCAGTTGAAACCCTAAATCTTTGTTGGTGATCATATTCTTGCCCTTTTCATATTTATTTATCTACTAATTATGATAGTTAACCAGTGTCAACAAGTGTCCAGCTTGTTCTTGAGGTGGTTTGGTTTAGGAGCCCACTGCTGGTTTTTGGGTGGAGCTCGTGGAGGTTCTTCAAACACTCCATCCTTGGTGTTACGCTTGAGAGGCTCTTTGGGTGGAAGCTTGGTAAGTTTGGGAGTAGTGGTGGAGTTGGGCTTCTCACATGGGTTCAGACCACTCGACTCTCCAATCTTCCCAAAAGCAGAAAGATCAACACCCGGAGCAAAACCTACACCTGGACCTCGAGCAGCTCGCTTGAATTGGGAAATCATCATCCCGAGCTGCGGCTCAGTACAAGAAACCCATGACAAGATGGTCCGAAGGTATGTGTTTTCCTCCTCGATTTGCATCTTGCCATGCTGCACATTTGCAATCTCCATCTCCAAACCATCGCACAAAGCACACCTACTCACACAAGTGCTACCCGAGTTGGCCTTCTCAAGAGACTCAATCTTGGCAACCTTCTCTGCCAACTCGGTTTGCAAGACTGGACAAGTCTTGCACGCACCCAACAACATGGGCCTAGCCCAGAGCTCATCCACCTCTCCAACCAAAGCAACATACTTACCTCTCAAAGTGAGAAGGTCAGTCATGTGCTTGGTGCACATCTCGCACTCACTCTCCTCAGACACGACCACGGTGGACCGAGCAAACTCAAGCTCCTTCACCGTGTCCTCCCACTTCTGCCTAAACTCCTTGCGCTCTCTAGCAGCACGCCTAAGCAGCTTATCTTGACTAAGGAGCACGACAGTAAGCTTCTCAACCTCAGCAGAAAGCTCGTCATGGGTGAGCGATACCTGGGTGGTGTCGTCGTCATCGTCGTCGTCGTTCTGAGGGGTGTGCTCCGGCTTGCCATCGACCTCATCACCAAGCGCCATGGTGCAGAGGCCCTCGTCGTCGGCGAAGAAGCAAAGTCCGTTCAGCTCGTCCTCGATCCTCTTCTACTTCCCAGACTCGTCATCGCGTGAGCAAGCGGAGTCATCATCCGAGCCATCGACGTTGCTGAGCGTGGCGAAGAACGCACGCTGCTCAGCCTGGGCCTTCTCCAAGTACTTCTTCTTGATGTACTCTTTGTTGAAGCCACCCCTCTGCTTATGCCTCGGGGGGACGTGCTTGTCCTTGCGCTTGCCGGAGTCGTACTTGTGCCCATGATCGCCCTTCCCAGATGAGTGCTTCTTCTTGGGACAGTTGGCGATGAAGTGGTCGGGGTCGCCGCACTCGAAACAGCTCGAGCATCCTCCTCCGCGGCGACGGTTCATGCGGTTGTTGTGGAACCACAAGACCCGGTTGGCAAGCAAAGCCAAATCGTCATCCCCCAAAGACTCTAGCTGGTCCTTTGTGACAGAAAAGAGAGAAGAAAGAGCAAAGCCTCCAGAGGGGTTAGCAGAAGAGCCAGAAACCAAAGCCATAGTCGGGCCAGAAGGATTCTCATAAGAAGCCCTCGACATCGTGTCAATCTCACTAGACTTGAGCTTGCTAAAGAGCTCGTCACAAGTGAGGGTCTCATAGTTAGACGATTCGATGATCGCCTGGACCTTTGAGTCCCACACTGACCGATCGAGAGTATGCAAAAGCTTCAAAGCCCTCTCATGATCGTCGAAAGGTAACAGCTCCTTGTTAGCTCGCATCTTGTTGACAATGACCTAAAAGCGGGCGAATAAACTCTCTATGCTCTCGCCAGGCATGTGTCAAAAGTTCTCATACTCCCGCTTATGCGACTCGTAGAGACGGGATTTGACTTGAGTGGTGCCCTCACGGAAGCGCATGAGGGTAGCCCAAATCTCACGAGCCGTGGGGAGGTGAGAAATGCGATCAAACTCGGACATGCTCAAACAGGAGAACAAGGCGTTACGTGCCCGGCTATTGGCCTCGTGCTCATCGATCTGGAGCTGAGTGACACGAGCAGCCAAGACAACGTAATCGGCCTTGTTGCAAATCTCCCAAACTGAAGAGCCCATGCTCTGGAGATAGGCCGACATGTGTATCTTCCAATACGCATAGTTGGTCCCTGTTGACACTGGTTAACTATCATAATTAAGTGCTAAATAAATATGAAAAGGGCAAGAATATGATCACCAACAAAGATTTAGGGATTCAACTGACAATATTCCATGGGTTTTGGTGAGTTATGATTCTGCAGGGACTAAACCAGGAAATCAGCATCAATAGCTTCCCATAGAAGGAAACCGACGGGAGATAACGCAACCGCCACGTCGGGATACTTCTAGAAGACTCCAGGAGACACAAGAATGCACCACGATGAAGCTCACCACCAGGGGATGACTGGTGGGACCGACTGGTCCCACCAGGAGACCGGTCGGTCACCCCCTGGGCCCACTTGGCTGCTTCCTTTGCAAGCTACCTCAACCGACTCCCTAGATGCATCTCGACTGTACCTCAAGTCGGTTTGATCCAAGGGTCACGATTCGTCGCCCAGGGCTATATAAGGAGACCCCTGACCCCCTCTCCAGGCATCCCATTCAATACAATCATCTGCAATCCCAGAGCAACCAGGAAATTAGGGTTAGACAGAAGGAGATCAATCGGAGGCTTCAGAACTTCATCCACCTAGATTAGTAGATAGAATAGGATTAGAGGAGGCAAGCTTCACTTGGATTCCTGATCTAGTCACGAGAAGGCTCGGTAAACCCAAGTTCTTCTCTCTTGTATTAACATTATGGATCTAATTCATATTTGTTCTTCTAGTTCATCATTGTTCTTCATTGTTTATGTTCTAGTTCACCGTCTAGTTCATGTTCATCGTCTTGTTCATCATCTAGTTCATAATCTTGTTCTAGTTCATGTTCTAGTTCGTACTTTAGTTCTTATCGATGATCTAATTCACCTTATTGTCCATTATTGTGTTCTAGATAGCAATACAATTGATATGATTAAGACATCAATGATTATATTCTTAGTTATAATGCTTATAGTTTGCTTTGATTATATATTTGGCATAGATAGTTTATCTTTATGTTTATACTCATGTTCGTATAGCGCTCATCTTAAAGTACAACGGATGAGTGATGAATGCTGTGTAGACGTGGTGTCTATACACTATTTATCTGCGAATACGTCCTATGTTCTGGATAGAGTGGTAGATCGCGGGTGTGACAGACCTGTTGAGTCCTTTGTATTCCACCTCCTGAATATAGTGTTCGGTATGGCTTAGTTAACTCATGGTTTAAGGGTTACTATGCTTGACACCTTAGCTATGGAGTTGCCTCTTGATTATAAATATGATGTGACCTAGTCAATGATTGCTAAATATAATTGCACTAATCAATGTATGCTATGACTTATAATTAGAATAACTTAGGAATGTTCCTTGTTTATACCTGTTCTAATCATCATCTTACTAGGCAGTACTGTTCTAAGTTTATCCTTGATTGATCTGATCTCTGTTATCCTTTATCATTTATCTATTATATTATCTTATACATGTTTCCTATCTATAGTAATTAGTATGTGTTATCAACCTTATTAATGTGTGCCTTGATAAATGCTGTTAAGATCTTTCAATACTATCATCACCTTGAATTGATTAGTCTCTAGGTTAAATATAAATAATGATACCTGAGACTAGCTTGGGTGAAATGCTCTACAACGGGTATGTTTATCTGTGCGCTTGCGGGTAAATATATATATATATCTCTTTATCTAGTGCCCTGATATAATTACATTGCTAGCTTCATGTTGGGGATGACAACTTGACGTTAAGTGGAGTTAGTAGTTTCCCGTACACTCTTTCGTGCTTTCACTAGTTTATTGTTTATGAGACTCATTCTTAGAGTGAATCCATTAAGGAGTGTCAACAGTCCCATCGAAAAACGGCGGTTTGCCCACGCCGCGATCCATGTCGCCTTCGGTGGATCTGGAACCGGCTAAGGTGGAAGATCCTTAACCTGCTCCGATACCAATTGAAGGACCGAGAATGCAATAGCAAGGCGACCAGAGAGGGGTGAATGGGAGCCAACAAAATTTCTCTCGAAACTTTAGGGCAAATGTCCCAAAATCAACCCCCGAAAGCTTGGATCGATACCGTGATGCTCACGACCCTTGGAAGAGGGTGGATGATCCCTAAGATCACAGCGGAGCACCACAAACCACAAGCAAACCAAGGACCAAAAGCTCCGGCTCAAGTTTGCCCCTTGAAAACCGAGTCTCGAACGTAGATTGAGGGATACGTCGAGAAATCTCCAAATACCGATGCTAACAAGTAGCAAATATACTTAGAAATGTTTCTTGGTTAACTATAGGGCCAAACGAGAGGTCCAAAAATCAAGCGGAAAAGCCGGGAGGTCAAACGCACTGAAAATCAACCTTCAGCAGGGTCCCGGACTGTCCGCCGGTATGGTCCAGGACTGTCCGGGCCTACTGCGGACTGTCCGCCATAGAAGCTCGGACTGTCCGCTGGCCGAATGGACAAAACAGCAGGGCTGCTGAACCCTACTGGACGATTCCCGGACTATCCGCGGAATCCTACTGCGGACTGTCCGCCGTACAAAAAACACACCTCCAACAGCGCGGAGTCAGACCACTGGTCTGACCGACCCCGATGCACGGACTGTCCGCGGTTCACCGACGGACTGTCCGCGGATGAACAGAGAGGGCAGTTTTGGTCGCCACTCTCCCAAATCATCCCAAATTCGATCCAAATCAAAGTCCCTTGATCCCAAATTTGGAGAGGATGATCATGAGGTAGTTGGGAGACTATCCCCAAGAAATCATCCGCTCAAAACAACTCAATCAACGGGAAATCGAAGGGGAAGGAGGATGAACCGAAAAAGCGCCATGAAAACGAAATCAACCCGATCTACTTGTTTGTGACGAGTTAGATGAATTCCTTCGGTCAAGATGACCTCCTCAATGAAACGAACAAGATGATTCAAACGGATTTCGCAAAGACGCACTAGAGAGGGAGATCGAGTGACGGGAAAATCGCGGAGAAACGAAGAACGCGAAGAACACGAACCAAAATGCAAATCAAGACATCGATCTGTAATGGTGTGGCTACCACACGCGACAACAGTGAGGTTACGGCCTCACTTCCTCAAAATCTCCAGTACACAGAGGTATGGTTCTCTGTGGATCTCAGCTAGCTACAGCAGGGGATTGGGAGAGCAGGAAACCCTAAGACTGAAAGAGCAAATGACTGAGATGAGATGGGAGGAGGGTGTCTCCCTCTACTTATCCTAATTCTAATTCCTACTCTACCCCTCTCTAATTATAAAGCGAACCAGCAAAACCCTAGGGTTATTCTGGACCAACTCATGGTAGGTGGTGATCCGACAGCCACGCCCGCGCAACTCGTAGCGTTGCCTCGACGCAACCTCCAGATTGCCGCCACGTGCCGCCCTTGCTCTGCACCCCCGGTTTTGTGGCCGAAACCGGGAAACCAGGCCTTTATGCCAACCCCCGGTTTTGAGGCCCAAACCGGGAAACCAGCCTCCAAGTCCATCCCCTGGTTTTGAGGCCGAAACCAGGAAACCCTCCAGCGCCCAGGTTTTGAGGCCCAAACCTGGAAACCGTCCTCAGCCCGAGTTTTGAGGCCCAAACTCAGCAAACCCGTAGCACCCAGGTTTTGTGGCCCAAACCTGGAAACCGTTCACCCGGTTGTTTTTCTGTGGCTCAACGACCAAACCGAAGCTGTAGAGGGGATGCACCAACCGTGCACCCCGTCCACCGACACGTGTCCCCAGGTCCTCGACCCAAGCAACACCATGCCCCGCAAGTCTTCGCTCGTCGCTGTCCCAGGCTGCCAGCCACCACAGCTGATCCTCAGGCCATCGGTCCCTCAGTCCAAGCCTCACGTCCGCCCTTCACCGCTCCCGGTCCGTCGGCACGGCACGTCTCTACTTGACCTTCACCTTGCCCTCGATCACTGTCTCTGTGCTCAAAACCTACACAACACAAGCCAAAGAACATGCGATCAAACTCGTTGACAATCACTCATCACTTAGAGACTTGGCATACACCCATGTATCCGCAGCAAAGCCAATTCGTCATCCCCCAAAGACTCCAACTGCTCCTCTGTGACAGAAAAAAGTGAAGAGAGTGCAAATCCTCCAGAGGGGTTAGCAGAAGAGCCAGAAACCAAAGCCATAGTCGCGTGTTGACGGAAGTTATAGCATGTTTTACATTATCAAAATACCGTCAACAGGCCTCGGTTTCAAGGAAGAATAGCATATCATGAGCATATTTATCACTAATAAGTTCCACTTGTACTCTTAGCTTGTGAACTTGTAGGAGATGACAAAATGAACAAAACAAGGCTAGGTGGGCCCACCAAGGGGGGTCGGGCGACCCCACCTTTGGGCCACCTCGGCCATGGTGACATGGCATGATCCAAGAGAAGCATGTCCAAGCCAATATCAACCATTGGATCAAGCATGTGCTTTTGCTCAATGGTGCAAGATGAGAAGCACATGGATTCATGGGTCCACACCGAAAACCAAATGCAACAAACTTCACAAGACTTGCTCCATGACATGTGGGGTCACCAATGGAGAGAAGGAGGTGGACCAACCCTGTCATAGGGGGGTCGGCCGACCCCCCTTGGTGGGCCCTGACTACACTGATCAGCCTGATGACATCAGCACCTTCTAGAAGCAAAGTGGTGGGCCCACCTGTCATTGGCTTGGGTCGGCCGACCCCATGGTGAAACCCATCCAGTGTCGGTTGCTTGCACATGTTTCACACGTGAAGAAATCAGGGCCATCCATCCATGGCGGTTACAATGACGGTGGATCCAAGGGTAGAGAGATGGGGAGCACACGGATCGCTGACATGGCGCCGGAGTAGCCCCTACTCCACCTCCACTATAAATAGAGGCCTTCACCCTCTCATTCAAGGCATCCCATCTCACAATACACATCTCCACTTTCAAGTGAGATCAAGCAAGAGTAGTAGTAGTTAGTCTAGAGTGGGAGTTAGAGTTGAGTCGGGCGAAGCTCGGGTCTCCGGAGTAGTCTTCTAGGAGTCTGGTATAGCCCTTGTATCTTTCTTCTTCTGTAAGACTTTATTTATTTAATATATATTATTCTTTCTTTACTTTACTTTGCATTTACTTAAGTATTTAATTTCCAAGTATTTATTTAAGTATTTACTTAGTGCAAGTCTATATTTATATAGTCTTGTTGTGTGCTTATCTTAGTTCTATAGCTGTCTTAGGTAGATTGATTTCCTTTAAATCGCTTCTTGTGTGTGCGTCATCGTCCTACCTTAGGATAGGGGCTTTAGCTATTTTGATCGATAGCTAAAGGTGTAGATAAGTGTGAGCGTGGTGCTCATACTTCATCTTATCTTTGACTACCGCTGGCTTGCACGGACAGTAGGGGCGCATGGGCAAAAGGTGACAGATTTTGCCTGGCTACCTAGATCCCCTCACGTGAACTCAGGCTAGTTTTTAAAAGGTAAGGCATCCATAAGCCAAATATCCGCTTGAGTACTGGGTTAGGTGAAAAACCTTCTATCGCTTTACTCTCTCATTTATCCCTCTCACACAAGTAGCAAGGCGTCAATCTAGTTAAGCCATCTATTTAATTAGGATTAGTTCACAGGAGTAAAGGTAGATACATAGGAGTACTTTATACTCACTCGTTGTCCTCCCACCTAGCTAACTCTACTAAGTTATCTTTTCATATCATATACTCTTTGCTTATTTATCCTATCTATCTATCCTCCCTTATATCCACTTACCCCCTTTGCTTCTCTAATTGATAATAGAGTATAGTAAGACTAAAGGATCTATCTTTCCTCTCTCTACAACTTTCCTAGCTTGCTTTCCTTTGGGATAAAATAAATAACGATACCTTGGAATTCTCCCGGGTGAAGTGCTACATCGGTATATTCTGTGCGCTTGCAGAACTATCCAATAGTCAATAGTTTTACCACCAAGACACCTCTAGCGTCGTTGCTGGGGTTAGGCTCCATACTCTAGTTCTAGAGGTTAAGCTAAGAAATACCAACAAGCATTTCTGGCGCCGTTGCCGGGGATAGATTAAAACTCTGTTCTTAGTAGCGACGTTAAGAAGTGTCAACATCAGGCCAGAAGGATTCTCATAAGAAGCCCTTGACATGGCATCAATCTCACTAGACTTGAGCTTACTAAAGATCTCGTCGCATGTTAGGGTCTCATAGTTAGATGATTCGATGATCGCCTGGACCTTTGAGTCCCACACCGACCGATCGAGAGTATGCAAAAGCTTCAAAGCTCTCTTATGATCGTCGAATGGAAACAACTCCTTGTTTGCTCCCATCTTGTTGACAATGACCTGAAAGCGAGCGAATAAACTTTCTATGCTCTCGCTAGGCATGTGTCTAAAGTTCTCATACTCCCGCTTGTGTGACTCATAGAGACGGGATTTGACTTGAGTGGTTCCCTCATGGAAGCACATGAGGGTCGCCCAAATCTCACGAGCTGTGGGGAGGTGAGAAACGCGATCAAACTCGGACTTGCTCAAGCAGGAGAAAAGAGGTTACGAGCTCGTCTATTGGCATCGTGCTCATCTATCTGAAGCTGAGTGACACGAGCAGCCAAGACAACATAATCGTCCTGGTTGCAAATCTCCCAAATGGAAGAGCCCATACTCTGGAGATAGGCCGACATACAAATCTTCCAATACGTATAGTTCGTCCCATCGAAACGCGATCCATGTCGCCTTCTGTGGATCTAGAACCGGCTAAGGTGGAAGATCCTTAACCTGCACCGATACCAATTGAAGGACCCAGAGTGCAACCAGAAAGCGACCAGAGGGGGGTGAATGGGAGCTTCAAAATTTTTTGTTAGAAACTTTTAGCCACTGTCCCGAGAATCACCCCAAGAGCAAACCTAGAGCTTGCAAGTGTCCACGACCCTAGATGTAGGGTGGATGCTTCCAAGAAACACAGCGAGACACTACACAACTCTAGAAACCCAACGCAAAAGCCGGAAATCAAAACCGACAACGGACGAACGAACTGCGAATGAAACAACGCAAAATAGCACTAACCGGACTCACTGGAGCGTCCGGTCAACAGACACCGGACGCGTCCGGTCAATCAAAACCCATTTTGGAACCTCTCTGTTCCTAACCGGACAAACTGAAGTGGAGCGTCTGGTCACTTGTACAGAGCGTCCGGTCAACAGAGTAAAGCCCGATGAACAGTGCAAGTGTCAAGTCCGGTCACAAGAAGAGCGGGCCTCCGGTCGAGTCAACAGAAAATGAGCAAGTCAAACCTTCAACGACCGGACTCTGGACCATGCGTCCGGTCACCCCGACCCAGTGTCCGGTCACCTCGACGCAGCCCCGTTCGTCCACCGATTCAACTAGATCTTACCAAAAACGGATCCTCTAGGGATCAAACTTGGTGAGTGTTGACACTTGTTAAGTATCATTATTTATGGTCAACAAGACTTGAATAAATATCAAAAAGGATTACCAACTTAGAAATAGGAGGTTTAAACTAACAAATTCCACAAGTTTTGGTGATTCTATATTTTCCAGGGAATAAACAGGAAAACCAACCCAATTGCTTCCCCAAGAAGGAACCCGAAGCAGATTTCTTCACCGCCACGTTGGGTTATCGGGAGAGGACTCTATGAGACAACACAAGACACCACGACGAGGCTCACCACCAGAGGATGACTGGTGGGACCGACCGGTCCCACCAGGAGACCGGTCGGTCTCCCCCTAGGCCCACTCGGCTCCTTCCTTTGCAAGCTACCTCAACCGACTCTCTAGATGCATCTCGACCGTACCTCACGTTGGTTTGATCCAACGATCACGATTCGTCGCCCAGGGCTATATATACAGACCCCTGACCCCCCCTCTCCAGGGCAATCCTCATTGAAGGCATTCAATCAGAGACAGATCAAGATAGAATTAGGGTTTCTAGAGAGAAGAGTTAGAGCTCTACATCAAGATTAGAGTTAGTCTAGTTAGATTCAAGTAGAGGCAGGCGACTTCGTCGGCATATCCGGCTTGAAGCTTCGTCTGAGTCTCCGGATCATTGTCGAAGACTTGGTAATTTGTATCTTTATTATTCGACTTTATGCTACTTTAATATATTTCAGTTTATTCAGTTTCAGAGTTTATTCTAGTTCTATGTTTAATATAGATCTAATTATGATAGAGTTTATGATCATGTTCGTAAAGTACTTAGCTTTATTCCGGATAGAGTTAAGTGGTCAAACTGGTGTAAACATGGTGTTTAGGCTAAGTTTACCTGCGAATACATCCTATGCTCCGGGTCGAGAGGTAGATCGCAGGAGTGACAGTCCTGTTGAGTCCTTTGTAGTCCTCCCCCCGAGTGTAGACCTTAGTAGGACGCGGTTGCAAGTTAGAATTCATTACTTTGTTCTTGATTCTAATTTAGTAATGTCCCTTGATCATGGATGATAGATTAATTGGCTATAAATGATTATATATTAACTAGAGTAATCACTAGGCTTAGTAGATATGAAGTAACTTAGGAATCTAATCTCTTAATTAATCACAAGACTCTCTGCTTGATCTATGAAGTTCGCTCTATCTCTAGAATTCCTGACATAATTGTTATCATTACTATCATTATTTATATTTACTTTGTCTTACCCCTGTTTAGACATATGAGTGATGAATGAATGAATGAATAATAATCTCTGCTATCTCAGAATCATATTAAATTACTGGTTCCCAGCTTTGTTACTATTCCTTGGTAAAATATAAATAACGATACCTAGATAACCAGGGTGAAATTCTGCTACAACAGGTATATTTATCTGTGCGCTTGCGGATAAATATTTATTTATATCTTTTGAGCTAGTGTCACATATAATTTACATTTCTAGTATCATGTTGGTGATGACAACTTGACATTAAGTGATGCTAGGAGTGTTCTGTACATTTCTAAAGGCTTTTGCTAGAATCAGTTCATTAAAGTTTATTATGAGCAATTGCATTAAGAAGTGTCAACAAGCATTTCTGGCGCCGTTGCCGGGGACATCTATCTAAGTAACGGAAGCCACCGGGAACTTAATAAACCAAAAGAGATTATTTATTCATTCATTTATAACTCTGTCTTGGTAGGCTTACCCTTGCCTTTCTTTGTTTATATCATATACAGGGTAACACATGATTTAGTTGCAATATATCAAATTCAAATCAGAAATCAACTTGATCGTGTGAAGGAACTACATCAGAAGTCAAACCATGGCCAACAAGACTCTGCTCGAGTTCTCTACTCCAAGTGTCAGGAACATTCGCACCGGACCTACACTCCAGACGAACAACCTCGAGTTTGAACTCAAGCCAAGTCTTATCAACATGGTACAAGCTACTACATTTAGTGCAAAGGAAGAAGAAGATGCAACTGCTCATCTGCAAGATTTCTTGGAGATTGGAAGCACCATCATCATCAAGGACATTCCCCAGGACATCATACTTCTTTGTCTTTTTCCCTTCTCACTGAAAGGAAAAGCGAAGCAGTGGTTCTATTCAAACATGGACAACATCAAGACATGGGAGAAGTGTTCAGAGACCTTTCTATCAAGATTTTTCCCAATCAGTAAAGTCAATATCTTAAGGGGAAAGATTTACAACTTTCAGCAACAAAAAGGAGAAACCATTCCAGAAACTTGGGAGCATTTTCAAGAACAAATCTTAAGATACCCACATCATGGAATAAGGGACGAATTGCTCATGCAACTGTTTTATCATGGATTATTACCAAGAGTAAGAGAGCAACTTGATGCCACTGCTGAAGGATCATTTATGTCACTCACTTTTGGAAAAGCAGAATGTCTAATGGATAAGATAGCTGAGAATCAAAGCTGGAAACAAGTTACTACTCAACGCTGTCACCAAATTGAAGAAGTTCCAGAAGAAGTATGTGCACTATCAACAAAGATGGATGTACTTACGGATCGACTCATTCAAAGAGCCAACTACAAGGAAGAACGTCAAGCTATTCAAGACGCATTTGATGCTCAAACTAGAAGTGGAGAGTATTTGGGAATAGAATTTCCCGAAGATCAAGAAGAAGCTAATATCATCAACAACCCCACCACTCTACACAAGCAAGGATTGCGTTAACAACAACCTTCCAAACCAGATAAGTATACCAGTAATTTCAGTTCTTCCAACTCTAAGCAACCTACTTTAAGAGATTTAATTTTAGAACAAGCCAGGATAAATGATAATATTACTAGAAGACTTACTTTAAATGATAAAACTCTTGAAAACATAAATGCTAAGATGGATGAATTTTCTTCTGCCATTAAAGACCAACACAATTATAATGAAAGGATAGAATCCCGAATATTACAATTGGTTGATGTATTGCCTGTTACCACTAACCATGAGTAGATCAAAGGAATCACCACTAGACATGGGAGAACCACTCGAGATCCGCCATACCCCACAGGAACACAAAGAAGACAGACAGCACCAATACCATCTCCAAGAGCAGAAGAAAAAGATAACGAAGTTCAAGAAACTCAAGTGCAAGAAGAAGAAAGACCAATAGACTTTCAAGACACCAACATTCTACCATTCCCACGTAGGAATCGAAACGCAAAGCTAGATGCTCAGTTCAGTAAGTTTGTTGAAGTAATTCAGAAGCTATATATCAATATTCCTCTGCTAGATGCATTACAGGTACCTACCTATGCTAAGTATGTGAGGGATATACTCAACAACAAGCGACCACTGCCAACCACTGAAGTAATCGAGCTGACAGAAGAATGTAGTGCGGCTATCCTCAATCAAATACTAGAAAAGAGGAAGGACCCAGGATGCCCAACTATTGAATGTTCAATTGGAAATCAACGGTTTAGCAATGCATTGTGCGATCTTGGAGCTAGTGTTAGTGTGATGCCCGCAACAGTCTACTACAAGCTCAACCATTCAGCACTTGTGTCAACACCAATATGTCTTCAGCTAGCTGATCAATCACTCAGATACCCCATAGGCATTGCTGAGAACATCCCAGTCAAGATAAGAGAGTTCTTCGTACCAGTAGACTTTGTGGTACTAGAAATGCAACCAGATTCAAAAGTATCACTCATCCTCGGAAGACCATTTTTGAGCACCGCTAAGGCCCACATTGATGTCGGAGCTGGAGAAATCAAATTCACCATAAATGGAAAGGAAGAAAGGTTCTCATTCAAACCACGACCTGAACAATGCTCAACTCTAGAAGACCATAAAGTCCAAGAATCAAAACTACCATCTCCAGAAGTGGAGACCCATCAAGAAGAATGAAGAAGACTGGAAAGTCCAATTCGGTGGACTTTAAACCCCGAACCTTCGCCGGAGGTAACTCGGTAGTTATCAGTATTTACTTTCTCCACCTTTATAATTATTGCATACATACAATAATAATAAAATAAAAATTTATTTTACATCATAAAATCTAGCCCCAGGTAATTACTATTTACGGACCCCGTAAGTATTATTTACTACGGCAACAAAATCTTATAAGAATTTCATCATAAGAATCCTCATTTTCTATAGTTTCATAAGAACAATTTAATTTTATACTTGCATCATACAAATACGGGAGACTTACGGACCCACAAACACCTGGGACCCACCTCACATCATTTTATATCATCACATGCACTCACAACCACTCATCCCACCTACCACCACCATCAACCATCGGCATATAGTCCAAAGCTTAGGAACTTGAGCTTGGTAGGTAAGGGAGCAAGGAGGACACAAGTGGGCCCCACAGGGGACCGGTCGGTCCCACCACTAGACCGACCGGCCACCCACTCCCTCCTCTATAAAATGGCAAGCATCCTTCACACTCTTCACACACACCACTCTTCAGAAACACCAACCTCACTTCAAAATTCAGAGTCCCAATTTCGAGTTTGCTTAGCTCTTCTTTGTGGGTAGTTTCTGAGTGAGAAGAGTGAGAAGAGTAGAGAGGAAGAAGCTTTGAGCTAGTAGCAAGAAGGAAGGGAGAGTGAGAGCAAGCAAGAGAAATCATCAAGAGAGGGGAAGTGCTGCCCAATTAGTTAATAAACTAGGAGAAGTTGAAATAAAATTATCAACTTGAACGACTGACTCCTGGACTACTAACTCTTGGACCGCTAACTCTCTAACATTTATTTGTTCTAACCCTCACTTGTTCCACGAGTGTTGTTTGTGTGTTCTCCTGTTTTTGCAGCAAAGATGAGCAACTTCCTGAAGAAGGCGAAGAACACGCTCACCTTCCGATCAACAAGAAGCCGTTCGCGGGCTGGCTCATCACAAGGAGGCTCGGACATGGATACATCATCCCTGCCCCGATCCTCTACAACAAGCCGGTCTGAGCCACGTGATCTTCTTCATGATAGGCACATCAAGCTCCAAACAGCCCACGAGAAGGACCTATTCAGGCATTACCGCGATAAAGAGTACACTCACACCCCCACTTTCGATTCACAATTTCTTCGAGATACAGGTATGGACTCTGAGTTCGATCTAGTTTTTCATAACATTGGGTGGGAGAACACTTGGGAGCTCTCCGAAGAAGGCTGTAGATTGCTCACTTTAGAATTTCTTTGCACCCTTTCTTCGGATGACACATATGTTTACTTTAGGCTGTACAATGAACCTTTCACTCTCACTTGGAAACGGTTCAGCCTAAATTTGGGTTTTCCCGAAGTCTGCACTGTAGACTTAGATGTCGCTTTAAGAAACTTTGATAGAAATAGCTTTTGGGAAGACATCACCGGTAAGAGAACAGATCGTCACCCTTGCACCAATGATATACACAACCCCACTTTAAGGGTGATGCACAAGTGGCTAGGCTTTACTCTCTTTCCCAGACAAGAAGGTCGTAATGTTAGAACCGAGGAGTTGAAAGTTATGTATGCTATGGTTAAGAAAACAAAAATTTCACCTGTAAAACCCCTGGTAGAATACTGGCCTTATATTCACACTTTGCAAGGCCCTGTATCCATCACTTCTTGGGTTACTCGTCTTGCTAGAAATCTAAACTTAAATGGGAATATTATGTACATCTCCACCCCACGGCCAGTTGTAGGTTTGTATTTCTTCAGTCAAGCACATCTTATCAAGAAAAGAAACAACAAACTTTATATGCAATACAAAGGATATACAAATGAATATGAATTGCCAAACAGATCACTTGGTCTGTATGTCGTGGAAACCTTTTTGCTTGACTTGCAGAGACCTGGCTTGGGAGTAGGAAGAAGCCCTTCCGCAAGATTTACTAGAAATGATGCCCCAAGATATCAAGGAGAAGACGTGGCACCATCCGGACCAGCCTATACTCACTATCAAGGATTCGAACGAGCTGGACCATCTTCATCACACCATCCAGTCTGGGAAAATACTACTGCTTACGAGCCACATACACCACAAGATTCATGGGGACAAGGAAACTTTCGCAACTACACTCCACCGCATCGTGAAGAGGATACGATGTATGACTTCCAGGGAGGACGAATGTCTTTCTCTGGGAGAGGTGTTCATGACGCCACTCATCATCCATACTCTTATCACGCCACCCATGGTTACCCAGAATACCAGCCACACCATCAATTCCCATACCAAAGAGACCCTTACTTTCAAGGTATCAACACTCGTCTTACCAACCTTGAGTCGGGACAAGAAGACATGCGCCACACTCTTGAAGAAATACATCATCAAGGCGCCCAGACAAACCAGAATTTCTGCTACCTCTTCGGGCAGATGGGATTTGATCCACCTCAACCACCACCGTACGAATAAGCTAGCTTGGGGGAGGACCCCTATTCCCGAGGTAAGTATGCTTTACCCCTCTTGTTATTTTTAGTATTGTTAATTAGTTTTTGTCTAGCATTCAAATAAATGATCTTGATGTAGAATATCTATATATAAAGAACTGTTTACATAGCCTCAACTGCATAACAATGTCTTTCAAATTCTTAATGGAAAAATCTCAAAACATTGATCTTAACCAAAGTTTGGATAGTTGAGAATTAGAGATGAAAAAGTTTAAGCTTCTATTTATCTTGTTCTTAGTCTCAACAGATCTCCGGAATTTTAATCTTGAAAACTTCAAACATATGATGAGAGCCTGTATGACATAATAACTAAAGCCTAATAATAAATGATTCATACTTTGAGGCTACCTGCTCTGTCTTAGTTTTTAGCTATGGTAGAGAGGTTTATCATGCTCTAAAAAGATCAAGCTTCTATAAATATAAAGAAAGATTCACTCTTCCTAAGCAGTATTGTGTTAGAGGCATGGGCTATGCAAAAGTAAGAAATTTGAGGAAAGAAAAATGGACAAGTGTCCTATTACCTCAGCAAATAAAAGAAGATTATGTGACAAAAATATGATATGAAAAGAATGATAGCCCATGGTCCCTCTAATTACAATATGCCAGTAAGAGATGACAATTCCAAAGGTTAAAATGCTTGATCTAGGAGTATGACATTTCTCTCCCTAAGCTTAGAACTTTGATTTAGTAAGGTATGTTTTTAATCTTAATATACAATCTGAAAGAATGTCATACAGTTCTCTGAGCTTTTATTATAAACCTTGCAAAACTCCGGAGTAAGTTGGGATGAGGAACTTGAGACATAGTGCTTGGCTTGATTACCTCTAAACTTTCAATTATTCTAAGCTAAGGTAAAAGATTAATGGAAAGGGACATGTGAAACAAAATTTTCTATAAAACTCTTTTTAAGAAAGATTACAGTTGAAGGTTTATTATTATCTCAAAACCCGATGTTTGCTAAGGGACTAGCAAAAGTTTAGCTTGGGGGAGTTTGTTGACACTTGTTAAGTATCATTATTTATGGTTAACAAGACTGGAATAAATATCAAAAAGGATTACCAACTTAGAAATAGGAGGTTTAAACTAACAAATTCCACAAGTTTTGGTGATTCTATATTTTCCAGGGATTAAACAGGAAAACCAACCCTATTGCTTCCCCAAGAAGGAACCCGAAGCAGATTTCTTCACCGCCACGTTGGGTTATCGGGAGAGGACTCTATGAGACAACACAAGACACCACGACGAGGCTCACCACTAGAGGATGACTGGTGGGACCGACCGGTCCCACTAGGAGACCGGTCGGTCTCCCCTGGGCCCACTCGGCTCCTTCCTTTGCAAGCTACCTCAACCGACTCTCTAGATGCATCTCGACCGTACCTCACGTCGGTTTGATCCAACGATCACGATTCGTCGCCCAGGGCTATATATACAGACCCCTGACCCCCCCTCTCCAGGGCAATCCTCATTGAAGGCATTCAATCAGAGACAGATCAAGATAGAATTAGGGTTTCTAGAGAGAAGAGTTAGAGCTCTACATCAAGATTAGAGTTAGTCTAGTTAGATTCAAGTAGAGGCAGGCGACTTCGTCGGCATATCCGGCTTGAAGCTTCGTCTGAGTCTCCGGATCATTGTCGAAGACTTGGTAATTTGTATCTTTATTATTCGACTTTATGCTACTTTAATATATTTCAGTTTATTCAGTTTCAGAGTTTATTCTAGTTCTATGTTTAATATAGATCTAATTATGATAGAGTTTATGATCATGTTCGTAAAGTACTTAGCTTTATTCCGGATAGAGTTAAGTGGTCAAACTGGTGTAAACATGGTGTTTAGGCTAAGTTTACCTGCAAATACATCCTATGCTCCAGGTCGAGAGGTAGATCGCAGGAGTGACAGTCCTGTTGAGTCCTTTGTAGTCCTCCCCCCGAGTGTAGACCTTAGTAGGACGCGGTTGCAAGTTAGAATTCATTACTTTGTTCTTGATTCTAATTTAGTAATGTCCCTTGATCATGGATGATAGATTAATTGGCTATAAATGATTATATATTAACTAGAGTAATCACTAGGCTTAGTAGATATGAAGTAACTTAGGAATCTAATCTCTTAATTAAACACAAGACTCTCTGCTTGATCTATGAAGTTCGCTCTATCTCTAGAATTCCCGACATAATTGTTATCATTACTATCATTATTTATCTTTACTTTGTCTTACCCCTGTTTAGACATATGAGTGATGAATGAATGAATGAATAATAATCTCTGCTATCTCAGAATCATATTAAATTACTGGTTCCTAGCTTTGTTACTATTCCTTGGTAAAATGTAAATAACGATACCTAGATAACCTGGGTGAAATGCTGCTACAACAGGTATATTTATCTGTGCGCTTGCGGATAAATATTTATTTATATCTTTTGAGCTAGTGTCACATATAATTTACATTTCTATTATCATGTTGGGGATGACAACTTGACATTAAGTGATGCTAGGAGTGTCCTGTACATTTCTGAAGGCTTTTGCTAGAATCAGTTCATTAAAGTTTATTATGAGCAATTGCATTAAGAAGTGTCAACAGTGAGAGGAGTCACAAGGAGGATAGTGAGCTACTCCTAGGAGACCATGGCTCGAACCTATATCCAAATCGTTGAATCAAAGAACTTCGGGGGAAGGGAGACAAAAACCAAACCAAAACAAAAATCGATCGATCTACTAGCTCATGAGGTTAGGGGTGAATTCCTTTGGTGAAAAGAAGTGCCTCATGATCTAGAACAACTTGGTTCAAACAGATTTGCAAAAGACGCACCGAGTAGAGAGATTGATCAACGGGAAAAACATGGAGAAAAGCAACCCACGAAGAACAAGAACAAAACGCGAATCCCAACCACGAAATTGCAACCGTGTGGCTACCACACACTACAATAGTGAGATTACGGTCTCACTTCCTCAAAATCTCACAGGCACAGAGGTACGATTGTCTTCTCTATGGATCTCAGTTCGCTACAGCAGGGAATGGGAGAGCAGGAAACCCTAGAAGGAAAAGAGCAAATGACTGAGATAGTTTGGGAGGTGGGTGTCTCCCCCTACTTATCCTAATTCTAATTCCCACTCTACCCCTAAGTATTTACAGAGTGACCCAGCCAAACCCTAAGGCTATCCTGGACCAACCCAAAGATGATGCTGATCCGACGGCCACGCCCGCACAACTGGTAGCGTTGCCTCGACGCAACCTCACCGATTGCCGCCACGTGCCGCCACTTCTCTGCTTGTCCTTTTCTCGGACTCCGCCGCCCTCGAATTGTGGCCAAAACCGGGAAACCAGGCCTTCAAGTCCATCCCCCAGTTTTGTGGCCGAAACCGGGAAACCCGACGTCCGTCGCCTGAGTTTTGTGGCCCAAACTCAGAAACCCGCAACGCCCAGGTTTTGAGGCCCAAACCTGGAAATCGTCCTCAGCCTGAGTTTTGTGGCCCAAACTCGGCAAACCCGCAGCACCCAGGTTTTGTGGCCCAAACCTGGAAATCGTCCACCCGGTGGTTTTTCTGTGGCTCAACCACCAAACTGGAGCTGTAGAGGGGATGCACCGCCCGTGCACCCCGTCCACCGACACGTGTCCCCAGGTCCTCAACCCGAGCAACACCGTCCCCCGCAAATCTCCGCTCCTCGCTGTCCCAGGCTGTCAGCCACCACAGCTGATCCTCAGGCCACCGGTCCCTCAGTCCAAGCCTCACGTCCGCCCTTCACCGCTCCCGATCCGTCGGCACGACATGTCTCTACTTGACCTTCACCTTGCCCTCGATCACTGTCTCCGTGCTCGACACCTGCACAACACAAGCCAAAGAACATGTGCATCAAACCTGTTGACAATCACTCATCACACGAGAGTCGGCATACACCCTCGTATCCGCACTAAGAACCCCGTGCTACATTCTAAGACCAAACACATTGATGTGCGCTTTAATTTTTTGTGAGACCATGTTGAGAAGGGTGATATCGACCTTCGCCATGTCGATTCTCATCATCAGTTGGCTGATATTTTCACCAAGCCTTTAGACCAATCAACCTTTAATCGGTTGAGAGGTGAGCTTGGTGTGTGTTTCCCCTTTTAGATGAGGGAAACATTTTGGTTCTTGTATTATAGACTGACATCTTTTCTTTTGCTTTGTTTTCATCCTTGGTAGGTTAGTCTTTGCATTTCATCATGCATCTTTACTTTCTGAGCTTCATGTATATAATATTTAGAATGTGATTATACTCTATCTAGTATGCTCCGATGCTTTGTGATGATGCTTGTAGCTTATGCTCTTTCTGATCACTAATACATGTTGTGAGCTGAGCTATTTTTGAATGGTGAACTTGCTTAATTAACAAAAAACTTGAAATTGTTCACCATTGATATATGCAACTAGCATGTGTAGGATGTGTTGAATTCACTCGTGCTTTTCATATATGCTAGGTTGCTATTTCTCTAGTTCTGAGTCATTCACTAGCTTGGTATGTTCATATTCTGTCAATAAAATTGAACCAAGTTTTAAGTGAATTAAAAAGATCGAGATGGGATTGCTTGTCAACAAATCACGGTATCGAGACTATTTCTCATTGCACATTGAGTTAAACTTGAGCCGTGTAGTGTATGACCGAAACCGACACTTTAAGCTTCTGATTGCATATGCATAGGCTTAGCTCGGTTGAAAAGTCAGGCAATGACAAGCTTTCAACCTCTCGCAATCACATGCTGAAATCTGAACTTGTGTAATTTCACCGCTGCAACTTTGATTAAAATCTGAAATCATAAGTATATGTTTCATTCTATAGCATGATGATTGAACTTTGCTAGGGGTAGTTCACCTTGTATACGTGTTTAGCACTTGTTTGACTTCCTGTCTATACATGTTTAGTGCTATTTTGATGGTGAATACTTTTTGGCTAAAACTGCTCACTTTGCTCATATGTTTATATTTCATATTTGATGATCAGTTTGAGCCTTTGCTAGCTTGTTGTGGATGTTGTTGAGTCATCAGATCAGAACTGTGTAGAGCATCTTTTCATTCTATTGAGTGTATTCCTGAAGCTGCTAACTTGCATTTATGACTCATATGCATTTTGGAAGGGGGAGAAATTTGCTTGATGGTGCATTTTCAACTAAGGGGGAGAAATTCTCTCAAATCATAAGATCAACTAAGGGGGAGATTTCCTGGTTGTGTGCACTATTTGAGGGGGAGTTTGCTCGTTTGATGAGTGGAGTGTGCTCGTTTGATGAGTTTTTTGAATTTTCCAATTGGTTCGGAGCATTTTTTGCTAGTTGTGTTGAGCCTTTGCCTCTTTCTTGAGGGACTAGCAAATGTTTTTCAGTTCGATTGGTACGAAGCGTTTTCGATATCTAGTTGTGTTGAGCCTTTGCCTCTTTCTTGAGGGACTAGTGGACGCATTCCAACTCTTCATTTGGTATCGAGCTCTTTTGTTCCTGAGTTTCAATTGGTATCAAGCTCTTCTGTTCTTGAGCTGGTAACAGTTGTTTTCCTGCTAGCGGTGTTGAGCTTGTTCTACCTCTTCTTGAGGGCTAGCTTTGCTTTGCTTGGTTGCGTCGAGCCGTTGCCCATGTCTTTGGGGACCAAGTTGTCTTGCTCTTTCCACTTGACCTTCTTCGGCTTTGCTATGCTTTTGGGTCATTTGGTTGAGTTCTCTCTTCTCCTTTTTCCTTCTTCTATTTCATTATGATTTGTGTGTGTAGTTGACAATGCACTCATCAAGGGGGAGATTGCGGATACATGGGTGTATGCCGAGTCTCGAGAGATTAGTGATTGTCAACGGGTTTGATGCGCATGTTCTTTGGCTTGTGTTGTGCAGGTGTCGAGCACGGAGACAGTGATCGAGGGCAAGGTGAAGGTCAAGTAGAGACGTGCCGTGCTGACGGACCGGGAGCGGTGAAGGGCGGACGTGAGGCTTGGACTGAGGGACCGATGGCCTGAGGATCAGTTGTGGTGGCTGACAGCCTAGGACAGCGATGAGCGGAGACTTGCGGGGCACAGTGTTGCTCGGGTCGAGGACCTGGGGACACGTGTCGGTGGACGGGGTGCATGGGTGGTGCATCCCCTCTACAGCTTCGTTTTGGTGGTTGAGCCACAGAAAAACCACCAGGTGGATGGTTTCCAGGTTCGGGCCACAAAACCTGGGTGCTGCGGGTTTGCCGAGTTTGGGCCACAAAACTCGGGCTGAGGACGGTTTCCAGGTTTGGGCCTCAAAACCTGGGCGCTGTCGGATTTCTGAGTTTGGGCCACAAAACTTAGGCGACGGACGTCGGGTTTCCCGGTTTCGGCCTCAAAACCGGGGGAGGACTTGAAGGCCTGGTTTCCCGATTTCGGCCTCAAAACTGGGGGGCGGAGTCCGGGAAAAGGACAAGTAGAGCGGAGGCGGCACGTGGTGGCAACCGGTGAGGTTGCATCGAGGCAACGCTACCAGTTGTGCAGGCGTGGACGTCGGATCAGCATCATCTTCAAGTTGGTCCAGGATAGCCTTAGGGTTTTGATGGATCGAAAGTGCTACCAGAAAGTGACCAGAGGGGGGCGGTGAATGGGAGCTTTAAATTTCTTTTCAGAAACTAATAGCTACTATCCCAGAAAATCAACCCCAAGAGCAAAACCGATGCGCGTGATGTCCACGACCCAAGAGAATGGGTGGATGTTCCCTAGGAACACAGCGGGTCACCACAAAAATTCCCTCACCTAAGTTCACGCAAGTCAACTAGTGACAGGATGGACTTTGGGTAAGTTGGGGATTCAGGCTATTTTGCAAAGCGGGAAGTCCGATTTCTGTAGAGCACGAAGTCAGAAATCCAACGCAAAAACCTGAAACCAAATCCGAAGTCGAACGGTCAAACTGCGGAGAAAACAGTGAAGAAATCACTGCATCGGATGCTGGCAGCATCCGATGGCCAGGCACCGGATGCATCCGATGCAAAATGACCCTTACTGGAACCTTACTAGACAGGCATCGGATGCTGCTACAGTGAATCCCTAGCGTCCGATGCTTGACCCCCGGCGCATCCGATGGCAACGGACGCTCCGATGGTCAGCGTCTGATGCTCCTTAAAATGAACTGTCAGATGACACATGGCAACAGACGCTCCAATGGAAAGAGCTCAGTGTCCGATGCTCAAGAACAGAGCGTCTGATGGTCCCGATTTTGTGTTGTTCTTCCGCAAAAATCACTCAATCTCCTCCGAATCAAATGCACTAAGGTTTAGACTTGGTATGAGGAGTTCCAAGGAAATTAGTGGGCTATCCAAAAGGAATCATGGCTCGAACCTAACTCCAAATCGGTGAATTGGAAGAATTCGGGACAAAGGAACAAAACTCGATCCAAAACAAAAATCGACCGATCTACTAGCTCGTGAGGTTAGAGATGATTTCCTTCAGTGGAAAGGTGTGCCTCATGATCTAGAACAACTCAGTTCAAACGGATTTTCAAAAGACGCACTGAGAAGAGAGATCAATCAACAGGAAAATCATGGAGAAAAACAACCCGTGAAGAACAAGAACAAAACGCGAATCACAACCACGAATTTGCAACCGTGTGGCTACCACACGCTACAATGGTGAGGTTACGGCCTCACTTCCTCAAAAATCTCACGAGCACAGAGGTATTGGTGTCTTCTCTGTGGATCTCAGGTTCGCTACAGCAGGGATGTGGGAGAGCAGGAAACCCTAAGACAGAATAGCAAATGACTGAGATAGAATGGGAGGAGGGTGTCTCCCTCTACTTATCCTAATTCTAATTCCTACTCTACCCCTCTCTAATTACAGAGCGAACCAGCTAAACCATAGGGTTATTCTGGACCAACTCATGGTAGGTGGTGATCCGACGGCCACGCCCGCACAACTCGTAGCGTTACCTCGACGCAACCTCCCGATTGCCGCCACGTACTGCCCTCGCTCTGCACCCCCAGTTTTGTGGCCGAAACTAAGAAACCAGGCCTTCATGCCAACCCCCAGTTTTGAGGCCCAAACCGGGAAACTAGCCTCCATGTCCATCCCCTGGTTTTGAGGCCGAAACCAGGAAACCCGTCAGCACCAAGGTTTTGAGGCCCAAACCTGGAAATCGTCCTCAGCCTGAGTTTTGTGGCCCAAACTCGGCAAACCCGCAGCACGCCCAGGTTTTGTGGCCCAAACCTGGAAACCGTCCACCCGGTGGTTTTTCTGTGGCTCAACCACCAAACCGAAGCTGTAGAGGGGATACACCGCTCGTGCACCCCATCCACCAACACGTGTCCCCAGGTCCACAACCCAGGCAACTACGTGCCCCGCAAGTCTTCACTCGTCACTGTCCCAGGCTGCCAGCCACCACAGCTGATCCTTAGGCCACCGGTCCCTCAGTCCAAGCCTCACGTCCGCCCTTCACCGCTCTCGGTCCGTTGGCACGACACGTCTCTACTTGACCTTCACCTTGCCCTCGATCACTGTCTCCGTGCTCAACACCTGCACAACACAAGCCAAAGAAAATGTGATCAAACCCGTTGACAATCACTCATCACTCGAGACTCGGCATACACCCATGTATCTGCAATCTCCCCCTTGATGAGTGCATTGTCAACTATACACACAAATCATAATGAAAAAGAAGAAGAAAGAAGGAGAAGAGAGAACTCGACCATATGACCCAAAAGCATAGCAAAGCCAAAGAAGGTCAAGTGGAAAGAGCAAGACAACTTGGTCCCCAAAGACATGGGCAATGACTCGACGCAACCAAGCAAAGAAAAGCTAGCCCTCAAGAAGAGGCAGAACAGGCTCAACACCGCTAGCAAGAGAAAAATTCGATACCAATTGAAAAACAAAAATCGAAGCAAAATGCTAGTCCCTCAAGATAGAGGCACAGAGGCTCAACACAACTAGCAAGAAGATCGCTCCGAACCAATCAAACCCAATCGAACTGAAAAAATGTTTGCTAGTCCCTCAAGAAAGAGGCAAGGGCTCAACACAACTAGCAAACTCCCCCTCGAAGAGTGCACGCAACCAGGAAAACTCCCCCTTAGTTGAACATCAAAAGGGACTCATGATTTGCAAAAATTCTCCCCCTTAGTTAGTTGAGCACACGGGAAGCACATATGATTTGCAATTTCTCCCCCTTAGTTGAAATTGTACTTATCAAGTAAAATATCTTCCCTTTTGAAAATGCATCAACAAAAGTGCCAACAAGAGAAAATCCCCCCTTCCAACATACATATGAGTCAAAATGCAAGTTAGCAGCTTCAGAAATATAGTCGATAGAATGCAAAGATGCTCTACAAAGTACAACTCCAACAACACAATTAAGCACACATGCTAGCAAAGGCTCAAACTGATCACCAAATACGAAATATGAACTTATGAGCAAAGTGAGCAGTTTTCAGCCAAAAAGCATTCACCATCAAAATAGCACTGATCATGTATAGATAGGAATTCGAACAAGTGCTAAACATGTATACAAGGTGAACTACCCCTAGGAAAGTTCAATCATCATGCTATAGAATGAAACATACACTTGTGAATACAAAATTTAATCGGAGTTGCAGCGGTGAAATTACGCAAGTTCAAATTTAGCATGTGATTGCGAGAGGTTGAAAACTTGTCATTGCCTAACTTTTCAACCGAGCGAAGCCTATGCATATGCAATTAGAAGTTTAAAGCATCGGTTTCGGTCATACACTACATGGCTCAAGTTTAACTCAAATGTGCAATGAGAAACAGCCTCGATACCGTGATGTGTTGACAAGCAATCCCATCTCGATCTTTTCAATTCACTTATGACTTGGTTCAGATTTTAAATAGAATGTGAACATACGATGCAAGTGAATGACTCAGAACTAGAGACATAGCAACCTAGCATATATGAAAAGCACAAGTGAACTCAACACATCGTAAACATGCTAGTTGCATATCTCAATGGTGAATATTTTTAGTTTTAAGTTCAGTAAGCAGGTTCACCATTCAAAAATAGCTCAGCTCACAACATGTACTAGTGATTAGAAAGAGCATAAGCTACAAGCATCATAAAGCATCAGAGCATACTAAACAGAGCATAGTCACATTCTAAGGATTATATACATGAAGCTTAGAATGTAATAGCGTATGCTGAAATGCAAAAGAAAACAAAGACAAATGAAAAAGAGTCAGTCTATAGTACACAAATCAAAATGTTTCCACATCTAAAAGGGGAAACACACACAAGCACACCTCTCAACCGATTAAAGGTTGATTGGTCCAAAGGCTTGGTGAAAATATCAGCCAACTGATGATGAGTACCGACATGGCGAAGGTCGATATCACCCTTCTCATAATGGTCTTGCAGAAAATGAAAGTGCACATCAATGTGTTTGGTCTTCGAGTGAAGCACGGGGTTCTTAGCAACGCTAATCGCACTCATGTTGTCACAAAGCAAAGAAACACGAGTAAAGCTCAGACCAAAATCACGCAAAGTGGCCATCATCCAAAGCAACTGAGAACAGCAGCTTGCCACAGCAACATATTCAGCCTCTGTGGTAGACTGAGCGACACTAGACTGTTGCGAGAAGACCATGATACAAGAGAAGAACCAATAAACTGGCAAGTCCTAGAAGTGGACTTGCGCTCAACTCGGCAACCAGTAAAATCAGCATCGAAAAAACCGCAAAGGGAGAGGGTGCAGGAAGATGAATACCAAATCCCGAACTCAGGTGTGAAACGAAAGTACCTGTTGACACTTACTAACGCCGCTACCAAGAGTAGAGATAAACTCTATCCCCGGCAACGGCGCCAGAAATGCTTGTTGGTATAAATTAATGCACACTCTACTTTATCCGCAAGCGCACAGATAACAT
Source organism: Coix lacryma-jobi var. lacryma-jobi (assembly GCA_009763385.1). Lineage (NCBI taxonomy): Eukaryota > Viridiplantae > Streptophyta > Magnoliopsida > Poales > Poaceae > Coix > Coix lacryma-jobi. The sequence goes on from CM019827.1 coordinate 69,278,755, forward strand.
CTACCGATGTAGCACTTCAGCAGAATAACCCAGTTTTAATATCGAACCCAAAGGAACGGATAGCAATGAGTCTCAAGTGTATAACCCCTGAGTGGCTAACAAGGACGGAGAATCTAGAAGCATAGAGGGGATCACTAAGGTTATCTAAATCTAACTTAAGAGTGATATGTTTATTATTCTTAATGGGGAAGTTGCCATAAAAGGTCACAAACAGAGTATGATTCTTTTATACAAATGTATAATCCTACCGGGCCTACACACGGGTAAGTAGACTATAGAAGAATCAACAAGGCTATAAGAGTCACCCTTGCGAACTACCACTACTACCGGCGTTATAGGAGGCATTTATGATGAGCTATCAAGTCTAAGCACCACGCTTACACTATCCAATTACTCTAACTCTAGAATGACTACAATTAAAGTACTCAAAAGAGAGTCACAAACCTTAAGAATAATAAGAACAATGATTTAAACTTAAATATGGACGTCGATTACCGAAACAATCGTTGAAGCAAGTTGACGAAGAACTTGAATCCACAGGTACAAGATGAAGAAGTTGATCCGACAGGCCGGAGCTTCCTCTTGATCTCTTTCTCTCTCTCTCTCTCTCTTCTAGTTCTAAAATAAGACTAGGTTCTAATCCTAATTGAGGGGTATCTAGTCTTCTACTTGAAAGCTAACTCTTGATTACAACTAGATGAACTAGATCTAGTTCTCGATGAACTAGAAGAGATTCATCTAGAGGGACCTCTACTTCTACATTGGAACCCTAATTTCTAATGTGGAGATGAATAATGAAGAGGGAGATGCCTGGAGAGGGGGGTCTGGGGTTGCTTATATAGCTCGAGGTGGAGTAGAGGGCAAGGAATCGCGTATATCGCCCACCGTTAGATCAAACCGACTTCGCGGACGGTGGAGATGCATCCTAGGAGGCGGTGGAAGAAGGTTCCAGAAGGCGGAGACGAAACGGGCTCCATGACCGACTGGTCGGTCTCCCATGTGGGACCGGTCGGTCTGGCCTAGTGGGCCCACGTGGTGGCCCGCCTCGTGGTGTCTTCTGGTGTCTTCTAGATCCTTCTTTTGCAGATTTCGTCGCGAAATTAATATCTTTTCATCCAGGACTCCAATTATAGCAAATGATATGTCCGTTTCAATCGTCTCGACGAGCCCTTCATAATGGTGTACTCCAATTCATCACTTGAGATACTTTTATAAGGTAAAAACATGGATGTCCTACAAAACAAGTGAGAGCACCAAAACTCGTGGAACTTGTTAGATTCAAACCCTATAGCTATGCTTTGTGATTCATTTAATGTCATTTCATGCAATAGTTGATGGTTAATTATGAGCATTAGTGAGCGTCAACAAGTTACCCCAAGCTTACCTTTTGCTAGTCCCTTAGCAAAACTAAAACTTAACAATGGATCAGGAGTTGCTGCAATATCTTCATTTCCAACAAGTATACCTGCCGTTTAAACAAAAATTCTCCAAAACATATCAATGTTATTCTTCATGGGGCTTATTACTCTTACCTTAGATCTTGAATAATTGAGAGATTGAACGATCAAATCAAGTACTATGTCTCTAGTTCTTTCACTTCACTTTTATCCTGGAGTTTTAATTAATGTTCAAAAGCATTAATACATATGTTGTGAAATTAAACAATGGATCCAAAGAGAATGTCAACCATCCATTGAATCAAGAAATGCATGTGTATGGAAAAATGGAGTCGGATGCTCTTTTGAATATATTCACTCTCTTCTCTCTATCAGAGACATATGGCTATCAGGCTAATTCTACTATCGGGCACATGCCCATTTTTTTTCTGACACACATTTTTTTCTTCTTTTTCTTCGAGGTTCCGGACACTTGTCCCTTTTTATTTTCTCGGGATCTATCTTTTTGAGGTTTCGGACACTTGTCCCTTTTTATTTCCTCGGATCTTTTTTCTTTTTTTATAGCCACATGCTTCTAACAAACTTCAGAGAGTATAGCAACAGATAATTATGAGCATTTATGCGGAAGATGGATGAAATGTGTAAGTGATCTCAATTCAATGGCATGATAGACTTCCCACAGGGTCACAAAGCTTAATTTAACTCAATGCAATTATTAGTTATATTCATATTTAGAAATCTCTGGAACTTAGTGTTATTTAGAACAAGATAATAGCAGCTTAGATCATCACATGTTATATCCCAATTACCTAGACCATAGATTAAGTATTTGCCAGCCATGTATTTAATTTTATTTTTAAACATCATTATTAATCAGGAGAACTCATGCTTTGAAGACTAGGTACTTGAAAGAAATTAGATAGAGCAACTATTTATCATTTCCATGCAAAAGATTAGAGAGAGAGGGTTCTTCTTTGGTCATCAACTTCTTAAAACAAACTAGACACACTATTTTATTTATTTAATCTAACACACTTTAAGATAAGAGCTAATAGCAGTAATGATAATAATAATAATAATAATAATAATAATAATAATAATAATAATAAAGACATACCTGATTCGTGAAGATAACGGGGGTGCGTCTCCCCCAAGCTGGTTCCCTTCATAGCGTTGAGCCTTCATGTGCCCATATATTTTTGTCTTTTTTTAATTAATGGTGAGCCTTCATGTGCTCAGATTTTTTTGTTCTTTTTCTTTTATGGGTGAGCCTTCATGTGCCCACATATTTTTGGTGTTTTGAATTTATTTATAGAATGAAAAACTTAAGAGAATAGGGATACTTATGTGGATATATGGGGATTGCCTTCCCCCAAGCTGAATGTTGACGTAGTCGTTTGATCTTGCAATGTAGCAGACTGGCAGTGGATATGTCCTTCCTCTATTAGAGCTTTGATTGATATCGATGTTTGTTGAGACAGTGCTCAAACAGTGGATGGAGCATTCACTTGTTCATCAGCTTTTCTTGGCCTTTCAAATCCTGTGAAACTCAAATAGACAACAAAACTTGTGGAACAGATTAAGTATTAGCGGTTGGCCACTCAAGCCTTATTTGTCCAGAATTTCAGTAAGATCTCTTTCCCAATATTTTTGTAATTTAATATCTTTATGATGCAAGAGAAAATGCAACAGGATGAATGCATGCATATTTATTTTTATTATTATTTTTTTATGCCACCACGGTGAATATCCTATGGGTTTTTTACACACCATAGAATTATTCACATGGTGCTTCATGGTTTATGATGTAGTGTAACAAATGTAATATTTTTATTTTCTTTTCTAATGCAATACCGAAATTAAAATGTTTGTCAATTAAATATGATGATGCAATAAATGACTAAGAATTAAATATGAGAAATATGCAGAAATGTAAATATGAGGATAACTACCGATTTTACCTTTTGGCGAAGGTTCGGATATTTAGGTCCGACGAACCGGACATTCCCTTGGTTCAGACCTCCCAAGGTATGTCAGACGTTTGGAAAGTTGTTATTGATTGTACCTCTGAGGTGCAGACTTTTTCTTTCATACTTTCTTGGTCTGAGTGTTCACTTCCTGTGGTTCACTGTCTTGAGGTTTCTCTCCTTTCTTTTCTGGGACAGTGGCGATAGCTTCTTCATCATGATTGGCCTCTCTATTCTTGATAGTTTGTCTTCTTTGGTGTTGAGAGCGGCGTCTTTCACTTCTATTCTTCTTGGGTGCTTCATTAGGCTTTTAGTTGATGAAGGTGCATCGTGCCTTTTCTACAGGAAAGTGAAAATGAATTTCCTCTTGTAGATGATTGTACTTGTAGTGTAGAGGAATGATCTTCCTAGGATGTCACACCCCAACTTTAAGGATAAAGTTGAGACAACATACTCATGTGTGCCCAGGAAAAATCACACACATAAGTAGACAAATTACAAGAGTGGCATCATCACATTGTTTATTACATCACGATAGTATTTAAAACAGAGTCTTACAACATACTGAACCGCAGATCACTGAACTGGTACACAAACTAAGCCACAGGGAAACGTCGACTGGGGGAGCAGCTAGCCTAGAAGTCTTCAGGAAAGTCACCAACTGCACCATCATCTGTTACCCATCCGGGATTTGCCCAAAAAGAAGATAAACAACAAGCGTAAGTACTCCACGTACTAAGCAAGCTAACATAGGGTTCATGAGGCTCAAAAAGGCTGACACTGTCTGACTGCAGTTAGCTTTTAAGTTGGCAAAGTTTTAGCTTTAAGGTAAACGAGTATTGTGCTTAACCCTTAACCCATGATCCATATGTCCATAAAGGTAAACATAGTATCATAAAGTACCAACAACATAAAGTAACAATTGTTAAGTTTCATAGTTCCGCTAGTTTTCCAGGCCGCTCGTGACCGTGAGCACGGCTGTTATAACAGTTTTACACTCTGCAGAGGTGGTGCATCTTTACCCACAAGCCGTGTTACCCTTGTGCCCGAGGCGGCCAACCTCTTGATCCACTTCCGAGGTAGATCGGCAGGGCACACTATGAAGCCTTTCGCTGGTTCGTCTAACTAGTCAGGGCCGCTAGGTTTCCTTGGCAGGCAGATGTAGCAACCCCCCTTTTCTATGGCACAAGGCCATCGCAGCTATACACATAGAAACAGGAGCAGCCCTACACCCAAAGTGGCAAGCCCCTTTTGCGCCCTTTCGGGTCACCGCTGCCATATTAGACAAGGTCCAGTTTACTGAGCTAAAACCAGAGCCATATAGCACTCATGGTAGCACTGTCAATCCCAGCTTTTGCTAACAGCAAGTTTTATTAATCGTTTAAAAACATATCATCATGGGAAACAAATTCATCATTGGACTGGATCGATTATATGTCAGTTAGCACTAGCAAAGCTACCCACATGCATATATCCCACGGGAACAAGAACATCACAGATCACAAAGCTAAGTGGGTTTTCTAAGGTTGCTCAGTTGGACACATGCATAAATGAGTGATTAAAGTAAAGTGTATAGGTAAACAAGGAGATCCCATGCTAACTTGCCTTGATTGTCGAAAGATTGATCCTCCTGCTGGTCACTGAATGAGGGGTCCTGGTCGTACCACACCGACTCACCGTCTACTCGATCACAAACATCACCACGCATTCCAGGTGCAAACATACACGATGCAAACAGGGCTATTATTAGAGCGATACACCAAACAGTAATAAACTGAAATAAAACTTTGATAAAACTGAAGTACGCATCTCTACGATCACAACAAGTTTTGGTTCATCGAAAACGGAGTTACGGCGTGAAAGTTACGGCCGAAACGGTATATATAAAGCCCTAAACAAGATTAACTTGGACCCTAAAGCTAAACTGTCCAAAACAGGTTCACAGGGGTATAAACGGGTAGAGCACTAAATTACGAAACTAACGCAATTTGAACGGGTCAAATCGGAGCTAAAACGTGAATTTTATAAACAAAACAAAGCAGTGGCATTTCTGTAAAAAGTTTGAATTGCATTTGGATTTAAACCGAAATTTAAATTGAATTTTAAACCAATACCGCAGTCAACTGGACTGCGCCTCAATTTCTCCAAAACACAGGGGCCTGGTTGCAAGATTTTCCAGGCACAGGGAATAGTGCCTGGTGGAGTGCGGGTTGGTTCCCGGCTTCTCCAGGGGCTCTTTAGCAAGATGGCCGGCGAAGGGGTATCGCTGATCCTCGGCCGCCGGATTGGAGATGAACGGCTCGGATTAGACCAAGGGGCGGGTGCGCGCGCGGGCGGCCGACGGCGCGCACTGGCCGCGGCGTCACGGCGCTCCGCGACGTCGTGCGCGGCTCCGCCATGGCCGAAACCACGGAGCTCGCGGGTTCGGGCATAGGGTCCATCACAGGCCAAACCAAGCGGTCGGAAGGGTAGCGGAGTGCAAGGGGGTTCTCACCACGGTGAAACGAACGGAGGGGGTGGCTCGGAGGTGGCGTTCCGTGGCGAACGGCGGTCGGCGTTCGGCGAGATCCCGCTGCGAGAAAACGGCCGGCGGTTAGGGCAAAATCGAGCACAACGAAAGAGGAAGAAGGTTCGGCGGCTTCACCGTGATGCGGCGGGGCTTGGAGGTAGGAGCAATTAGCCGGAGAAGCACCGAAACGCCGGGACCACGGCGGCGGGCGGCGGCAACGGCGCGGAGGGCTCTGGTCGTGCTCGGGTGGTTGCTCTAGGGCTCTGCGGCGCGGGCGAGAGAGACAACTGAGCGAGGAGTGGAGCGGGGCAGGCGGCGCATCCGCTATATGGATGAGGAGGAGACCGGGGTCGTGGGAGCGGCACGCGGGAGACTCGGACGTGCGGCGCCGGCGGTTGTGCTCGGGCGCGTGCGCGAAGGGGAAGAGGGAAGGCGCCGACAGGTGGGGACGGGAGGTCAGCGAGAGAGAGAGGAGACGCGGCGGTGCGGCCGGTTGCACGCGCGCTGGCGGGCCGGCCTGCTAGGCCGCGCGCAAAGGAGAAGAGGTGGAAGGGAGTCGGCCCAGTGCGGAAAAACGCGGAGGGGAGGAGGGAGAAGAGAGGGCGCCGGCGGCTGGGCCTCAGGCCATTCGGGCCGAAAGCATGGAAAGGAGAGAGGGAGAAAATGAATTCCTTTTTCATTTGTTTCAAAGCATTTCAAGTCATTTCCAAAAGAAGTTTGAATTCATTTTGAATTTTGGCAAAAACCAGTCACTTCAATAAATCCAGTGCATCAGCATGAATGCATAAACATGTTGCCACCATTATTTTAATTCAACAAAAATTTATTTAACCCTAGGTTAAATGCTCACAAATTCATTATTAAATCATTTTCACCTATTTTGCTTTGGAGAAATTTTTTTGGGTGTTACAACTCTACCCCCCTTAAGATGAATCTCGTCCTCGAGATTCGACTGGAGCTCATTCAAACAACTGGGGATAAGATTTCCGAAGATCTTCTTCTCTTTCCCAGGTAGCTTCTTCTTCTGTATATCGGTTCCACTGAACCTTGCACATCTTGATAACTCGGCTCCTGGTAACTCTTTCTGCTGTCTCCAAGATCTTGACAGGGTACTCTTCGTAAGTGAGATCCTCTCCTATCTTGATCTCTTCTAGGGGAACTTGATCTTCAGGTACTCTCAGGCATTTCTTTAGCTGAGAAACATGGAACACATCATGCACACCTGACAGCTTTTCAGGTAACTCGAGCTGATAGGCCACTTCTCCACGTCTGGCTAAGATCCGGAAAGGACCTATGTATCTGGGTGCCAACTTTCCTTTCATGTTGAACCTCTTTACGCTTCTCATGGGTGACACTTTCAAATACACATAGTCTCCCACTTTGAAAACTAAGTCTCTCCTGCGAGTATCTGCATAACTCTTCTGCCGGGATTGAGCTATCCTTAGGTTATCTCGGATCATCCTTACTTGTTCTTCAGCATTTCTAAGGACATCCGGTCCAAACACTTGCGTTTCTCCTGTCTGATTCCAGAACAATGGAGTTCTACACTTTCGCCCATACAAAGCTTCAAAAGGAGCCATTTTCAGACTCTTCTGGTGACTGTTGTTGTATGAGAATTCAGCATATGGCAGGCTTTTATCCCAACTAGTCCCATGCTGAAGGGCACATGCTCTCAACATGTCCTCCAAGATCTGATTTATCCTTTCAGTCTGCCCATCAGTTTGAGGGTGATATGCGGAACTGAAAGTCAGCTCAGTTCCCAAGGATTGATGTACCTGATGCCAAAAGTGAGAAGTGAACTGTGTCCCTCTGTCAGACACTATTTTCTTTGGAACACCATGCAGAGACACAATCCTCTCCATGTACAGTTCTGCTAACCTCGCCCCAGTATAGGTGGTCTTTACTGGTAAAAAGTGAGCGACCTTAGTGAGACGGTCGACTATTACCCATATAGAGTCATAGCCTCTTTGTGTACGGGGTAATCCAGTGATAAAGTCCATTCCCACTTCTTCCCATTTCCACTCGGGTATCTGCATAGGCTGTAACAATCCTGCTGGTCTTTTATGTTCAGCTTTGACCTTCTGACAGGTGTCACATAGAGCCACATATTCTGCTACATCTCGTTTCATACCATACCACCAGTATTTTTCTTTCAGATCCAAGTACATTTTGGTGCTACCGGGGTGAATGGAGTAGGCAGATTCATGAGCATCCCGCAAAATGGCATCACGGATAGCTTTCACATCGGGCACACAAATCCTCTTTCCAAACCAAAGGGTCCCATTATCATCCATCCTGAAACCTGGTGCCTTTCCAAGCACTATGTTTTCTGCTATCTCTTTCAACTTCTCATCTTTCAACTGACCCTCACGGATTTCTTTCTCCAAGGTAGGTTCAACTGACATTTCCACCACATTGTTGGCAAAACATAGATTAAGGTATGCCATTTCAGCTCTCAACTCTGCTGACATGCGTTCCACTTGCAGACCGTTTGCGTAGGTTTTTCTGCTCAAGGCATCGGCCACGACATTGGCCTTTCCTGGGTGATAATGTACCTCTAGGTCATAGTCTTTGATCAATTCTAGCCAACGGCGTTGCCTCAAGTTCAGATCTGACTGAGTAAATATATACTTCAGACTTTTATGATCCGTATACACGTCACACTTATGCCCAACTAGATAATGTCTCCATATTTTCAGAGCATGGACCACAGCTGCTAACTCCAAATCATGAGTTGGATAGTTCACCTCGTGCTTCCTCAGCTGTCTAGACGCGTAGGCCACTACTCTTCCTTCTTGCATTAGAACACATCCAAGTCCAAGACGAGATGCATCACAATAGATGGAGAAGCTTTTGTTCAAGTCTGGCAGAACTAGGACTGGTGCTGAGGTTAAGCTCTTCTTTAACTCTTCGAAGTTTGCTTGGCATTTATCAGACCACACAAACTTAGCGTTCTTCTCTAACAAGGCAGTCATAGGCTTTGCGAGCTTGGAGAATCCTTCAATGAACCTCCTATAATACCCGGCCAAACCCAGGAAACTTCGGATTTCACTGGCATTAGTTGGCGGGTTCCAATCCAACACATCTTGCACCTTGCTAGGATCAACGGATATACCTCCGTTAGAGACAACATGCCCTAAGAAAGAGACTTCTTTCAGCCAAAATTCACACTTGCTCCTCTTGGCATAGAGCTGATGCTCTCTTAACTTCTGCAGAACCATCCTCAAATGTTCCGCGTGTTCCTCCTCTGTTTTAGAGAACACTAGAATATCATCTATGAATACCACCACGAACTTGTCTAGGTATTCCATGAATACTTTATTCATCAGATACATGAAGTAGGCTGGGGCATTGGTCAGACCAAAAGACATTACTGTATACTCATACAGTCCATACCGCGTTGTGAAGGCGGTCTTAGGAATGTCTGAGTTCCGGATTTTCAACTGGTGATACCCAGATCTGAGATCTATTTTAGAGAACACACATGCTCCTCTAAGCTGGTCAAATAGATCGTCTATCCGGGGTAGAGGGTATTTGTTTTTAATGGTAACCTCATTTAGAGACCTATAGTCCACACACATCCTTTGGCTACCATCTTTCTTATCCACAAAAATCACAGGTGCTCCCCAAGGAGAAGCACTAGGACGTATATACCCTTTCTCTAACAACTCCTTAAGCTGTTTCTTAAGTTCTTCTAATTCATTTACCCCCATTCTATAAGGTCTTTTAGATATTGGTGCAGTTCCAGGCAGTAATTCAATAATGAACTCAACATCGCGATCAGGTGGCATACCTGGCAAGTCATCCGGAAAGACATCAGGGAACTCGTCCACCACCCGATCTTGCTCTGCACCACTAGCATCCATCTGGTTGACCGTGGCAGTTGGCTGTTCTTTTAACACCACTTGCACACAGATTCTGTCTCCCCTAGGTGTAGTTACAACAACTGACCTTTCTTGACACTGAATGACAGCCCCATGTTGCTTCATCCAGTCCATACCCAAGATGAGATCTATACCTGCTGTTCTTAGCACTATAGGCTTTACTTTAAAGTCTACCCCCCTTAGGTTGACACTAGAGGTGGGGCTCCAGAAATTTGCAGGCATACTACCCCCTGGTGAGTTTACTATGATTGTTTCTTTCATTGCACATAAAGGCACACCATGCATTCTAACAAACGACTGTGAAATGAAAGAATGCGAAGCACCAGAATCAAAAAGTATGGTTGCTGGGATTGAGTTGATGCTGAACGTACCCATCATAACATCCGGTGCATCCAGGGCACTCTCGGCAGCTACATGATTCACCCGTCCAGTGTGAGGTGGGCGAGCATTCTGCTTCTGAGCTCCTGCCTGGTTCTGTGGGCCTGGGGGTTCTGCTTCTTGGGGCACTGGTGAGCGTAGTGTCCTGGCTCCCCGCAACGGTAGCAAGCGTTGGGGTTCTGCTGAGCTGCATTCTTCATGGGAGCGGAATTGGGTGCTCCCTGGCGTGAGGCTTGACTGCTCTGCTGTTGGAACCTCTGTCCTCCTGGCTGCTGCTGGTAGCGCTGACCACCTGATTGTTGTTGGTATGGGAGGCGCTGCTGGTTCTGGTTGCCCTGGGGGTACTGTCCCCTGTTCCACTGGTTGCCTTGACTCCTCTGGGGGTAACCTTGCTGAGAGTTGGTTCGGGGACGAGTGTTGCTCCCCGATGACTGGCCTTGGAAGCTTCTTTTCTTTGCCTCCATTTCCTTCCTCTTGTTGTCAATAACTATCGCCCTATTGACCAGGGCCTGGTAGTTCGGGTAGGTGTTGGACATCAACTGGAGCTGCAACCCATCATAAAGACCATTCAAGAAACGACGTTGTTTGTCCTTGTCATTAGCCACATCCTGAGGGGCATAACGCGATAGCTGAGCAAACTTGTCACGGTACTGCGCCACTGACATGGACCCTTGCTTCAGAGAGCGGAACTCCTCTTGCTTCAGTTCCACGAGACCATCTGGGATGTGATAGGATCGGAAGTTCTCCTTGAACTCCTGCCACGTAACAACTGGGGCATCTTTGGGACGGCCGAACATGAACGCATCCCACCAGTCCTGTGCAGCTCCCTGCAGTTGCCCAGAAGCGTAGAGCACCTTCTCATAATCGGTGCACTGGGCGATGTTCAGCTGTTTTTCCACTGCACGGAGCCAGTCATCCGCCTCCAGTGGTTCAGAGGCATGAGAGAACACTGGTGGATGGCCCTTCAGGAACTCTCCTCGACGGTCCCTGACTTGAAGAGGTTGAGGTGCGGCAGCGGGCGCCTGATCCAGGCGGTTCATCATGGCGTGCATAAGTTGATTCTGCGTGGCCATCAACTGCTCGATGGTCACTGGCGGCGGTGGCGGTGGCGGATCCATAGGAGCACCACGCCCACGGCCACGGCCTCTCCCGCGTCCACCCCTTGCTGCCATCTGCTCACCAACAAATGCGCAAGAGTTAGACCTTTATATCCCACATAGAAAGTATATATGACATAAATGAACATTGCTGAAAATTTCTGTGCACATCCTTGTCGACAGCAGCACACTAAAACGGGCATAACTCGAGCTACAGAAATCCAACGGGGATGAACCAGACATCGTTGGAAAGCTTAAGAAACCAGCTACAACTTTCTTATAGAACACTTTTTCAGATTCGACCAGATTCTAGGCCGAAAACAGCATTGATCAGAAACTGTTCTGGATGACAGACTGCGCAGAAACATCAACTTTAAACAGGCATATCTCCTAGATCCGAACAGATAAAGACTTGGTTCTAGATTCGTTTGAAAGGTACATCAGTCTAGATACTTCCACAAAAATTTCACAACTTTTGGGGTCACGGATTAAGAGATACACAGATTTAACCACAGGCTGCTCCAGAAAACAGCAACACAGGCATAGGAGATAAGCACTTTATATATCACAAGAAGATGTTTAACTTGGAGAAGCACAACATAACTTGTACTTTACCACACACAAACAAAGATCCAAACAAACATAGCTCACCAACATAAGTAACACAAACACCACAGGTTCACATAACACAAACTGAAACTTAAAACAACGTGTCTAAACGAGGTAACTGATCATGGTAGGCAAGCTACTGGGCTCCACCGGGGGCATCGTTGGCTCTGTACTTCTTCTTGTAAACAGCTGCATAGTCTAGATCACCGCGAAGGTAATCCACTTCGCGCTCCAAACGCCTTATCACCTTCTGAGCCGCACGCAGGTCATCTTGCAACTTGTCGGCCTTCCTATGCACCTCATAGGCATGCTGAGCAGTAGAGACCAGAACCGGGTACTCCACAGGTGGTAGCAGGGTTCGCCACGAGCCCTCCATGTCACTTTGGGGCAGGTAGCGGTAGCGATCATTCCTCGTCATCTGGAAGCGAAGGCCATGGTAGTGCAGGTAAGCATCCTGCGCCGCGTCCTCCATACTTGCGAGGGCATCACCACGCTTAGTGGTAGTCCTGTGAGCCGACTCTATGACATGGGCTTGGTCAGCAGCTTTCCAACCTGTAACCATCAGGTCGGACTTCCAGTATGTAGCCTCCAAAGGGTGGGTATACTCGCCGCAGTGGTACTGGAGCTTAGCCTCCATTTCAGGGTAGTACTCCTCCAGCAGACGAACCAGCATACTATGATAGTATGCTGTCTCGTCGGGCTTCTTGAACATGAAGCGACGATCCCAACCAAGATCTTCCACCACCTGCGCTGCTGGAGAGGCAGGGGGTGCTGGTGCCAAAGCTGACGAGGCGGCGGGAGAGTGTACCACCGGGTATACTGGCACGAAGGCTGGTGCCGCAGGAGCTGGTGGAGCGTCGGGTGCCACAGGAGCGGGTGCCTCTGGGGCAGGGACCTCAGGCGCTGGCGCCTCAGGCACAGGCCCCACTGGGTCTGGCACCTCCGGAGCAGGCACCTCCGGAGCTGGAGACTCGGGAACTGCTGCAGGGGGCGGGGGTGGCGCTGCTAGCTCCTCAGAAACTGCTGGAGTAACGGTCAACTCTTCATCCTCCATGAAGACGGCGTTGGAGGAGCTAGAGGAACCATCACTGTCGGGGATGTGGACCACAGGGGGAACAGGCTGGCTGGTGAAAAGAGCACGGTAGGCACGGGCGTTCATGCGAGGCATCCTGACGTTATAAAACAAGATAAGATAAGCGGAAACAATTAGTTTTATGTAATAGAATAAGAATAAGGAGCATATAATTTTAATAAAGTAACAAGTTAATAAAATAAGCATGAACAGGTAGCAAAAAGGTGTTAGACGGCCATTTCCTAGCTAGGCTTGCGTCCTACAGTCAACAAAGCTCCGATACCAATTTGTCACACCCCAACTTTAAGGATAAAGTTGAGACAACATACTCATGTGTGCCCAGGAAAAATCACACACATAAGTAGACAAATTACAAGAGTGGCATCATCACATTGTTTATTACATCACGATAGTATTTAAAACAGAGTCTTACAACATACTGAACCGCAGATCACTGAACTGGTACACAAACTAAGCCACAGGGAAACGTCGACTGGGGGAGCAGCTAGCCTAGAAGTCTTCAGGAAAGTCACCAACTGCACCGTCATCTGTTACCCATCCGGGATTTGCCCAAAAAGAAGATAAACAACAAGCGTAAGTACTCCACGTACTAAGCAAGCTAACATAGGGTTCATGAGGCTCAAAAAGGCTGACACTGTCTGACTGCAGTTAGCTTTTAAGTTGGCAAAGTTTTAGCTTTAAGGTAAACGAGTATTGTGCTTAACCCTTAACCCATGATCCATAGGTCCATAAAGGTAAACATAGTATCATAAAGTACCAACAACATAAAGTAACAATTGTTAAGTTTCATAGTTCCGCTAGTTTTCCGGGCCGCTCGTGACCGTGAGCACGGCTGTTATAACAGTTTTACACTCTGCAGAGGTGGTGCATCTTTACCCACAAGCCGTGTTACCCTTGTGCCCGAGGCGGCCAACCTCTTGATCCACTTCCGAGGTAGATCGGCAGGGCACACTATGAAGCCTTTCGCTGGTTCGTCTAACTGGTCAGGGCCGCTAGGTTTCCTTGGCAGGCAGATGTAGCAACCCCCCTTTTCTATGGCACAAGGCCATCGCAGCTATACACATAGAAACAGGAGCAGCCCTACACCCAAAGTGGCAAGCCCCTTTTGCGCCCTTTCGGGTCACCGCTGCCATATTAGACAAGGTCCAGTTTACTGAGCTAAAACCAGAGCCATATAGCACTCATGGTAGCACTGTCAATCCCAGCTTTTGCTAACAGCAAGTTTTATTAATCGTTTAAAAACATATCATCATGGGAAACAAATTCATCATTGGACTGGATCGATTATAAGTCAGTTAGCACTAGCAAAGCTACCCACATGCATATATCCCACGGGAACAAGAACATCACAGATCACAAAGCTAAGTGGGTTTTCTAAGGTTGCTCAGTTGGACACATGCATAAATGAGTGATTAAAGTAAAGTGTATAGGTAAACAAGGAGATCCCATGCTAACTTGCCTTGATTGTCGAAAGATTGATCCTCCTGCTGGTCACTGAACGAGGGGTCCTGGTCGTACCACACCGACTCACCGTCTACTCGATCACAAACATCACCACGCATTCCAGGTGCAAACATACACGATGCAAACAGGGCTATTATTAGAGCGATACACCAAACAGTAATAAACTGAAATAAAACTTTGATAAAACTGAAGTACGCATCTCTACGATCACAACAAGTTTTGGTTCATCGAAAACGGAGTTACGGCGTGAAAGTTACGGCCGAAACGGTATATATAAAGCCCTAAACAAGATTAACTTGGACCCTAAAGCTAAACTGTCCAAAACAGGTTCACAGGGGTATAAACGGGTAGAGCACTAAATTACGAAACTAACGCAATTTGAACGGGTCAAATCGGAGCTAAAACGTGAATTTTATAAACAAAACAAAGCAGTGACATTTCTGTAAAAAGTTTGAATTGCATTTGGATTTAAACCGAAATTTAAATTGAATTTTAAACCAATACCGCAGTCAACTGGACTGCGCCTCAATTTCTCCAAAACACAGGGGCCTGGTTGCAAGATTTTCCAGGCACAGGGAATAGTGCCTGGTGGAGTGCGGGTTGGTTCCCGGCTTCTCCAGGGGCTCTTTAGCAAGATGGCCGGCGAAGGGGTATCGCTGATCCTCGGCCGCCGGATTGGAGATGAACGGCTCGGATTAGACCAAGGGGCGGGTGCGCGCGCGGGCGGCCGACGGCGCGCACTGGCCGCGGCGTCACGGCGCTCCGCGACGTCGTGCGCGGCTCCGCCATGGCCGAAACCACGGAGCTCGCGGGTTCGGGCATAGGGTCCATCACAGGCCAAACCAAGCGGTCGGAAGGGTAGCGGAGTGCAAGGGGGTTCTCACCACGGTGAAACGAACGGAGGGGGTGGCTCGGAGGTGGCGTTCCGCGGCGAACGGCGGTCGGCGTTCGGCGAGATCCCGCTGCGAGAAAACGGCCGGCGGTTAGGGCAAAATCGAGCACAACGAAAGAGGAAGAAGGTTCGGCGGCTTCACCGTGATGCGGCGGGGCTTGGAGGTAGGAGCAATTAGCCGGAGAAGCACCGAAACGCCGGGACCACGGCGGCGGGCGGCGGCAACGGCGCGGAGGGCTCTGGTCGTGCTCGGGTGGTTGCTCTAGGGCTCTGCGGCGCGGGCGAGAGAGACAACTGAGCGAGGAGTGGAGCGGGGCAGGCGGCGCATCCGCTATATGGATGAGGAGGAGATCGGGGTCGTGGGAGCGGCACGCGGGAGACTCGGACGTGCGGCGCCGGCGGTTGTGCTCGGGCGCGTGCGCGAAGGGGAAGAGGGAAGGCGCCGACAGGTGGGGACGGGAGGTCAGCGAGAGAGAGAGGAGACGCGGCGGTGCGGCCGGTTGCACGCGCGCTGGCGGGCCGGCCTGCTAGGCCGCGCGCAAAGGAGAAGAGGTGGAAGGGAGTCGGCCCAGTGCGGAAAAACGCGGAGGGGAGGAGGGAGAAGAGAGGGCGCCGGCGGCTGGGCCTCAGGCCATTCGGGCCGAAAGCATGGAAAGGAGAGAGGGAGAAAATGAATTCCTTTTTCATTTGTTTCAAAGCATTTCAAGTCATTTCCAAAAGAAGTTTGAATTCATTTTGAATTTTGGCAAAAACCAGTCACTTCAATAAATCCAGTGCATCAGCATGAATGCATAAACATGTTGCCACCATTATTTTAATTCAACAAAAATTTATTTAACCCTAGGTTAAATGCTCACAAATTCATTATTAAATCATTTTCACCTATTTTGCTTTGGAGAAATTTTTTTGGGTGTTACATAGGATGAGGTGGACATCATCATTTTCTCACATGTCGAGGATCAAGAAATCTGTGGGGGCTTCATGACCTCTAATTCTGAGTACGACATCTTCCATTATTCCTTCTTGTTTATGCCTCTTGATATGGTGTGACTCATGTCATTTGTTTGCCCAGCAGTTTGAAGTGAAGCGTTAATTGTAGAAGCTGACAACATCTTGCTCAGTGTGCATGTTCTTGTAGATCTAGGACCTTCACTCTATAGAATTTGGGAGTGATAAACTTCTCCATGTTTACTCAAGAGTGTGTCCTGCTCATAAAGACAGGGTAGAGATCAAGTGCATGGGCTCTATTGGTGGAAAAAACACCAACAGAACCAAAAGTTTTGTTTATTCCTCTCTAACATTAGGCACATTGCACAAGACAAACTTTTTGTTTATGTGTTATGTTCAATTTTAACATGAGTGATAGGATCAGAGGATGAGCATAAAAGTAGCATCTTAAAATATTTAACAGATCAAATTACTTAACCCAAGGAAGGATAATCTATGCATAAAGTGTCGATCTTTTTAGAATTGAGATATATCATCTTCCAAAGGTTGGATGTACAACATTTTAGCTCATTTAGTTAAGACAGTGAGATACAAGAGAGTAAAGCTAGAAACAAAGATCAAAGGACTGAACATGTTGAGTTGATTAGGTTGGATCAAGTGAGGTGCAACTTAAACATGTTTAGTTCTTTATTTATGTTCATACTAGAATCAAGAAGAAGCTTTTAAAGTGATGGTTACTTGCCTTGAAATATTACTTTGTTATTGAAGAGTGATGTGTCGAACCACCTTGTGGAGGCTTCTCTTGTCTAGCTGGCTTGTCTTCTCTTGTTTGTCTCACAGTGTGATTGAGAGGAGGAAGATCACAGTAGAATCATCTTTAGAGGTATCGACCTTCCTTCTCTTGTGTTGACTTATCAGTGAAGGTGTATTGTTCCTCGAGTATGTTGACTAGGATCCTCTCTCTTCTCTTGTCAACCTTTCTTGTTTTCCCTTTAATTATTGGGTTGATAAGAGACTTGAATTAATTCCGTACTATGAGGATGTAGGGACAGTTCCGCGTTCTTCCCTTGTCAACCTTTCTTGTTTTTCTTTAATCATTGGGTTGGCAAGAGACTTGAATTTAGAGCTGCTACTTGAGTGCCTCCATGAGAGTCTTTTGTCTTGTAATGTCACAACTGAGACTTGTCCTCTCAACAGTGTCTAGATGATGGAGATCTTATCGACTGTTCTTCTTGATTTTGTTGGCTCAGGTACTAACTCTCCATCTTCTAACTCTTGTGGTGCAGTGGCTTCATCCTTCATGATGCCCTCCTCAATTTTTGGCAGTTGGTTCTCCCTAAGACGTCTTCTCTTGGTTCTCTTTGGCTGCTCATAAGTGATGTAGAAGTTGAAGATGCAGCGAAAGATCCAAAATTTGACTTCTCCGGGTCCGGCAAAGATGATAACATTGATGGTGTTCAAGAACAATCTTTCAAGAATGAGTGGTGGATCATATTCTTCTTCTAGACTGGGACAACAGCTAGTGGTTTGTACTGATCAAAGTGGTGGGTAGGAGATTAATATGTCTGGAAGTGGCTTTCTCCTTTCTCCCTTTGATTGTGAAACACAACTAGACAACAGAATTGTCTCTCCTAGGCTGGCTTGTAGATGGATTCCCAAACAACATGCTCATGTGTTTGACTTGTAGATCTTGCTATTTTTGTAGTGGTACCATCTTGTCTCCCAAGCTAGCTCTTGATTAGAAGAGAAGATAACTCCCCACTTCTTGTCTTGATGTCTTGGACAATGATGGTTGCAGGCATAGGTTGTCTCTTATTAGGTAAGTTGCATCCTGTTTGTCATCAGCGCCCAAGCAAGACTCAAAGCTAGGCTAGCACCATTTGTGATCCGAGAGTAGGTTTATGTGTCTATGGTTTGGGTTTTGGATCTTCAATGTTCAGACCAAATGATGGATGAACAAAATTTCTTTCCTGTATAATGTTAGTGGATATATACCCGAAGGATTGCAAGAATTTGAAGCATGGGTTATTATCCATAACTTATATATTTTGCATCTATGCTAATAAAAAGATGTTTTTAGGATTACTTTAGCATAGACTAGTATTTCATGTGTTGGCTGCACTTTAACATGATTTAAGGCAAAAGATAACTTGCAGTAGAAGACAAAATAAATAAACTTTGATACTCACAGTTCTTTCATCCATGATGAATGAGCTGAGTCTTCATTGTGCAAGAGTTGTTGAAGTTCATGTGTAAGCCTTGCTTCATCTCCGGTGTGAGTTCATCTCAAGACTTTCCCAAATCGATATTGAAAGTTTTCCTGCAGGGGTTAGTCCGACAAAATATCCAACATCCACTATAGCATACTGTCGGCTCAAAAACCAACCTAGACACCACGTCTAATTTGATTTAAGAGGGCATTCTAACCTAAGCATGCTTAAATTAAAAGGCCTTTGAAAGCAAGATCACACACTCCTAAACTAGGCACCATGCTTCATTTAAGAGATGTATGAAAGTACTTCAAACCTAAACATATACTATAGCAAATAAAGGTAACATGAAGGCATTGCAGAGATTTATTCAGATGGTGATGAAAGAGAATATGAGCATATCCTAAAGGTAGGGTCAACCAACATAGCAACATGGCAAGAGACGTTCTTATGAAGTGTATCCCCCAAACTTGGTGTTTGTACAAATCAAGATTGGATGAATGTGATTCAATGTTACATGTTGCAGAGATTTATTCAGATGGTGATGAAAGAGAATATGAGCATATCCTAAAGGTAGGGTCAACCAACATAGCAACATGGCAAGAGACGTTCTTATGAAGTGTATCCCCCAAACTTGGTGTTTGTACAAATCAAGATTGGATGAATGTGATTCAATGTTACATGATGATTGGTTGGACATACCTTGTGTTTGTTGTTCCTTTGTTCTTTTCTGCTCCAGACCTCGGAAGGTTAGTGATAAGAATACCCGAAGGAATATTTTCATAATTATATTTCTATGCTCATTACAAGGACAGTGCAACAGAAAGGTAGGCATAGCTAATAACCAGATGTTATGATAGGGTGTAAGGATTCTACTGGTTATAGCTGTGCTCATGGGGTAGTGATAGATAAGAGTGGAATTCAAAAATGACATTCATAAGAATGAAAACAAAAACAATGAAAAGACTGGGATAAAAAAGGAAAAGATAAAAGTATGATTACAAGGTTAAACTTAAGACGTAAAATGATCTACCATTCCCCAGCAACGGCGCCAGAAATGCTTGTTGACACTTACTAACGTCGCTACCAAAAGTAGAGATAAACTCTATCCCCGGCAACGACGCCAGAAATGCTTGTTGATATAAATTAATGCACACTCTACTTTATCCGCAAGCACACAGATAACATCTACCGATGTAGCACTTCACCGGAATAACCCAGTTTTAATATCGAACCCAAAGGAACGGATAGCAATGAGTCTCAAGTGTATAACCCCTGAGTGGCTAACAAGGATGGAAAATCTAGAAGCATAGAGGGGATCACTAAGGTTATCTAAATCCAACTTAAGAGTGATATGTTTATTATTCTTAATGGGGAAGTTGCCATAAAAGGTCACAAACAGAGTATGATTCTTTTATGCAAATGTATAATCCTACCAGGCCTACACACGGGTAAGTGGACAATAGAAGAATCAACAAGGCTATAAGAGTCACCCTTGTGAACTACCACTACTACCGGCATTATAGGAGGCATTTATGATGAGCTATCAAGTCTAAGCACCACGCTTACACTATCCAACTACTCTAACTCTAGAATGACTACAATTAAAGTACTCAAAAGAGAGTCACAAACCTTAAGAATAACAAGAACAATGATTTAAACTTAAATATGGATGTCGATTACCGAAACAATCGTTGAAGCAAGTTGACGAAGAACTTGAATCCATAGGTACAAGATGAAGAAGTTGATCCGATAGGCCAGAGCTTCCTCTTGATCTCTTCCTCTCTCTCTCTCTTCTAGTTCTAAAATAAGACTAGGTTCTAATCCTAATTGAGGGGTATCTAGTCTTCTACTTGAAAGCTAACTCTTGATTACAACTAGATGAACTAGATCTAATTCTAGATGAACTAGAAGAGATTCATCTAGAGGGACCTCTACTTCTACATTGGAACCCTAATTTCTGATGTGGAGATGAATAATGAAGAGGGAGATGCCTAGAGAGGGGTGTCTGGGGTTGATTATATAGCCTGAGGTGGAGTAGAGGGCAAGGAATCGCGTTTATCGCCCACCGTTAGATCAAACCGACTTCGGGGACGGTGGAGATGCATCCTAGGAGGCGGTGGAAGAAGGTTCCAGAAGGCGGAGACGAAATGGGCTCCGTGACCGACCGGTCGGTCTCCCATGTGGGACCGGTCGGTCTGGCCTAGTGGGCCCATGTGGTGGCCCGCCTCGTGGTGTCTGCTGGTGTCTTCTAGATCCTTCTTTTGTAGATTTCGTCGCGAAATTAATATCTTTTCATCCAGGACTCCAATTATAGCAAATGATATGTCCGTTTTGATCGTCTCGACGAGCTCTTTGCAATGGTGTACTCCAATTCATCACTTGAGATACTTTTATAAGGTAAAAACATGGATGTCCTACAAAACAAGTGAGAGCACCAAAACTCGTGGAACTTGTTAGTTTCAAACCCTATAACTATGCTTTGTGATTCATTTAGTGTCATTTCATGCAATAGTTGATGGTTAATTATGAGCATTAGTGAGCGTCAACAGTACCTCATAATGCGCTTCACCGCCTGATGGTGCGAAGTGCGCGGCAATGCCTGAAAGCGCGCACACAGACACACCGCGAACTGGATGACCGAGCGTGTCACCGTCAGGTAGAGCAGCGACCCGATCATACTCCGGTACTCCTTCTAGTCCACAGCTTCTCCATCCACGTCCGCATCCAGGGCCGTCGTGGTCGACATGGGTGTTGGAAGAGGCTTGGCCTCACCCATATCGAACCTCTTCAGCAAGTCCTTGGTATACTTGCCCTGGTGCACAAACGTCCTCTCTCGGGATTGCTTAATTTGCAACCCGAGAAAGAAAGTCAGCTCGCCGATCATGCTCATCTCGAACTCCCTGCTCATAGTATCTGCAAACTTGGCAACCAAAGCGTGAGAAGAACCACCGAAAATGATATCATCCACATAAATCTAGACCAAGAGAGTGTCTTTGCCTTGCTTGAGGAGAAAGAGCGTTTTATCCACACATCCCATTTTAAAACCCTTAGTAAGCAAAAAGGTTTTCAACCTATCATACCAGGTTCTAGGGGCTTGTTTCAAACCATATAAAGCTTTGTGGAGTTTGAAAACATGGTTTCGAAACTTGGGATTTTCAAAACCGGAGGGTTGCTGAACATACACCTCTTCTTCTATGTAGCTGTTTAAGAAGACACTCTTGACATCCATTTGAAAAAGTTTGAAACCTTTGGATGCAGCAAAAGCCAAGAGTATCCTAATAGCCTCCAAACGACCTACAGGAGCAAAAGTCTCCTCATAGTCTATCCCCTCCTTCGGACTATAGCCCTTCACTACAAGCCTGGCCTTGTTTCTAACAACGTGGCCATCCTCTCCTCGCTTGTTTTTGAAAACCCATTTTGTCCCAATAGGCTTACAGTCTGGAGGAGGTGGAACTAAAACCCAAACCCGATTTCACTCAAAGTTCTCTAACTCCTCATGCATGGCATTGACCCAATCCGGATCCGTCAAACCGTGTCCAACATCTCGGGGTTCAAAATCAGCAACAAAAGCAGAATGAGCAAGGTGAGAGATTTGTTGTGACCAAGACCGAGTCACACGTTCGTCGATGCTGCCGATCATCTGCTGAGGGGGGTGTTGGCGCTGGATGTGTCGTGGCGCCTCCCGGGCAGAAGTGATCTCCCCCTCAACAGCAGCTGGTGCCTCCCCGGGTACAAAAGGTACCACTCGGGGTGGCGGATCCCACGGCCCCTAGGAAGAAGAAGTGTCGGGGCCATGAGTCGTAGTAGAAGCCGCTCTTTCCGGCACAGCAGGTGGAGGGGGTGCTGGATCATCCATACCTTCAGCACCCTCATCCTCATCATCAAAAAGAGGCTCACCAACCTCATGATCACCTGCACGCTCAAAACGAGAAGAAGGATAAACCATGGTCTCGTCGAAGGTGACATCGGATGTCTCCATGACTCGGTTAGTATCAAGGTTAAGTACACGATAAGCTCGAGTGTGAGTGCCATAACCCAAAAATACACCGTCAGAAGAACGATACTCAAATTTGTCCAGGTTGCCTTTCTTCAATATAAAACAGTGGCAACCAAAAACTCTAAAATAACTCACTTTAGGTTGTCTACCAAAACACAATTCATAAGAAGTCTTTTTCATGAGAACTCGGAGAAAAATGCGATTGGAAATATAGCATGCAGTGTTCATAGGTTCGGCCCAATATCGCCTAGGAGTCCTATACTCATCGAGCATCGTCCTGGCCATCTCTACAAGGGTCCGATTTCTCCTCTATACAACACCATTTTGGGGCGGTGTGTAGGGGGAAGAAAACTGATGCTCCAAACCTAAAGAGTTACAAAACTTCTCAAAATCTGAATTGCTGAATTCGGAACCATTATCACTTCTAATAGCTCGCATCGAGTTCATAGGGAACTCGTTTTGAAGACGCAAAATCAGAATGCGAGCAAAAGAGAAAGTCTCAGTCTTCTCAGTCAAAAAAAGACCCACGAATATCTCGAAAAATTGTCAACAACAACCAAAACATACCACTTCCCCCCAACCGAGCTCACCCGAGCCGGACCAACAAGGTCCATGTGTAAAAGCTCTCCAGGGTGCGAAGTCATGACCTGAGTCACTGGATGGTGGGGAGCGGCAACCATCTTTCCATGTCTACAAGAATGGCAAACAAGATCCTTCTTCATTGACAAGTTGGGCAATCCTCGGATTAGGCCAAGTGAGCTAAGTGTTGACGCTAGTTATCTATCAAAATTAGAGGATAAATAAATATGAAAAGGGCATGAATTCAATCACCAACAAAGGTTTAGGGTTTCAACTGACAATATTCCACGAGTTTTGGTGAGTTATGATTCTGCACGGACTAAACCAGGAAATCAGCACCGATAGCTTCCCAAAGAAGGAAACCGACGCGAGATAACGCAACCGGCACGTCAGGGATCTTCCAGAAGGTTCTAGAGGACACCAAAGGACACCACGAGGCGAGGCACCGCGAGAGGCCGCCATGTGGGACCGGTCGGTCCCACCATGAGACCGACCGGTCTCCCCCCGGGCCCGCTGCCTTCCGTCTTCTGCAAGCTACCTCCACCACCTCCTAGGATGCATCTCGACCGTACCCCGAAGTCAGTTTGATCCAAGGGATCACGTTCCACGCTCTAGGCTATAAAACCAGACCCAGACCCCCCTCTCCAGGCATCTCCCTCTTCATTATTCATCTCCACATCAGAAATTAGGGTTCCAATGTAAAAGTAGAGGTCCCTCTAGATGAATCTCTTCTAGTTCATCTAGAATTAGATCTAGTTCATCTAGTTGTAACCAAGAGTTAGCTTTCAAGTAGAAGACTAGATACCCCTCAATTAGGATTAGAACCTAGTCTTATTCAAGAACTAGAAGAGAGAGAGAGAGGAAGAGATCAAGAGGAAGCTCCGGCCTGTCGGATCAACTTCTTCATCTTGTACCTGTGGATTCAAGTTCATCATCGACTTGCTTCAACGATTGTTTCAGTAATCGACATCTATATTTAAGTTTGAGCTATTGTTCTTATTATTCTTAAGGTTTATGACTCTCTTTTGAGTACTTTAACTCTAAGTTGCTCTAGAGTTAGAGTAGTTGGATAGTGTAAGCGTGGTGCTTAGACTTGATAGCTCATCATAAATGCCTCCTATAACGCCGGTAACAGTGGTAGTTCGCAAGGGTGACTCTTATAGCCTTGTTGATTCTTCTATAGTCCACTACCCATGTGTAGGCCCGGTAGGATTATACATTTGCATAAAAGACTCATACTCTGTTTGTGACCTTTTATGGCAACTTCCCCATTGAGAATAATAAACATATCACTCTTAAGTTGGATTTAGATAACCTTAGTGATCCCCTCTATACTTTTAGCTTCTCCGTCCTTGTTAGTTACTCAGGGGTTATACACTTGAGACTCATCGCTATCCGTTCCTTTGGGTTCGATATTAAAACTGGGTTACTCTGGTGAAGTGCTACATCGGTAGATCTTATCTGTGCGCTTGCGGATAAAGTAGAGTGTGCGTTAATTTATACCAACAAGCATTTCTGGCGCCGTTGCCGGGGATAGAGTTTATCTCTACTCTTGGTAGCGACGTTAGTAAGTGTCAACAAGCATTTCTGGCGCCATTGCCGGGGAACGGTAGATCATTTTACGTCTTAAGTATAACCTTGTAATCATACTTTTATCTTTTCCTTTTTTTTATCCCTGTCTTTTCATTATTGTTTTCATTCTTATGAATGTTATTTGTGAATTCCACTCTTATCTATCACTACCCCATGAGCAAGCTATAATCAGAAGAATCCTTATACCCCATCATAATATCTGGTTATTAGCTATGCCTACCTTTTCTGCTGCACTGCCCTTGTATTGAGCATAGAAATATAATTGTGGAAATATTCCTTCGTGTATTCTTTTCACTAACCTTCCCAGGTCTGGTGCAGAAAAGAACAAAGGAACAACAAATACAAGGTACGTCCCACCAATCATCATGCAACATTGAATTACAGGCTTTCTATGAATATTTCATGCCATGTTGCTATGTTGGTTGTCCCTACCTTTAGGATATACTCATATACTAATTATCACCATCTGAATAAATCTCTATAATACTTTCATGCTACCCTCATTCGCTATATTATATGTTTAGGTTTGGAGTACTTTCATACATCTCTTAAATTAAGCATGGTGCCTAGTTTAGGAGTGGTGATCTTGCTTTCAAAGGTTTTTAATTTAAGGAATTAAGTTAAAATACCTTCCTAGATAAAATTAGACGTGGTGTCTAGGTTGATTTTTGAGCCGATAGTATGCTATAGTGGATGTTGGATATTTTGTTGGACTAACCCCTGCAGAGAAACTTTCGATATCAATTTGGGAAAGTCCGGAGATGAACTCACACTGGAGATGAAGCAAGGCGTACAGTGAACTTCAACAACTTTGCACAATGAAGACTCAGCTCATTCATCATGAAAGAACTATGAGTATCAAAGTTTATTGTTTTGTCTTCTACTGCAAGTTATCTTTTGCCTTGAATCATGTTAAAGTGCAGCCAACACATGAAATACTAGACTATGCTAAAGTAATCCTAAAAACATCTTTTTATTAGCATAGATGAAAAATACATAAGTTGTGGACAACAACCCATGCTTCAAATTCTTGCAATCCTTTGGGTATATATCCACTAACGTTATGCAGAAGAGAGATTTTGTTCATCCATGGTTTGGTCTAAACATTGAAGATCCAAAACCCAAACCATAGACACACAAACATACTCTCAGATCACAAATGGTGATAGCCTAGCTTTGAGTCTTGCTTGGGCACTAATGACAAACAGGATGAAACTTACCTCGTAAGAGACAACCTATGCCTGCAATCATCATTGTCCAAGACATCAAGACAAGAAGTGAGAAGTTATCCTCTTTTCTAATCAAGAGCTAGCTTGGGAGACAAGATGGTACCACTACAACATGCGGATACATGGGTGTATGCCGAGTCTCTGTGTGATGAGTGATTGTCAATGGAGATGATGCGCATGTTCTTTGGCTTGTGTTGTGCAGGTGTCGAGCACGGAGACAGTGATCGATGGCGGGTGAAGGTCAAGTTGCGACGTGCCGTGCCGACGGACCGGGCGCGATGAAGGATGGGCGTGCCGTGCGGCGGACGTGCCATGCCGATGTATCGGACGGTGAAGGGCGGACGTGGACTTGGACTGATGGACTGGAGGCCGGAGGATCAGCTGTGGTGGCTGGCAGCCTGCGACAGCGACAGGCGGAGAAGTGCGATCATATCGGTGGAAGGGGTGCACAGGCGGTGCATCCCCTCTACGACGCCGGTTTGTTGGTAGAGCCCGGGAAAAACCAACGGTGGACGGTTTCCAGGTTTGGGCCTCAAAACCTGGGTGCTGGGTTTCCAGGTTGAGCCACAAAACCTGGGCGCGACGGTTTCCAGGTTGAGCCTCAAAACCTGGGCGTGGGCCGGTTTCCGAGTTTGGGCCTCAAAACTCGGGCGCGGACGGTTTCCGAGTTTGGCCACAAAACTCGGGCTGGAGGCTGGTTTCCCGGTTTGGGCCTCAAAACCGGGGGCTGATGGAAAAGGCTGGTTTCCCGGTTTGGGCCGCAAAACCGGGGGTGCAGAGTGGTGGCGGCACGTGGCGGCGATCTGAAGGTTGCGTGGAGGCGACGCGGAAGACCGTGCGGGCGTGGCCGTCGGATCTACCTACCACCAGCGGGTGGACTAGAATAGCCTTAGGGTTAGGCTGGTCCGCTCTGTAATTAGAGTAGAGAGGGGTAGAGTAGGAAATAGACTTAGGCTAGGTTAGTATAAGTAGTCTAGGGGAGACACCCTCCTCCCCATCTCAATCTCAGTTAGAGCTTTCATTTCCTAGGGTTTCCACTCTCCCACACCCCTGCTTTAGCTAGTTGAGATCCGCAGAGAGACTCCACTCTGTGTACTGTTGATTCGAGGAAGTGAGGCCGTATCCTCACCTTGGATCCCATCTCTTGGTGTCAATTCGCGTTTTGATTTCATGTTCATCATGTTCTTCGCGGATTGCTTTGTGCCTTGAGTTTTCCCGTCGCTTGATCTTTGTGCTCGGTTCATCTTTCACGATTCCGTTTGAACTGAGTTGCTCTAGATCGTGAGGCACTTCTTTCCACCGAAAGAAATCATCTCTAACCTCACGGTCTAGGAGATCGATCAAGTTTTAGTTTCGGGTCTCTTTTTCTTCTTTCCCCCGAATTCCTTCGATTCACCGATGTGGAGTTAGGTTCGAGCCATGATCTCTTAGAGATAGCTCACTAACCTCCTTGTGACTCCTCAGATCGAATCCCAAGCCTAGAGCACTTGATTCGGAGGAGATCGGGTTGAATCGCCGGAGTTTCAGTGCAGTCGCGGGGTGACCGGACGCTCTGTCGGGCTGACCGGACGCACGCTTTCAGAGTCCGGTCGTTGAGCACGGCGCCAAGCTTTTCTGCGTACTGACCGGACGCTCTCGACCGGACGCTCTGTTTGCATTTCGACCGGACGCTACGCTTGCACTGTTCCCGTGTCATTGTCTCATCTGACCGGACGCTCAGTGAACGACCGGACGTTTGAGCTCCGTGCGTCCGGTCGCGAACAGAGAGCTCCCAGAGCTGTTTTCTGACGACCGGACGCGTCCGGTCCCTGCTGACCGGACGCAGGCCAGAGTCCGGTCGCTGCAGTTTCGCGCGTCTTCGTTCGCGGTTCGTTCGTTCTTGATTGGATTTGAGTTCCGTCTTTTGGGTTGGCTTTCTAGGGTTGTCTAGTGTCCCGCTGTGCTTCTAGGAAGCATCCACCCTACATCTAGGGTCGTGGACATTAGCAAGCTCTAGGTTTCGCTTTTGGGGTTGATCTTGGGACAGTGGCATCTAGTTTCCGAAAGGAAATTTTTGAAGCTCCCATTCACCCCCCCTCTGGTCGCTTTCGGGTAGCTTCTCGGTCCTTCAATTGGTATCGGAGCAGGTTAAGGATCTTCCACCTTAGCCGGTTCCAGATCCACCGAAGGCGACATGGATCGCGGCGTGGGCAAACCGCCGTTTTTCGATGGGACGAACTATGCGTATTGGAAGATACGTATGTCGGCCTATTTGCAGAGCTTGGGCGCTTCGATCTGGGATATTTGCAACTCCCCTGATTACGTGGTCTTGGCTGCTCGTGTGACTCAACAGCAGATCGATGAGCACGATGCCAATAGCCGAGCCCGTAATGCTCTTTTCTCTTGTTTGAGCATGGGTGAGTTTGATCGTGTTTCTCACCTCGCTACGGCTCGGGAGATCTGGGACACTCTCATGCGTTTTCATGAGGGCACCTCTCAAGTCAAAACCCGACTCTACGAGTCGTTCAAGCGAGAGTATGAGAACTTTAGACATCAACCTGGCGAGAGCATAGAAAGTTTATTCGCTCGCTTTCAGGTGATTGTCAACAGGATGAGGGCTAACAAGGAGCAGTTGCCTTTTGACGATCATGAGCGTGCTTTGAAGCTTTTGCACACTCTTGACCGTTCGGTGTGGGACTCCAAGGTTCAGGCAATCATCGAATCGCCGAACTATGAGACCCTCACCTGCGACGAGCTCTTCAGTAAGCTCAAGTCCAGTGAGATTGATGCTATGGCGAGGGCTTCTTTTGAAAATCCTTCTCGCCCGTCCATGGCTTTGGTTTCCGGCTCTTCCCCTAACCCCTCAGCTGGCTTTGCGCTTTCTTCTCTCTTCTCTGTGACAGAGGACCAGCTGGAGTCTTTGGGAGACGACGAGTTGGCTTTGCTTGCCAACCGGTTCTCGCGGTTCCACAACAACCGCATGAACCGTCGTCGCGGAGGAGGACGCACCGGATGCTACGAGTGCGGCGACCCCGACCACTTCATCGCCGACTGCCCCAAGAAGAAGAACAAGCATCTTGGGAAGGGTGATCACGGCCACAGGCGCGACTCCAAGTACAAGGAGAAGCACGTTCCCCCAAGGCACAAGAAGCCGGGCGGCTTCAACAAAGAGTACATCAAGAAGAAGTACTTGGAGAAGCAGCAGGCTGAGCAGCGAGCGTTCTTCGCCACGCTCAGCGACGTCGACGGCTCGGATGACGACTCCGCTCGATCGAGTGATGACGAGTCCGAGAAGAAGAAGCTGGAGGACACGTTCAACGGCTTGTGCTTCTTCGCCGGCGACGAAGGCCTGTGTACCATGGCGCTCGGAGATGAGGTCGACGGCGAGCCGGAGCGTACCCCTCGGAACGACGACGACGACGACACCTCCCAGGTATCTCTCACCTACGACGAGCTTTCCTCCGAGGTTGAGAAGTTGACTGCTGCCCTCCTTAGTCAAGACAAGTTGCTTAGGCGTGCCGCTAGAGAGCGCAAGGAGTTTAGGCAGAAGTGGGAGGACACGGTGAAGGAGCTTGAGTTCGCTCGGTCCACCGTGGTTGTGTCGGAGGAGTTGGAGTGCGAGAGTTGCGCCGCGCACATGACGGATCTTCTCACTCTGAGGAGTAAGTATGCTGCGCTGGTAGATGAGGTGGATGAGCTCCGAGCTAGACCGCAGTTGTTGGGTGCGTGCAAGACTTGTCCTGTCTTGCAATCTGAGTTGGTAGAGAAGGATGCCAAGATTGAGTCTTTAGTCAAGGCCAGCTCAGATAGCACTTGTGTCTTGAGGTGTGCTTTGTGTGAGGGCCTGGAGATGGAGATTGCCAATGTGAAGCATGGCAAGATGCAAACCGAGGAAGAAAACACATACCTTCGGTCCATCTTGTCATGGGTCTCCAGTAGTGAGCCGCAGCTCGGGATGATGATCTCCCAATTCAAGCGAGCTGTTGGTGCCCCTGGTGTAGGTTTTGCTCAGAGTGTTGATCTCTCAGCCTTTGGGAAGATTGGAGAGTCTAGTGGTCTGAACCCATGTGAGAAGCCCAACTCCACCACTACTCCCAAACTTGCCAAGCTTCCACTCAAAGAGCCAGCCAAGCCTATCACCAAAGATGGTGTGGTTGAGGAACCCCTGAGAGCTCCTCCCAAGAACCCAGTTTGGGCACCCAAGCCAAACCACCTCAGAAACAAGCTTGATGCTATGCCACCCATTCGTGAGGAGTTGCCACAGAAGGGCAAAGGCAAAGTGAGCCACACCCACAGCTCTGGTCACCAACAACCCCCTTTGCGTGCGGTGAGGTACCAATGTGATTTTTGTGGGAGAGATGGCCACTTGAGCGAGTTCTGCTTTAGGCGCAGGAGAGAGGCGCGCAGGGCTCGGGAGATGGAGAACCCGGACATGTACCATCCAGCTCATGGTGGACATGTACCGAAGGCCCAGGGGAGAGCAGCTAGGTCCGGACGTCAGGGTCCCAGGCCTAGGCAGGAGAGAGCTCCGAGGAGAGACGCTAGAGCAGTTGAGCCCCAGGCTCCTAGGCGTAAACCTCGTAGAGAGCGTACCCGACGGGGTCCTGCTTTTGCAGGTAACGGACCCCGTGGCGGAGGCTTTGTTGAGCGCTTTGTCCCACCGCAGGTAGAGTTTCGCGGTGAGCGCTTCTTCCCCAGCGGACCACGTTTTCCTGTGCGTGGTGATCGCTATCCCCCTAGACAGGATGGTTTTTACACTGACCGTTCTTTTGAGCAGCCGGCCCAACACTGGTTTCCTTCTTATCTTACTAACCCCAGTGTTGGACCGTATGTTCACCCTATGTCTTTTTATTGATGTAGGAGGAGCGGTTGGAGGACATTTGGCTTGTGGATTCCGGTTGCTCGAGGCACATGACCGGAAATGCCAAATGGTTCTCCTGCCATAGTCCGGTCGCCGGAAAGGAGTACATAACCTTCAGCGACAAAGGTAAGGGCAAGGTATTGTCCGTTGGTGCAGTGCGGGTTAATGAGCACTTTGTGTTGCGCGAGGTTGCTCTTGTTTCTAACCTGCATTTTAACTTGCTTTCTGTTTCGCAACTTTTTCGTGAAGGCTATGAGATTCGTTTCAAACCGATCCTTAGCCGGATCTTAGATCCTCAGGGTGATCTTGTATGTCTGATTTCACCCTTTGGGAATGTCTTTCGCGCGAATTTCTCAAAGTCGTTTGGATCTTCTCGCTGTCTTTTGGCTAGTCCTTCTTCCTCCGATCTTTGGAAGTGGCATAGGAGGCTCGGTCATTTAAGCTTCGACTTGCTTGCAAGACTTAGCTCACTTGGCCTAATCCGAGGATTGCCCAAGCTTTCGATGGAGAAGGATCTAGTTTGCCATTCTTGCAGACATGGGAAGATGGTTGCTGCTCCCCACCATCCGGTGACTAAGGTCATGACCTCGCACCCCGGAGAGCTTTTACACATGGACCTTGTTGGTCCGGCTCGGGTGAGCTCGGTTGGTGGCAAGTGGTATGTTTTGGTTGTTGTTGACGACTTTTCGAGATATTCGTGGGTCTTCTTTTTAGCTGAGAAGACCGAGACTTTCTCATTTGCTCGCAATCTGATTTTGCGTCTTCAGAACGAGTTCCCTTTGAACTCGATGCGAGCTATTCGGAGTGATAATGGTTCCGAGTTTAAAAATTCGGATTTTGAGAAGTTTTGTAACCGCCTTGGTTTGGAGCATCAGTTTTCTTCCCCCTATACACCACCTCAAAATGGTGTTGTAGAGAGGAAGAATCGGACCCTTGTTGAGATGGCCAGGACGATGCTTGATGAGCATAGGACTCCTAGGCGTTTTTGGGCCGAAGCTATGAACACTGCATGCTACATTTCGAATCGCATTTTTCTGAGAGCGTTTTTGAAGAAGACCTCTTATGAGTTGCGTTTTGGTCGCCAGCCCAAGGTGAGTTATTTTAGAGTCTTTGGTTGCCACTGTTTTATATTGAAGAAAGGCAACCTGGACAAGTTTGAGTCTCGTTCTTCTGACGGTGTGTTTTTGGGTTATGGCACTCACACTCGAGCTTATCGTGTACTTAACCTTGACACTAACCGAGTCATGGAGACATCAGATGTCACCTTCGACGAGACTCTTGTTTGTCCCTCTTCTCGTTTTGAGCGTGCAGGTGATCATGAGGTTGGAGAGCCTCTTTTTGATGATGAGGACGAGGGTGCTGAAGGTATAGATAATCCAGCACCCCCTCCACCTGCCGTGCCGCAAAGGGCGGCCTCGACGACGACTCACGGCCCCGACACTTCTTCTTCCTGGGGGCCGTGGGATCCTCCACCTCGCGCGGTACCTTTTGTACCCGGGGTGGAACCAGCTGCTGTTGAGGGGGAGGTCACTTCTTCCCGGGAGGCGCCACGACATATCCAGCGCCAGCACCCCCCTGAACAGATGATCGGCGACATCGACGAGCGAGTTACTCGCTCCAGGTCACAGCACATCTCGCACTTTGCTCATTCTGCTTTTGTTGCGTCTTTTGAGCCCCGAGATGTTGGACACGCATTGACGGATCCGGATTGGGTCAATGCCATGCATGAGGAGCTAGAGAACTTTGAGCGAAATCGGGTTTGGGTTCTAGTGCCACCACCTCCTGACTGTAAACCTATTGGGACAAAATGGGTTTTTAAAAACAAGCAAGGAGAGGAGGGCCACATTGTGAGAAACAAGGCCCGGCTTGTAGCGAAGGGTTATAGTCAGAAGGAGGGGATAGATTATGAGGAGACCTTCGCTCCTGTAGCTCGTTTGGAGGCTATTAGGATACTCTTGGCTTATGCTGCATCCATGTGTTTCAAACTTTTTCAAATGGATGTCAAGAGTGCCTTCTTAAACGGCTATATTGAGGAGGAGGTCTATGTCCAGCAACCCCCCGGTTTTGAAAATCCCAAGTTTCCAAACCATGTCTTTAAACTCCACAAAGCTTTGTATGGTTTGAAACAAGCCCCTAGAGCCTGGTATGAGAGATTAAAAACCTTTTGCTAGCTAAGGGTTTTAAAATGGGATGTGTAGATAAAACGCTCTTTCTCCTCAAGCAAGGCACAGATACTCTCTTGATCCAAATTTACGTGGATGATATCATTTTCGGTGGTTCTTCTCACGCTTTGGTTGCCAAGTTTGCAGATACTATGAGCAGGGAGTTCGAGATGAGCATGATGGGCGAGCTGACTTTCTTTCTCGGGTTGCAAATTAAGCAATCCCGAGAGGGGACGTTTGTGCACCAGGGCAAGTACACAAGGGACTTGCTGAAGCGGTTCGACATGGGTGAGGCCAAGCCTCTTCCAACGCCCATATCGACGACGACTGCCCTGGATGCTGACACGGATGGAGAAGCAGTGGACCAGAAGGAGTACCGCAGCATGATTGGGTCGCTGCTCTACCTGACGGCGACACGGCCGGACATTCAGTTCGCCGTGTGCTTGTGCGCGCGCTTTCAGGCTTCGCCACGCACTTCTCACCGTCAGGCGGTGAAGCGCATCCTCAGGTACCTTCGTTTCACGCCTGAGCTCGGGATTTGGTATTCTGCTTCTTCCACCCTCTCGCTTTGTGGCTTTTCTGATGCTGATTTTGCTGGTTGTCGCATTGAGCGCAAGTCTACTTCAGGGACTTGCCAGTTTATTGGATCTTCTCTTGTGTCGTGGTCTTCTCGCAAGCAGTCTAGTGTCGCTCAGTCTACCACGGAGGCTGAATATGTTGCTGCGGCTAGCTGCTGTTCCCAGTTACTCTGGATGATGGCCACTTTGCGTGATTTTGGTTTGAGCTTTACTCGAGTTCCTTTGCTTTGTGACAGCACGAGTGCCATTAGCGTTGCTAAGAACCCTGTGCTTCACTCGAAAACCAAACACATTGATGTGCGCTTTCATTTCTTGCGAGACCACCAGGAGAAGGGTGATATCGACCTTCGCCATGTCGATACTCATCACCAATTGGCTGATATTTTCACCAAGCCTTTAGACGAATCAACCTTTAATAGGTTGAGGGGTGAGCTTGGTGTGTGTTTCCCCTTTTAGATGGGGGAAGCATTTTGAGATGTACAGACTGACTCTTTTATTTTGAGGCTCTTTTCTTTTGAGTTTCTTGAGTCTCTCCTTTTGGTATCTTCTTTCCTTCAGTTTTGTGTCGGGCATACGCATTTACATTCTGAGCTTCATGTCTATATTCACTAGAATGTAATTATGCTCTTGTTAGTATTGCTCCGATACTTATGATGATGCTTGTAGCTTATGCTCTTTCTGATCACTGTTACATGTTATGAGCGAGCTATTTTTTTTGGAATGGTGAATTATGCCTAATGTATATAAATCTGAAAATGTTCACCATTGAGATATGCAACTAGCATGTGTAGGGTGTGTTGAGTCCATTCCTGCTTTTCATATATGCTAGGTTGCTATGTCTCTAGTTCTGAGTCATTCACTTGCTTGGTTGTTCATAACTTGCTTAAAATCTGAACCAAGTATTGTTGAATTGAAAAGATCGAGATGGGATTGCTTGTCAACACCTCATGGTATTGAGACTGTTTCTCATTGCACTTTGAGTTAAACTTGAGCCATGTAGTGTATGACCGAAACCGTTGCTTTAAGCTTCTGATTGCTTCGGCATAGGCTTCGCACGGTTGAAAAGTTAGGCGATGACAAGCTTTCAACCTCTCGCAATCACATGCTAAAAATGAACTTGTGAATTCTTTTACCGCTGAAACTCCGATATGAATTTGAAATCACAAGTATATGTTTCATTCCTATGCATGATGATTGAACTTTGCTAGGGGTAGTTCACCTTGTATATATGCTTAGCACTTGTTTGGATTCCTTCTATACATGTCTAGTGCTATGTTGATGGTGACTATCCTTTTGGCTTAAAACTGCTCACATGCTCATATGCTTCATATTTCGTATAAGTGATCAGTTTGAGCCTTTGCTATTTGAGTGCTTAATTGAGATGTTGGAGCTATACTGATTAGAGCATCTTTGCACCCTTTTGACTATATACTTGAAGCTCCTAACTTGCATTTTGACTTCATATGCATTGTGGAAGGAGATCTTGTGTTCAGGGGGAGTTTATGTGAAGAGAGTTGCTTCTCCGATACCTTTTTGGCCTTGATAAGTGCATTTTCAACTAGGGGGAGAAATTTACGCAAATCATATGCCCTGAAAATCTTTTGTCTTAGTTGCTTGCATTTGTCGAGGGGGAGTTTGCTAGTTGTGTTGAGCCGTTGCCTCTGTCTTGAGGGACTAGCAAACGTTCCTAGCTTCTCATGAGCTTTCATAAGCTTTCTCATTTGGCTTTCAATTGGTATCGTCTGGTGTGCTTTCCCATTTGGTTTGGGTTGATTTTCAATTGGTTCGGAGTGATTTTCTTGCTAGTTGTGTTGAGCCTCTGTGCCTCTATCTTGAGGGACTAGCATTTTGCTTCTGTTGTCCTCCGATCTTCAATTGCTATCTGCTAGCGGTGTTGAGCCTGTTCTACCTCTTCTTGAGGGCTAGCTTTGCTTTACTTGGTTGCGTCAAGCCGTTGCCCATGTCTTTGGGGACCAAGTTTTTGCTTCATCCACTTGACCTTCTTCGGCTTTTGTTAAGGCTTCTGGGTCATCTGGTTGGGTTTTCTCTTCCCACTCCTTCCTACCTCCTTCTTCTTATTCATGATTTGTTGTGGAGTTGACAATGCACTCATCAAGGGGGAGATTGCGGATACATGGGTGTATGCCGAGTCTCTGTGTGATGAGTGATTGTCAATGGAGATGATGCGCATGTTCTTTGGCTTGTGTTGTGCAGGTGTCGAGCACGGAGACAGTGATCGATGGCGGGTGAAGGTCAAGTTGCGACGTGCCGTGCCGACGGACCGGGCGCGATGAAGGATGGGCGTGCCGTGCGGCGGACGTGCCATGCCGATGTATCGGACGGTGAAGGGCGGACGTGGACTTGGACTGATGGACTGGAGGCCGGAGGATCAGCTGTGGTGGCTGGCAGCCTGCGACAGCGACAGGCGGAGAAGTGCGATCATATCGGTGGAAGGGGTGCACAGGCGGTGCATCCCCTCTACGACGCCGGTTTGTTGGTAGAGCCCGGGAAAAACCAACGGTGGACGGTTTCCAGGTTCGGGCCTCAAAACCTGGGTGCTGGGTTTCCAGGTTGAGCCACAAAACCTGGGCGCGACGGTTTCCAGGTTGAGCCTCAAAACCTGGGCGTGGGCCGGTTTCCGAGTTTGGGCCTCAAAACTCGGGCGCGGACGGTTTCCGAGTTTGGCCACAAAACTCGGGCTGGAGGCTGGTTTCCCGGTTTGGGCCTCAAAACCGGGGGCTGATGGAAAAGGCTGGTTTCCCGGTTTGGGCCGCAAAACCGGGGGTGCAGAGTGGTGGCGGCACGTGGCGGCGATCTGAAGGTTGCGTGGAGGCGACGCGGAAGACCGTGCGGGCGTGGCCGTCGGATCTACCTACCACCAGCGGGTGGACTAGAATAGCCTTAGGGTTAGGCTGGTCCGCTCTGTAATTAGAGTAGAGAGGGGTAGAGTAGGAAATAGACTTAGGCTAGGTTAGTATAAGTAGTCTAGGGGAGACACCCTCCTCCCCATCTCAATCTCAGTTAGAGCTTTCATTTCCTAGGGTTTCCACTCTCCCACACCCCTGCTTTAGCTAGTTGAGATCCGCAGAGAGACTCCACTCTGTGTACTGTTGATTCGAGGAAGTGAGGCCGTATCCTCACCTTGGATCCCATCTCTTGGTGTCAATTCGCGTTTTGATTTCATGTTCATCATGTTCTTCGCGGATTGCTTTGTGCCTTGAGTTTTCCCGTCGCTTGATCTTTGTGCTCGGTTCATCTTTCACGATTCCGTTTGAACTGAGTTGCTCTAGATCGTGAGGCACTTCTTTCCACCGAAAGAAATCATCTCTAACCTCACGGTCTAGGAGATCGATCAAGTTTTAGTTTCGGGTCTCTTTTTCTTCTTTCCCCCGAATTCCTTCGATTCACCGATGTGGAGTTAGGTTCGAGCCATGATCTCTTAGAGATAGCTCACTAACCTCCTTGTGACTCCTCAGATCGAATCCCAAGCCTAGAGCACTTGATTCGGAGGAGATCGGGTTGAATCGCCGGAGTTTCAGTGCAGTCGCGGGGTGACCGGACGCTCTGTCGGGCTGACCGGACGCACGCTTTCAGAGTCCGGTCGTTGAGCACGGCGCCAAGCTTTTCTGCGTACTGACCGGACGCTCTCGACCGGACGCTCTGTTTGCATTTCGACCGGACGCTACGCTTGCACTGTTCCCGTGTCATTGTCTCATCTGACCGGACGCTCAGTGAACGACCGGACGTTTGAGCTCCGTGCGTCCGGTCGCGAACAGAGAGCTCCCAGAGCTGTTTTCTGACGACCGGACGCGTCCGGTCCCTGCTGACCGGACGCAGGCCAGAGTCCGGTCGCTGCAGTTTCGCGCGTCTTCGTTCGCGGTTCGTTCGTTCTTGATTGGATTTGAGTTCCGTCTTTTGGGTTGGCTTTCTAGGGTTGTCTAGTGTCCCGCTGTGCTTCTAGGAAGCATCCACCCTACATCTAGGGTCGTGGACATTAGCAAGCTCTAGGTTTCGCTTTTGGGGTTGATCTTGGGACAGTGGCATCTAGTTTCCGAAAGGAAATTTTTGAAGCTCCCATTCACCCCCCCTCTGGTCGCTTTCGGGTAGCTTCTCGGTCCTTCACAACAATAGCAAGATCTACAAGTCAAACACATGAACATGTTGACTGGGAGTCCATCTACATCACAAGCCAACCTGGGAGAGACAATTCTGTTGTCTAGATGTGTTTCACAATCAAAGGGAGGAAGGAGAAACCCAACTTCAAACATATTAATCTCCTACCCACCACTTTGATCAATACAAACCACTAGATGCTATCCCGGTCGAGAAGAAGAATATGATCCACCACTCATTCTTGGAAGATCGTTCTTGAACACCATCAATGTTATCATCTTTGTCGGACCTGGAGAAGTTAACTTTTGGATCTTTTGCTGATTTTTCAACAACTATATCACTTATGAGCAGCCAAATAGAACCAAGAGAAGACATTGAAGGGAGAACCAACTACCAAGAATTGGGGAGGGCATCATGAAGGATGAAGCCACTGCACCACAAGAGTTAGAAGATGGAGAGATAATACCTGAGCCAGCAAAATCAAGAAGAACAGCCGATAAGATCTCCATCATCTAGACACTGTTGAGAGAACAAGTCTCAGTAGTTACACTACAAGACAAAAGACTCTCATGGAGGCACTCGAGTAACAGCTCTAAATTGAAGTCTCTTGCTAATCCAATGATTAAAGGAAAACAAGAAAGGTTGACGGGAGAAGAATGCGGAACTGTCCCTACATCCTCAGTGTACAGAATTAAGACAAGAAAGAGAGAGGATCCTACTCAGCATACTCGAGGAACAATGCGCCTTCACTGATTAGCCGACACAAGAGAAGGAAGGTCAATACCTCTAAAGATGATTCCACTGTGATCTTCCTCCTCTTAATCACACTGTGAGACAAACAAGAGAAGACAAGCTAGCTAGACAAGAGAAGCTTCCACACGGTGGTTCGACACATCGCTCTTCAATAACAAAGTAATATTTCAAGGTAACTAACCATCACTTTAAAAGATTCTCCTTGGTTCTAGTATGAACATAGATAAAGAACTAAACATGTTTAAGTTGCACCTCACTTGATCCAACCTAATCAACTCAACATGTTCAGTCCTTTGATCCTTGTTCATAGCTTTACTCTCTTGAGTCTCACTGTCTTAACTAAATGAGCTAAAATATTGTGCATCTAACCTTTGGAAGATGATATATCTCAATTATAAAAAGATCAACACTTTATGCATAGATTATCCTTCCTTGAGTTAAGTAATTTGATCTGTTAAATATTTTAAGATGCTACTTTCATGCTCATCCTCTGATCCTATCACTCATGCTAAGAATTGAATAGAACACATAAACAACAAGTTGTCTTGTGCAATGTGCCTAAGGAGAATAAACAAAACTCTTGGTTCTGTTGGTGTTTTTCCACCAACAGAGCCCATGCACTTGATTTCTACCTTGTCTTTATGAGCAGGACACACTCTTGAGCAAAACATGGAGAAGTCACTCCCAAATTCTACAGAGTGAAGGTCCTAGATCTACAAGAACATGCACACGGAGCAAGATGCTTCCAGCTTCCACAATTAACGCTTCACTATTAAATTGCTGGACGAACGAATGACATGAGTGACACTATATAAAGAGGCTTAAACAAGAAGGAATGATGGAAGACGTCGTAGTCAGAATGAGAGGTCATTAAGTCCCCACAGACTTCTTGATCCTCGACATGGGAGAAGACGATGATGTCCACCTCATCCTAGGAAAATCATTCCTCTACGCTACAAGTGCAATCATCTACAAGAGGAAATCCATTTTCACTTTCCTGGAGAAAAGGTACGATGCTACTTCATCAACTACATACCCAAATGAAGCACTCAAGAAGAACAGAAGTGAAAGACGCCGCTCTCAACACCAAGAAGACCAACTATTAAGAATAGAGAGGCCAATCATGAAGAAGAAGCTATCGCCACTGTCCTAGAAAAGAAAGGAGAGAAACCTCAAGACAGTGAACCACATGAAGTGAAGACTCAGACCAAGAAAGTATGAAAGAAAAAGTCCGCACCTCAGAGGTACAATCCATAACAACTTTCCAAACGTCTGACATACCTTGGGAGATGCAAACCAAGGGAAGGTCCGGTTCATCGGACCTAAATATCCGAACCTTCGCCAAAAGGTAAAAATCGGTAGTTATCCTCATATTTACTTTTCTGCATATTTCTCATATTTAGATCCCTAATCATTTATTGCATCATCATATTTAACCATTGCATCATCATACTTAATTCATGAACATTTTAATTTCTGCACTGCAATAGAAAAGAAAATAATAATGTTGCAATTGTTACACTACATCATAAAGCCCCATGTGAATAAATCTTTGGTGTGTAAAAACCCACAGGAATATTCACCGTGGTGGCATAAAAATAATAAATGAATATGCATGCATTCATCCTGTTGCATTTTCTCTTGCATCATAAAATATAAAAATACAAAAATATTGAGAAAGAGATCTTACTAAAATTCTAGACAGCTATGGCTTGAGTGGCCAACCACTAATGCTTAATCTGTTCCACAAGTTTTGTTGTCTATTTGAGTTTCACAGGATTCGAAAGACCAAGAAAAGCTGACAAGCAAGTGAATGCTCCATCCACTATTGGAGCACTACCTCAACAAACATCAACAATCAAAGCTCTGATAGAGGAAGGACGTATCCACTGCCAGTCTGCTACATTGCAAGATTGAACGACTATGTCAACATTCAGCTTGGGGGAAGCACCCCCATGTACCCATATAAGTATCTCTATCCTTTTAAGTTTTTTCATAAGTAAATTCAAAACACCAAAAATATGTGGGCACATGAAGGCTCACCATAAAATCTAAAAAGATATTATGAAACACTGCTAAACTCTGCTTAGTGGAGAAGAAAGAACATAGATAATTTTAAGAGCTTTAAGACAACCGGACAAATGGAGGGATATTTATCACTAACGCTTAATCAAGTTCCATTAGTTGTGTTGTCTATCTTTGAATTCAGCAGGAAGAGAAGAAGAGAAGGACTCAAGAAATCAATACCGGTCTACTCAACTTCTGAGGAAAAGTATAAGTCAAGGTCCAGCTTGGGGGAGAGCACCCTCAGTTATCACGATAAGTATCACTGCTTTTTATTACTATTAGTTCTATTTAGTTAGACCAGGTTAATTTATAAATATAGAAAAGATAAATAATTATTATAAAACCAAATAAAGATATTATATAATAAATACCTAGGTGGATAAGAACCTAATTTTGCTCATTTTAAATGATGAACTTTTTGCTCTGCCTTTTTAAGTACTTAATGTTTAAACCTAAATTTTCTTGACAAAGTTGTTCTGAATAAACTCCGAACCTAAAACCTGTGGATGGCAAATGCTTGATCTAAAGTCTAGATAATTGTGAGATATGATATAAAAAGGTTTGAGCTGCTGTTTATCTAATTCCTAGAGATATTAGAGTTCTGGAGATTTACTTTTTTAAAAGATTAAAAACACATGATGAGATCCTGTATGACATGAATTCCTACCTAGAGCCATTAATATGATTTTAAGATAAGGCTACTTACTTTGTTCTAAGTTTTTATGTTTTGGTTGAGAAATTTATCATGCTCTAGAGATCAATGTTTTATTAAAAGATTCACTCTTCCGAAGTAGTATTGTGTTAGAGGCATGGGCTATGCAAAAATATAAAAGGAGGAAATAAAAAGGGACAAGTGTCCGACTACCTCAAAGAAAAGAGAAAGAAAGAATTATGATAAAAGTATGAGAAAAAGAATGATAGCCCATGGTTCCTCTAATTACAATATGCCAGCAAGAGATGACAAATTTCAAATGTTCTAAAGTCTTGATCTATGAGTATGACATCTTTCTTCCTAAGCTTTGAACTTTGACTTAGTAAGATATGCTTTTCACTTCTTAAAGCCCCAGATATATATCAATAGAAGAAGGAAAATTGCATCAGTGAGGAATCATAAAATATAAAAGAGCGATTTGAGAGTGTCATACAAAGGAATCTCTGATTTTTATTTTGAAAATATACAAAAACTCCAGAAGGAAGGTTGATCAAAGAGTTAGAGATACAGTGCTTAACTTGATTGCTCTATCTTTCAATTGTTTAAGACCTAGGTAAAGACAAAAGCTCCATGGTTAAAGGCAATATGAGAAACTCAGAATAATTAACTCTAAACCAAGGAAGATTGTTTTTATATGTGGAGGCATAGTTCTAGATTTATCATGAATATTTGCTAAGGGACTAGCAAAAGGGTAAGCTTGAGGGAGTTGTTGACGCTGGTTATCTATCAAAATTAAAGGATAAATA
Organism: Coix lacryma-jobi var. lacryma-jobi; assembly: GCA_009763385.1. Classification (NCBI taxonomy): domain Eukaryota; kingdom Viridiplantae; phylum Streptophyta; class Magnoliopsida; order Poales; family Poaceae; genus Coix; species Coix lacryma-jobi. The sequence continues at coordinate 69,320,575 of CM019827.1, forward strand.
AATATAAAAAGGGCATGAATTCAATCACCAACAAAGGTTTAGGGTTTCAACTGACAATATTCCACGAGTTTTGGTGAGTTATGATTCTGCAGGGGCTAAACCAGGAAATCGGCACCGATAGCTTCCCATAGAAGGAAACCGATGCGAGATAACGCAACCGGCACGTCAGGGATCTTCCAGAAGGTTCGAGAGGACACCAAAGAACACCACGAGGCGAGGCACCGCGAGAGGCTGCCATGTGGGACCGGTCGGTCCCACCATGAGACCGACCGGTCTCCCCCCGGGCCCGCTGCCTTCCGTCTTCTGCAAGCTACCTCCACCGCCTCCTAGGATGCATCTCGACCATACCCCGAAGTCGGTTTGATCCAAGGGCTCACGTTCCACGCTCTGGGCTATAAAACCAGACCCAGACCCCCCTCTCCAGGCATCTCCCTCTTCATTATTCATCTCCACATCAGAAATTAGGGTTCCAATGTAGAAGTAGAGGTCCCTCTAGATGAATCTCTTCTAGTTCATCTAGAATTAGATCTAGTTCATCTAGTTGTAACCAAGAGTTAGCTTTCAAGTAGAAGACTAGATACCCCTCAATTAGGATTAGAACCTAGTCTTATTCAAGAACTAGAAGAGAGAGAGAGGAAGAGATCAAGAGGAAGCTCCGGCCTGTCGGATCAACTTCTTCATCTTGTACCTGTGGATTCAAGTTCATCATCGACTTGCTTCAACGATTGTTTCGGTAATCGACATCTATATTTAAGTTTGAGCTATTGTTCTTATTATTCTTAAGGTTTATGACTCTCTTTTGAGTACTTTAACTCTAAGTTTCTCTAGAGTTAGAGTAGTTGGATAGTGTAAGCGTGGTGGTTAGACTTGATAGCTCATCATAAATGCCTCCTATAATGCCGATAACAGTGGTAGTTCGCAAGGGTGACTCTTATAGCCTTGTTGATTCTTCTATAGTCCCCTACCCGTGTGTAGGCCCGGTAGGATTATACATTTGCATAAAAGACTCATACTCTGTTTGTGACCTTTTATGGCAACTTCCCCATTGAGAATAATAAACATATCACTCTTAAGTTGGATTTAGATAACCTTAGTGATCCCCTCTATACTTTTAGCTTCTCCGTCCTTGTTAGTTACTCAGGGGTTATACACTTGAGACTCATCGCTATCCGTTCCTTTGGGTTCGATATTAAAACTGGGTTACTCTGGTGAAGTGCTACATCGGTAGATCTTATCTGTGCGCTTGCGGATAAAGTAGAGTGTGCGTTAATTTATACCAACAAGCATTTCTGGCGCTGTTGCCGGGGATAGAGTTTATCTCTACTCTTGGTAGCAACGTTAGTAAGTGTCAACAACCCCCGGTTTTGTGGCCAAAACCGGGAAACCAGGCCTTCACGCCAACCCCCGGTTTTCAGGCCCAAACTGGGAAACCAGCCTCCAAGTCCATCCCCTGGTTTTGAGGCCGAAACCAGGAAACCCGCCAGTGCCCAGGTTTTGAGGCCCAAACCTGAAAACCATCCTCAGCCTGAGTTTTGTGGTCCAAACTCGGCAAACCCGCAGCACGCCCAGGTTTTGTGGCCCAAACCTGGAAACCGTCCACCCGGTGGTTTTTCTATGGATCAACCACCAAACCGGAGCTATAGAGGGGATGCACCGCCCGTGCACCCCGTCCACCGACACGTGTCCCTAGGTCCTCGACCCAGGCAACACCGTGCCCCGCAAGTCTTCGCTCATCGCTGTCCCAGGCTACCAGCCACCACAGCTGATCCTCAGGCCACCGGTCCCTCAGTCCAAGCCTCACGTCCGCCCTTCACCGCTCCCGGTCTGTCGGCATGGCACGTCTCTACTTGACCTTCACCTTGCCCTCGATTACTGTCGCTGTGCTCGACACCTGCACAACACAAGCCAAAGAACATGCGATCTAACCCGTTGACAATCACTCATCACTCGAGACTCGGCATACACCCATGTATCCGCAGGTTTGGCTAGGTCGCTCTGTAAATACTTAGGGGTAGAGTGGGAATTAAAATTAGGATAAGTAGGGGGAGACACCCACCTCCCAAACCATCTTAGTCATTTGCTCTTTGCCTCTAGGGTTTTCCTGCTCTCCCAATCCCCTGCTGTAGCTACTGAGATCCGCAGAGAACCATACCTCTGTGTACTGGAGATTTTGAGGAAGTGAGACCGTAATCTCACTGTTGTAGTGTGTGGTAGCCACACAGTTGCAGATCGATGTGTTGATTCACGTTTTGTTCGTGTTCTTTGTGTTCTTCGTTTCTCCATGATTTTCCCGTCACTCGATCTCTCTCTATACTGCATCTTTTCGAATTCCACTTGAATCAACTTGTTCTTTATAGTGAGGAGAACATTTCCACCGAAGGAATTTATCTCTACCCTCACGAACAAGTAGATCGGGTCGATTTTGTTTTCGTGGCGCTTTTTCGGTTCATAGACCTTCCCCTTTGATTTCCCGTTGATTGAGTTGATTTGAGGATATGATTTCTTGGGGATAGTCTCCTAACTACCTCGCGATCATCCTCTCCAAGTTTGATTTGGATCGATTTGGAGGAGATTTGAGTTGAGGGCGACCAAAATCGCCCTCACTGGTTGTTGGCGGACAGTCTGCCACCCAGGGCGCAAATAGTCCGCGCATCGGGGACGAGTCGGGTCAGTGTCTACATGTTTCGGCCGAAGTGCTTTTGATTGACCGGCCAACAGTCCGTCGTTGAAGTTTGCGGACAGTCCGGGACTGTCCAGGGAGGTTCCAGCAGAGTTGTTGTTTCTGGTGTTTGGCCGGCGGACAGTCCGCCATCCCCTCATGGACAGTCCGCAGTAGGGGCGGACAGTCCGGGACTCCAAGTCTGGACAGTTTGGGACTTGGCTGAAGCTTGCGTTTTGGTGTGTTTGCTCTCCCGGCTTTTCCGCTTGGTTTTTGGACTTCTCGTTTGGCCCTAGAGTTGACCAAGTAACCTCTCTAAGTATCTTTGCTACTTGTTAGCATCGGTATTTGGGGATTTCTCGACGTAGCCTTCAATCTACGTTTGGAAGTCATTTTTTAGGGGTCGGACTTGTGTTGGTGCTTTTGGCGTTTGGTTTGCTATCGCTTTGTGGTGCCTTGCTGTGATCCTAGGGATCATCCACCCTCTTCCAAGGGTCGTGGGCATCACGGTTTTGATTGAAGCTTTCGGGGGTTGATTTTGGGACAAAAGGCCAAAGTTTCGAGAGAAATTTTTGAGGCTCCCATTCAACCCCCCTCTGGTCGCCTTGCTATTTGCATTCTCGGTCCTTCAGATATAGCAATTTCCTATGATCCTCTAGCATGCGCTCGAACTTGACCTTCTCCTTGTCACTTTCACATTCTCTTTGTGCTTCATGAATGGCAACACCAAGAGCATCAACATCAGCTGCCACATCTTCTGTCGATGCCGCATCTTCTTCACCATCTCCCCCCACTGCATCATCATCAAAGGCACCATACTGAGAAATAATATCAGCGTGGGCCAATTCTTCTTCACCTTCTTCACAATCATCTATTACAACCCCCTTTCTCCATGCTTCGTCCAACAAATATAGTTTGTTACGAAACCCGACTTCAACAAATGCATATGAAGAGTCCTTGGGCATGAATATTCCTTCAAATTCTTACAGACGGTGCATGGGCAGCACATGAAACCATCCTGCTTGTTTGCCTCAGCCACACCTAAGATATAGTGCACGCCAGCAATGAACTCTTTGGAGCGGCGATCGACATTATACATTCAATTGCGTGACAACATCTACATTAAATATTACAACCATGCACTTAGTAGTTTCTCATGTTATTGCACAACACTCATGACATCACATGATTGATTAATTCAAGCAAGCTTGACTACAACGAAGACTATCGCAGCTAGCACTAAAAAAACTAAAAATAAAATGCACTTAAGCAACATAATTAGTTTGCGTCTGATGCCAACTAAAATAGACAGATCATTCGCTTCATCAGCATGGATGGGTGTTGACACTTACTAACGTCGTTACTAAGAATGGACCTTGCGATCCATCCCCGGCAACGGCGCCAGAAATGCTTGTTGACACTTACTAACGTCGTTACTAAGAATGGACCTTACGATCCATCCCCGACAACGGCGCTAGAAATGCTTGTTGGTATTTCTTAGCGTAAGAAGAAGAATCTGCAAGCGCACGGTAGTACCGCTGTAGCACTTCACACGGTGGTATTCAGGGTATCATATTTCCACGAGGAACGGAGGTATTTCTTCTATCTAGTTCGTCCAAGGACAACACAAGGGTAGAGAAAGAGAGGGGAATATAGACGGATCGCTAAAGCTTTACTGTCTAAAGATAGATAAACATTACTTCTACTTGTTCACTTCGGGCACCGGCTTATACCTGGTCTGCCAGGTAACTCCGGCCTTTGTGTAGCTCTACGCCGTAACCGAACGTGGGGAAAACTAAGGGCAAACAGGGCTGTCACCACCCGCCGCCAATCCCTCACCCGTGCATTACGAGGCAAACGAAGGTGAACCCTAGCCTAGACACCACGTCTACGCTATTGATCACTACTCTAGCGTTGCGCAGGAACCCCTCCAAATGATTCAGAGGTTCCTCTACTAGAGTATCCGCTACGAGAACGGACGACGAACCCGCAAACAAGAAGAGATAAAGCTTATCTAATCAAAAGAACAATAATACTGTAGAAATCACGAACACTTACTATGTATGGATCCCGATGTGGGTACAAGGTAAGGGCTCGTCGAGGTACAAGCTCGGGGAGAGACCGACAAGCCCGGTACTTCCCCGCTCTCTTCCCTCACATCTCACTCTCTAACTCTAGAAAGCTACTAGGGCATAGCCCTAAGGAGTGGGGATCTACTCAAGAGAGAGGTGCTCTTCTATTCCTTTTGTGTGTTCTTATTGAGAGGGGGGCTCTCCCCATGCTTATATAGTGGGGGTGCCTTGGGAGAGTGGAGATCCTCCTCATAAACCTTCCTTAATTCCCATAACCGACCTCCCCCACCGCCTAAGTACATTGAAACTTGAAAATTCACGCAGAACCGACCTCCCACCGACTTGAATGCACCGCCATGCGAAAACGGGCTGAAACCGACGTTCTGGGGGGGCGGTCGCCCCATGGTGGGCCCAAATCGGGCTGGGCTTTCACGAGCATGTGCGTCTCGTCGTTAGCTTTCCGTGGACGGGTGGTGATCCAAAATCGGAGTTCGGATGAGCCCGTGGCACCCATTTTACTGAAGCAAGGTCCTGCAGCCCGCGTAGGGTTTGGAGTTGGTTTGGGCCTTCACCACATGGGTTCTTTGTTGGGCATTTTGGCCTGTGTCTGAGGCCTGGATTGCATGGTAAGTGGGCCACTTGGTATTTGTGTTGCATAATGATGTTTTATGTATTATTTTCCATCCCTTTATATGCTTTCCACCGATGTATGCCTGCAAGCGAATAGTCACCAAAACTCATGGAATGTATTAGTGTAAAGCCCTATTCACTAGTCTTGGGAATATTTTTATATATTTTTATAATGAAGTTGGTGGTATAAAATATGAGTTAAGGACCACCAACAAACTCCCCCACACTTAGCCCTTTGCTCGTCCTCGAGTAAAGATTAGGACTAAGATGGGTCATCTCTCTGATATGTAACCTGCATACAAGTTATTCCAAGCTTCACCTGCACTTATGAACTCTGAAGTGTCTACCATGATATCTTGGGTGATTGAAAGATGGAACAACATGGATTCAAATCCCCTTGCATCAATCAATTCAGAAACTTGGGTTTTCATTTAATTTTGAAAATGTAAACCATAGCTTAGCTCCTCAAATGATTCTCTCAAATCGCTCATTTATGTGTTTGGTTCCTCACCAAGGCATACCAAAGTGTTGCCTTCTTTCTTTCCTATTCCTAAAAAGCTTTTGCGGAGTTTGGGTAGGTAAAGATATGAAGGCATACTTACTCTGCATATTTTGCTAAGTCAAATCTCAGATCTGAGGAGAAAGATGCCATACCCTTAGATCAAGAAGTGAAAGTGTGTGGAATATATATGTATATATATATATATATTTTTTCTTTTGCACTCCTTTGTCATGCTTCTCTCTCCCTTTTTTTAGAAACTTATGAAAATATGGGCTATCTTTATTATTATTTTTTAAAGAGAGGCGGGCGTCGAAGTACCCATTGTTTTCTCATTTGGACACTTGTCCATTTTTTTCTGCTCTCTCATTTTTTGGCACATGCTTCTTTGGCATGGCATCTTTTCTCTTTTCTTCATGCTTTTTTGGCATGGGATTATTTTTTTCATAGACCATATTTTGCAAAAGTAAAAAGGAATTTTGGGAAGAGAGGTTCATAACACAAGTGGTGGAGTTTTTATTTTGGTGGAATGGAAAGGCATGTTTTTGCGTAACTCTTAGTGCAAGAGTTAGCATTTTTTTTATGTGGGTGTATGTGAATCTTGATCTTAGGGGCATGATAAGTTTCTCAACAAGGCATCAACAAGACTTGACAAAACTCAATGCAGTAGTAAGTTGCTAGTATTTGGAGGTTTTAAAATCTAACACTAGATATGGATTTGGTAGGAATTTTCATATCATTGAGGAGCATGCTATTTGAACTTTGTTTTTGTAAAATAAATCCCAAGTTCTTCACATGAAAGAGCAAGGTTCATTTTCATCCTACTATATCTCATATTTCAATTACTTAGATAGCATGGGGTCCCTATGAAATGTATTCACAAGTTATAGGAATATTAGCAAGGAATAAAGAGTATGCAAATTTTATCAAAGGATAACTTGGAGATGACATGTCAAAAGTTTTGTCTTTTTAATTTGTTTAGTTTTAATCTTCAAAACATGGGAGATGTGAGGATAGAGTTTTGCACAAACCATCGTTTGAAGATGAAGGAGTTTACGATGAGTTAGAAATGATTTGACCAACCCGAAAGTTAAGTCAATCCATTCTAAAACCTTTTACCTTGTCCTTCTCCATGTTAGGTTTCTCGATGTTGTGCAAACTATTGGGGAGATCTCAATTGTGTGAAAGGTTATACTTGGGAGATCTCCCCCACACTTATTCTTGTACCTGTTTATTGAAACAAAACAAAAGAAACAAAAAGAAAGGCTCTACCAGTTTGAAAACTGGGAAGGCTCAATTTTATTATGAAAAACTTTTTTTTTAATTTTTATCGTTTAGGAAAACTCTCTTTTTTTTAAGCTGAACTCAAACAAGGCTAAGATAAGTTTTGCTATAAAGTGCTAGCCTTGGTTCATCTCCATTAAAGATTACTTCTTTTGTTTATGCAAACAACTTAGGTTCATTAATCAAAATCTAACACCATGTCAAATTTTGATTAAAGAAGGTCATTTTAACCTAAGCACCATGCTTAATTTAAAAAGACCAATGGATGTACCGGATCCAGTATACCCAAACTAGAGCAGCCGTCATAAACAATAAGAAGCATGAATTTGTATGGTCTAGTAAACTTATGGAGATAAATATGAGTAAGGCATTTGATGATTTTTTTTTGAAGCTCTTCATGCTCTCTTACATCGTATGTACCCTTGTTCTTCTTGATCATGTCCTGAAAAGGGTTAACAACCAAGAATACCCGAAGGTGCACACTAACTAGATAGCATGATCTTATTTTTATTAAAAGAATTTTTTTTAATGACAGTAATAAAAGAAATATAAAGCCATTTTTTTAAAATCATTAAATAAATAATTTTTTTCTTTCCCTTTTTTTTAGGATAATCCGGGGTATCCCCCAGCAGTGCTTAAGTTATAGTCTTAAGCTCGACGTTGGGAACTTCATCTTGCAGCCTACAGTGGTGGTGTAATTCCCAGTTCACCACCAAGTATTTGGCATTAATACTCAAGCTGCAAGGTTAGCACCACCATGCATTTACGGGATTTGCAATGTTTGTGATAAACATAAGCATCCATAACCATTCTCTTAAAGAGTTTGACAACGAGAATCAAGAGAAGGTTGTGATCCTCGTAGAAACATGTGGTTTGAAGCAAAACGAACTCTAGAGAACCTAAAAGTGAGCACCTGACATGAGGGATCTCAAAAGAGAAGTTATCATGCTCATTAACAGATTCTTGCTTGGTTTCTAGAGTTGTTGCTTCACACATGTCCATGGCATGAATGTTTTTGCAATGGAAAGATATATCATGAAGGACGAACGTTGAATCTTGTCAAGAACAACGTTATGATGGCCAGAGGGACATGGATTAAGCTCGAGCGAGGATGGTTGTCACACCCGGTTTTAAGAACAAAACCAGGTATACACCATATGTGAGCCCAGGAAGTCAAATCTCACATATAGCCACAAATAAAGGGTAATATCGAAAGACAATGCTCTTAAATAACGTATATAAAACAAAAGAACAAAACCTTAAAGAGCAGACAGCGGAAAGACACTCCGATCTTCAGATGGAGACACCACTTCACAGGGAACAACTGACTGGTTGACCACAAGCCTAAGCTTCTCCAAAGCTTAACTCTCTGAGGTGTGGGAAAAAGCAAGAGTGAGTCCATGTTGAACTCCACAAGTATAGCAACAAGTGATATAGATCCCAAGTTTCATGATCCATGTAACATAAATAATGAATAGCATAAAACGGTAAATAATGAACATGTTAACCAACATAAGTCATCAACTTTACGTCTTCAAGGCCGCTCGTGTCCTTGAGCAAGGCTGATATATCAGTTTAATAAACTTTGCGCAAAGGTGTACACTTTCACTGCGAGACGTGAATTGCCCTTTCGCCCGAGGGAGCCAGCCTCTTAACCCACTTCCAAGGAAGGTCGGCAGGGTTCACGATGAAGCCTTTCAAAGGTTCATCTAACAAGTTAGGGCCGCTAGGTTTCCCCATCAATAAGCATGAATCTCCCCTACAAGCGGTGACTAACAAAAGACAAAATGCACCAACTTGGTCGGCCAAGACCATACAGATCGGAGCCCCTCTTGCGCCTTTCGGTAACCTCTAACAAGCTAGAAAAGGTTCTCATACTGAGCTAAAGCCAGAGCCATATAACCCCCAACAGTTGCACTGTAAATCCCGAAGGTTCTTGTACAGATAATTTCTTAAGTTGATAATAAGTCATTTTTATCATTCGATGCATACATTAATTAAGTAACATGATCATGATTGCGAAAAGAACACTCGATTGCTATACTTGCCTTAAACTCAAGATCCTTCTTCTGTTGACTTATATACTTCCAAAGGTTGACTCTTGATCTTGAACTCTTGATCACGAACTTCTTCTTGATCACCAACGTACAACTCACCGACTGGACATACGATCACAGAACACCATACAAGCATCCAATAGCAGTCATGCAAAGCAAACATAGCCTATAATTAGAACAATACATCAATCATAAGAAAACAAGATATAGAGTTTTGAAAACTGATCTACAGTTCGCTACGAACACACAGACGCGAAAATCACGCTAATCGGAGTTTTAACGGAAAAGATATGAGCTAAACAAGATTAAAGACACTAATTACTAGATTAGATTTAACTCAAATTTTAATTACAGAAAACAGTATTTAAAGTTATATATTTGGAAAGATCTTTTCAAAACGAACCTAACGCAAGTTGAACGGACTAAATCGGAGTTAAAACAAAGAAGTTATAAGCATTTGAAATCAGTGCCAAAACTGTAATTGATTCAAACCTGATTTTGTAATTTTAAATAAATAAAACGAAATCAGAATTTCGGCTGGACTGCGCCTCATTTAAGAGAAAACGCAGGGGCTTGGTTGTAAGTTTTCACAGACTCAGCGAATAGTGTGAGATGGAGCGCGGGTTTACACATAGAAACTTGAGGGGCTCTTTAGCAAAACATCAGCCGAAGGGGTATCGGCTATTGCGGGCGGTTGGATCTGAAACCGATGGATGAGTTTGATCACGGAGGGAGGACGGCGGGTTCTATTTTGATGAAACCGAGGGGTTCTTTATCAAAAGTGTCGTCGAAGCGGTATGGGGTGTTCCTGGCCATTGGATCAGGATTGGAGGGTTCCGGTTAGATCGGGAACGGCCAGGCGGCGCTGTTCGCCGGAGTTGAGGTGGGGGCGGTGGTCCATGGCGGCGCCATGGCCAGACTGTGGCGGCGCTGCTCGAACTCGAGCTAGAAGGCGATAGAGACCATAGGAGTTAGTTCAATCGAACCAGGAGCTCAAGGAGATCTCACCTGACCCAACGATGTCGACGGGGAGACCTCAAGGATGGCTGGCAACTCGGTTAAGCAGCGGCGGCTCTGAAAACACGACGGCAAGCAATTGTCAATGGTTCCAGGGGAAGAGAAAAAGAGAGAAAGGTACCTATGGCTTCCTGAGACCAAAGCGAAGCTCGGAGGGGACCTCGGAGCGGCGGTGGAGCGGTAGGGAGCGAGAACAACGGCGGCGGGATCTCGGCTAGGGCGGAGCTCTCGGCCAGGGCAAGGTAGGGCACGGGGGCTCGTGATTTTTGGAGAAAGAGAGGCGGCGGAGGGTGGAGAGTCTTATAGGAGGGATCGACTTGGCCGATACGGAAGGGAGAAGGGTGGAGTCTTGGAGGCGGCGGGCTCGGCAATGGAGTCCGAGTCCTTTTCGGGAGGGAGAAGACGACCCTGACCGGTGGGGCCACGTCGTCAATGAGAAGCTGACAAGTGGGACCCGAAGGTCAGCGGGAGTGGGAGCGGGAGCGAGCACGCGGGCTTGCACGCGCTCGGGCGAGGGCGCCGACTGGGCCGGGGACGCGGTCGCGGCCCAAGAGGAGGGGGAAGGAGCGGGAGACGGTTGGGCTGCCCGGGAGGGGGAAAATGGCCGGCTTGGGCCATCGGGCCAGATAGGGAGAAGGGTGAGGGAAGAGAGGGAAATGCCTTTTCATTTTTGGTTTTGGATTTTCAAAAGTATTTTCAAATCCAATTTGAAATCCTCTCAAACTTTTGATTTGGATCTTTGAGGGAAACGAGTTTTTGAACCTTTAAACTTTTCCAAACTTTTTGAAAAAGTCTTTATTTTCAAACCCCCTTTCTATAAAATTCATTTTCATATTGTTTGCAAAACTTTTTGAACCCAAATTTGAATTTTAGCCAAAACCACACATCAGAAAAACTCAAATGCTCCAACATGAATGCACAAACATGTTGCTAAACCCTAGGATAAATTTTAATTTAGAGAAAAATTTTATTTCCCTATATTTTATGAGCACAAAAATTCATAAATAAATCATATTAATTCTAATTTAAGAAATGCGAATTTCAAGGTGTGACAAATCTACCCCCCTTAAGAGAATCTCGTCCCGAGATTCGGAAGAGACTCAGAGCACAGGAGAGAAACGAGAAAAGATCTTGATAGCACTTTCACTTCACACTTGCATACTAAACTTATCAAACCACTGATGTTTCACGATCATAACTTGTGTACAAAGATTCCATGAAAAGATTATTACACTTGATTATCCCAAACTTGTCTTGCTCGCTAACTGGATTGGCTTACAACTCAAAGAGATGTGGAAACTTGATCTGCAGTTGTTCCTTCGTATTGATATTCTGAAAACTCACAGTCCACTTTACTGTCCTCAATGGGTACCCCTTCTAATGGGTCATTCTCGTATTCTTCAGGTACAGGGTGAAAACCTTGATACTCAATTCTTTCACCTGTCGGTGTTGTTAGAAGCACCAAACCTTGGGCATACTTAACCACTCCTTTACAAGCAGATAACCAACCCTTTCCAAGGATAACATCCATTTCCATCAACTTCAAAACAGTAAGGTTCGCCTCAAAGTTTACTCCCTTTATGTCAAGGCTAACTTTTGGGCATATGCGGTTTGCTTTCTTTTCGCCTCCTAGAGAGTTAACTATTACTGGTTTCCTCATTGGAAGCATAGTCATCCTATGTTCTTGTACATATAGGCTAGAGATGAACGAGTGTGAAGCTCTAGGATCAAACATCACAATGGCGGGAGCAGAGTTTACTTGAATGAAACCATACACGACTTCCTTAGCCCCACGTTTGTTAATCATATACACATGATTTAACATTCCTTGGATGTAGTTTCTTTTTACTTTACTTCCTGACTCCTGATTCTCCTGTTCTTGTATTTGATGTGGTTCGTCGTCCTGACTTTTATTGCTCTCCATAAACTTCTTATGACAGTCGTTCTCATAGTGATTAACCTCATCACAATCGTTACAACCCTCACTAGTGGGAGTATTAATCTTCGTCAAGGTGTCACTAGGAGATGACAGACATGGCTCTTGGGAATTGGAGTGAAGTACTTCATCATTGAATTGCTGATACTGATGGAGTTCATGAGGAGGTTCAAGATTCCACTGATCACTTGATTCCTAGTACCATTGTTGGAATTCTGGTGCATGAGCGTAAGGGTGGTGTATGTTGCTTCCTACAGATTGGCTTTCTCTTTTCCTTTTCTTCTCCTCCATCTCTCGACGCTTGTTCTCAATCACAATTGCTCTGTCCACCAATGTTTGATAGTTGGCATATTCAACCGTCATCAGTTGTAATTGCAGACCATCATTGAGTCCTTTCAGAAAGCGTTTCTGCTTCTTAGCATCACTATTCACTTCTTCCAGAGCATAGCGTGACAACTGGGTGAACATGTCATGATATTCACACACTGACATAAATCCTTGCTTCAAGTTGAGGAATTGTTCTTCCTTAATCGCCACTATTCCAGCTGGAACATGGTAAGATCTAAAAGCATTCTTGAATTCTTCCCAACCAATTTGATTCTTATTTGGATGCTCAAACTGGAACGATTCCCACCAATCTAATGCAGTTCCTTGAAGTTGGCCTGAAGCATAAAGCACCTTCTCATGGTCATCACACTGTGTTATGTCAAGTTGTCGTTCCACAGCTCTAAGCCAGTCATCAGCTTCTATTGGGTTGCTAGTATGAGAGAAGGTCGGTGGGTGTCCTTTCAAAAATTCACCACGCTTGTCAATAGGTGGTTCTTGATACTGATTGTGTAAAACATTTTGAGCAATGGTCTGTAATAGTTGAGTCTGCATTATCAAAACTTGCTCTATAGCTGAAGGATTTGATGGCGGTGGATTAGAGTTGTGAGCATTTCCTGTAGCATCATCGTAGTCATTTCTCCTGGTAGCAACCATCTGTTTTTCAACATGTATGTGTTAGGATTCAGCTCTTCATAACACACTTAACCATAGCTTCATGAGATGACAAGACAAGGTTGATATAGCAAGAGAGACAAGAGAAGACTCATCCATGACTGATTCTTCCGATTAAAACACTAGATGGTAAGAAACTTCATCTTGAAAACGGTTCAAAGTTAACTTCATCATAGCTACCCCCCTTAAGAAAGGATCAACAAGGAGAAACAATAAAAGGATAGCATTCCACCTTTTTCTAGTTAAGCTAACTAGCATAAAGACCTTCTGACATCCCAGAGAAATTCATATGCGAAGGTAAGAACAAAAATTCTGAAATTTCTCGCGAGTAGCAAAATAGCAGTGCAGTAAAACAGCCATAACTCGAGCTCTGCTTATCCAATGAAGTTGCAGTTTATCTTTTTGGAAAGCTTATGAAGTCCTTTACAACTTTCATGTAGAACACTTTTCCAGATTCTGTAGTTAAAGTCGTCGAAAACAGCAGACAACAGTAACTGTTCCAAATTCCAGACAGCACAGATGCATCAACTTGTGAATTTCATAACTCCAAAATCATAACAGCTATCAGGGTGGTTCTTGCACTCAGAGAAAGATCATGAAGTCTACTTGTGTCCAGAATTATTCCCTGATTTTTGAACATCCATAAACAGAGATATAAGCTGACGAAGACAGACTGCTCCGAAAAGACAGGATAGGGAAGACAAGAGAAGAGCAAAACCCCACTATCTATGCATATAACCTATCAACTAAACCTAAATGAGATTGTGAGGAAACCCACAAAATCATTGCACTCATTACAAAGATGCAAAACAAACATCATCATAAGGACAAGCAACAAACATCACAGGTTCACAAGCCACACATGGGCCAAGGACTTGACTTAACTTTGTTACTAACGTTTCATTACATAAGGGCACAAGAACTACTAGCACATGATACATCTGCAAGAACATCAAGGGTAGCTTTTCTTGTACACTCTTCATCTATCAACTGCTATTAGGGACTTTCTTTGCATCAGGCACTGACATCACCTGTTGGTGGCTATTCTGTAGTGACTGGGTTGTGGCTACTTCCTTGAGTCGGTTGTTGACCTTTTTGGGGCAGGATCTTACGTAGTGTCCTTCCTGTTGACAATGATAACATCTTCCTTTAGTTGGATCTGCTGCGGTAGAAGTGTTGTTTGATGTGCTGCCATCTTGCTGACTCAGAGGATTGACTTTTACCAGTTTATTCTGCTTCTTAACTCGCTTCCGTGGTTGGAACTCTTTGTAGGTGATTGTCCATCCATCTATGCAAACCTCATGTGGAAAGTTCTTAATTGGAGGAGCTTCTAAATGCTGCTGATCCAGGCTTGTCGGAACAAGAGTTGGAACTGGATGTGATACTGGAGTAGAACTCCACTGTTGGTGACGTATCAACGGTGGCTCGAATGAATTTGCTTTCCTCTTCTTATCTTCCTTGACTTCACCACTTGGGTTCACTTTGACCTCATCTTTGGTTGACTTCTCTTGAAGACAAGAATTCCCATAATGCTTGCAACATAGACATCGATCCTGAACCTCTTGCACCTTACTACTGCTATCTCCCAACAGACCTGCTTCACATTCATTAGGTGATAACGGCATACCTCGATGTTCAATCCTTTCGCCTGATGGTGTTCTTAGAAACACTGAACGTCGGGAATAATTGACCTCACTTTTATGACCCTTTAACCATCCTTGTCCAAGGATAACATCGATTCCGGAGAGTTCCAAAACATTCAGCTTCACTATGAATTCACTCTCCTTTATCTGGACTCTAACATCTCGACATACACGGTTTGTCTCAACTTCTCCAGTTGGTGTACGAACTACTATGAGCTTCTTTGTTGGCCATTCCCTTATCTTTAGGCGAGCTACAAACTTGATAGAGATGAACGAGTGCGAGGAACTAGGGTCAAAAAGAACCATGGCAGTTACCGAATTGACTGGGATCATGCCATACACAGCTTTCTTTGCTCCATGAACAGTGGTCATATCCACATGCTTCAACTTTCCATAAATGTAATCTTGCTCCACTTCAACACCTGGTAACTGTTCTTTATGGCTTCCTTCCATGTTGGTTGGTCCTTGTGTTGCGTCTTGCTGTTGCGTCATTCTTACCAGGTCTTGACTTTGCATAGCGATCAGCTTTCGTTTGTTAACTACGGTCAGAGACGACATAGCTTGGTCAACGATCCGTCTACTTAGATAGAGGGAAGTTTTCAATAAGCAATCCAAGGCAAGGAGTGAAGGTGAGAGCAAAATTTAAAATTTAAGCAGCAAGGAGGAGACAAATAACAAGGGTAGAAGATACAATTGAGAAGAAAATACCAAGGTTGATAGAACAAGAGTTCTATAGCAATTTTCAAAAGCTTTAAACGACCAGTTTCTAACTAGGCTTGCGTCCTACAGTTAGCATTGCTCCGATACCACTTTGTCACACCCGGTTTTAAGAACAAAACCAGGTATACACCATATGTGAGCCCAGGAAGTCAAATCTCACATATAGCCACAAATAAAGGGTAATATCGAAAGACAATGCTCTTAAATAACGTATATAAAACAAAAGAACAAAACCTTAAAGAGCAGACAGCGGAAAGACACTCCGATCTTCAGATGGAGACACCACTTCACAGGGAACAACTGACTGGTTGACCACAAGCCTAAGCTTCTCCAAAGCTTAACTCTCTGAGGTGTGGGAAAAAGCAAGAGTGAGTCCATGTTGAACTCCACAAGTATAGCAACAAGTGATATAGATCCCAAGTTTCATGATCCATGTAACATAAATAATGAATAGCATAAAACGGTAAATAATGAACATGTTAACCAACATAAGTCATCAACTTTACGTCTTCAAGGCCGCTCGTGTCCTTGAGCAAGGCTGATATATCAGTTTAATAAACTTTGCGCAAAGGTGTACACTTTCACTGCGAGACGTGAATTGCCCTTTCGCCCGAGGGAGCCAGCCTCTTAACCCACTTCCAAGGAAGGTCGGCAGGGTTCACGATGAAGCCTTTCAAAGGTTCGTCTAACAAGTTAGGGCCGCTAGGTTTCCCCATCAATAAGCATGAATCTCCCCTACAAGCGGTGACTAACAAAAGACAAAATGCACCAACTTGGTCGGCCAAGACCATACAGATCGGAGCCCCTCTTGCGCCTTTCGGTAACCTCTAACAAGCTAGAAAAGGTTCTCATACTGAGCTAAAGCCAGAGCCATATAACCCCCAACAATTGCACTGTAAATCCCGAAGGTTCTTGTACAGATAATTTCTTAAGTTGCTAATAAGTCATTTTTATCATTCGATGCATACATTAATTAAGTAACATGATCATGATTGCGAAAAGAACACTCGATTGCTATACTTGCCTTAAACTCAAGATCCTTCTTCTGTTGACTTATATACTTCCAAAGGTTGACTCTTGATCTTGAACTCTTGATCACGAACTTCTTCTTGATCACCAACGTACAACTCACCGACTGGACATACGATCACAGAACACCATACAAGCATCCAATAGCAGTCATGCAAAGCAAACATAGCCTATAATTAGAACAATACATCAATCATAAGAAAACAAGATATAGAGTTTTGAAAACTGATCTACAGTTCGCTACGAACACACAGACGCGAAAATCACGCTAATCGGAGTTTTAATGGAAAAGATATGAGCTAAACAAGATTAAAGACACTAATTACTAGATTAGATTTAACTCAAATTTTAATTACAGAAAACAGTATTTAAAGTTATATATTTGGAAAGATCTTTTCAAAACAAACCTAACGCAAGTTGAACGGACTAAATCGGAGTTAAAACAAAGAAGTTATAAGCATTTGAAATCAGTGGCAAAACTGTAATTGATTCAAACCTGATTTTGTAATTTTAAATAAATAAAACGAAATCAGAATTTCGGCTGGACTGCGCCTCATTTAAGAGAAAACGCAGGGGCTTGGTTGTAAGTTTTCACAGACTCAGCGAATAGTGTGAGATGGAGCGCGGGTTTACACATAGAAACTTGAGGGGCTCTTTAGCAAAACATCAGCCGAAGGGGTATCGGCTATTGCGGGCGGTTGGATCTGAAACCGATGGATGAGATTTGATCACGGAGGGAGGACGGCGGGTTCTATTTTGAAGAAACCGAGGGGTTCTTTATCAAAAGTGTCGTCGAAGCGGTATGGGGTATTCCTGGCCATTGGATCAGGATTGGAGGGTTCCGGTTAGATCGGGAACGGCCAGGCGGCGCTGTTCGCCGGAGTTGAGGTGGGGGCGGTGGTCCATGGCGGCGCCATGGCCAGACTGTGGCGGCGCTGCTCGAACTCGAGCTAGAAGGCGATAGAGACCATAGGAGCAATCGAACCAGGAGCTCAAGGAGATCTCACCTGACCCAACGATGTCGACGGGGAGACCTCAAGGATGGCTGGCAACTCGGTTAAGCGGCGGCGGCCCTGAAAACACGACGGCAAGCAATTGTCAATGGTTCCAGAGGAAGAGAAAAAGAGAGAAAGGTACCTATGGCTTCCTGAGACCAAAGCGAAGCTCGGAGGGGACCTCGGAGCGGCGGTGGAGCGGTAGGGAGCGAGAACAACGGCGGCGGGATCTCGGCTAGGGCGGAGCTCTCGGCCAGGGCAAGGTAGGGCACGGGGGCTCGTGATTTTTGGAGAAAGAGAGGTGGCGGAGGGTGGAGAGTCTTATAGGAGGGATCGACTTGGCCGATACGGAAGGGAGAAGGGTGGAGTCTTGGAGGCGGCGGGCTCGGCAATGGAGTCCGAGTCCTTTTCGGGAGGGAGAAGACGACCCTGACCGGTGGGGCCATGTCGTCAACGAGAAGCTGTCAAGTGGGACCCGAAGGTCAGCGGGAGTGGGAGCGGGAGCGAGCACGCGGGCTTGCACGCGCTCGGGCGAGGGCGCCGACTGGGCCGGGGACGCGGTCGCGGCCCAAGAGGAGGGGGAAGGAGCGGGAGCCGGTTGGGCTGCCCGGGAGGGGGAAAATGGCCGGCTTGGGCCATCGAGCCAGATAGGGAGAAGGGTGAGGGAAGAGAGGGAAATGCCTTTTCATTTTTGGTTTTGGATTTTCAAAAGTATTTTCAAATCCAATTTGAAATCCTCTCAAACTTTTGATTTGGATCTTTGAGGGAAACGAGTTTTTGAACCTTTAAACTTTTCCAAACTTTTTGAAAAAGTCTTTATTTTCAAACCCCCTTTCTATAAAATTCATTTTCATATTGTTTGCAAAACTTTTTGAACCCAAATTTGAATTTTAGCCAAAACCACACATCACAAAAACTCAAATGCTCCAACATGAATGCACAAACATGTTGCTAAACCCTAGGATAAATTTTAATTTAGAGAAAAATTTTATTTCCCTATATTTTATGAGCACAAAAATTCATAAATAAATCATATTAATTCTAATTTAAGAAATGCGAATTTCAGGGTGTGACAATGGTACTGGACGTATCGTTTCACAAGGATGAGATTGAAACTCAAACGAAACGCACGGAGCTATGCATTTTACCACCTCGCATGAGTTAGCGTTGGGCTGCTCCTTCGCCTTTGGATTTGCGGAACTAGCGATAGACTCGGCGGAAGTGATTGCTCCCAACTGTTCATCAGGGCCCCCAAGGAATGGTTTCTCTATGGAAAGTTTTTCGAAAGGGGAGCCTAACAGAAGTTCAAATTCGAGGATGTCGTAGATATGAAAATCTAGGTGAACCACGTTTTCGTTTATTTCAAAAGGTACGGCCTTAGCAACTCCACAACACTCCCAGAGAAACCCTGGCGGACCTTCAAAGAGTTTGTCGATTGGGATTAGCGGAGTGTTACCCAAAAGAGATTCCGCTAAGAATTTTGACATGATATTTGTTCCGACCGATGGGTTGTGAAGAGCATCGACAATTGTTCCCCTAAATGTGCAAGATATGGTCGTGGAGGGTGAAAGAATCCGAATTACATCAGAATAACGTTTCACCTCCACTAACAATTCTTTTGATGGCTCTATTTTAGGGGACACTTCATATGTCAAGCGTTTTTCGTACCTACGAAGGTTCATGATTCTGTCATAATCCTCGAATTCAATTGCAAACTCCGAAGGATAAAGCATTATCGGTGTTTGCAGCTCGGGTGAGGGCTCAAAAGTCAAATCTATGTATGGCAAAGTTGTGGATTCGACTGATGAGGGCTCCTCAAAACTTGACATGCCCTTGTTTTGGAGAGGTTTTGGTTCTACAACAGGAGAATTGTGCTTCTCTAGGAAGTTATCAAGGATTTTTCTCTGTTCCATTGTAGATTTGCTTGAAAACGACCCTCCAGCGGCCCTGTCAAGGACTGGGGCAGCATCTTCATCTAGACCCGTAGAAAAGAGATGCAATTGCACGCTCTCGGGTAAAGACATGTTTGGGCTAGCGTGTAGTATCGTCAAATACCTGGCCCAAGCTGCACCTATAGACTCCTCATCTTGCTCGAAATGGAGGATTTCCTTTAGTATAGAGGTGATACGGGATCTAGGGAAGAATGCAAGATAAAACTTGTTTTTAAGTTCTTCCCAATCCCCATTCACACTTTCTACGACATTAGCGTACCATTGTTTCGCCTCCCCATTGAGGGAAGACGAAAACAATTTCCACATAATCATTTCTTTTGTCATGCCTGGGATGCTTAGGCATGAACAAATTTCCTCCAGATCTCGTAAGTGGTTAAAAGAATCTTCATTATGAAAACCAGAGAAGTGTAGTGCCCGAACTATGGATGTCAAATAAGGGTGGAGTCCATCATTGGATGAAAGTTTTGGAGAAGGTTTTGGCTCGACGAACTCCCCCTTTGAAGCGGACAGATTTTGAAGTTGAGTGGTTGGCTTCATGATAGAAAAGGTAAAACGAAAATATTTTTGGTTTTTATAAAAAAGGATACAGATATGAGGATGAACTAGGTAAAAAGAAAATAGCAACCGTTCCCCGACAACGACGCCAGAAATGCTTGTTGACACTTACTAACGTCGTTACTAAGAATGGACCTTACGATCCATCCCCGGCAACGGCGCCAGAAATGCTTGTTGACACTTACTAACGTCGTTACTAAGAATGGACCTTACGATCCATCCCCGGCAACGGCGCCAGAAATGCTTGTTGGTATTTCTTAGCGTAAGCAGAAGAATCCGCAAGCGCACGGAAGTACTGCTGTAGCACTTCACCCGGTGGTATTCAGGGTATCGTATTTCCATGAGGAACGGAGGTATTTCTTCTATCTAGTTCGTCCAAGGACAACACAAGGGTTGAGAAAGAGAGGGGAATACAGACGGATCGCTAAAGCTTTACTGTCTAAAGATAGATAAACGTTACTTCTACTTGTTCACTTCGGGCACCGGCTTATACCTGGTCTGCCAGGTAACTCCGGCATTTGTGTAGCTCTACGCCGTAACCGAACGTGGGGAAAACTAAGGGCAAACAGGGCTGTCACCACCTGCCGCCGATCCCTCACCCGTGGATTACGAGGCAAACGAAGGTGAACCCTAGCCTAGCCACCACGTCTACGCTATTGATCACTACTCTAGCGTTGCGCAGGAACCCCTCCAAATGATTCAGAGGTTCCTCTACTAGAGTATCCGCTACGAGAACGGACGACGAACCCGCAAACAAGAAGAGATAAAGCTTATCTAATCAAAAGAACAATAATACTGTAGAAACCACGAACACTATGTATGGATCCCGATGTGGGTACAAGGTAAGGGCTCGTCGAGGTACAAGCTCGGGGAGAGACCGACAAGCCCGGTACTTCCCCGCTCTCTTCCCTCACATCTCACTCTCTAACTCTAGAAAGCTACTAGGGCATAGCCCTAAGGAGTGGGGATCTACTCAAGAGAGAGGTGCTCTTCTATTCCTTTTGTGTGTTCTTATTGAGAGGGGGGCTCTCCCCATGCTTATATAGTGGGGGGTGCCTTGGGAGAGTGGAGATCCTCCTCATAAACCTTCCTTAATTCCCATAACCGACCTCCCCCACCGCCTACGTACATTGAAACTTGAAAATTCACGCAGAACCGACCTCCCACCGACTTGAATGCACCGCCATGCGAAAACGGGCTGAAACCGACGTTCTGGGAGGGGGGGCGGTCGCCCCCCTGGGGCGGTCGCCCCATGGTTGGCCCAAATCGGGCTGGACTTTCACGAGCACGTGCGTCTCGTCGTTAGCTTTCTGTGGACGGGTGGTGATCCAAAATCGGAGTTCGGATGAGCCCGTGGCGCCCATTTTACTGAAGCAAGGTCCTGCAGCCCGTGTAGGGTTTGGAGTTGGTTTGGGCCTTCACCACTTGGGTTCTTTGTTGGGCATTTTGGCCTGTGTCTGAGGCCTGGATTGCATGGTAACTAGGCCACTTGGTATTTGTGTTGCATAATGATGTTTTATGTATTATTTTCCATCCCTTTATATGTTTTTCCACCGATGTATGCCTGCAAGCGAATAGTCACCAAAACTCATGGAATGTATTAGTGTAAAGCCCTATTCACTAGTCTTGGGAATATTTTTATATATTTTTATAATGAAGTTGGTGGTATAAAATATGAGTTAAGAACCACCAACAATGGGCTGCTGCCGCTGACTCACTGCCTCATCACCTTCAGCGGCAACCTCCTGTGCAACAGAATTTCGTACGTGCTGAGCGTACTCTTCCTCCCAGTACCAACCTTTACATCCGCCGATGCCCTCCCACTGCAATTAGAACAAAGAATAAGAAATTTAAACAACATCATCAAGCAAAACCGATACGAATGAACCATATTAATCAAATGTGAGCAAATAATAACCCACCTCATGGTTCGGACACTTGTAGAATATACGACCCTTGTTGATTCCCTCTTTTTTCACTCGGTACTCCTTCACAATCTTCTGCTTACACTCGCCGCAAGCAATGAGAGGAAGATCCGGCCTCAAATGCTTCGAATCCCGTTGATGAGAGGCTGAGGACCCGGTCACGGTTGCCATCTATGGTATCCATGCTCATTTTGTAAACTATTACATGCAAATTCCTAATTTTCTAAACAATTATAAATAAAAAAGACTCTAAATTTATCTATTTGTTTAGATAATCAAAAAATATGATATAACAATACCAATTTCCACATTGTCTACTCTCTATATTTATTGTTGCAAACTATTATAAATTCCACATTTTTCTAAAGAAAATAAACTAAAAAGACACTAAAATTCAATATTACTCGTCTTGCATAAGTATGAAATATAGAATGGATACTACCTAGCAGTAGAAAACTATCAAGTGATTGTGATGAACCAATTTAAACTACTCAACTCTCTATGCTTGTTCTTGCAAACTATATATTTTAATTAAATTCCTCTCATATTCAAAAGACATGGTAGGAGATGAAAATAGTTACCTCTAAATGCAAAGAGACGATGACGGAGTCGAAGAAGATCACTAATTGACGCCAGAGATGAAGAACAATGAAGAACAAATGAAGAACAAGCAATAGAAACAGCAAGAAAAAGCAAGAAGCTCAATGAAATTTGAATGTCTCTGGCTCGGGGGAGGAAGAAGTTGGCAGATTATAAACCAGGGAGCTTTAGTCCCGGCTTGTATTAAAAACTAGGGCTAAAAGGTGATCATTTATCCTGGGGCAAGCCACAAACTGTGGCTAAATCTTTAGTCCCGGTCTGTGGCACCAACCGGGACTAAAGAGTGCCCTTTAGTCCCGGTTGGTAACACGGACCGGGACTAAAGGGTCCCTGCCCCGATAGCTCTGCGCAGTAGCCATTGGGGCAGGCCCTTTAGTCCCGGTCTATGTTACCGACCGGGACTAAAGGGTCTATTAGTCCCGGGCGGCAAAAACGCCGAGACAAATGACGATTTTGAGAATCGGCCAAAGACCCTGTTCTGTAGTAGTGATTACACAAGCAGATGGTCAAGCACTTCATGAGGTACCTCTGACATACTTCTGAGTTCGGGTTTTGGTACTCTTTGTTGACGCTCACTAATGCTCATAATTAACCATCAACTATTGCATGAAATGACACTAAATGAATCACAAAGCATAGTTGTAGGGTCTGAAACTAACAAGTTCCACGAGTTTTAGTGCTCTCACTTATTTTGTAGGACATTCATATTTTTACCATATAAAGTATCTCAAATGATGAATTGGAGTGCACCATTGTGAAGAGCTTGTCGAGACGATCAAAACAGACATATCATTTGCTATATTCGGAGTCCCGGATGAAAAGATATTAATATTGAAGCGAAATCTGCAAAAGAAGGATCTAGAAGACACCAGAAGACACCACAAGGCGGGCCACCACGTGGGCCCACTGGGCCAGACCGACCGATCCCACCCCGGGACCGACCGGTCGGCCACAGAGCCCGTTTCGCCTCCGCCTTCTGGAACCTTCTTCCACCGCCTCCTAGGATACATCTCCACCGTCCCTGAAGTCGGTTTGATCCAACGGTGGGCGATACATGGCGATTCCTTGCCCCCTACTCCACCTCGGGCTATATAAGCAACCCAAGACCCCCCTCTCCAGGCATCTCCATCTTCATTATTCATCTCCACATCAGAAATTAGGGTTTCAAGTAGAAGTAGAGGTCCCTCTAGTGGATCGTCTAGTTCTAGTTCTAGTTCATCTTCTAGTTCTAGATCTTGTTCTAGTTCATCATCTAGTTGTAATCCAGAGAGGAGGAGGAGAGAGCTGAGGAGGAGCCGGATCTGTCGGATCTTCCTTGACATTGTATTGGTGCAGCATCTAGTTCGTCTTCATGTAATCTCCAGGTTCTTCATTTATTCTTTCCAAGTATTATATTTAATTTCAGTTCTTGCTTTATTTCATTTACTGGATCTCCGCTCGTATCGAGTGCTCTAATTATTCTAGATAATTAGAGTAGTAAGCATTAGTGTAGACATGTTGTCTAGACTAGGGTTTACCTGAGTTTGCACCTAGCCCCACGGATAGTTGTGGTAGCCCCAGGTGGTGACAGCCCTGACGGCCGACGTAGTCCACCACGTTCGGGTTGGTGTTTGTAGGACCGTAGTCGGAGCTTCCTAGCCCCTTTCTCATCCCTTTCTGTGGCTAGTGTTCTGATGTCCCGAAGTAAGAAAAGTATAGTAAGTCTTTGATTAGATATTCCTGCTTAGAAAACCCTAAATCTCTCTCTACCCATTTTACCATTCTTTTCTTGGACGTTCTTGATTCTTCTAGTACACTTCACGTTCCCCGTTAAATCGATACCCTGGAATACTCTCGGGTGAAAGCTACATAGTATCCGTGCGCTTGCGGATTCTTCTGTGTGCGTTTAAAATACCAAACAAGCTTTCTGGCGCCGTTGCTGGGGAACGGTAGTTGTGCTAGTTTCGAACCAAGTCGTCCGTGTTTCTTTTCTTTTACCACTTTTTCTTTTACCACCATCTTTTACCTATAACCACTCTTCTCACTACATGAATTCCACTCCTATCTATAAATACTCCGCTCCAAAGGGCGAATTGTTGGAGCCACCACCATCATCACATCCTATTCTTACAGATGGCTACCAAATTCGTCCCGGCTTTATAACCATGGTTCGGGAGCAACCCTTCTCTGGGCTAGAAGACGAGAATCCGTACACCCACCTTCGTGAATTTGAGCAATTGTGTTCTTGCTTGTCTATTACTGGCATGACACAAGAGACCATTAAATGGAAATTGTTTCCGTTCTCCATTTTTGGAAGAGCGAAACAGTGGTATGCTCATAACGTAAGAGGAGTAGATGGAAACTGGGATGAACTTCGAGAGAAATTTTGTCTTGCTTTCTTCCCTCTGTCTCGAACCACTGCCCTTCGAATAGAAATTCTTACCTTTCAACAAAAACAGAAGGAGACAATAGGAGCAGCCTGGGCTAGATTTATGAGCCTTGTCAACACTGGCCCAGATCTTTCTTTGACTGAGGATGTTATTTTACAACATTTTCATTATAGTCTTATCAAAGAAGCTGCCCTTTTTCTTGATACCTCTTTGGGAGGATCATTCACTCATAAAACGGTTAGTGAAGGTAAAGCCATCCTAGACAAAATCCTTGAAAACACTCCTTACACTAGCATTTTTGATTAATTCCCCAAAGAAGAAGTCGAGCCCAACCCTGACCAACATGAGGAGGAACACACAACCAAATTTGAAATTTCTTCAAATCCTTTTAATAATTTGGTTGTCATAGAACCTTCTCTAGAGAAAACACCCCACACTTTAGAAAATGATAAACCCCATGCTTCGGTGTTCTTCTCTGAAATCGAGGAAGATGATATCAAAGAGCATGGAAGCTGCTTCATAAACACCTCTTTAAATCCATGCTCATATGAGATATCTCCTGATTCATTTGGTCTGTCTAACATTACCACACTCGAGATTTTCAACCCCCTCACACTTTCGATTTACAAAAACTTCAAAATGGTGGTTGTAGATGCATATGTTTGTCACAAATGTTGTAGATCTCGTTGTGCTCTTAAAGTTGGTGTTGGAGGGGAAACCACTTCACCAAATCATATCTTGAAGGTTTCCCAAAAGAAAAGCTTAGTGTCCTATAACAAGCACTTTTCAGATCAGTGTTCACCTTCCTCATATAGTGCACTTGTGTAATGAGCATTGAGATATAATTGTTAAAATATTCCTTCGGG
The DNA here is from genome assembly GCA_009763385.1 of Coix lacryma-jobi var. lacryma-jobi. Taxonomy (NCBI): domain Eukaryota; kingdom Viridiplantae; phylum Streptophyta; class Magnoliopsida; order Poales; family Poaceae; genus Coix; species Coix lacryma-jobi. The sequence continues at coordinate 69,346,382 of CM019827.1, forward strand.
TATTCTTGTCACTAACCTTTGCAGGTCTGGAGCAAAAATGTTTGAAGGAACGACAAACACAAGGTATGTCCAACCAATCATCATGCAACAATGAATTACAGTTATCCAATCTTGATTTTTGCAAAACCTAAGCTTAGGAGATACACTTTGTAAAAACACCTCTTACCATGTTGCTATGTTGGTTGTCTTTACCTTTAAGACATGCTCATGTGCTATACACTAATCATACTCTCTCATCACCATTTGAGTAAATCTCTTTAATGCTTAAATGCTACCTTCATTTGCTATAGTATATGTTTAGGTTTGAAGTACTTTCACACATCTCTTAAATGAAGCATGGTGCCTAGTTTAGGAGTGGTGTTCTTGCTTTCAAAGGCCTTTTAATTTAAGCATGCTTAGGTTAAAATGCCCTCTTAAATCAAATTAAAAGTGGTGTCTAGGTTGGTTTTTGAGCTGATAATATGCTATAGTGGATGTTGGATATTTTGTTGGACTAACCCCTGTAGGAAAAAATCTTTCAATACTAATTTGGGAAAGTCCTGAGATGAACTCACACTGGAAATGAAGAGACACATGAAGTTCAACAACTTGCACAAGGGATACACAACTCACTGATCATGGAGAAATGAGATCCATAGAACAAGACAAAAGATGAGTGCCACAAAACAATACCTACAATCAAAGCACTCACTCCATGGAAATAGGTGAACAAGTCTAAGCTGGGCCACTAGAAGACAAAGACCGTCATGGGGGCACTTGTCTCTGAACCCTCAAATCAAACAGTACAAACACAAGCAGTGGGAAGTTATTCTCTCTTCTAATCAAGAGCTAGCTTGGGGATGAGGTGGAACGACTTCAACAGCAACAAGGTCTATAAAATTCAACACATGAACATGTTGTTGAAGAAATTTGGGCATCCACCTTCCTCACAAGCCAGCTTGGGGGAGACACAATCCGTTGTCTAGATCTGCTCAAAGGGGAAGATGGAGAAATCCAGCTTCAACACTTTGATCAGTACAGGCCACTGGGCGCTATCCCAATCAAGAAGAAAAATATGATCCACCACCATTCTTCCAAAGAAAACCAAGAGAAGACGTTGACTCAACCGACAAAGGAAGAACCAACTGCCAGGAATTGAGGGGATATCATAAAGGATGAAGCCACTGCACCACAAGAAGTAGAATATGGAGAGACAATACCTAAGCCTACAAATCAAGAAAATAGTTGACAAAGTTTCCATCATCTGGATCTATTGAAGACAAGACTCAGCTGGCCCACAGTGAGATAAGCAAGAGAAGACAAGTTATTCATGAACAACAACCGGCTAGACAAGAGAAGCTTCCACAAGGTGGTTTGACACAATCACTCTTCAATGGTAAAGCAACATCTCAAGGTAAGTGATCATCACTTTAAAAGCTTCTCCTTAATTCTAGTATGTGCATAAATAAGAACCAAACATGTTTAAGTTGCACCTCACATGATCCAACCTAATCAACTCAAGATGTTCAGTTCTTTACCCCTTGTTCTTAGCTTTACTCTCTTGATCTCACTATCTTAACCAAATGAGCTAAAATTTTGTGCATCCAACCTTTGGGAGATGATATATTATAATCATGAAATGATCGATACACTATGCATAGATTATCCTTCCATGGGTCAAGTAATCTTATTTGATAAATATTTTAAGATGCTATTTTTCATGATCAACTTTTGATTCTATCACTCATGTTAAGACTGAATAGAACACATAAATAATAAGTTTATCTTGTGCAATGTGCCTAAGGTTAGAGAGGAATGAACAAAAATTTTGGTTCTGTTGGTGTTTTTCCACCAGCAGAACCCATGCACTTGATCTCTACCTTGTCTTTATGAGCAGGACACACTCTTAAGCAAAACATGGAGGAGTTTGTCAACTCCTAAATTCTACAAAGTGAAGGTCCTAGATCTACAAGAAGATGTGCACTAATCAAGATGCTGCCAGCTTCCACAACTAATGCTTAACTTCAAATTGCTCGGCGAACGAAGAACATGAGTGACACCATATCAAGAGGTGTAGTTATCAAGGTCTACATAACAAGATCAAAAGATGCACCTCAGGAATGAACATGGTGAGAAGTCCTGTTCAGAGGACTTAAAACATTGAACCCTCGCCGAAAGGATTGAAGGCCAAGACAAGCAGACAAGCAAGTGGATATTCCATCCACTGTCGGAGCAATGTTTCAACAACCATCAACATCAGTCAGAGCTCCGATAGAGGAAGAACATTTTCACTGCCAGTCCGCTGCATTACAAGATCGAACGACCACGTCAACATCTAGCTTGGGGGAGGCACCCTCATGTTTATCCAGGTAAGTATTCTTATTCTCTTAAGTTTTATTTCTATACATAAATAAAAAAACAAAAAATGTTGGCACATGAAGGCTCACCATTAATTAAAAAGAAAAAAAATATATGGGCACATGAAGGCTCAACGCTATTAAGGGAACCAGCTTGGGGGAGACGCACCCCTGTTATCTCCGTAATCCAGGTATGTCTTATTCACTATCTTAGTTATTTATAATAAGTGTGTGATAGGTTAAATAAATAGTGTGTTAAGTTTTCTTAATTTTGCTTAATAGAAGAAGAACTCTCTCTCGAATCTATTACATGGAAATGATGAATAGTTGCTCTATCTAATTTCTTTCAAGTACCTAGCCTTTAAAACATGAGTTCTCCTAATTAATAATGATACTTAAAAATGAAATTAAATGCATGGGTAGCAAATGCTTGATCCAAGAGTCTAGGTAGTTGACAGATATAACATGTGATGATCTGAGCTGCTACTATCTTGTTCTAAACAACACTAGAGTTCCGGAGAGTTTCTAATATTAATATGACTAATAATTGCATTGAGTTAAATTAAGCTTTATTGACCCTATGAGAAGTTATCATGCTATTGAATTGAGATCACATACACATTCCATCCATTTTCCGCATAAATGCTCATTTGTTCCAATCCTCTCAAAAGTTTGTTGGAAGTATGTGGCTACTGAAAAAAAGAAAAAAAAAGAAAAAAAGAGAAAAAAATCCGAGGAAATAAAAAGGGACAAGTGTCCGAAACCTCAAAAAGAAAGATCCCGAGGAAATAAAAAGGGACAAGTGTCCGGAACCTCGAAAAAAATGATAAAAAATGAATATCAGAAAAAAATGGGTACGTGCCCAACAGTAGAATTAGCCTGATAGCCATGTGTCTCTGATAAACAAAAGAGAGAGATATATTTCAAAAGAGCATCCGACTTCATTTTCCATACACATGCACTTCTCGATTCAATGGTATGGTGGACTTTCTCTTTGGATCCATTGTTTAATTTGACAACATATGTTTTTAAGCTTTTGAAAATTCATAAAAACTCTGGGATAAAGATGAAGTGAAAGAACTAGAGACATAGTGCTTGATTTGATCGTTCTATCATTCAATTACTCAAGATTCAAGGTAAAGTACTAAGCCCCATGATAAATAATATGATATCTTTATGAGAACTTATGTTTGAATACATGTGTACTTGTTGGAAGTGAAGATATTGCAGCAACTCCTGATCCATTGTTGAGATTGTCTTTGCTCGGGACTAGCAAAGGGTAAGCTTGGGGGAACTTGTTGACGCTCACTAATGCTCATAATTAACCATCAACTATTGCATGAAATGACACTAAATGAATCACAAAGCATAGTTGTAGGGTTTGAAACTAACAAGTTCCACGAGTTTTGGTGCTCTCACTTGTTTTGTAGGACATTCATATTTTTACCATATAAAGTATCTCAAGTGATGAATTGGAGTGCACCATTGCGAAGAGCTCGTCGAGACGATCAAAACGGACATATCATTTGCTATATTCGGAGTCCTGGATGAAAAGATATTAATTTTGAAGCGAAATCTGCAAAAGAAGGATCTAGAAGACACCAGAAGACACCACGAGGCGGGCCACCACGTGGGCCCACTGGGCCAGACCGACCGGTCCCACCCCAGGACCGACCGGTCGGCCACAGAGCCTGTTTTGCCTCCGCCTTCCGGAACCTTCTTCCACCGCCTCCTAGGATACATCTCCACCGTCCCTGAAGTCGGTTTGATCCAACGGTGGGCGATACATGGCGATTCCTTGCCCCCTACTCCACCTCGGGCTATATAAGCAACCCAAGACCCCCCTCTGTAGGCATCTCCATCTTCATTATTCATCTCCACATCAGAAACTAATGTTTAAGTAGAAGTAGAGGTCCCTCTAGTTGATCGTCTAGTTCTAGTTCTAGGTCATCTTCTAGTTCTAGATCTTGTTCTAGTTCATCATCTAGTTGTAATCTAGAGAGGAGGAGGAGAGAGCTGAGGAGGAGCCGGATCTGTCGGATCTTCCTCGACATTGTATTGGTGCAGCATCTAGTTCGTCTTCAAGTAATCTCCAGGTTCTTCATTTATTCTTTCCAAGTATTATATTTAATTTCAGTTCTTGCTTTATTTCATTTACTGGATCTCTGCTCATATCGAGTGCTCTAATTATTCTAGATAATTAGAGTAGTAAGCGTTAGTGTAAATGTGTTGTCTAGACTAGGGTTTACCTGAGTTTGCACCTAGCCCCACAGATAGTTGTGGTAGCCCCAGGTGGTGATAGCCCTGACGGCCGACGTAGTCCACCACGTTCGGCTTGGTGTTTGTAGGACCGTAGTCGGAGCTTCCTAGCCCCTTTCTCATCCCTTTCTATGGCTAGTGTTCTGATGTCCCAAAGTAAGTAAAGTGTAGTAAGTCTTTGATTAGATAGACCTGCTTAGAAAACCCTAAATCTCTCTCTACCCATTTTACCATTCTTTTCTTGGACGTTCTTGATTCTTCTAGTACACTTCACGTTCCCCATGGAAATCGATACCCTGGAATACTCTCGGGTGAAAGCTACATCAGTATCTGTGCGCTTGCGGATTCTTCTGTGTGCGTTTAAAATACCCAACACTCTTCTTCTTCGACCTCTTTCTATTGTGTGGTCTTTCCGTTATGGATTTTGCTGGCTGTTCGCTTGAGCGTTTCTTGGCTCTTCTCTTGTGAGTTTGGTGCGTGTTTCCCTTTTAGTCGGGGAAGCATTTTGCTTGTTGTATCCTAGTTTGACTTCTCCGATACGCTTTTTGTTTTGGGTCTTCTTTTTAGGCTAGCTTTTGTTCCAGTTCTTATCAACTAGCTTTTGCATGCATTTCATCATGTATTTAGTGCAATTTAGAGCTTCATGTATATAGTAATGAGAATGAGACTTTGCTCTTTTTGGTATGCTCTGTTTATTCATGATGATGCTTGTAGCTTAAGCTCTTTTTGATCATTTGATACATGTTATGAGCTAAGCTATTTTTGCAAATGGTGAACTTGATTAATCAACTATGAAACCTTTAATTTGTTCACCATAGAGAGTGGCAACTAGCATGGGTAGGATGTGTTGAGATCACTTGTGCTATCTTTTGTATGCTAGGTTGCTATGTCTCTAGCACTGTGTCATTCACTTGCTTGGTTTGTTCATATTTACCTTGTGCCTAAAATTTGATCCAAGTATTAGTGAATTGAAAAGATCGAGATGGGATTGCATGTGTCAGCACATCACGGTATCGAGACTGTTTCGCATTACACTCTTGAGTTAAACTTGAGCCGTGTAGTGTAAGACCGAAACCGGTGCTTTAAGCTTCCGATTGCTTTTCTTGCATAGGCTTAGCCCGGTTGAAAAGTTAGGCAATGACCATGCTTTCAACCTCTCGCAATCACATGCTTTAATTTGAACTTGTGTTAATAACACTACAATCTCCGATAAAAAATTGAAAATAACACAAGTTTATGCTTCATTCCATGGCATGATGATTGAACTTTGCTAGGGGTAGTTCACCTTTTATACTTGAGTTATCAATTGGTTGATTTCCTGTCTATTCATGCTTAGTGCTATTTTAGTGGTGAAATCCTTTTCAAATGGCTTAAAACTGCTCATATGCTCAATTGTTCATATTTCGTATTCATTTGATTAGTTTGAGCCTTTGCTAGCATTTGTATTGGTTGCTACACTTTCAGGGCAGCACCCTTTTGAGCATCTTTTCATTCTGATTGCTATACACTTGAAGCTGTTGCATTGTTGTTGACGGAAGTTATAGCATGTTTTACCTTATCAAAATACCGTCAACAGGCCTCGGTTTCAAGGAAGTATAGCATATCATGAGCATATTTATCACTAATAAGTTCCACTTGTACTCCTAGTATTTGATTTGCAGGTATAACAGAATAATAAGGAAATGGACACCTGGACCCACCCAAGGTGGGGTTGGCCGACCCCACCATGGGAGCTCCTCGGGCTTGGTGACGTGGCACTATCCAAGTGAAGCTTCACCAAGCTACTTTCCCCCATCAGATCAAACATGTGTTTGCATTCAACGGTGAAAGATGAGAAGCACATGGATCCATGGGCCCACACAAGAAAGCAAATGCAACCAACATATGACACCATGCTCCATGACATGTGGGGACACCAGGGGAGACAAAATAGTGGGCCAACCCTGTCATAGGGGGGTCGGCCGACCCCCCCCCACCCCTTGTGGGCCTTGGCTACACTGTTCTGCCTGGTGACATCAGCACCTTCTAGAAGCAAAGTGGTGGGCCCACCTGTCATTGGCTGGGGTCGGCCGATCCCAGGGTGAAACCCATCCAATGTCGGTTGCTTGCACATGTTTCACACGTGATGAAATCAAGGCCATCCATCCATGGCGGTTACTATGGTGGTTTGATCCAATGGCCAAGGAAGGAGAGCACGTGGATCGCTGACCTGGCACCGGAGTAGCTGCTACTCCACCTCCAAGCTATAAATACCCCCCTAGAGCTCTTCATTTGTATGCATCCAAGGAGAGAAAGCCTACTTAGTAGCTTTAGTGTTAGAAGAGAGGGAAGGGAGTGAGGAGTTCCACGGAGGAGTCCCGGCCTGTCGGGAATCTTCTCCAAGGTGCGCCTCAGCGGATGTGATTCTTCTTGTAAATGTTACATCTGAGTCCTTCTAGTATTTAATATGGTCTGGTAATTTAAGTTTACAGTTCTTTTACTTGGCACATTGCTTTACTTTGTTGAAGTGCTCTAGGCCTATTAAGCTTAGCTTTAGAGTAGTAAGATTAGTGTAGACGTGGTGTCTAGGCTATATCTTGCCAGTGTGGACTTCTTGTCGCACTTGTGTAGACGCCTGGTGGGAGAGTGACAGACACAGCCAGTGCTTGGAGTTCCTCTCAAGTGTTGTAGGCAAGTTGAAAATAATAGTTGGGTAGCAGCATTGCTGCCTCAGTATTTGTTAGGTGGAAAACCTTTTAATCAACTACTGTTCCGTCCTTCCCCCCAGTAAGGAATGAGGTGGTAAACCTCAGTACTCTTAGAAAACCAGTACCAGATATTGATATTAGGAAGACCTCTCTATCCCAGTTATCATATACCCTTTGATCATCCTTTGACGACCCTGCTTCTAGTTAATCCACTTCACGTTCCCTGTGGAAATACGATACCTGGAATACTCCTAGTGAAAAGCTACAATTGACTACCATGCACTTGCGGTATATTTGTTTGCCACTTCTGGTGTCAACAAGCATCTCTGGTGCCGCTGCCGAGGATTAGGCTCCATAGTCTAGTTCTAGTGGTTGCATTAAGAAGTGTCAACAAGCTTTTCTGGCGCCGTTGCCGGGGAACGGTAGTTGTGTTAGCTAGAACAAAGTCGTTAAAGTTATCGTAGTTTGATTAGAAATTTTATTTCATAAATCAATATGGATCAAACAACCCTTTTTGACTACGCTGCTCCATCGGGCGCTGAGTTGGAGCCGCCTAGTTCATCTCTTGCCATTTTGGCAGTTTGCTATGAGCTTCGCCCCAACCTTATAGCGATGGTTCAGGAGAATCCCTTTTCGGGAGAAGGAGATGAGAATCCTTATACCCACCTACGTGATTTCGAACAACTTTGTTCGTGTATCCACATCCAAGGGATGAGGCGAGTCACTCTTAAGTGGAAGCTATTTCCGTTCTCGTTAACAGGAAAAGCTAGACGCTGGTATACTCGCTACGTTGGTAGTGTGAACGGAGAATGGGAGAAACTGCAAGCCATGTTCTGCTTAACGTACTTTCCCATATCCCGCGTAGCTCGCCTTCGTAGAGATGTGCTAAACTTCAAACAATACGAGAAGGAATCTCTAGGTGCGGCCTGGGCACGACTTACAGACTTAGCATCCTCTGGCCCAGATTTAGCTATAACCGAGCCAACCCTTATGCAACATTTCTATCTCGGTCTTAGCCAAAACTCCGCGCAATTCCTTGATTTAGCCTCTAAAGGAGCTTTTCTCCATTTACCCATTAGTGAAGGTAAGGAAGTCCTTGCGACCATACTCAAGAACACCCCCTACACCGATGACCATGGTGAAACTCTAGAGGAAGATCAAACTCCTAGGGACAAACCCACGACAGCCGAATCTATACCCCAAGCTGTCAAACCTAAACCACAACCACCTACTCCTCCAAAGGAAGAAGTAATTCATCCTTTGGATTATCCTCTAAATATCGAGGCAGATCTTTTCGCCGATTATGGCAATGTCTCGAAACAACCTGTGCAGACGAGATCCACAGCCCGTAGAGCTCCTAATAACCGCATGCCAACCCAGTTTGAGGCAAGTTACCTAAGGTGACTACCCAAGAGCTCATGACTATTATGAGCAACGAATGGTTCAGGGAGGCTGAAGCATCATTAGATGTCGTTAAGCTTCTGTCCTGTTTCACATCCATACCGTGTGCCATAAACAAGACGGCTGTAGATTCCCTCTATGATCCCGCTGTAGGAGTAAATTTAATGTCTAAATCGTTGATGTTAACACTCCTAGGTGAGGAACCGCTAAACCCGACCAATAAATTCCTTAAGCTTCCTTCTGGAAAATTGGTCGAGAGTTGCAGGATTGCACAGAATATTTCTATTACAATTAACAAGGTTAGCTTCCTCGCAAACTTCTATGTCTTTGACATAGATGAGGTCGACTTGTTAATTGGGCACCCACTCATGAGATTCATTGAGGGATTTCGTGAAGGGAGCCTTAAGGGTCACCTTGGGAAGGATCTAGATCTTTCAGTTCCTTTTGCCGGCTCCATTAATTCGATAGCCGAACCAAAACCCGAGCCTGATCCAATAGAGGAGGTGATGTCGGTATCTTCACTAGAAACTTCTCAACCCGATCTAGAAGAAGACGCCCTTGACTTTATCCAAGAAGAAGACACTGATTTAGATGAACCGTTAGACTTGGATGAGTATGAACCTCCACCAAAACCGTCTATAGAGCTTAAGCCACTTCCTTCTGGGCTTAAGTATGTGTTGACTCTTGCTAACGTTGTTACTGGGAATAGACTGTGAATCTATCCCAGGCAACGGCGCCAGAAGAAGGGTGGCACGCAGAAGAAACCGCAAGCGCACGGCTGTCAGTTGTAGCTTTTCACCTCAGAGTATTCCGGGGTATCGAATCCACGAGGAACGTGAAGTGATTTTGAGAAAACTAATGGGGTAAGGATATCTAGGATAGTTGAAGGGAACGGGCACTATCTACAAGGTTAGATCCTAGTTCTATTGGACTTCTAGTGATTTAAGTTTGTTACTAGTGTATTGTGGGCGTACTAGCCTTTACCACTGACTTAGGTTGAACGCTTAGCACAACGAGCCCTACTGTTAAACTAGACCAACTATGTGGTGGAAATCAAGGCGCACAGGGCTGTCACCACCTGCTTGCTACCACAGCTATCCGGGGGCCTAGCTGTATTCACTGGCAATATATAGCCTAAGTACCACACTTAATCTATATATAACTACTACTAGCCCCGTACTAGAACTAGAGCACTTGAAAGTAAAATCAAGCAATGAAACAAACACACAAGTACTGAAAGTAAATACTGAAAGATAAAATAGATACTAAGTTACCGAAATTGAAGCGCAGAGCAGAGCGAAGCAGGGGTCTCCGACAACTCCGGAGCTCTCCAGACTTCTACTCTTCTCCTCTCCAGCTCCTTTTCTACTGAGGCACTCACACTCTCTCTAATCTCTCTAGCATAGCAAGTATGCTACTCTAACCAAATGGTGTAGTGGTGAGGTGAGGTACCAATGAAATGGTGACCCAAGGGGGGTATATATAGTCCTAGGGAGCTAGGGGGTACTTATAGGGGCATTCCCCGAAACCCCCCAGTCACTAACGTAAACAAAGTAGAAAAAGCACCAATTTCTGTACCGGTTCCGGAAGCCCACCCGACCTAGGGTTAGGTCAGGTGGCGGGCGCCACACGTAACTGGCGGCCGCCAGTGCCCATGCCGTTGGATGAACCGCCTTTGATCCAACGGCATCCAGGAGGTGGTCCGAGGCGGTTTGGAGCTTGGGTGCATGTCCGAGTAACCGCCCATCAGCCTTGATCCGTGCCACTGCATCCTGAGTCGTTCGATGCCACTGACCTAGTGACCAAGGGCCAAGATTTGGCCCTGGGGAGGTCACACGGATCGGTGACGTGGCAGGGTTGAAGGTTGGGGCCAACCCAAGTGGCGGGCGCCACTCTGAGCTGGCGGGCGCCACCCCTCTTAGGCCCATTTGGGCCAGAGTGGCTTGGCATTGCTCCTGGTGCTCTTATTTGGCCCAAAATCCATTATTTCCTGCATTAAGATAAGAAACTATGCACATGTGGAAATAGGTTAGTTATAAACCAAATCTTCTACTTTTTATGTTGTTTTACCTTGGTTTTGGGTGAAATGTTGATGGTAAAATGATGCTTTAAGAACCGTCAACAAGCTCCCCCACACTAACCTCTTGGTCGTCCCGAGCAAGCATGGACTTTAAGAAATGAAACGATTTTATTGAACTAAGCATTCACACAAGATGTTCAACTACCTATACTCATGTTAGTAACCTTTCCAAGTGGCTAATAAATCATACCTATGGCGGTTGAGAGATAGAATAGCTTGCAAGCAAGAGAAACACATTTTCCTCTTTTACATACCTTGGGGTTTTAGGATATTTTCAAAATAAAAATCATGGGTCATTGAATCTCTCTTTAACTCTCAAGGCACTCATGGTGTATATCCTCACTTTATGGCAAAAGAAATGCCGGAGTCTATCCTATGGCTTATGTGGAGCTTATAGGGAAAGGTGGGAATGTAGAGCACTTCTATCTCTCTTTTATTGCTAAGTCAAGTTTAGGATCATGGGAGAGTATAGTCATGCACTAGCCAAGGTATAGGGTGGACTAACTCAACTCCTTTGTTCTTTTTTCTTTTTGAATCTCTTTTCTTTTCAAGGATCATGGCTATATGCATCTTTCTCTTTTTTTGAATACTTGGACATTTGTCCTATTTGGAGCATTTGCTCTCTTTTTTTTTGAATACTTGGACACTTGTCCTTTTTTAGAGCTTTTGCTCTTTTTTTTGAATACTATATAGCCATGTCCTCTGAAAGAATGAGAAAATTTTTGCGAATCTTTTTAGAACAAAATTTTGGAGGAGAACTACATGAGTATACTCTCAGTGTGAGAGTTCTCTCAAAAAGGCATGGTTTGCCTTGGCTGTTAGAGCATGACTAAACTCTTCTACCTAGATCAACTATTCTTGACAAAGCTCAAAGATTGATTAGAAGGCTTATGGGTGTTCTCCTATAATCTAATATTTTGGCTCTGGTAGGTGGATAGGAAAGAAAGATCATGAACCATGATAAATTTTGGTTTTCAAAATAAAAACTCCCAAGGTTGTAGCAGAGTCTAATGCAATTTCAATTACTGCTTCTATATCTTATCAAACAACAACCTAGGTTGATTTTCCTATCAAAAATGAGTAGGCTACCATACATGAATAAAAGATAGAAAAAACTTGTCATGCAAACACTCAATTCAAAGACACCGTTTCAACATTTTTATTTCTTAGTTGCATTTTTAGTCAGAACCAAGACATCCAGTGATCCAAAATGCACAAAATTTAAAACACAAGTTTATAGGTTCACTGGAAGTGTTTTGGTGCAGAGTGGCCTGGCGGCCGCCAGTGAAAAGTGGCGGCCGCCGTGGGCTTTGGCCCATGCGGTTTGCAAACAGCGTGGTAGATATTTTGCTAAGTTCATTTTATAGTTTTGAACATCTTGTCACGTTTTTTTAGAGAGGAGTTTAGAGAGGGGGGAAATGAAATTCCCCCACACTAGAAGTTTTGGTACTTTTTATTAAAATGAACAAACTTGATGAAGGGAAAGGTGAGGGTGTCTTTTTATTCATTATATAAATTACCTAAACAAAAGTTCTAAATTGGAAACTAAATAAACTGAAATTTAAAACAAGCAAAATTAAACTTAAACTAAATTAAACAAAACCCTAACTAGACACCCTATTTTAATCTAATCTAAATGAGGAGCCTCGTAGAGGTCCTCGAACCCCGTCTCTTTGAAGAGACGCTTGATTTTCGCAGTGCAGCCCTTGCGGAGGACGGTGAACTGATCCTCCACGTCCATGCGCCAGAGGGCCATCTCTGCGACTCGATCCTCCAGCGCGCTCTTCTCCTTGCGCAGCTTCTTCACCTCGGTGGCGAGCTTTTCGAGGGTTAGCCCCTCCTCGCCACCACTGTGCTCCATCTCACCGGGGACTCCTGCCGGCAACGGGTTGAGACGACGGCGCACGGATGGCTCAGAGAGCAACCCGTTAGAGTCATGAGTGCTTGCCTCATGCTCGCGCAGCCTCTTCTCGTAATGCCCGTCGGGCATCCTCACGCCGTAGACTTCTAGCTTGGCCCTCTTGGGATTAGGGCTGTAGCTCCGGGTGCGGCTATCCGAGCCGAAGCTGACCCGGGATTTCACCCGAGATGGAGAGGGCGTCTCGTCACCCCTGGCCTTGACGGCCGGAGATTTCTTCGGGGTGATCTCCCCCGTGGTCGGCCTGGTGGGCGTCCTCAGTTTCTTCTTTGGAGGCGCCACCGGAGGTGGATGCAGACGGAGCGGAGACAAGGCCAGGGGGCGTTTCACCCCTGGCGGCCGCCCAGTGGGGGTGGCGCCCGCCACTGGACTAGTGGCCGGTGCCTTCCCTGCATTCTCCGATGGTGTCCCCTTGACATAAGTGCCGTCTGGCAGCACCATTGCCAAGGGAGGCACGTCGAGAACTTCCATGTCGTCGTCGATCAGAGATCGAATCATGGCTTGGGTGGATGGTGAAATGGATCCTCGTGGGTTATAGGACTCGGATTTTCGTGGAGACGACATTGCGTTGGCTGGACTTTGTGGAGGAATGGAGGAAGAAGAAAGAGTTCTTCTTTTAAGAAGGGAGAGAAGTGGAGGGATAAGCCCTGGATTAACAAACTCGTCCTCATCTCTTCTTCTTTCACTCTCCCGAGCTCGGGATCAGCTGCCACGTGGAGGGGGCCTCTAAACCACCATCTAGAGTGGCGGGCGCCAGGGTTTGGTGGCGGCCGCCAGATCGGAGTGGCGGCCGCCACTCCTCCTTTGCAGGGCATCGAGCGGGAGAGGATAGGCTTCCTACATTTCAAATTCCCAAGGTCGAAAAGGGCTCGGTTGGGCCAAAAAGGGGCCTTCATCATGATTTTGGATGGACTAGGTGTTGGGTCCATCCATTAATTGTCATGGGTTTGAGCTATTCAAAGTTAATTATATCGATTTCGTTTAGCTCATTTTTATGAAAGTCATAAAATATTTTTAATCTTTGTCCATTGACTTTAAAGATTTGCCCATCGTCACTTTCCAATGTGACGGCTCCATGGGAAGAGGTTGCAACAACCTTGAAGGGTCCTTCCCATTTGCTTCGAAGTTTACCATGTCCGAAAAGTCAAACACAGGAGTTAAAGAGTAAAACTTTATCTCCTACTTTGAATTCTTTCTTTTTGATCCGTTTATCATGCCATCTCTTAGTCTTCTCTTTATAGAGCTTGGCACTATGATAGGCTTTCTCTCGCCATTCTTCTAATTCGGAAATTTGCATCTTCCTATTTTGGCCAGCTTGGTCAAGGTCCATGTTCCATTTCTCAATGGCCCAATGAGCTTTGAACTCAAGCTCAACAGGAAGATGGCAAGTTTTTCGATAAACTAATTGGTATGGGGACATTCCTATCGGGGTCTTATAGGCGGTCCGATAGGCCCACAGAGCTTCGGGTAAATTATGTTTCCATCCCTTTCCCATTTCTTCTACCATCTTTTGCAAGATATTCTTTATTTGTTTATTAGATGTTCGGCCTGTCCACTTGTCTGGGGGTGGTATGCAGTGGCTACATTATGTTGGATTCCTAGATTTGCTAAGAAATGTCGGAAGCTCTTATCTATGAAATGAGGGCCTCTGTCACTAATAACTAGTCTAGGAACTCCAAAACGAGGAAAGATGTTCTCTTGGAACATTTTCTTTGAATGTTTAGCATCTGCCGCTCGACAGGGTATGGCTTCTACCCATTTCGAGACATAATCCACAGCCACCAGAATGTACTCGGCATCATAGGATTTAGGGAAGGGCCCCATGAAATCTATACCCCAAACATCGAACAACTCAACTTGGAGATTGTTCACGAGAGGCATAGCATCTTGGGCATTAATGTTACCATGCTTTTGGCAATGAGGACAACGTCTCACGTAATTCTTAGTTTCCTCGTACATTGATGACCAATAAAAACCACTTTGCCAAATTTTAGCATGTGTCCGAAAAGCTCCATAGTGTCCTCCATATTCGGCGGAGTGACATCTATCTATGATTTTTGTTGCCTCTTCTATGGGGACACATTTTCTCAAGAGTCCATCTGCACAGACCTTATAGAGATATGGTTCATCCCATAGGTGCATTCTGCTTTGATATAGCAGTTTCTTTTTATTCTCCCCTGGCGGGACATAGCCGGTGACTATAAAATTCACGATGTTTGCATACCAAGGGTTGGTATTTGTGACTTTTAAAAGGGTATCATCGCGAAGAAAGTCATTTATCGGGAGATTGTTCGAATTATTGACTTGTAGTCTAGACAAGTGATCAGCTACTGAATTCTCTACTCCTTTTTTATCTCTTATTTCCAGGTCAAATTCTTGAAGGAGTAGGATCCAGCGGATCAACCTTGGTTTAGCATCTTTCTTAGTGAGGAGATATTTCAGGGCAGAGTGATCGGTATAAACAATCACCTTTGCTCCCACTAAGTAAGATCTAAACTTGTCTATGGCAAAGACTACAGCCAAAAGTTCCTTTTCTGTGGTTGCATAGTTTAGCTGGGGGCCGGTCAAGGTCTTACTAGCATAAGAAATAGCATAATGCTTCTTATCTTTAGTTTGACCAAGGACGGCCCCCACAGCATAATCACTAGCATCACACATGATTTCGAACGGCAAATTCCAATCTGGGGGTTGGATGATTGGTGCCGAAGTTAGAGCCTTTTTTAGAATATTGAAAGCTTGTAGACAATCCTCGTTAAATTTGAACGGGATGTCTTTTGCTAACAGGCTCGTTAAGGGTCTAGCGACCTGTGAGAAATCCTTAATAAACCTTCTATAAAAGCCGGCATGGCCCAAGAAGCTTCGGATCTCTCTCACATTAGTGGGTGGTGGCAATTGCTCGATTATATTGATTTTAGCTTTATCCACTTCTATCCCACGTTCTGAAATTCGATGGCCTAGGACAATTCCTTCCCGCACCATGAAGTGACACTTTTCCCAGTTAAGAACTAGGTCCTTCTCTTCACAGCGTTGGAGGACTTTGTCTAGATTGGCTAGGCAATCGTCAAAGGTTTTCCCATAGACCGAAAAATCGTCCATGAATACCTCCTTGATTTGTTCAATCATGTCGGAAAAGATGGACATCATACACCGTTGGAAAGATGCCGGCGCATTGCAAAGTCCAAAGGACATGCGTCTATAGGCATAAGTTCCATACGGGCATGTGAAAGTGGTCTTACTTTGGTCATCTGGATGAATTGGGATTTGGTGATAACCAGAATATCCATCCAGGAAGCAAAAGAAGGAATGGTTTGCCAATCTCTCTAGCATCTCATCTATAAAGGGAAGCGGGAAATGGTCTTTCTTTGTGGCTTTATTCAGCTTCCTATAGTGTCGGGGGTTTATAAAAGGGGTACCCCCAATCAACGCAAATAAACAGGTTAAGCCTAGAACACCAATTAATAAACCACAGCTAGGCTAACCAACCCCTCGAAGCCCGCCTCGTCCGAGCCCTCCATCAGGCCTCGGGTGAGCACATGCACTCCATCCCGACCGAACCCTCTAAGCCAGATCTCGGGCGGATGACACGTGTCCTCTAGCCAGGCCTCAGGCGAGCACATGCTTTCCGCCTCGTCTGAGCCCTCCCGCAGGCCTTGGATGGCCACACGCTCTCTATCTCACCCGAACCCTCCAGGCCTCGGGCAAAGCGCACCTCTACACCTCGAGCCTTAAACACACGGGCCTCGAGCCCACCACAGCCGTACATCACACCTCGAGACCCTTACGAGAGCCTCAAGCCCCTCCAACGTGGCAGCCTAAGCCACGAGACGCATCGCGCCTCCCTCGAGCGGCACAGACACCAGACACCAGCCCCATAACACGCATTTAATGCACCCACCTACTCCGGTCACATCCACTGGTGCACAGCACGTACCACAGTGACTCGGTGTAAAGGTCAAGTCTCGTTTTCACCGCAGGCATGGGCAAAAAGGCACAAAGTACAACACTGTTCAGCCATACCCCGCACTATGCACACATGAGCCGCTACCTCAAGACCCGGATGCCCGCTGTCCCAATGGGTTTTCCAGGACCGACCCATACCAACGGGGCCTCGAGCCCCCCTTTTAACACTCCTTCGAGGCTGGCTCTAAGCCCCTCGAGCCCTGACGGTTCTCTTGTCCTTCTAGAAACAGGTATCCCGAGGGTCCGGAGGGGCCCAGCTATGACCAGTACGAGCCCGTACATGCGCGGCATGGCCACCACGACGCCACGTCGCCACGTCTGCACACAGGACGGAGGCCATGCTTCAAGGACGCTGCTACAGCAACCCCCACGCCGGCTCCCATATCTCCGACGAGACAGGGTTCCTACCCTCCTTCAGATTGGATGCTGGACGTGCGTCTCCAGTATATTTCCTGTACCATCCCTGTATCCCCCATGTAAACCTGGCCTCCCCTTGCTCTATAAAAGGAGGACGCAAGGGGCCTCCGCGAGGCAGGTTCTTGGGGGTTTCAGGTAGAGACACTCGAGCTCACACTCATTCGCCCTCAGAGACACACGGACGGTTAGCCACATCCACTCCCACGCAGCACTCGAGCCTGGACCCCGGTCCGCGCTCAGTGAGCTTGTATTCACCCCTGTACAAGCACTTAGGTGCAAGTAATACAAAAACATCCCCCCCCGCTGGACGTAGGGCCTTCTTTGCCCGAACCAGGATAAATCTTGTGTCCTCTTGCATCACCATCCAGGAAGAGAAGCACGCGATCGTTATTACTCGTTGGTGTGATACCCCCGGTTACGAAACACCGACATATAGTCTATACACATCCTCCATCCAGTGACAGTGCGTTGAGGGATTAACTCGTTTTTCTCATTCTTAACGACTGTCATACCTCCTTTCTTGGGAACTACTTACACGGGACTTACCCATTCACTATAAGGAACTGGATAAATAATTCCCGCATGCAAGAGTTTCAGAACCTCCTTTTTCACGACTTCACGCATAGCATTATTGAGTCGTCTTTGGGGCTCTCTTGAAGAGGGTATCTCAGGATCGAGAGGGATACGATGGGTGCAGAGATTTGGACTAATTCCCTTCAAATCTTGAAGTGAATAGCCAAAGACAGATTGATGTTTTTCCAAGACAAGGGTTAACCTACGGACTTCCTCTTCAGATAGCTTACTACTAATGATTACGGGAGTCTCGGGGTTATTGTTTAGAAAAATGTATCTCAGGCCCTCCGGCAGAGGTTTTAGCTCTGTGGAAGGTCGAGATGGCTTCTCCGATTCGTCTAAACGAAATGGTTCATTTGTCTTGGCTTCTTCTTCAACGAAGAACTATGAATCTTCTTCAAAATCAGGCTGAGCCAACTCATGAAGGGTAGAGGCTCTTGCTTGATCGAGAAGATCTGGTTCTGGTGGTTGTTCGGCAATAGAATTCAATGCACGAACGAAAGGTACTGAGTACTCTTTTCCACCGATTTGAGCATTAAAGTGCTCTTGACATGGCCCTTGTAAAGCAAGTATGGACCAAGGTTGTCCTAAGAAGACGTCAAAAAGGGCTACATCGAAAATGTAGAAATCTAAGACCATGTCCGCTCCATCTACTTGGATGGGGACCATCTTTAGGATTCCTTCACTTTCTAAGATGTCACCATTTGGGTCTCTTAGACACCGTTTAGTTGGATGTCGTTGAAGGTCGGGGAATGTCCTGGATACGTAATTGCTAGCGAGAACATTGATTCCCACGACAGGGTCGTAAAAGGCAAAGGCCCTTTCTCCCTTAATTCGACAATCTATTATGCTAGGTATTTTATTTATGCGAGGGATGTCTCCTGATACTTTAGCTTCCATTGTCCATTCATGACTCATGATAGCTGAAAGTTCCAAAAGACGTTCTCGGCTATAGATTCCATCAGAAGACACAGGAAGTGGTTTGTCGGAAGGAAGAGCTCAAACGGAGTAGTTCATAGCATTTCCGTAATCCTCAAACACATCATCCTCTATTTCGCCCAAAAATTCCGGAAGAATTTCTCTCCCAGATGTGGACGGAATAGGCTCCGCTAGGTTCAGCGAGCTAGACTCGGGCTCTTCTTGCTGTTCTACAGTCAAAACTTGGGTTTCTACGACTTCTTCCTTAGGGATTTCATCGGAAACTCCAGTATAAGGAGTATTCTCGAGAATTCTATCAAGAACCTCCTTTCCACCTTGTGGAGAAAGAAGAAGAAACGCTCCACCTGACGAATGATCAAGGTGAAGAGCGCTCTCTTTCTCTAGACCGACATAAAAATGCTGAAGGAGCACTGGATCGGGTATGGCTAAATCGGGGCCTGAATTGATCAAACCAATAAAACGGTCCCAAGCCTCCCCTAAGGTCTCCTTATCATTTTGTCTAAAGGTCATCACCTCTACGCGTAGTCGTACCACTCGGTGGACAGGGAAATACGTCAAGATAAACTTGGTCCGTAAAGTTCCCCAGTCTCCTCTGGCACTTCCTACGGTTCGAGCATGCCATGTTTTAGCTGCTCCCGTCAAAGTGAACGGAAACAGCTTCCACTTGACAGTGTTAGGTGAAATGCCCGGAATGTTCAGGCATGCACAGACTTGGTCAAACTCACGTAGATGTATATAGGGATTTTCTGATCCCGTAAACATGCTCTCCTAAACTTTATTCATAAAGTCAGGGCGCAGTTCGTAACTATCGGCATATATGGGTTGTGATGATAAGTGTGGCTCTAATCGCCAACTCTTAGGAGCTGCGAATTGCAAGATAGATTGATTCTCCATGCGGAGAGGGTAAAGATAATCCTAACTCTAGTCTCAAAAATCAGCTACCGTCCCCGGCAACGGCGCCAGAAAAGCTTGTTGACTCTTGCTAACGTCGTTACTGGGAATAGACTGTGAATCTATCCCAGGCAACGGCGCCAGAAGAAGGGTGGCACGCAGAAGAAACCGCAAGCGCACGGCTGTCAGTTGTAGCTTTTCACCTCAGAGTATTCCGGGGTATCGAATCCACGAGGAACGTGAAGTGATTTTGAGAAAACTAATGGGGTAAGGATATCTAGGATAGTTGAAGGGAACGGGCACTATCTACTAGGGTAGATCCTAGTTCTATTGGACTTCTAGTGATTTAAGTTCGTTACTAGTGTATTGTGGGCGTACTAGCCTTTACCACTGACTTAGGTTGAACGCTTAGCACAACGAGCCCTACTGTTAAACTAGACCAACTACGTGGTGGAATTCAAGGCGCACAGGGCTGTCACCACCTGCTTGCTACCACAGCTATCCGGGGGCCTAGCCGTATTCACTGGCAATATATAGCCTAAGTACCACACTTAATCTATATATAACTACTACTAGCCCCGTACTAGAACTAGAGCACTTGAAAGTAAAATCAAGCAATGAAACAAACACACAAGTACTGAAAGTAAATACTGAAAGATAAAATAGATACTAAGTTACCGAAATTGAAGCGCAGAGCAGAGCGAAGCAGGGGTCTCCGACAACTCCGGAGCTCTCCAGACTTCTACTCTTCTCCTCTCCAGCTCCTCTTCTACTGAGGCACTCACACTCTCTCTAATCTCTCTAGCATAGCAAGTATGCTACTCTAACCAAATGGTGTAGTGGTGAGGTGAGGTACCAATGAAATGGTGACCCAAGGGGGGTATATATAGTCCTTGGGAGCTAGGGGGTACTTATAGGGACAGCCCACCCAACCTAGGGTTAGGTCAGGTGGCGGGCGCCACACGTAACTGGCGGCCGCCAGCGCCCATGCCATTGGATGAACCGCCTTTGATCCAACGGCATCCAGGAGGTGGTCCGAGGCGGTTTGGAGCTTGGGTGCATGTCCGAGTAACCGCCCATCAACCTTGATCCGCGCCACTTCATCCTAAGTCGTCCGATGCCACTGACCTAGTGACCAAGGGCCAAGATTTGGCCCTGGGGAGGTCACACGGATCGGTGACGTGGCAGGGTTGAAGGTTGGGCCAACCCAAGTGGCGGGCGCCACTCTGAGATGGCGGGCGCCACCTAGGGGTGGCGGGCGCCACCCCTCTTAGGCCCATTTGGGCCAGAGTGGCTTGGCATTGCTCCTGGTGCTCTTATTTGGCCCAAAATCCATTATTTCCTGCATTAAGATAAGAAACTGTGCACATATGGAAATAGGTTAGTTATAAACCAAATCTTCTACTTTTTATGTTGTTTTACCTTGGTTTTGGGTGAAATGTTGACGGTAAAATGATGCTTTAAGCACCATCAACAGTATGCCTTCCTTAATGGTGATAGAGAGACTCCCGTGATCATTAGTGATTGACATACAATGGAAGAAGTTTCTAAACTCATCACCGTCCTAGAAAAACACCGATCCGTCTTAGGATATTCGTTGCAAGATCTCAAGGGAATTAGTCCCGCTCTTTGCACACATCGCATTACGATCGAACCCGATGCTACACCTTCTAGAGAGCCACAAAGGAGGCTCAATAATGCAATGAGAGAAGTAGTAAAGAAGGAGGTCTTGAAGCTCTTGCACGCGGGCATAATCTACCCTGTTCCGAACAGCGAGTGGGTCAGCCCCGTCCAAGTAGTTCCTAGGAAAGGAGGAATGACGGTCGTTAAAAATCAAAACAACGAGTTGATTCCACAACGAACCGTCACAGTATGGAGAATGTGCATAGACTACCAAAAACTTAACAAGGCCACAAAGAAAGACCACTTTCCGTTGCCATTCATTGATGAGATGTTGGAACGGCTAGCCAAACATTCCTTCTTTTGTTTCCTTGATGGGTATTCGGGGTACCATCAAATTCCAATCCATCCCGACGACCAAAGTAAGACCACGTTCACATGCCCCTATGGGACATGTGCATACAGGCGCATGTCATTTGGCCTGTGCAATGCCCTTGCTTCATTTCAGAGGTGCATGATGTCCATCTTCTCGGATATGATAGAAGAAATCATGGAAGATTTCACGGACGACTTTTCAGTCTATGGAACAACCTTTGATCACTACTTAGAGAATCTGGACCGTGTCTTACAACGCTGTCAAGAAAAGCACTTGATCTTGAACTGGGAGAAATGCCACTTCATGGTTCAAGAAGGGATAGTGCTAGGACATAGAGTATCTGAACGTGGAATAGAGGTAGATAGATCTAAAATAGAAGTTATATAACAACTCCCACCTCCCATGAATGTTAAAGGCGTTCGCAGTTTCCTTGGCCACGCCAGTTTTTATAGAAGGTTTATAAAAGATTTTTCTCAAATCGCTAGACCTTTAACAAACCTGCTAGCTAAAGACGCACCCTTTAACTTTGACGACACACTCCTCAAAGTTTCAGACACCTACCCATGGTATGCAAACATCGTCAACTACATAGTCTCAGGCTACGTACCACCTGGAGTAGACAAAAAGAAGCTTATCAAGGAGAGCTCGGTGCATCTATGGGATGACCCGTATCTCTATAGAGTATGCCAAGACGGCATACTAAGAAGGTGTGTGCCCATGAACGAAGCAGTCAAGATCATGGAGAAGTGTCACGGAGCAGAGTATGGAGGCCATTATGGAACATTCCGAACCCATGCCAAGATTTGGCAAAGTGGATTCTATTGGCCTACCATGTATGAAGACACCAAGGACTTCGTGAAGAAATGTGCAAGGTGTCAGAAACATGGAAACATCAATGCCCATGATGCAATGCCACTCACAAACAACCAACAAGTAGAGCTGTTCGACGCATGGGGAATCGACTACATGGGACCTTTCTGTAACACCCTAGGTGTTAAGCAACCCTAATGCATAACTTGACATCTCATGAGCATAAAGCATCATCATCTCATGTTGCATTCCTTCAAGAAAAGTGTCATTTCATGTGTGCACTTGTAATGCTATGCTTGGGAGGATGCTTGTTTGTCTTGTTTTTGGAGTGTTTAAGTCTTCTAAGTAGTTGAACCTTGATGAGGAGTCAAAATGAAGCTAGGTTGATGTTGGTCATTTTGGCTAACGAAGTCTCTAACCCTAGTTGCCTTAATACAGCTCTAGGAGTCCTTTAGTTTGACTAACTAAGACCTTCTTGATAGAAGCTTTGTATGGTTGTGGGCCCTTAACCAAAAGTGTGTAGAATTTAGAGTAGAACAAAAGATGTTTAAGGCCCAACTCATGAAAATGGGTTTATCAAGGTGTTTTAGGACCCACAAGTAAGATTTGAGGGAGTTTAGACTTAGAAAATTTCCTAAGTCTTTAACGGTTAAAACAGTTTCATCTAGCCATCTTTGGAGATTTTTCGGGAGCAATCTAGGCCGAACCAAAGATCAACCTTGTAATCAAAGTTGTAGTTGGCACATAGCTCTACTCAATGGAACAAGTGGTTTAGCATTTCACCAAGCGGATTAGGAGTTAATCGCGCGCAAAGTTCGGCTGTCAGTCGACCTGATGGCCACTGAACCGGGCCGGGCCGTGCCGTGCCGGACGCGCGCGGCGTCGCGGCCGACCGCGTCAGGCGTCGCCCGCCGCGTGGCGCCCGATGGCCGGCCAGGCCAGCGCTCGCGCGCGGCGTGGCGAGCACAAGGCCGCCTCGCCCCTGTCCGAACCTCGCTCCCTCCATTCTCTCGCCGCACTCTCTCGCTCTCGCTCTCTCACCGTCGCCCGAGCCGGTAAGCGCCGCCGCGAGTCCGCCGGTGTCTTCCCGCCCCTCCGCCGCGATTGCATCCCAACCAACCCGCCAAATCGAGTCGCCGTGACCCGCTCCACCTCCTGCCCTAGCTAGCTCGTGCCAAAAGCCCTTGGGTGAGTCGCGGAGCGCAAGTCCGCCGTCTCCGCCATGGCCGGCGAGCTCGGTCGACCGTGGCCAACCCCCTTTCCGAGCTCGTCCATCCGTCCTAGTTAGCGTTCGCAAGTCGCCTCGGTCCGCCGGAGTTAGTGGCAGTGTTGGTTTGGCCGATTAGGGTTCGGTCGTCCTAGTTCGCCGTCGTCCGCCGCTCGCACGGTCGCCGGAGTTGGCATGGCCATGGACGCGAGTGCTCGGAGCAAGAACCCTGGCTTCTAAGCTTTGGGCTAGGGTTAGGAAGGTCACCGGAGTAGGTAGCAGGGGTTAGTTTAGCTCATCGGGGTCGGAGCCGGCCGGCATAGCCAAGGCCGCGCCGCCGTGTCGCCATCACTGCCAGCGAAGCTTGATCCGTGCATGCGCTGGGCCAGCTAGTGGTGCCATCGGGTGCGGAAGAAGGAGGGGAGTCCACCGGTGGTGTTGGTCTCGCCGGGGAGTTCGCCGCCGGCGAGCTACGCCGCGGTCAACTCCTCCCCTGTTCTATGTGTATGACAGGTGGGGTCAGTTTGACCCGAGGGCCCACGCGTCAGTGACTCGGGTCCCGTTGTTAGTGAGCCTGGGTGCAGTAGTTCGGGTGCGCGTAGCAGTTTAGGTTAGGGTGTTTTTCAGGGTTTTGTTTAAATAGTTTTCAGAAAATGTTGAATTGCTTGTTTAATTCATATCTTGCAAAGTATAAATGCTAAAAAGGTGAAACAAGTTTTGTTAGGATTGTTGTGATGAGTTCTATGCATGAAAAATATAATATGTCCAGTTTGTGATAAGTTTCTGTGTAGTTATACTTAATTCATGTTTAGGCTGAAATCATTAAATGCTTAGTAAATTGTGTGTAGCTCGGAAAAATGTGATTCTTGTTTTGTTAGGTTTGTATTGAGGAATAGTTTCTGGAAAAAGGCAAAATGAGGTTGCTCTGTGAAATAATTTGGCAGTAATAATTAAAATGGTTAAATGTTGTTTCTTTGTTTATTTTGTAGTAATTAAAATATGAGGAGTATGAACTTGGTAAATTTTGCTGACTGCTCTTGTGCTAAGAAGTTCAGAAGAAAATTATGAAATTTGTTGTTTGACACTTTGTGCTATGGTGTGTAGTTCAAAGTGCCTTTTCATGATAGAATTTGTCTTTTTCATAGAGGATGGAGTCTAGGTCCAAATGGGGTGAAATTTGGACAGAAGATTAGATTGTGTGTTGCTAATCTCCAGTAATTTTTGTAGATTTTTCTGAAGCTGTCTAGGATGGGTTGCTGTTATGGGCTTGTTTAATTAGATTTATTTCAGCAAGTAATTAGAGGGGAGTGAACTCAATAAGTAGACTTTGATGTGGTGACAACAGGGCTTAACAAGTTGTTTATGGTAGATTAAGTAGTTGAGTAGCAGTAGATGACATGTGCTTATCTCCTGAGTTATCTCAGTAGATGACATGTGCTTATCACCTGAAATGTTTTGCTTCATGTTGCATCACCATGCATCCCATGTGCATTCGTGTTATTTATTCATATTCCGCATCATGCAGGATTGGTAACGGAGGTTCAGGATCCGCCACCCAAGGAGTAGTGTCGGGAGGAGACGCCGGAAGAGAGGGTCCCGGAAGTTGAATACCTGCCGGAGTGCTGCGATCACCGACCCTCCGACTTTGAGCGAGGCAAGCCCCGGAGCATCTTACTCCTACGGTTTGCAAATTACTGTTTACAAAGTTAACCTGATGTGCTTGTTGCATTAGGTTATAGGAGTTGAGTGACACCGTTGCTGCATTGATTAATTATCCTTGTCCACCTGCAATTACTATCTTGATATCCCTATTAAGTCTAGGCTCGTTTATGCTTAGTCTGCTTAGACCGGTAAAAGTCGGGTGATTTCCTGTCTCCTTCATATAGGTGGATACTGATCATGACTAGCCTGGTGCTATCA
Organism: Coix lacryma-jobi var. lacryma-jobi; assembly: GCA_009763385.1. NCBI lineage: Eukaryota > Viridiplantae > Streptophyta > Magnoliopsida > Poales > Poaceae > Coix > Coix lacryma-jobi. Next base: position 69,371,776 of record CM019827.1, read on the forward strand.
TGGAGATAACCATGTGATAATTAATTTGATACCGGGCGGGATGTAGGAGCAGCAGGATATGGGTTCTATGTGCTAGTAGTCTCCCGTCTGTGTCGATTAGGAACTGACGAAGGCACACCTCGGTCATTTTGAACGCGTCAATCACTTAACGGAGCAGGTGCGGGTACCTCCCGTGAAGCCGAGTAAGGTTTCTTGAGCCGGTGATGGAGATGTTGACGCCTAACACCCGGGGCCTTATATGTACCGTGGGCAACTATTCTGATCGACCTGGCATGGTCCGAGGGCAGGCAGGGCCTGATCGACCTGGCATGACCGTGGGCAGCAATAGCTTGAGCGACCTGGCATTGAGATAGCCCCCGGTGTAGAAGGGCCCATGACCGTCCCGCGTGTTGTGTTCTCGAACCTCCTGAATTGGTCGCCAACGGCCACCTGGCAGGGTGTGTCAGGCGAGTGTGCGACATCTTTATTCCCAGCTGGTAGAAATCGATTATAATCGCCATCGCTCCTGGACAGTGAGTAACTTGACTGAGCATGTGTTACCGTAGTAATTTATGGAATTAATGATGGTTACAATGTTGAATCTGAAAGGCTATTGATGAAATAGTCACTCTTGCTTGATTAAGTAGTCAAGTGTTTGCTCTAGATCAGGTGCAAATCTAGTTAATCAGGTTGATTATGCGGATACATGGGTGTATGCCGGGTCTCTGAGTGATGAGTGATTGTCAACAGGTTTGATCGCATGGTCTTTGGCTTGTGTTGTACAGGTGTCGAGCACGGAGACAGTGATCGAGGGCAAGGTGAAGGTCAAGTTGAGACGTGTCGTGCCGATGGACTGGGTGCGATGAAGGATGGGCGTGCCGTGCGGCGGACGTGCCATGCCGATGGATCGAGCAGTGAAGGGCGGACATGAGGCTTGGACTGAGGGACCGGAGTGCCTGAGGATCAGCTGTGGTGGCTGGCAGCCTGGGACAGCGACGAGCGGAGACTTGCGGGGCACGGTGTTGCTCGGGTCGAGGACCTGGGGACACGTGTCGGTGGACTGGGTGCACGGGCGATGCATCCCCTCTATAGCTTCGGTTTGGTGGCTGAGCCAGAGAAAAACCACCGGTGGACGGTTTCTAGGTTTGGGCCTCAAAACCTGGGCGCTGAGGGTTTCCGAGTTTGGCCACAAAACTCGGGCTGAGGACGGTTTCTGAATATGGGCCTCAAAACTCGGGCGCCGCGGGTTTGCTGAGTTTGGGCCTCAAAACTCAGGCTGGAGGCTGGTTTCCCGATTTGGGCCTCAAAACCGGGGGATAGCTGGAAAAGGCTGGTTTCCCGGTTCGGGCCACAAAACCGGGGTGCAGAGCGAGGGCGGCACATGGCGGCAATCGGAAGGTTGCGTGGAGGCAACGCGGACGAGTTGTGCGGGCGTGGCCGTCGGATTCACCTACCACTTCGAGTTGTTCCAGAATAACCCTAGGGTTTAGCTGGTTCGCTCTGTAATTAGAATAGAAAGGGGTAGAGTAGGAAATAGACTTAGACGAGAATTAGGATAAGTAGTCGGGGAGACACCCTCCTCCCCCTATCTCAGTTGTAGCCATCTCAGTCATTTGCTCTTTCATCCTTAGGGTTTCCTGCTCTCCCCATCCCCTGCTGTAGCTAGCTGAGATCCGCAGAGAGACTCACCTCTGTGTACTATTGATTTTGAGGAAATGAGGCCGTAACCTCCTTGTCGTAGCGTGTGTTTGCGCTTCGGCTGCAAGATCATGGTTGTGATTCGCGTTTTGTTCATGTTCTTCACGGAATCCTTTTTCTCCACGTTCTTCCCGTCGCTTGATCTCTTTGCTCGGTTCACCCTTTGCAAATCCGTTTGAACCAAGTTGTTCTAGGTCGTGAGGCACTTCTTTCCACCGAAGGAATTCACCTCTAACCTCACGGTCTAGGAGATCGATCGATTTTGGTTTTGGGTCAAGTTTTTCTTCATTCCCTCGAAACTCTTCGATTCACCGATTTGGAGATAGGTTCGAGCCATGATCTCTTAGAGATAGCTCACTATACTCCTTGTGACTCCTCTCACCAAGTTTGATCCCTAGAGGATTCGTTTTGGGTGAGATCGAGGCGAATCGGTGGACGAACAGTGCTGCTGCGGGGTGACCGGACGCTCGCTCGTAACAACCGGACGCTGGGGCAGTGTGTCCGGTGGTTGAACGTTTGTGCGAGTTTCAGATTGATCGACCGGACGCTGGGTTTTTGGGACTGATCGGACTCGCTCCTCGCACTGTTCATCGCGTGAGTTTTCTGTTGACCGGACGCTCTGTGCAAATGACCGGACGCTCCCTTTAGTGAGTTCGGTCAGGAACAGAGAGGTACCAGTACTGTTTTTCTGTGACCGGACGCGTCCGGTGCCTGGTGACCGGACGCTCTGGTGAGTCCGGTCAGTGCGGTTTTGCGCTGTTTCGTCTGCAGTACGCTCGTTTGTTGTCGGATTTGTTTTCTGTCTGTTGCATTGGGTTTCTAGAGTTGTGTAGTGTCCCGCTGTGCTTCTTGGAAGCATCCACCCTACATCTAGGGTCGTGGACATTAACAAGCTCTAGGATTTGGTCATGGGGTTGATTCTTGGGACAGTGGTGACAAGTTTCCAAAAGGAAAATTTGTAGCTCCCATTCACCCCCCCTCTGGTCGCTTTCGGTAGCATTCTCGGTCCTTCAGATTACTTAAAAGTGACTGCTCTTACTTGATTAATGAGTATTTCTTAATAAAATGCTTTTACGCAAAAAGGTAAGTATATCCAATCCCCAGATACAGCCTTGCATACTCCTTGGTGTCAATTATTTCTGGTTTATGACGGGTAAGTCTAGCTGAGTACCTTCTCGTACTCAGGGTTCTATCCCTTTGTTGTTGCAAATGGGCAATGCTTCTTTGGTTATTGAGAGAACTGTCTGTATCCCGTTACGGGTGATGAGTAGACCAAGGGCATGGTCACGTCTTAATCTCTCCTGATGCTTTTGTGGACTGATCAGGCTATGGCACTATGTTGTGAACTAAAAACTTATGTTTCAAAACTATATTGCTTCCGGTTCAGAATTTCGAACTATGGTTTGTAATAACTGCTATACTCCGATGTATTTGAAGTATGTGCGAACTGGATGTAACTTGTGGGCATGTACGCTAATCTATTACGATCTTGGTTAAAGTTGAATGACTTGAAATCCTTCAAGATTTCCGGACTACCGGGTTTGTATGAGCTTAAGTACTTGCAATCTCTGTGAAAGCAGCGATTCGGTGCTTAATCTGGTATAAATTGGTCGGTTCTGTCACAGCTGGCATCGGAGCGTGGTTAGCGTTACTGTTCACAAGTGTATTTGAAAAACCGTATTTTCAAATAAGAATTTCTATTTATCAAATTTATAGCTATAATACGATCTGAAAAACTTTATTGATAAAGATTAAGGTGTGCCTTTGATCAAGTCCTTATGCCCAGTAGGAACTTAGGTGGCTATTAAAGTACTAACTTGGAAGGGTTATGCATCATATTTTATTCTTGTTGTACTGTTGTCCATACGGCAGTGTGGAATTGTATGGATGCTATTCCTCGGAATAGTAATGAATGGATCAAGTTTGCCTCTACGCCAAGGTAATTAGGGAGCTGTGAGTGCATGACCAAACAAATATTGGTCTAGGGGAGAGCTAGTTTGGTACTGGAGCCTGTACCCATATGCACACGAGTACAAGCGAAGGTATTTAATTGCGGGTAAATTTAAGGAATGGGTAGTTTAAGGAAAGTGAGAGCATGATCGGACAACCACCGGTCTAGGGGTGTGCTAGTTTGGTATTGGAACATATGCATGTTATACACAGGTATATTTGAAGGTACTTAATTGTGGGAGCAATAATTTCTGATGGGTGCATATACTGCTTACGTGTATACTGGGTGTACACCTAAGTGAATATTAGATTTAATTTCAGCAATGCATGATATTCATATTGTGGGCAGGGCTGGAATGATTTTCTGCAGGTACACAAACTGCGAACGTGTAGTACGCCTAGTTAATGCTATGAGTGAACATGTATGCCACCGTCTAGCCGTTAGATTGTTAGACAGTGAGGACGTATGTAACGTGCATGCATCATGATCATATAATCTTGCATTAATCTTACTTCCTTCCTTATAATTATTCGTCCTGTTTCCTTAATAAAAGTTGTTCTAAACTAATGAAAGACATGTGTGGATAAACTTCTTACAGATGGCACGCACCAAGCGCACTGCTCGCAAGTCAACGGGAGGCAAGAGGCCTAACTACATGCTAGGGCCATGGACCGATGAGGGATCAGAGGACTTTCTAGAGGAGTTCGGCATGCCTACTATTCTTTGGAGGGTTCTGCACCTGGTGGGATATCAGGAGGGCCAGGAGCCGCAGTACGACTGGCACCGTGTGCAGATTTCTGAGGATCGTCACGTGTACACAGTGGAGGTGGATGTACCTAGCCGTGAGGAGCTGGATCATGTCTGGTACCGCCGAGTGTTTGCTTTGCAAGGGAGGACCCCCTGGGATGCAGCTAACCAGGTTGCATACACTGTTCTTTGGGACATCATGGAGGACCATCCGAAGGTGGTTGCCCAGGCTACTGCCAGTATCTTTCCGATAGCAGATCCATATCTTTCAGTGTGGCGTCAGCCAGGAGCCACTGTTTTGGAGGCTAGTTCGCTCAAGTGGGAGCATTGTGCTGGACCAGCTGGGAGTGCCATGGCTGCAATCATGGCTACTTACAGGTGTCTGTCCCGCAGCTATGATCAGTTGGATCATGTTCTTAGTGAGGAGATGGCTGCACAACACCGGAGGCAGCAGGAGCATACCGCCGAGGTGGACCGTCTCACCGCAGAGTTGGTACGGATGACAGTAGAGAGAGACCAGCCACGTCAGAGGGAGCAGGAGACTGCTCATCAGCTCGCTGTTCAGCAGGAGTCGGCTACTTTCTTGGCGTTGGTTATGAGGGAGATCGAGGAGTCGCTTTGAGGTGTTTGCATTGAGGGTATGCGTGCTACAAAGGAGAACAGGCTGCTGAGGATACGAGTGGGAGATTTAGAGCTACAGCTTCATCACCTGCAGGACTACAATGATCGTTTGCATGAGGAGATCCATCGTAGGGAGAATGAGAGGAACCCCATCTTTCCTCAGGAGGATCCGAACCCGCGTAGTTCTTCTAGTGGCTCTTCAGATGTGTCTAGTGATGACGATAGTGGTGATGGTGCCATGAGAGAGTAGACTAGATAGTGCTAAGGAACTAGTGATCTTTTGTGTTGTAGTAGCCCGATCTTTTGTTGTTATGGGCTGGATGTGAGCATGAGTAATAGACTTATGTGATGTGGTGTGAGACCTTGAAAAGTCCCATATGTATGGGCAAGACTGTGGATGTTTTATGTTGACTACTGCATGTTATGGACTAAGCGATCTTATTATGTGTTGATGCGATATGGATTGAAATTTATTGTACCTCTGTGATTGTTTGGTGAATCGTTTTTCCGAATAATTTCAGTGGGTATGATTTATTGTTCTCTACAATATTGCAACTTCGCCTAATGGTCACTTACTATCGAATATGCAGAGGACGACCACCCGTAGTGGAGCTGGCGATAGTGGTGGAAATGAGGACCCTAGAGGAAACCGCGATCCACCACCTCCTCCACCACCGACGGCTGAGCAGCTTTTTGCTCAATTTCTTAGAAGTCAACGCAACATCGAAGCTTTGCTGAGGGAGAATTTGGCGCACGGCCATCAACGCCCTGAGCCAAACCAGTATAGTTCTTTCAAGGATTTCTTGGATACCAAACCACCTATCTTCAAGGAAGCTACGGAACCATTGGAGGCAGAAGAGTGGCTACATACTTTGGAGCAGAAGTTTCGTTTGCTCCGACTCACAGAGGAGCTTAAAGCAGAATATGCCGCACATCAGTTGCAGGGACTACCCGGGATTTGGTGGGGTCATCATCGTACCACCTATCCTGCCAATGTTCCTATTACCTGGAGGGTATTCACTGATGCTGTCCGAGGTCATTACATTCCGCCGGGCTTGACCCAGATGAAGGTGGCAGAGTTCATGAATTTGACACAAGGAACTCGGTCTGTCACGGAATACCATCACTTGTTCAATTCACTGTCTCGCTATGTTCCAGATTTCGTGGACACAGATGCCAAGAAAATTGCTAGTTTCAAGAGAGGCCTGAACACTAAAATGCGAAAGTCAGTGGGTACATCTTCCCGTACCGCTTTCAATGACTTCATAAGTGACTGCCTGATTCAAGAAAATCATAACAACAAGCATGCTGCAAGTAAGGCGAGGAAGAGGACCTTTTATTCAGGACCGTTTCAGCCCAGAGGACCACCAACATAGCGTAATCAGTATCGACCACCAGCGCCGGGGGCACGTTTCAGGCCGCCGCAGAAGAAGAATCAGCCACAAGCTCAGCGCAACCAGAAGCCATATAAGATAGCCGTTGCTCAAGCTCGTGGAGGTCAAGGCAGTTCCTCAGGAGGCAAACCTTTGGTTCGGGGACCATGCTTCAACTGCAATCAAGAGGGGTGTTGACACTTACTAACGTCGCTACCAAGAGTAGAGATAAACTCTATCCCCGGCAACAGCGCCAGAAATGCTTGTTGGTATAAATTAACGCACACTCTACTTTATCCGCAAGCGCACAGATAACGTCTACCGATGTAGCACTTCACCGGATGTTACCCAGTTTAATATCGAACCCAAAGGAACGGATAGCGATGAGTCTTAAGTGTATAACCCCTGAGTGGCTAACAAGGACGGAGAATCTAAAAGCATAGAGGGGATCACTAAGGTTATCTAAATCCAACTTAAGAGTGATATGTTTATTATTCTTAATGGGGAAGTTGCCATAAAAGGTCGCAAACAGAGTATGATTCTTTTATGCAAATGTATAATCCTACCGAGCCTACACACGGGTAGTGGACTATAGAAGAATCAACAAGGCTATAAGAGTCACCCTTGCGAACTACCACTGTTACCGGCGTTATAGGAGGCATTTATGATGAGCTATCAAGTCTAAGCGCCACGCTTACAGTATCCAACTACTCTAACTCTAGCGCATCTAGAAGTAAAGTACTCAAAAGAGAGTCATAAACCTTAAGAATAATAAGAACAATAACTCAAACTTAAATATAGACGTTGATTACCGAAACAATCGTTGAAGCAAGTTGAAGATGAACTTGAATCCGCAGGTACAAGATGAAGAAGTTGATCCGACAGGCCGGAGCTTCCTCTTGATCTCTTCCTCTCTCTCTATCTTCTAGTTCTTGAATAAGACTAGGTTCTAATCCTAATTGAGGGGTATCTAGTCTTCTACTTGATAGCTTGCTCTTGATTACAACAAGATGAACTAGATCTAATTCTAGATGAACTAGAAGAGATTCATCTAGAGGGACCTCTACTTCTACATTGGAATCCTAATTTCTGATGTGGAGATGAATAATGAAGAGGGAGATGCCTGGAGAGGGGGGTCTGGGTCTGGTTTTATAGCCCGGAGCGTGGAACGTGAGCCCTTGGATCAAACTGACTTGGGGTACGGTCGAGATGCATCTAGGGAGTCGGTTGAGGTAGCTTGCAAAGGAAGGAGCCAGGTGGGCCCAGGGGAGACCGACCGGTCTAAGGGTGGGACTGGTCGGTCCCACCTGGCGGCCTCTGGTGGTGATCTTCGTCGTGGTGTAATCTTGCGTCCCCTGGAGTCTTCTAGAAGTATCCCGACGTAGTGGTTACGTTATCTCCCGTTGGTTTCCTTCTATGGGAAGCTATTGATGCTGATTTCCTGGTTTAGTCCCTGCAGAATCATAACTCACCAAAACTCATGGAATATTGTTAGTTGAATCCCTAAATCTTTGTTGGTGATCATATTCTTGCCCTTTTCATATTTATTTGTCACTTGATTATGATAGTTAACCAGTGTCAACAACTCCCCCAAGCTTACCTTTTGCTAGTCCCTTAGCAAATATTTATTTGAAACTGTTACTATGCCTTTGTAAATAAAAAATCTTTCTTGATTTAGAGTTAATTATTCTGACTTTCTCATCTTACCTTTAACCATGGAGCTTTTGCCTTTACCTGGATCTTTAAACAATTGAAAGGTAGAACAATCAAGTTAAGCACCGTATCTCTAATTCTTTGATCAACCTTCATTCTGGAGTTTTTGTATATTTTCAAAATAAAGCTCAGAGATTCCTTTGTATGACACTCTCAAATCGCTCTTTTATATTTTATGATTCCTCATTGATGCAATTCTCCTTCTTCTATTGATATATATCTGGAGCTTTAACAAGGGAAAGCATATCTTACTAAGTCAAAGTTTGAAGTTTAGGAAGAAAGATGTCATACTCATAGATCAAGACTTTAGAACATTTGAAATTTGTCATCTCTTATTGGCATATTGTAATTAGAGGAACCATGGGCTATCATTCTTTTTCTCATACTTTTATCATAATTCTCTTTTCTTTGAGGTAGTCGGACACTTGTCCCTTTTTATTTCCTCCTTTTATATTTTTGCATAGCCCATGCCTCTAACACAATACTACTTCGGAAGAGTGAATCTTTTAATAAAACATTCTTGATCTCTAGAGCATGATAAATTTCTCAACCAAAACTTAAAACTCACAACAAAGCAAGTAGCCTCATCTTAAAATTATTAATGGCTCTAGGTAGGAATTCATGTTATGTCATACAGGATCTCATAATGTGTTTTTAATCTTTTCAAAAAGTAAATCTCCAGAACTCTAGTATCTCTAGGAATTAGATAAACAACAGCTCAAACCTTTATATCATATCTCACAATTATCTAGACTTTGGATCAAGTATTTGCATCCACAAGTTTTAGGTTCAGAGTTTATTCAGAACAACTTTCTCAAGAATATTTAAGTTTAAACATTAAGTACTTAAAAAGGCAGAGCAAAAGTTCATCATTTAATATGGGCATAAATAGGTTCTTATCCACCTAGACATTTATTTATTATATAATATCTTTATTTGGTTTTATAATAGTATTTTATCTTCTCTATATTTATTGACTTAATCTAAAAAATAGTGATACTTATCATGATAACTGAGGGTGCTCTCCCCCAAGCTGGATCTTGACTTATACTTTTCCTCAGAAGTCGAGTAGACTGATAATAATTTCTTGAGTCCTTCTCTTCTTCTCTTCCTGCTGAATTCAAAGATAGACAACACAACTAGTGGAACTTGATTAGTGATAAATATTCCTACATATGTCCGGTTGTCTTAAAACTCTTAAAATTACTTATGTTCTTTCTTTCCACTAAGCAGAGTTGAGCAGTGTTTCTATAGTGTCTCTTTTTAGGTTTAATGGTGAGCCTTCATGTGCCCACATATTTTTGTCTTTTTCTTAGGGTGAGCCTTCATGTGCTCACATATTTTTGGTGTTTTGAATTTATTTATGAAAAAATTAAAAGGATAGAGATACTTATATGGATATATGGGGGTGCCTTCCCCCAAGCTGAATGTTGACGTAGTCACTTTATAATGTAGCAGACTGGCAGTGGATATGTCCTTCCTCTATTAGAGCTTTGATTGATGTTGAAGTTGTTGGGACAGTGCTCCAACAGGGGATGGAGCATTTACTTATTCGTCAGCTTTTCTTGATCTTTGAAATCCTGTGAAACTCAAATAGACAACAAAACTTGTGGAACAGATTAAGCATTAGTGGTTGGCCACTCAAGCCATAGCTGTCTAGAATTTCAGTAAGATCTCTTTCTCAATATTTTTGTATTTTTATATTTTATGATGCAAGAGGAAATGCAATAGGATGAATGTATGCATATTTATTTTTAGTATTATTATGCCACCACGGTGAATATCCTTGCGAGTTTTTACATACCATAGAATTATTCGTATGGGGCTTTATGGTTTATAGTGTAATAATTGCAATATTTCTATTTTCTTTTCTAATGCAATGCAAAAATTAAAATGTTTATGAAAATAAATGATGATTCAATGATTAAATAAATGACTAAGAATTAAATATGAGAAATATACAGAAAAGTAAATATGAGGATAACTACCGATTTTACCTTTTGGCGAAGATTCGGATATTTAGGTCCGACGAACCAGACCTTCCCTTGGTTCAGACCTCCCAAGGTATGTCAGACGTTTGGAAAGTTATTATTGATTGAACCTCTTAGGTGCAGACATTTTCTTCCATACTTTCTTGGTCTGAGTCTTCACTTCCTGTGGTTCACTGTCTTGAGGTTTCTTTTATTCTTTCTTTTCTGGGACAGTGTCGATAGCTTCTTCTTCGTGATTGGCCTCTCTATTCTTGATAGTTTGTCTTCTTTGGCGTTGAGAGCGGCATCTTTCACTTCTATTCTTCTTGGGTGCTTCATTAGGCATTTAGTTGATGAAGTAGCATCGTACCTTTTCTCCAAGAAAGTGAAAATGGATTTCCTCTTGTAGATGATTGTACTTGTAGTGTAGAGGAATGGTCTTCCTAGGATGAGGTGGACATCATTGTCTTCTCATGTCGAGGATCAAGAAGTCTATGGGAACTTTATGATCTCGAATTATGACTACGACGTCTTCCATCATTCCTTCTTGTTTATGCCTCTTGATATGGTGTTACTCATGTTCTTCGTTTGTCCAGCAGTTTGAAGTGAAGCGTTTAATTATGGAAACTGGCAGCATCCTGCTCAATGTGCATGTTCTTGTAGATCTAGGACCTTCACTCTGTAGAATTTGGGAGTGATAAACTTCTCCATGTTTGCTCAAGAGTGAGTCCTGTTCATAAAGACAAGGTAGAGATCAAGTGCATGGGCTCTGTTGGTGGAAAAACACCAACAGAACTAAAAGTTTTGTTTATTCCTCTCTAACCTTAGGCACATTGCACAAGATAAACTTTTTGTTTATGTGTTCTATTTAATCTTAACATGAGTGATAGGATCAGAGGATGAACATGAAAGTAGCATCTTATAATATTTAACAGATCAGATTACTTAACCCAAGGAAGGATAATCTATGCTTAAGTGTCAATCTTTTCATAATTGAGATATATCATCTTCCAAAGGTTAGATGCACAACATTTTAGCTCATTCAGTTAAGACAGTGAGATTCAAGAGAGCAAGCTATGAACAAAGATCAAAGGACTGAACATGTTGAGTTGATTAGGTTGGATGAAGTGAGGTGCAACTTAAACATGTTTAGTTCTTTATTTATGTTCATACTAGAATCAAGGAGAATCTTTTAAAGTGATGGTCACTTACCTTGAAATGTTACTTTGTCAGTGGAAAGTGATTGTGCTGAACCACCTTGTGGAAGCTCCTCTTGTCTAGCTGGTTGTTGTTTATGAATGACTTGTCTTCTCTTGTTTGTCTCACAGTGTGATTGAGAGGAGGAAGATCATAGTGGAATTATCTTTAGAGGTATCGATCTTCCTTCTCTTGTGTTGACTTATTGGTGAAGGCGCATTGTTCCTCGAGTATGTCGACTAGGATCCTCTCTGTTTTTTTGTCTTAATTCTGTACACTATGAATGTAGGAACAGTTCTGCATTCTTCTCTTATCAACCTTTCTTGTTTTCCTTTAATCATTGGGTTGGCAAGAGGCTTGAATTTAGAGGTGCTACTCGAGTGCCTCTATGAGAGTCTTTTGTCTTGTCAACTGAGACTTGTTCTCTCAATAGTGTGTAGATGATGGAGATCTTATCGACTGTTCTTATTGATTTGCTAGCTTAGGTAATCTCTTCATCTTCTAACTCTTGTGGTGCAGTGGCTTCATCCTTCATGATTGCGGATACATGGGTGTATGCCGGGTCTCTGAGTGATGAGTGATTGTCAACTGAGATGATGCGCATGTTCTTTGGCTTGTGTTGTGCAGGTGTCGAGCACAGATGCAGTGATCGAAGGCAGGTGAAGGTCAAGTTAAGACGTGCTGTGCCGATGGACCGGGTGCGATGAAGGATGGGCATGCCGTGCGGCGGACGTGCCATGCCGATGTATCGAGCGGCGAAGGGCGGACGTGAGGCTTGGACTGAGGGACCAGAGGCCGGAGGATCAGCTGTGGTGGCTGGCAGCCTGTGGCGACAACAAGTGAAGAAATGCGATCATGTGTTGCCTGAGTCGTGGACTCGGGGACACGTGTCGGTGGATGGGGTGCACGGAGGTGCATCCCCTCTACGGCGTCGGTTTGTTGGTTGAGCCAGGGAAAAACCAACGGATGGACGGTTTCCAGGTTTGGGCCTCAAAACCTGGCTGTGGACGGTTTCTGAGTTTGGCCACAAAACTCTGGCTGAGGGTTTCCGAGTTTGGCCTCAAAACTCGGGCTGAGGACGGTTTCCAGGTTTGGGCCTCAAAACCTAGGCGCGGATGGTTTTCTGAGTTTGGCCTCAAAACTCAGGCTGGTGGGCTGGTTTCCCGGTTTGGGCCTCAAAACCGGGGGTTGATGGAAAAGGCTGGTTTCCCGGTTTGGGCCGCAAAACCGGGGGTGCAGAGCGAGGGCGGCACGTGGCGGCAATCGGAAGGTTGCGTGGAGGCAACGCGGACGAGTTGTGCGGCGTGGCCGTCGGATATACCTACCTCCGAGTTGGTCCAGAATAACCCTAGGGTTTAGCTGGTTCGCTCTGTAATTAGTTTAGAGAGGGGTAGAGTAGGAAATAGACTTAGTCTAGAATAGGTTAAGTAGTCCGGGGAGACACCCTCCTCCCCTATCTCAGTCATTTGCTCTTTCATCCTTAGGCTTTCCTGCTCTACCCATCCCCTGCTGTAGCTAGCTGAGATCCGCAGAGAGACTTGACTCTGTGTATTGTTGATTTTGAGGAAGGGAGGCCGTAACCTCCTTGTCGTAGCGTGTGTTTGCACTTCGGCTTGCAGATCGTGTGTCGATTCGTGTTTTGATTCGAGTTCGTCGTTGTTCTTCGCGTTCTTCGTTTCTCCACAATTTTCCCGTCACTCGATCTCTCTCTCCGGTGCGTCTTTGCGAAATCCGTTTGAACCAATTTGTTCGTATCATTGAGGAGGTCATTTCGACCAAAGGAATTCATCTAACTCCTCATGATCGAATAGATCGGGCTGATTTCGTTTTCGTGGCGTTTTTCAGTTCATACACCTTCTCCTTCGGATTCCCGTTGATTGAGTTGTTTTGATTGAATGATTTCTTGGGCATAGTCTCCTAACTACCCCGTGATCATCTCCTCCAAGTTTGGGATCAAGGGATTTTGGTTTGAATCGATTTGGAGATGATTTGAGTGAAGGGCGACCAAAGTCGCCTTCACTGCGAGTTCGCGGATAGTCCGCCGCAGGGGGCGCAGACAGTCCGCCGCAGGGGGCGCGGACAGTCCGCGGGTCGGGCTCGTGCCTGTCCAGTTCGGCCGAGTCAGTTCGGACAAGCCGAACTTGAACCGCGGACAGTCCGCCGGTCAAGTTGGCGGACAGTCCGCGAGAGGTCCAGGGAGGTTTCAGCGAGGGTGCTGTTTTTGCTTTCCTGTCGGCGGACAGTCTGCCACCCAGGCGCGGACAGTCCGGCCTTGGGCGGACAGTCCGGGGTCAGATCACCGGACAGTCCGGGACCCTGCTGTTAGGTCTGGTTTAGTGCGTTTGCTCTCCCGGCTTGCTCGCTTGGTTTTCGGACTTCCCGATTCTTCCTAGAGTTAACCAAGAAACATTTCTAGGTATCTTTGCAACTTGTTTGCAAAGGTATTTGGGGATTTCTCAATGTAGCCTCTAATCTACGTCCGGGAGTCGGTTTTCTCTAAGGAGACTTGAGCTGAAGCTTTTGGTCCTTGCTCGGTTTGTGCTTGGTGGTGCTCCGCTGTGATCCTAGGGATCATCCACCCTCTTCCAAGGGTCGTGAGCATCACGTTTTGGATTCGAGCTTCTCGGGATTGGTTTTGGGACACTTGGCCAAAGTTTCGGAAGAAATTTGATTGGCTCCCATTCACACCCCCCCTTTGGTCGCCTTGCTAGTGCATTCTCGGTCCTTCAATTGGTATCAGAGCGGGTTAAGGATCTTCCACCTTAACCGGTTCCAGATCCACCGAAGGCGACATGGATCGCGGCGTGGGCAAACCGCCGTTTTTCGATGGGACGAACTATGCGTATTGGAAGATACACATGTCGGCCTATTTGTAGAGTTTGGGTGCTTCCATCTGGGATATTTGCAACTCTGCTGATTACATGGTCTTGGCTGCTCATGTCTCTCAGCTTCAGATCAATGAGCATGATGCCAATAGCCGAGCCCGTAATGCTCTCTTTTCGTGTTTGAGCGCTGGAGAGTTTGATCGCGTTTCTCACCTCTCTACGGCTCGGGAGATTTGGGCCACCCTCATGCGCTTTCATGAGGGCACCTCTCAAGTCAAAACCCGACTCTACGAGTCGTACAAGAGAGAGTATGAGAACTTTCAACATCAGCCTGGCGAGAGCATAGAGAGTTTATTCGCTCGCTTTCAGGTGATTGTCAACAGGATGAGGGCTAACAAAGAGCAGTTGCCTTTTGACGATCATGAGAGAGCTTTGAAGCTTTTGCATACTCTCGACCGATCGGTGTGGGATTCCAAGGTTCAGGCGATCATCGAATCGCCTAACTATGAGACCCTCACTTGCGTCGAGCTCTTTAGTAAGCTCAAGTCCAGTGAAATTGACGCCATGGCGAGGGCTTCCTATGAAAATCCCTCTCGCCCGTCCATGGCTTTGGTTTCTGGCTCTTCCTCTAACCCCTCAGCTGGCTTTGCGCTTTCGTCTCTCTTCTCTGTCACAAAGGACCAGCTGGAGTCTTTGGGAGACGACGAATTGGCTTTGCTTGCCAACCGGTTCTCGCGGTTCAACAACAACCGCATGAACCGTCGTCGCGGAGGAGGACGCTTGGGATGCTACGAGTGCGGCGACCCCGACCACTTCATCGCCAACTGCCCCAAGAAGAACAAGCATTCGGGGAAGGGCGATCATGGGCGCAAGTACGACTCCAAGTACAAGGAGAAGCACGTTCCCCAAGGCACAAGAAGCGGGGCGGCTTCGACAAAGAGTACGTCAAGAAGAAGTACTTGGAGAAGGCCCAAGCTGAGCAGCGCGCGTTCTTTGCCATGCTCAGCGACGTCGACGACTCGAATGACGACTCCGCTTGCTCAAGCGACAACGAGTCCGAGAGGAAGAAGAGGGTCGAGGACAAGCTTAACGGCCTCTGCTTCTTCGCCGACGATGGAGGCCTCTGCACCTTGGCGCTCGGAGATGAGGTCTGAGGCGAGCTGGAGCACACGCCTTGGAACGACGACGATGACGACACCTCCCAGGTATCTCTCACCTACGACGAGCTCTCTTCCGAGGTTGAGAAGCTTACTGCTGCCCTCCTTAGCCAAGATAAACTGCTTAGGCATGCTGCTAGAGAGCGCAAGGAGTTTAGGCAGAAGTGGGAGGACACGATGAAGGAGCTTGAGTTTGCTCGGTCCACCGTGGTTGTGTCGGAGGAGGTTGAATGTGAGTCGTGCACCACGCACATGACTGACCTTCTCACTCTGAGAGGTAAGTATGCTGCGTTGGTTGGAGAGGTGGATGAGCTCCGCGCTAGGCCGCAGCTATTGGGTGCGTGCAAGACTTGTCCTGTCTTGCAATCCGAGTTGGCAGAGAAGAATGTCAAGATTGTGTCTCTTGAAGAGGCCAGCTCGGGTAGCACTTGTGTCATGAGGTGTGCTTTGTGTGAGGGCTTGGAGATGGAGATTGCCAATGTGAAGCATGGCAAGATGCAAACCGAGGAGGAAAACACATACCTTCGGACCATCTTGTCATGGGTGTCCTGTAGTGAGCCGCAGCTCGGGATGATGATCTCCCAATTCAAGCGAGCTGCTGGTGGCCCAGGTATAGGTTTTGCTCTAGGTGTTGATCTTTCCACTTTTGGGAAGATTGGTGAGTCTAGTGGTCTTAACCCGAATGAGAAGCCCAACTCCACCACTACTCCCAAACTGACCAAGCTTCCACCCAAAGAGCCACCTAAGCCTACCACCAAGGATGGTGTGTTTGAGGAACCCCCGAGAGCTCCACCCAAGAACCAGCAGTGGCAGCCCAAGCCAAACCACCTCAAGAACAAGCTGGACACAATGCCACCCATCCAGCAGGAGTGCTTGCCACAGAAGGGCAAAGTGAGCCATACCCATAGCCCTGCGTACCAACAACCCCCTTTGCGCGCGGTGAGGTACCAGTGTGACTTCTGTGGGAGGGATGTTCACTTGAGTGAGTTCTGTTTTCGGCGCAGGCGAGAGGCGCGCCGTGCTCGGGAGATGGACAACCCGGACTTGTACCACCCTTTCCATGGTGGGCATGGGCCGAATGTCCAGAGGAGAGCTGCTAGGTCTGGAGGTCAAGTTTCCAGGCCTAGGCAGGAGAGAGCTCCGAGGAGAGACGCTAGGCCTAGAGGTGTTGAGCCCCAGGCTCCTAGGCGTAGGCCTCGTAGAGAGCGTGCCCGGTGGAAGCCTGCAGTTGCAGGTTTTGGACCCCGTGGCGGAGGCTTTGTAGTTGAGCGCTTTCCTCCACCGCGTTTTGAGTATCGCGGTGAGCGCTCCTTCCCCAGCGGACCATGTTTTCCTGTGCGTGGTGATCGCTACCCCTGTAGACAGGCTAGGAATGGTTTTTACCCTGACCGTTCTTTTGAGCAGCTGGCCCAACACTGGTATTCCCCTTACTTCACTAACCCCAGTGTTGGACCGTATGCTCACCCTATGTCTTTTTATTGATGTAGGTAAGACGGTTGGAGGACATTTGGTTGGTGGATTCCGGTTGTTCGAGGCACATGACCGGAAACGCCGAGCGGTTCTCCAGCCTTAGCCCGGTCGCCGGAAAAGAGTACATAACCTTCAGCGACAATAGTAAAGGTAAGGTGTTGTCTCGCGGGTCGGTGCGGGTTAATGAGCACTTTGTGTTGCGCGATGTTGCTCTTGTTTCTAACCTGCATTTTAACTTGCTTTCTGTTTCGCAACTTTTTGATGATGACTATGAGATTCATTTTAAACCGAACCTTAGTCGCATCTTAGATCCTCAGGGCGATCTTGTATGTCTGATTTCGCCCTTTGGGAAAGTCTTTCGCGCAAATTTCTCGGAGTCGTTTGGTTCTTCTCGCTGTCTTTTGGCTAGTCCTTCTTCTTCCGATCTTTGGAAGTGGCATAGGAGGCTTGGTCATTTAAGCTTCGACTTGCTAGCAAGACTTAGCTCACTTGGCCTAATCCGAGGATTGCCCAAGCTTTCGATGGAGAAGGATCTAGTTTGCCATTCTTGTAGACATGGGAAGATAGTTGCTGCTCCCCACCATCCGGTGACTCAGGTCATGACTAAGCTCCCTGGAGAGCTTTTGCATATGGACCTTGTTGGTCCGGCTCGGGTGAGCTCGGTTGGAGGGAAGTGGTATCTGCTTGTTGTTGTTGATGACTTTTCGAGATATTCGTGGGTCTTCTTTTTGACTGAGAAGACTGAGACTTTCTCTTTCGCTCGCAATCTGATTTTGCGTCTTCAGAACGAGTTCCCTTTGAACTCAATGCGAGCTATTAGGAGTGATAATGTTTCCGAATTCAAAAATTCGGATTTTGAGAAGTTTTGTGACCGCCTTGGTTTGGAGCATCAGTTTTCTTCCCCCTACACACCGCCCCAAAATGGTGTTGTAGAGAGGAAGAATTGGACCCTTGTTGAGATGGCCAGGACGATGCTCGATGAGCATAGGACTCCTAGGCGCTATTGGGCCGAAGCTATGAACACTGCATGCTACATTTCAAATTGCATTTTTCTGAGAGCGTTCTTGAAAAAGACTTCTTATGAGTTGCGTTTTGGTCGCCAGCCCAAGGTGAGTTATTTTAGAGTCTTCGGTTGCCACTGTTTTATATTAAAGAAAGGCAACCTGGACAAGTTTGAGTATCGATCTTCTGACGGGGTATTTTTGGGTTATGGCACTCACACTAGAGCATATCGTGTACTTAACCTTGATACTAACCAAGTCATGGAGACATCAGATGTCACCTTCGATGAGACTCTTGTTTCTCCTTCTTCTCGTTTTGAGTGTGCAGGTGATCATGAGGTTGGAGAGCCTCTTTTTGATGACGAGGACGAGGGCGCTGAAGGTATGGATGTTCCAGCACCCCCTCCACATGTCGCGCCGCAAGGAGCGGCCTCGACGACGACTCACGGCCCCGACACCTCCTCTTCCTGGGGGCCATGGGATCCTCCACCTCGCGCGGTACCTTTTGTACCCGGGGTGGAACTAGTTGCTGTTGAGGGGGAGGTCACTTCTTCCCGGGAGGCGCCACGACACATTCAGCGCCAGCACCCTCCTCAGTAGATGATCGGCGACATCGGCGAGCGAGTTACTCGCTGCAGGTCACAACACATCTCTCACGCTTTTGTTGCTAATTTTGAGCCCCGAGATGTTGGACACACTTTGACGGATCCTGATTGGGTCAATGCCATGCATGAGGAGCTAGAGAACTTTGAGCGAAATCGGGTTTGGGTTCTAGTTCCACCTCCACCTGACTGTAAGCCTATTGGGACAAAATGGGTTTTCAAAAACAAGCAAGGAGAGGATGGTCACGTTGTGAGAAACAAGGCCTGGCTTGTAGCGAAGGGTTATAGTCAGAAGGAGGGGATAGATTTTGAAGAGACTTTTGCTCCTATAGCTCGTTTGGAGGCTATTATGATACTCTTGGCTTTTGCTGCATCCAAAGGTTTTAAACTCTTTCAAATGGATGTCAAGAGTGCCTTCTTAAACGGCTACATAGAGGAGGAGGTTTATGTTGAGCAACCCCCTGGTTTTGAAAATCCCAAGTTTCCGAACCATGTTTTTAAACTCCACAAAGCTTTATATGATTTGAAACAAGCCCCTAGAGCCTGGCATGATAGATTGAAAACTTTTCTGCTAGCTAAGGGCTTTAAGATGGGATGCGTAGATAAAACGCTCTTTCTCCTCCGGCAAGGCAAAGACACACTCTTGGTCAAGATTTACGTGGATGATATCATTTTCGGTGGTTCTTCTCACGCTTTGGTTGCCAAGTTTGCAGATACTATGAGCAGGGAGTTCGAGATGAGCATGATGGGCGAGCTGACATTCTTTCTCGGGTTGCAAATTAAGCAATCCCGAGAGGGGACATTTGTGCACCAGGGCAAGTACACCAAAGACTTGCTGAAGCGGTTCGATATGGGTGAGGCCAAGCCTCTTCCAACACCCATGTTGACGATGACTGCCCTGGATGCGGACAAGGATGGAGAAGCAGTGGACCAGAAGGAGTACCGCAGCATGATCGGATCGCTGCTCTACCTGACGGCGACACGCCCGGACATTCAGTTCGCGGTGTTTCTGTGCGTGCGCTTTCAGGCGTCGCCGCGCACTTCTCACCGTCAGGCGGTGAAGCGCATCTTCAGGTACCTTCGTTTCACACCTGAGTTCGGGATTTGGTATTCTGCTTCCTCCACCCTCTCGCTTTGCGGTTATTCCGATGCCGATTTTGCTGGTTGTCGCATTGAGCGCAAGTCCACTTCTGGGACTTGTCAGTTTATTGGATCTTCTCTTGTATCGTGGTCTTCTCGCAAGCAGTCTAGTGTCGCCTAGTCTACCACGGAGGCTGAGTATGTTGCAGCGGCTAGCTACTGTTCCCAGTTACTCTGGATGATGGCCACTTTGCGTGATTTTGGTTTGAGCTTTTCTCGAGTACCTTTGCTTTGTGATAGCACGAGTGCCATTAGCGTCGCTATGAACCCCGTGCTTCACTCGAAGACCAAACATATTGATGTGCGCTTTCATTTTCTGCGAGACCACTATGAGAAGGGTGATATCAACCTTCGCCATGTCGATACTCACCATCAGCTGGCTGATATTTTCACCAAGCCTTTAGACGAATCAACCTTTAATCGGTTGAGGGGTGAGCTTGGTGTGTGTTTCCCCTTTTAGATGGGGGAAACATTTTGGATCTTGTATAGATTGACTCTTTTATTTTGATCTTCTTTTCTTTTGCATTTTAGCATACGCTTTTACATTCTAAGCTTCATGTTTATAATCACTTGAATGTAACTATGCTCTGTTTAGTATGCTCCAATGCTTATGTTGATGCTTGTAGCTTATGCTCATTCTGATCATTAGTACATGTTATGAGCTGAGCTAATTTTGAATGGTGAATTTGCTTAATGTATATAAAATCTGAAAATGTTCACCATTGAGATATGCAACCAGCATGTGTAGGGTGTGTTGAGTCCATTCCTGCTTTTCATATATGCTAGGTTGCTATGTCTCTAGTTCTGAGTCATTCACTTGCTTGGTCTGTTCATATCATGTTTAAAATTCGAACCAAGTTTTAGTGAATTGAAAAGATCGAGATGGGATTGCTTGTCAACACCTCACAGTATCGAGACCGTTTCTCATTGCACTTTGAGTTAAACTTGAGCCGTGTAGTGTATGACCGAAACCGTAGCTTTAAGCTTCTGATTGCTTCGGCATAGGCTTCGCTCGGTTGAAAAGTTAGGCAATGACAAGCTTTCAACCTCTCGCAATCACATGCCAAATAATTGAACTTGTGAATTCTTTACCGCTGCAACTCCGATATAAAACTGAACTCACAAGTATATGCTTCATTCCCATGCATGATGATTGAACTTTGCTAGGGGTAGTTCACCTTGTATATATGGTTAGCACTTGTTTGCATTCCTATCTATACATGTGTAGTGCTATTTTGATGGTGACTATTCTTTTGGCTAAAAACTGCTCACTTGCTCATATGCTTAATATTTCGTATGTATGATCAGTTTGAGCCTTCGCTATTTGAGTGCTTAGTTTTGCCATTGGAGCTATACTGATTACAGCATTTTTGCACTCCTTTGAATATAAGCCTGAAGCCCCTAACTTGCATTTCTGACTTCATATGCATTTGGAAAGGGGGAGATTTCTTTGAGGGGGAGAACTTTGCCCGGCTCTTGTTGATTGATAAGTGCATTTTCAACTAAGGGGGAGAATTTTTGCAAATCATATGTCTCCTGGTGTTCAACTAAGGGGGAGCTTTTGTCTCCTGGTGTTCAACTAAGGAGGAGCTTTTGCCCTGGTCGCTTGCACTTGTGGAGGGGAAGTTTGCTAGTTGTGTTGAGCCATTGCCTCTGTCTTGAGGGACTAGCAAACAGTTTTCCTCAATTGGTGTCGATTTTGATTTCGATTGGTTCGGAGTGTGCGGATACATGGGAGTATGCCGACTCTCTGAGTGATGAGTGATTGTCAACTGGATTGATCGCATGTTCTTTGGCTTGTGTTGTGCAGGTGTCGAGCACGGAGACAGTGATCGAGGGCAAGGTGAAGGTCAAGTTGAGACGTGCCATGCTGACGGACCGGGTGCGGTGAAGGATGGGCGTGCCGTGCGGCGGACGTGCCATGCCGATGTACCGAGCGGTGAAGGGCGGATGTGAGGCTTGGACTGAGGGACCAGAGTGCCTGAGGATCAGCTGTGGTGGCTGGCAGCCTGGGACAGCGACGAGCAGAGACTTGCGGGGCACGGTGTTGCTTGGGTCGAGGACCTGGGGACACGTGTCGGTGGACGGGGTGCACGGGCGGTGCATCCCCTCTACAGCTCCGGTTTGTTGGTTGAGCGAGAGAAAAACCAACGGATGGACGGTTTCCAGGTTTGGGCCTCAAAACCTGGGTGCTCGGTTTCCAGATTGAGCCAGAAAACCTGGGCGCGAACGGTTTCCGAGTTTGGCCACAAAACTCGGGCGATGGGCCGGTTTCCGAGTTTGGGCCTCAAAACTCGGGCGCTGCGGGTTTCTGAGTTTGGGCCACAAAACTCAGGCTGGTGGGCTGGTTTCCCAGTTTGGGCCTCAAAACCGGGGGCTGATCGGAAAAGGCTGGTTTCCCGGTTTGGGCCTCAAAACCGGGGGTGCAGAGCGAGGGCGGCACGTGGCGGCAATCGGAAGGTTGCGTGGAGGCAACACGGACGACTTGCGTGGGCGTGGCTGTCGATCCTACCTACCACCCGAGTTGGTCCAGAATAACCCTAGGGTTTAGCTGGTTCGCTCTGTAATTAGTTTAGAGAGGGGTAGAGTAGGAAATAGACTTAGACTAGAATAGGATAAGTAGTCAGGGGAGACACCGTCCTCCCCTATCTCAGTTATCTCAGTTTTAGCCATCTCAGTTCATCTCAGTCATTTGCTTCCTGCACTTAGGTTTTCCTGCTCTCCCATTCCCTGCTGTAGCTGAGATCCGCAGAGAGACCAAGAACTCTGTGTACTTGTTGATTTTGAGGAAAGGAGGCCGTAACCTCCTTGTCGTAGCGTGTGTTTGCGCTTCGGCTTGCAATTCGTGGTTGTGATTTCCGTTGAGTTCGTGTTCTTCGCGGAATCCTTTTTCTCCACGATTTTCCCGTCGCTTGATCTCTTTGCTCGGTTCATCTTTTGCAAATCCGTTTGAACCAAGTTGTTCTAGATCGTGAGGCGTTTCTTTCCACTGAAGGAATTTGTCTCTAACCTCACGGTCTAGGAGATCGGTCGATTTTCGTTTTGGATCGTGTTCTTGCTCCCTTGCCCCGAAACTTCGTGATTCACCGACTTGGAGCTAGGTTCGAGCCATGATCTCTTAGGAGTAGCTCACTAACATCCTTGTGACTCCTCAGATCGAATCCTAGGCCTAGAGCATTTGATTCGGAGGAGATCGGAGAGAATCACCGAAGAACTGTGCTGAAATCGGGGGCATCGGACGCTGACTCGGGAGCATCGGACGCTAGGGTTCCTAGCATCGGACGCTCCGGTGACGCGTGTCAAGTTTCCTGCGTTTTAGTTTGCATCAGACGCAGGGCATCAGACGCTCTTGCCCTGGGCATCGGACGCGTCCGTTGGCCATCGGACGCGCCTGTGCCTTTTTATCGGACGCTCGCTGATCACTGTAGCTAGTGTCCGATGGCTATGCAGTAAGGTTCTGTTTGTGCTGATTTCGCATTGGACGCGTCCGTTGGTTTGGCATTGGACGCTGCCAGCGTCCGATGCTGCTGATTCTGCGCAGTTTCATTCGCTGTGTGTTCGTGCGATCTTGGATTTGATTTCCGTCTTTTGCATTGACTTTCTAGAGCTGTGTAGTGTCCCGCTGTGCTTCTTGGAAGCATCCACCCTACATCTAGGGTCGCGGACACTTGTAAGCTCTAGGGTTTGCTTCTGGGGCTGATTCTTGGGACAGTGGCTCTAGTTTCCGAAAGGAAAATTTGAAGCTCCCATTCACCCCCCCCCCTCTGGTCACTTTAGGATAGCTTCTCAGTCCTTCAATTGGTATCGGAGTAGGTTAAGGATCTTCCACCTTAGCCGGTTCCAGATCCACCGAAGGCGACATGGATCGCGGCGTGGGCAAACCGCCATTTTTCGATGGGACGAACTATGTGTATTGGAAGATACGTATGTCGGCCTATCTGCAGAGTTTGGGCGCTTCTATCTGGGATATTTGCAACTCTCCCAATTACGTGGTCTTGGCTGCTCGTGTCACTCAACAGCAAATCGATGAGCACGATGCCAATAGCCGAGCCCGTAATGCTCTTTTCTCTTGTCTGAGCATGGGTGAGTTTGATCGTGTTTCTCACGTCTCTACGGCTCGGGAGATTTGGGCCACTCTCATGCGCTTTCATGAGGGCACCTCTCAAGTCAAAACCCGACTCTACGAGTCGTTCAAGAGAGAGTATGAGAACTTTCGACATCAGCCTGGCGAGAGCATAGAAAGTTTATTCGCTCGCTTTCAGGTGATTGTCAACAGGATGAGGGCTAACAAGGAGCAGTTGCCTTTCGACGATCATGAGAGAGCTTTGAAGCTTTTGCATACTCTCGATCGGTCGGTGTGGGATTCCAAAGTTCAGGCGATCGTCGAATCACCTAACTGTTGGTAGTTCTTAACTTCACTAAAGATAGAGCTAGGCACTATCCCCGGTAACGACCCAGAAATGCTTGTTGGCACTTGCTAACGTTGTCAGAAGTGCTTGAAGCAAGTCCAGTCACTATACCTAAAGGAGTGAAGCTAAAGCAGCTATCTACTAATGCCAAACGGGGTTGTCAATCCCGACACTAGTAGGAGCTAGCTAGAGAGAGTGCAATCTACCAGGAGGAGATTCTGCAAGCGCACAGAACTATCGGTTGTAGCACTTCGCCTGGGAGTACCAGGTGTCGATTTATTTGATCCCAAGGGAAGGCTAGGGTGGTGGATAAGTTGAGTCAAGGAGGGGATGAGAGTCGAAGAAAAGGAGAAAAGAGAAAAGGGGAGGAGAAAGGCTAGAAAGAATATGGATGGCTAGGTAAGGATGAAAGGAATGGTTAAGGTAGGGTGGATCGATAGGTAGGTAAGGGGGTTTAGGATAACTAGGATAACTAAGGATGACTAACTAGTCCTAATGACTAGTCCTGGGTAACCACTAAGCAAGATAACTACCAAGCAAGATAATTACGAAGCAGGGCAGGCAAAAGACAATAAAGCAGCTAAGCTAAGTATAGGTTTAATCCTATCTTGTCAAGTATCGAGGCGTACTAGCCTTTACCACTTACTTAGGTTGAACGCTAGTACAACGAGCCTTACTCTTAAACTGGGCCAACTACGTGGTGGAATTCAAGGCGCACAGGGCTGTCACCACCTGCTTGCTATCACAGCTATCCGGGGTCCAGCCGTATCTGAAGGTAGGTCTACAACTAAGCACCATGCTTAACTATATTCCAACTATCTCTATCCTAGCTCTGAATAGAGACACCCTTGCGGACATCAGAGCAAACACTTGACTTAATAAGCTAAACACTAAGCTCACTAGAGATTAACTACTATGGCTAAGTGAATTGAACTGTAGGATAGCTAGGCACTCAAGCAATCAATCAATTTTATCATATAACACTCAATACTAATAAGTAGAGTAAAGTAATACTTGAAATGAAAGTACTAGAATATAGTAAAAGCTTGAGTAACAAGAGCAATACCTGAACTGGAGATGAAGGAAGACTCTTCCCAGCTCCAGAACCGATCACTCGCACGCCTCTACTCTTGAGCTAAGCCTTGAGCAGCGCTACCGCGAGGGCGAAGATGCCTTGCTCAACTAGCTACCTACTTGCCTAAGCTCTCTAAGCTTCTAACCTAGCTCTCACTTCTCTTGCCTGGAGTTTCTTTGCTTGAGATGGGATCTACTGGGATGAATGGAGAGGTGCCTCTAGGGGGGTATTTATAGCCCAGGTGAGTGAGGGGGTACTTATAGGGGGGAGCCAGCCGCCCTAGGGCCAACCCTAGTTGCGAGCGCCAGCCCTAGGTGGCGGCCGCCACCTCCCTCACCGTTGGATGCACCGCCTTGGCTTCAACGGCATCTAGGTGGTTATCCGAGGCGGTTTGGAGGTCGGTTGCATGTCCTAGCAACCCCCCATCAGCCTTGATCCGCGTCACTTCACCCTGAGCCGTCCGATGCCACTGACCTAGTTACCAAGGGCCGAGATTTGGCCCTAGGGAGGTCACACGGATCGGTGACGTGGCAGGGGGTGAAGTTGGGCCAACCCAAGTGGCGGGCGCCACTTGGGACTGGCGGGCGCTACTTAGGGGTGGCGGGCGCCACCCCTCCTTGGCCCATTTGGGCCCTGCCGATTGGGCTCGTCTCCTGGTGGGTCAAAATGTCCAAATTTGGTTCAAATCCTGCATTCAAATAAAATTCTATGGACATGTGGAATTCGGTTAGTTTGAAACCTATTTGACTACATTTCATGCCTTTTTGGTGGACTTTAGGGTCAAATGTTGACGGTAAAACAGGGGTTTAAGGACCGTCAACAAACTCCCCCAAGCTAACCTGTTGCTCATCCTCGAGCAACAATGCGGTTTAAGCATTAAGCATGAGATAGATAGCAAAATTAAAATGTATGCAAGTGCATATTGTATAGTAAGAAATAACTTAGCATATATCATGGATCATAGCAATGTGGGGCTTATAGCTTTTTACTTCAAACATGCAAGAGTGAAATAAAGTAGTAGATAGGAAACTTTTATCTTGCTTAGGTTTGACTAGGATTCTATCTGGAGGTTTTTCAAGGTTTTCAAAAGATAACAACTTGCTTAAGTCCTCCTAGATCACTCAATCACTCAGTGGTGTTTAAATCCTCACTTAGGCGAAAATGTAGCCTTTCTTATTTCTAAAAAATGATATGTGGAGCTATAGGTAGGCTAAGAACCATGAGCAAATTGCCTGATGTTTATTGCTAAGTTAGACACTCAGATCACAAGGAGCCGCAAATCATAAAAATTGATCAAGATGTGCATGTGTGGTTATGTGGAAGTGTATGGAGAGACATTTCATAATCCTTCCTAGTTGATTTTCTGGGGTCTAGAGCTAATGATAACTCTCTCTTTCTCTCTTTTTTTTTGAATACAAAGTTAGTGGAGAAAAGATGTGTCCTCACACTTCCTTAGGACATGGTCCTCTCTTGAGCTACTTTGCTCTTTTTTTTTGGGATACAGTGTGAGTAGACAAAAATGTGTCCTCACATTTTGTAGGACATAGTCCTCTTTTGAGCTGATTTGCTCAAAAGCTTTTTCTCTCTCTTTTTTTTACTCTAGAATTCCCCAGATTATCTATAGGAAAGGATTTTTGAAATGAATAGGGAAAGGGAGAGAAATGCTTATTCCCAGTGTAGGAATAAGCATAAGGCTAGCAATGGGATGTTTGGTAGGGTATTGCATATCTCCAGTGTAGAGACTAAGCAATTTATTTGGTGGTTGCAAACTACCGGAGTGAATAGTAGGCAATTTATGGTGGGTGTACGTGTATCTTGATTCAAAAGTTATGATAAGCTTCTCTACTAAGATCTATGAGGCCTAACAAAGCTCAACACAAACAAAGCTCTATGTGGTTTTGACTAATGACTAGCAAATATTTGGCTGGTGGTGGGATGGGATAAAATCTAGGAGAAACTTCTAGCAAGGTTTTCATAATTTTTAAAAGAAATCCTCCAGATTAGGTCCTAATTTCACCTTAACAAGTTTAAAGAATTACTCCATTTCTTACTAACTTTACTCACTAAGCATGAATTCAGTTAAAGCATGTGCAACCCACAAAAGCTACAACTTAGATAATACCAGTTATTCAAACCATAGCAATAGCATTTGCATGTCATATTTCAAATCTTATTCAGGTTTCAACATGTTTAAGCAGATTTTATCAATATTATTCATGGATGGATACTTAGGCAAGCATATGACATTCAAAAAGATATAGAATTTAAGAACTGAATGTAAAGGGTAGGCTGGAGACATACCTTAGTGGAGCGGGAGTCTCCCCCAAGCTGGATTCTTGCTTGGTGAAGGGCCTTCTTCTTCTCAGTCGGAGCTCTTGTTCTCATTTTTATTAAAAGGGAAACTATCTAATATTGTGAAAAGAGAAACTATCCTATGATATGTTAACATATACCTATGCATATAACTAATGATAACTGGTTTTTTTTAGTTGCATGCATGGCATATGTTATTTATTCGAAAAGGGAAATAAAAAATAAAATAAAACAAAGTAAAACCATACCTTAGGTCAATGGAGTTTCATCTTTATCGGGTGGATCTTCTTCCTTGGGCACTTCTTCTCTTAGTACTCCATCTGGTTCTTCTTCTTTTGGCACCTCTCCTTTGTTATGTGAATCACACAACTTAGGAGGAGGTGGTTCCTTCTTCTTGTTCCACCTTGTTCCTGGGTGCCTCTTCTTGGTATGAATGGGTCTTGCTACCTGCATGTTAGCGGCATATGCGGGATCTCGGGAGAAGGAGAATATTTCCTTCCTCCCTCCTAATGTCATATGAATTTTACCAGTCCCGACATATATGCAAGCATTAACAGTATTCAAGAATGGTCTACCCAAAATTAAAGGCACATCTTTCCTATTTCCCATATCTAATATTATGAAATTAGTAGGAACATAGGAGCCTCTAATATGAACAGGTAAATCATGAACTATTCCTTCTACATAGCAAGTGGATTGATCAGCTAGCACAACATAGGCAGATGTGGATGACATGGGTGGAAAGGATGAGTTTTCATAAAAATCTTTTGATAAAATGTTCACACTCGATCCTAAATCACACATGGCATTTTTAAAGACTTCACCAAAGATTGAGCATCTAATTATGGGACTACCAGGATCACCCTTTTTAATAGTTATGGTTTGATCTTCATAATAGTTAAAATATTTTATTTCAACCATATTAGCAGTTTCCATGTCAGGTTTAGCAGGAATTTTACCAGATTCAAGAGATGGTATGATAGCAGCAAGTTGAGCAAATTGGGTTTCTAACATCTTATTAAAGCTAAGTTGATTTTTCAGAGCAGATGAGAAATCTTCCAATTTAGCATTTATCTTCTCAAGGATTTTATCATTCGCCATTAATTTCTCTTTCAAGTAATTAGTAGTTTTACCTTGTGAGTAAACTAAATCTTTTAAGAATGAGAAATTATCAGAATTATGAAAATTAGAGCGAGGGAATGAATTGTTACCTTGAGAATTGGAGTGCTGATTCCATCCTTGATTTGGTTGACAGAAACCGTTGTTGTTGTTGATGAAGTTCAAATCTTCATGTAGCTCGGGACAGTAGTTCCCAGAATGTCCGGTTTCTCCACAGACTTCACAAGTCATGTAGGATTCCAGAAATTGGACACTCTCTTGTTGGTTCATTTTCTCACAGCTGTCCAGTTTCTTTGCCAGCAGGTCCATCTTGGCCACGATCATGTCGGCTTCCTTAAGGGAATGTATACCTCGCTTACGGGGCTGCAGCCTCTCGTCATTTCATCCTTGGTTTGACACCATCTTCTCTATGAGAGCCTTAGCATCTGCAACATTCAAAGAAAAGAATGCACCGCCGGCGGCGGCATCCAGATGGCTTCTAGAGAGAGGGGTTAGGCCATGGTAGAAGTTCTGGATCAATAGCCAGTCCTCCATACCATGGTGCGGACAAGCAGCGATATACTCTTGCAACCTCTCCCAAGCCTCGGGAATAGATTCCTCGGCTTGTTGCGTAAAGCTGGAGATTTTGTTGCGAAGAGCAGTCATCTTGCCCATAGGAAAGAACTTAGCGAGAAAAGCATTGGAACACTTGTTCCATGTGTCTACAGCGTTGCGATCGGCATAGAACCATTGCTTCGCTTTTCCTAGCAAAGAGAAAGGAAAGAGACGAAGACGGATGGCTTCTTGGGCTATCCCCTTAATGGTGAAGGTGCCGCAAATCTCCAAGAATTGTTGGAGGTGAGCATTGGCATCCTCATGAGCCTTGCCATAGAACGGGCTAGCTTGGACCATCGTGATCAGAGCCGGTTTTAACTCAAAATTGAGGTTGGCAGAAGAAGGAGCAGAGAATTCACGAATGGCTTTGTTGGCCATCGCGAAGATAGAACGAGATAAGAAAGAAAGGAGTTGAAAAAGATTAAGGAAAAAGATAAGAAGAGTCAAGGAAAGAAAGAATGGGTTAGGATGGGATTTGCTAAGAGGGAGCTTAAGCGAGGATAAATTCGACACGGACTCAACCGATACACTGATTGCCTTCCCCGGCAACGGCGCCAGAAATGCTTGTTGGTAGTTCTTAACTTCACTAAAGATAGAGCTAGGCACTATCCCCGGTAACGGCCCAAAAATGCTTGTTGGCACTTGCTAACGTTGTCAGAAGTGCTTGAAGCAAGTCCAGTCACTATACGTAAAGGAGTGAAGCTAAAGCAGCTATCTACTAATGCCAAACGGGGTTGTCAATCCCGACACTAGTAGGAGCTAGCTAGAGAGAGTGCAATCTACCAGGAGGAGATTCTGCAAGCGCACAGAACTATCGGTTGTAGCACTTCGCCTGGGAGTACCAGGTGTCGATTTATTTGATCCCAAGGGAAGGCTAGGGTGGTGGATAAGTTGAGTCAAGGAGGGGATGAGAGTCGAAGAAAAGGAGAAAAGAGAAAAGGGGAGGAGAAAGGCTAGAAAGAATATGGATGGCTAGGTAAGGATGAAAGGAATGGTTAAGGTAGGGTGGATCGATAGGTAGGTAATGGGGTTTAGGATAACTAGGATAACTAAGGATAACTAACTAGTACTAATGACTAGTCCTGGGTAACCACTAAGCAAGATAACTACCAAGCAAGATAATTACGAAGCAGGGCAGGCAAAAGACAATAAAGCAGCTAAGCTAAGTATAGGTTTAATCCTATCTTGTCAAGTATCGAGGCGTACTAGCCTTTACCACTTACTTAGGTTGAACGCTAGCACAACGAGCCTTACTGTTAAACTGGGCCAACTACGTGGTGGAATTCAAGGCGCACAGGGCTGTCACCACCTGCTTGCTACCACAGCTATCCGGGGTCCAGCCGTATCTGAAGGTAGGTCTACAACTAAGCACCACGCTTAACTATATTCCAACTATCTCTATCCTAGCTCTGAATAGAGACACCCTTGCGGACGTCAGAGCAAACACTTAACTTAATAAGCTAAACACTAAACTAACTAAGCAACCTATTGGCAAAGATCAAACACTAAGCTCACTAGAGATTAACTACTATGGCTAAGTGAATTGAACTGTAGGATAGCTAGGCACTCAAGCAATCAATCAAGTTTATCATATAACACTCAATACTAATAAGTAGAGTAAAGTAATACTTGAAATGAAAGTACTAGAATATAGTAAAAGCTTGAGTAACAAGAACAATACCTGAACTGGAGATGAAGGAAGACTCTTCCCAGCTCCAGAACCGATCACTCGCACGCCTCTACTCTTGAGCTAAGCCTTGAGCAGCGCTACCGCGAGGGCGAAGATGCCTTGCTCAACTAGCTACCTACTTGCCTAAGCTCTCTAAGCTTCTAACCTAGCTCTCACTTCTCTTGCCTGGAGTTTCTTTGCTTGAGATGGGATCTACTGGGATGAATGGAGAGGTGCCTCCAGGGGGGTATTTATAGCCCAGGTGAGTGAGGGGGGTACTTATAGGGGGGAGCCAGCCGCCCTAGGGCTAACCCTAGTGGCGGGCGCCAGCCCTAGGTGGCGGCCGCCACCTCCCTCACCGTTGGATGCACCGCCTTGGCTTCAACGACATCTAGGTGGTTGTCCGAGGCGGTTTGGAGGTCGGTTGCATGTCCTAGCAACCGCCCATCAGCCTTGATCCGCGTCACTTCACCCTGAGCCGTCCGATGCCACTGACCTAGTGACCAAGGGCCAAGATTTGGCCCTGGGGAGGTCACACGGATCGGTGACGTGGCAGGGGGGTGAAGTTGGGCCAACCCAAGTGGCGGGCGCCACTTGGGACTGGCAGGCGCCACTTAGGGGTGGCGGGCGCCACCCCTCAACGGCCCATTTGGGCCCTACCGAGTGGGCTCGTCTCCTGGTGGGTCAAAATGTCCAAATTTGGTTCAAATCCTGCATTCAAATAAAATTCTATGGACATGTGGAATTCGGTTAGTTTGAAACCTATTTGACTACATTTCATGCCTTTTTGGAGGACTTTAGGGTCAAATGTTGACGGTAAAACAGGGTTTAAGGAGCGTCAACACTAACTATGAGACCCTCACGTGCGACGAGCTCTTCAGTAAGCTCAAGTCCAGTGAGATTGATGCCATGTCGAGGGCTTCTTATGCAAATCCTTCTGGCCCGACTATGGCTTTGGTTTCCGGTTCTTCCTCTAACCCCTCAGCTGGCTTTACGCTCTCTTCTCTCTTTTCTGTGACAGAGGACCAGCTGGAGTCTTTAGGAGACGACGAGTTGGCTTTGCTTGCCAACAGGTTCTCGTGGTTTCACAACAACCGCATGAACCGATGTCGCGGAGGAGGACGCTCGGGCTGCTACGAGTGCGGCGGCCCCGACCACTTCATCGCCAACTGCCCCTAGAAGAACAAGCATTCGGGGAAGGGCGATCATGGGCGCAAGCACGACTCCAAGTACAAGGAGAAGCACGTCCCCCCAGCGCACAAGAAGAAGGGCGGCTTCGACAAAGAGTATATCAAGAAGAAGTACTTGGAGAAGGCCCAAGCTGAGAAGCGTGCATTCTTCGCCGCGCTCAGCGACGTCGACGGCTCGGATGGCGACTCCGCTTGCTCAAGCGACGACGAGTCCGAGAGGAGGAAGAAGATCGAGGACCAGCTCAACGGTCTTTGCTTCTTCGCCGACGACGGAGGCCTCTGCACCATGGCGCTCGGAGATGAGGTCGGAGGCAAGCTGGAGCACATGCCTCAGAACGACGACGACGACGACACCTCCCAGGTATCTCTCACCTACGACGAGCTTTCTTCCGAGGTCGAGAAACTTACTGCTGCCATCCTTAGCCAGGATAAGTTGCTTAGGCGTGCCGCTAGAGAGCGCAAGGAGTTTAGGCAGAAATGGGAGGACACAGTGAGGGAGCTTGAGTTTGCCAAGTCCACCGTGGTCGTGTCGGAGGAGGTTGAGTGTGAGTCGTGCACCACGCACATGACTGACCTTCTCACCTTGAGGGGTAGGTATGCTGCGTTGGTAGGAGAGCTGGATGAGCTGAAGGCTAGACCTTCCTTGCTGGGTGCATGCAAGACTTGTCCTGTCTTGCAGTCCGAGTTGGCAGAGAAGAATGCCAAGCTTGAGTCCTTAGAGAAGGCCAGCTCGGATAGCACTTGTGTCACGAGGTGTGCTTTGTGTGAAGGCTTGGAGATGGAGATAGCCAATGTGAAGCATGGCAAGATGCAAACCGAGGAAGAAAACACATACCTTCGGACCATCTTGTCATGGGTGTCTTGTGGTGAGCCGCAGCTCGGGATGATGATTTCCCAATTCAAGCGAGCTGCTGGAGGTCTAGGTGTAGGTTTTGCTCCAGGTGTTGATCTTTCCGCTTTTGGGAAGATTGGTGAGTCTAGTGGTCTAAACCCGAGTGATAAGCCCAACTCCACCCCTACTCCCAAACTAACCAAGCTTCCACCTAAAGAGCCTGCCAAGCCTACCACCAAGGATGGGGTGTTTGAGGAACCCCCGAGAGCTCCGCCCAAGAATCAAGTGTGGGCTCCCAAGCCAAACCACCTCAGAAACAAGCTTGACACAATGCCACCCATCCTGGAGGAGTGCTTGCCACAGAAGGGCAAAGTGAACCATACCCACAACCCAGCGTACCAACAACCCCCTTTGCGCGCGGTGAGGTACTAGTGTGACTTCTGTGAGAGGGATGGTCACTTGAGTGAGTTCTGCTTTCGGCGCAAGCGAGAGGCGCGCTGTGCTCAGGAGATGGACAACCCGGACTTGTACCACCCTTCTCATGGTGGGCAAGTGCCGAGGGTCCAGAAGAGAGTTGCTAGGCCCGGAGGTCAGGATCCCAGGCCTAGGCAGGAGAGAGCTCCGAGGAGGGAGACTAGGGCTAGAGGTCCAGAACCTCAAGCTCCTAGGCGTAGGCCTCATAGAGAGCGTGCCCGGCGGGGTCCTGCTTTTGCAGGCAACGGACCCGTGGCGGTGGCTTTGTTGAGTGCTTTCCCCCACCGCAGTTTGAGTATCGCGTTGAGCGCTTCTTCCCTAGCGGACCACGTTTTCCTGTGCGTGGTGATCGCTACCCTGGTAGACAGGCTAGGAATGGTTTTTATCCTAACCCTTCTTTTGAGCAGCCGACCCAACATTGGTTTTCCCCTTACTTCACTAACCCCAGTGTTGGACCGTATGCTCACCCTATGTCTTTTTATTGATGTAGGTAAGACGGTTGGAGGACATTTGGTTGGTGGATTCCGGTTGTTCGAGGCACATGACCGAAAATGCCAAGTGGTTCTCCAGCCTTAGCCCGGTCGCCGGAAAGGAGTACATAACCTTCGGCGACAATAGTAAAGGTAAGGTATTGTCCCGTGGGACTGTGCGGGTTAATGAGCACTTTGTGTTGCGCAATGTTGCTCTTGTTTCGAACCTGTATTTTAACTTGCTTTCTGTTTCGCAACTTTTTGATGATGACTATGAGATTCGTTTTAAACCGAACCTTAGTCGCATCTTAGATCCTCAGGGCGATCTTGTATGTCTGATTTCGCCCTTTGGGAAAGTTTTTTGCGCGAATTTCTCAGAGTCATTTGGTTCTTCTCGCTGTCTTTTGGCTAGTCCTTCTTCTTCTAATCTTTGGAAGTGGCATAGGAGGCTCGGTCACTTAAGCTTCGACTTGCTTGCAAGGCTTAGCTCACTTGGCCTAATCCGAGGATTGCCCAAGCTTTCGATGGAGAAGGATCTAGTTTGCCATTCTTGTAGACATGGGAAGATGGTTGCCGCTCCCCACCATCCAGTGACTAAGGTCATGACCTCGCACCCTGGAGAGCTTTTACACATGGATCTTGTTGGTCCGGCTCGGGTGAGCTCGGTTGGTGGCAAGTGGTATGTTTTAGTTGTTGTTGACGACTTTTCGAGGTATTCGTGGGTCTTCTTTTTGACTGAGAAGACTGAGACTTTCTCTTTTGCTCGCAATCTGATTTTGCGTCTTCAGAACGAGTTCCCTTTGAACTTGATGCGAGCTATTAGAAGTGATAATGGTTCCGAATTCAAAAATTCGGATTTTGAGAAGTTCTGTAACCGCCTTGGTTTGGAGCATCAGTTTTCTTCCCCCTATACACCGCCCCAAAATGGTGTTGTAGAGAGGAAGAATCGGACCCTTGTTGAGATGGCCAGGACGATGCTCGATGAGCATAGGACTCTTAGGCGCTTTTGGGCTGAAGCTATGAACACTGCATGCTATATTTCAAATCGCATTTTTCTGAGAGCGTTTTTGAAGAAGACCTCTTATGAGTTGTGTTTTGGTCGCCAACCCAAGGTGAGTTATTTTAGAGTCTTTGGTTGCCATTGTTTTATATTGAAGAAAGGCAACCTGGACAAGTTTGATTCTCGTTCTTCTGACGGAGTATTTTTCGGTTATGGCACTCACACTAGAGCATATCGTGTACTTAACCTTGATACTAACCGAGTCATGGAGACATCTGATGTCACCTTCGACGAGACTCTTGTTTCTCCTTCTTCTCGTTTTGAGCGTGCAGGTGATCATGAGGTTGGAGAGCCTCTTTTCGATGACGAGGATGAGGGTGCTGAAAGTATGGATGATCCAGCACCCCCTCCACCTGCCGTGCCGCAAGGAGCGGCCTCGACGATGACTCACAGCCCCGACACCTCTTCTTCCTGGGGTCCGTGGGATCCTCCACCTCGAGCGGTACCTTTTGTACCCGGGGTGGAACCAGCTACTATTGAGGGGGAGGTTACTTCTTCCTGGGAGGCGCCACGACACATCCAGCGCCAGCACCCTCCTCAGCAGATGATCGGCGACATCGGTGAGCGAGTTACTCGCTCCAGGTCACAGCACATCTCTCACTTCGCTCACTCTGCTTTTGTTGCTAATTTTGAGCCCCGAGATGTTGGACACGCATTGATGGATCCGGATTGGGTCAATGCCATGCACGAGGAGTTAGAGAACTTTGAGCGAACTCGGGTTTGGGTTCTAGTTCCACCTCCACCTGACTGTAAGCCTATTGGGACAAAATGGGTATTTAAAAACAAGCAAGGAGAGGATGGCCACGTTGTTAGAAACAAGGCCCGGCTTGTAGCAAAAGGCTATAGTCAGAAGGAAGGGATAGATTATGAGGAGACCTTCGCTCCTGTAGCACGTTTGGAGGCTATTAGGATACTCTTGGCTTATGCTGCATCCAGGGGTTTCAAACTTTTTCAAATGGATGTCAAGAGTGCTTTTTTAAACGGCTACATAGAGGAGGAGGTTTATGTTGAGCAAACCCCGGTTTTGAAAATCCCAAGTTTCCAAACCACGTCTTTAAACTCCACAAAGCTTTGTATGGTTTGAAACAAGCCCCTAGAGCCTGGTACGATAGATTGAAAACTTTTCTGCTAGCTAAGGGTTTCAAAATGGGATGTGTAGATAAGACGCTCTTTCTCCTCTGGCAAGGCAAAGACACTCTCTTGGTCTAAATTTACGTGGATGATATCATTTTCGGTGGTTCTTCTCACGCTTTGGTTGCCAAGTTTGCAGATACTATGAGCAGGGAGTTCGAGATGAGCATGATGGGCGAGCTGACATTCTTTCTCGGGTTGCAAATTAAGCAATCCCGAGAGGGGACGTTTGTGCACCAGGGCAAGTACACCAAAGACTTGCTGAAGCGGTTCGATATGGGTGAGGCCAAGCCTCTTCCAACACCCATGTCGACGATGACTGCCCTGGATGCGGATGTGGAGGGAGAAGCAGTGGACCAGAAGGAGTACCGCAGTATGATCGGGTCGCTCCTCTACCTGACGGCGACACGCCCGGACATCCAGTTCGCGGTGTGTCTGTGCGCACGCTTTCAGGCGTCGCCGCGCACTTCTCACCGTCAGGCGGTGAAGCGCATCTTCAGGTACCTTCGTTTCACGCCTGAGTTTGGGATTTGGTATTCTGCTTCCTCCACTCTCTCGCTTTGCGGTTATTCCGATGCCGATTTTGTTGTTTGTCGCATTGAGCGCAAGTCCACTTCTGGGACTTGCCAATTCATTGGATCTTCTCTTGTATCGTGGTCTTCTCGCAAGCAGTCTAGTGTCACCCAGTCAACCACGGAGGCTGAGTATGTTGCTGCGGCTAGCTGTTGTTCCCAGTTACTCTGGATGATGGCCACTTTGCGTGATTTTGGTTTGAGCTTTACTCGAGTGCCTTTGCTTTGTGACAGCACGAGTGCCATTAGCGTTGCTAAGAACCCCGTGCTTCACTCGAAAACCAAACACATTGATGTGCACTTTCATTTCTTGCGAGACCACCAGGAGAAGGGTGATATCGACCTTCGCCATGTCGATACTCATCACCAACTGGCTGATATTTTCACCAAGCCTTTAGACGAATCAACCTTTAATAGGTTGAGGGGTGAGCTTGGTGTGTGTTTCCCCTTTTAGATGGGGGAAGCATTTTGAGTTGTATCATAGACTGACTCTTTTATCTTGAGTTTCTTTTCTTTGCATTTTAGCATACGCATTTACTTTCTCAGCTTCATGTTTATAATCACTAGAATGTAACTATGCTCTGCTTAGTATGCTCCAATGCTTATGTTGATGCCTGTAGCTTATGCTCCTTCTAATCACTAATACATGTTGTGAGCTGAGCTATTTTGGAATGGTGAATTTACTTTATCTAAATCTGAAAATGTTCACCATTGAGATATGCAACTAGCATGTGTTGGGTGTGTTGAGTCCATTCCTGCTTTTCATATATGCTAGGTTGCTATGTCTCTAGTTCTGAGTCATTCACTTGCTTGGTCTGTTCATATCATGTTTAAAATCTTGAACCAAGTGTTTAGTGAATTGAAAAGATCGAGATGGGATTACTTGTCAACACCTCACGGTATCGAGACTGTTTCTCATTGCACTTTGAGTTAAACTTGAGCCGTGTAGTGTATGACCGAAACCGTAGCTTTAAGCTTCTGATTGCTTCGGCATAGGCTTCGCTCGATTGAAAAGTGAGGCAATGACAAGCTTTCAACCTCTCGCAATCACATGCTACATAAGTGAACTTGTGAATTCTTTACCGCTGCAACTCCGATATTAAAACTGAAATCACAAGTGTATGTTTCATTCCTATGCATGATGATTGAACTTTGCTAGGGGTAGTTCACCTTGTATATATGCTTAGCACTTGTTTGGATTCCTATCTATACATGTGTAGTGCTATTTTGATGGTGACTATCTTTTCGGCTAAAAACTGCTCATATGCTTCATATTTCATATGAGTGATCAGTTTGAGCCTTCGCTATTTGAGTGCTTTGCAGAGACTTTGGAGCTATACCGATTAGAGCATCTTTGCACTCTTTTGATTGTATGCCTGAAGCTTCTAACTTGCATTTCTGACTTCATATGCATTTTGGAAGGGGAAGCTAGTGTTAAGGGGGAGACTTGGCCAAAGGGGGAGAAATTTTGCCCTGATTTCTTGATTCGTGCATTTTCAACTAAGGGGGAGAAAAATGACAAATCATGGGGAGAATTTACAATCATGTGCTCCGTTCGATTGACTAAGGGGGAGAAATTGAATCCTTCTTGCTTTTCTTTTGTTTCCCGATGTTCAATCAAGGGGGAGTTTTCTCAGTTGCTTGCACTTGTCAAGGGGGAGTTTGCTAGTTGTGTAGAGCCATTGCCTCTGTCTTGAGGGACTAGCAAACATTTTCTTCATTTGGTGTCGAAGTTTTTCTTCAATTGGTATCGATTTTGACTTTTCGATTGTCTTGGTGTTCAAATTGGTTCGGAGTGGTTTTCATGCTAGTTGTGTTGAGCCTCTGTGCCTCTATCTTGAGGGACTAGCATTTTGCCATGTTTTGCTCCAATTTCTCAATTGGTATCTGGACTTCGATTGGCTTTTGCTAGCGGTGTTGAGCCTATTCTCCCTCTTCTTGAGGGCTAGCTTTGCTTTGCTTGGTTGCGTCGAGCCGTTGCCCATGTCTTTGGGGACCAAGTTGTTTTGCTTCTTCCACTTGACCTTCTTCGGCTTTGCTAGGCTTTTGGGTCATTTGGTCGAGTTCTCTCTTCTCCTTCCTCCTATCTTCTTCTTTCCATTATGATTTGTGTGTGTAGTTGACAATGCACTCATCAAGGGGGAGATTGCGGATACATGGGAGTATGCCGAGTCTCTGAGTGATGAGTGATTGTCAACTGGATTGATCGCATGTTCTTTGGCTTGTGTGTGTGCAGGTGTCGAGCACAGAGACAGTGATCGAGGGCAAGGTGAAGGTCAAGTTGAGACGTGTCGTGCTGACGGACCGGGTGCGGTGAAGGATGGGCGTGCCGTGCGGCGGACGTGCCATGCCGATGTACCGAGCGGTGAAGGGCGGATGTGAGGCTTGGACTGAGGGACCAGAGTGCCTGAGGATCAGCTGTGGTGGCTGGCAGCCTGGGACAGCGACGAGCAGAGACTTGCGGGGCACGGTGTTGCTTGGGTCGAGGACCTGGGGACACGTCTCGGTGGACGGGGTGCACGGGCGGTGCATCCCCTCTACAGCTCCGATTTGTTGGTTGAGCCAGAGAAAAACCAACGGATGGACGGTTTCCAGGTTTGGGCCTCAAAACCTGGGTGCTCGGTTTCCAGGTTGAGCCACAAAACCTGGGCACGAACGGTTTCCGAGTTTGGCCACAAAACTCGGGCGATGGGCCGGTTTCCGAGTTTGGGCCTCAAAACTCGGGCGCTGCGGGTTTCTGAGTTTGGGCCACAAAACTCAGGCTGGTGGGCTGGTTTCCCGGTTTGGGCCTCAAAACCGGGGGCTAATCAGAAAAAGGCTGGTTTCCCGGTTTGGGCCTCAAAACCGGGGGTGCAAAGCGAGGGCGGCACGTGGCGGCAATCGGAAGGTTGC
This sequence comes from Coix lacryma-jobi var. lacryma-jobi, assembly GCA_009763385.1. Lineage (NCBI taxonomy): Eukaryota > Viridiplantae > Streptophyta > Magnoliopsida > Poales > Poaceae > Coix > Coix lacryma-jobi. The sequence goes on from CM019827.1 coordinate 69,411,020, forward strand.
GTGGAGGCAACGCGGACGACTTGCGCGGGCGTGGCCGTCGATCCTACCTACCACCCGAGTTGGTCCAGAATAACCCTAGGGTTTAGCTGGTTCGCTCTGTAATTAGTTTAGAGAGGGGTAGAGTAGGAAATAGACTTAGACTAGAATAGGATAAGTAGTCAGGGGAGACACCCTCCTCCCCTATCTCAGTTATCTCAGTTTTAGCCATCTTAGTTCATCTCAGTCATTTGCTTCCTGCACTTAGGTTTTCCTGCTCTCCCATTCCCTGGTGTAGCTGAGATCCGCAGAGAGACCAAGAACTCTGTGTACTTGTTGATTTTGAGGAAAGGAGGCCGTAACCTCCTTGTCGTAGCGTGTGTTTGCGCTTCGGCTTGCAATTCGTGGTTGTGATTTCCGTTGTGTTCGTGTTCTTCGCGGAATCCTTTTTCTCCACGATTTTCCCGTCGCTTGATCTCTTTGCTCAGTTCATCTTTTGCAAATCCGTTTTAACCAAGTTGTTCTAGATCGTGAGGCGTTTCTTTCCACCGAAGGAATTTGTCTCTAACCTCACGGTCTAGGAGATCGGTCGATTTTTGTTTTGGATCGTGTTCTTGCTCCCTTGCCCCGAAACATCGTGATTCACCGACTTGGAGCTAGGTTCGAGCCATGATCTCTTAGGAGTAGCTCACTAACATCCTTGTGACTCCTCAGATCGAATCCTAGGCCTAGAGCATTTGATTCAGAGGAGATCGGAGAGAATCACCGAAGAACTGTGCTGAAATCGGGGGCATCGGACGCTGACTCGGGAGCATCGGACGCTTCGGTGACGCGTGTCAAGTTTCCTGCGTTTTAGTTTGCATCGGACGCAGGGCATCGGACGCTCTTGCCCTGGGCATCGGACGCGTCCGTTGGCCATCGGACGCGCCTGTGCCTTTTCATCGGACGCTCGCTGATCACTTTAGCTAGCGTCCGATGGCTATGCAGTAAGGTTCTGTTTGTGCTGATTTCGCATCGGACGCGTCCGTTGGTTTGGCATCGGACGCTGCCAGCGTCCGATGCTGCTGATTCTGCGCAGTTTCGTTCGCTGTTTGTTCGTGCGATCTTGGATTTGATTTCCGTCTTTTGCATTGACTTTCTACAGCTGCGTAGTGTCCCGCTGTGCTTCTTGGAAGCATCCACCCTACATCTAGGGTTGTGGACACTTGTAAGCTCAAGGGTTTGCTTCTAGGGTTGATTCTTGGGACAGTGGCTCTAGTTTCCGAAAGGAAAATTTGAAGCTCCCATTCACCCCCCCTCTAGTCGCTTTCGGATAGCTTCTCGGTCCTTCAGAGTGGTTTTCTTGCTAGTTGTGTTGAGCCTCTGTGTCTCTATCTTGAGGGACTAGCATTTTGCCATCTTATGCTTCGATTTTCGATTGGTATTTTGCTAGCGGTGTTGAGCCTGTTCTACCTCTTCTTGAGGGCTAGCTTTGTTTTGCTTGGTTGCGTCGAGCCGTTGCCCATGTCTTTGGGAACCAAGCTGTTCGCTCTTTCCACTTGACCTTCTTCGGCTTTTGCTAGGTTTTTGGGTCATTTGGTCGAGTTCTCTCTCCTTCTCCTTCTTCCTTCTTCCTTCTTATGCTTCTATTATGATTTGTGTTGTAGTTGACAATGCACTCATCAAGGGGGAGATTGCGGATACATGGGTGTATGCCGGGTCTCTGAGTGATGAGTGATTGTCAACTGAGATGATGCGCATGTTCTTTGGCTTGTGTCATGCAGGTGTCGAGCACGGATGCAGTGATCGAAGGCAGGTGAAGGTCAAGTTGACACGTGCTGTGCCGATGGACCGGGTGCGATGAAGGATGGGCGTGCCGTGCGGCGGACGTGCCATGCCGATGTATCGAGCGGCGAAGGGCGGACGTGAGGCTTGGACTGAGGGACCAGAGGCCGGAGGATCAGCTGTGGTGGCTGGCAGCCTATGGCGACAACAAGTGAAGAAATGCAATCATGTGTTACCTGAGTCGTGGACTTGGGGCCACGTGTCGGTGGATGGGGTGCACGGAGGTGCATCCCCTCTACGGCGTCGGTTTGTTGGTTGAGCCAGGGAAAAACCAACGGATGGACGGTTTCCAGGTTTTGGCCTCAAAACCTGGGTGTGGACGGTTTCTGAGTTTGGCCACAAAACTCGGGCTGAGGGTTTCCGAGTTTGGCCTCAAAACTCGGGCTGAGGACGGTTTCCAGGTTTGGGCCTCAAAACCTGGGCGCGGATGGTTTGCTGAGTTTGGCCTCAAAACTCAGGCTGGTGGGCTGGTTTCCCAGTTTGGGCCTCAAAACCGGGGGTGCAGAGCGAGGGCGGCACGTGGCGGCAATCGGAAGGTTGCATGGAGGCAACGCGGACGAGTTGTGCGGGCGTGGCCGTTGGATATACCTACCTCCGAGTTGGTCCAGAATAACCCTAGGGTATAGCTGGTTCGCTCTGTAATTAGTTTAGAGAGGGGTAGAGTAGGAAATAGACTTAGTCTAGAATAGCTTAAGTAGTCCGGGGAGACACCCTCCTCCCCTATCTCAGTCATTTGCTCTTTCATCCTTAGGCTTTCCTGCTCTCCCCATCCCCTGCTGTAGCTAGCTGAGATCCGCAGAGAGACTTGACTCTGTGTATTGTTGATTTTGAGGAAGGGAGGCCGTAACCTCCTTGTCGTAGCGTGTGTTTGCGCTTCGGCTTGCAGATCGTGTGTCAATTCGTGTTTTGATTCGAGTTCGTCGTTGTTCTTCGCGTTCTACCTTTCTCCACGATTTTCCCATCACTCGATCTCTCTCTCCGGTGCGTCTTTGCGAAATCTGTTTGAACCAATTTGTTCGTATCATTGAGAAGGTCATTTCGACCAAAGGAATTCATCTAACTCCTCATGATTGAATAGATCGGGACGATTTTGTTTTCGTGGCGTTTTTCGGTTCATACACCTTCTCCTTCGGATTCCCATTGATTGAGTTGTTTTGAGCGAATGATTTCTTAGGGATAGTCTCCTAACTACCCCGTGATCATCTCCTCCAAGTTTGGGATCAAGGGATTTTGGTTTGAATTGATTTGGAGAAGATTTGAGTGAAGGGCGACCAAAGTCGCCTTCACTGCGAGTTCGCGGACAGTCCGCCGCAGGGGGCACGGACAGTCCACGGGTCGGGCTCGTGCCTGTCCAGTTCGGCTGAGTCAGTTCGGACAAGCCGAACTTGAACCGCGGACAGTCCGCCGGTCAAGTTGGCGGACAGTCCGCGAGGGGTCCAGGGAGGTTTCAGCTAGGGTGCTGTTTTTGCTTTCCTGCCGGCGGACAGTCTGCCACTCAGGCGCGGACAGTCCGGCCTTGGGCGGACAGTCCGGGGTCAGATCATCGGACAGTCCGGGACCCTGCTGTTAGGTCCGGTTTAGTGCGTTTGCTCTCCCGGCTTGCTCGCATGGTTTTCGAACTTCCCGATTCTTCCTAGAGTTAACCAAGAAACATTTCTAGGTATCTTTGCAACTTGTTTGCAAAGGTATTTGGGGATTTCTCGACGTAGCCTCTAATCTACGTCCGGGAGTCGGTTTTCTCTAAGGAGACTTGAGCTGGAGCTTTTGGTCCTTGCTCAGTTTGTGCTTGGTGGTGCTCCGCTGTGATCCTAGGGATCATCCACCCTCTTCCAAGGGTCGTGAGCATCACGTTTTGGATTCGAGCTTCTCGGGATTGGTTTTGGGACACTTGGCCAAAGTTTCAGAAGAAATTTGATTGGCTCCCATTCACCCCCCCCTCTGGTCGCCTTGCTAGTGCATTCTCGGTCCTTCAATGATGCCTTCCTCAATTCTTGGTAGTTGGTTCTTCCCTTGATGTCTTCTATTGGTCCTCGTTGGCTGCTCATAAGTGATGTAGATGTTGAAGATGCAGTGAAAGATCCAAAAGTTGACTTCTCCAGGTCTGGCATGGATGATAACATTGATGGCGTTCAAGAATGATCTTCCAAGAATGAGTGGTGGGTCATACTCTTCTTCTTGACTGGGACAACATCTAGTGATTTGTACAGATCAAAGTGGTGAGTAGGAGATCAATATGTTTGAAGTTGGGTTTCTCCTTCCTTCCTTTGATTGTGAAACACATCTAGAAAACGGAATTGTCTCTCCCAGGCTGGCTTGTGATGTAGATGGATTCTCAAACAACATATTCATGTGTTTGACTTGTAGATCTTGCTATTGTTGTAGTTGTAACATCTTGTCTCCCAAGCTAGCTCTTGATTAGAAAAGAGGATAACTTCTCACTTCTTGTCTTAATGTCTTGGACTCTGATGGTTGCAGGCATAGGTTGTCTCATATGAGGTAAGTTGCTTCCTGTTTGTCAACAGCGTCCAAGCAAGACTCAAAGCTAGGCTAGCACCATTTGTGTTCTGAGAGTAGGTTTGTGTGTCTATGGTTTGGGTTTTGGATCTTCAATGTTCAGACCAAACCATGGATGAACAAAATCTCTCTCCTGCATAATGTTAGTGGACATATACCCTAAGGATTGCAAGAATTTGAAACATGGGTTGTTGTCCATAACATATGTATTTTGCATCTATGCTAATAAGGAGATGTTTTTAGGATTATTTTAGCATAGACTAGTATTTCATGTGTTGGTTGCACTTTAACATGATTCAAGGCAAAAGATGACTTGCAGTAGAAGACGGAATAAACTTTGATACTCACAGTTCTTTCATCCATGATGAATGAGCTGAGTCTTCATTGTGCAAATTTGTTGAAGTTCATTATACGCCGTGCTTCATCTCCGGTGTGAGTTCATCTCCGGACTTTCCCAATTGATATTGAAAGTTTTCCTGCAGGGGTTAGTCCGACAAAATATCCAACATCCACTATAGCATACTGTCGGCTCAAAAACCAACCTAGACACCACGTCTAATTTGATTTAAGAGGGCATTCTAACCTAAGCATGCTTAAATTAAAAGGCCTTTGAAAGCAAGATAATGCACTCCTAAACTAGGCACCATGCTTCATTTAAGAGATGTATGAAAGTACTTCAAACCTAAACATATACTATAGCAAATAAAGGTAACATGAAAGCATTATAGAGATTTATTCAGATGGTGTTGAAAGAGCATGATGAGCATATTTTAAAGATAGGGACAACCAACATAGCAACATGGCAAGAGTTGTTCTTAGAAAGAATATTCCCCAAACTTGGATTTTGCAAAGATCAAGATTGGATGAATGTAATTCAATGTTACATTATGATTGGTTGGACATACCTTATGTTTGTTTGTTCCTTCGTTCTTTTCTGCTCCAGACCTGGGAAGGTTAGTGACAAGAATACCCGAAGGAATATTTTCATATTATATGCTCATTACAAGGACAGTGCAGCAGAAAGGTAGGCATAGCTAATAACCAGATGTTATGATAGGGTAAAAAGATTCTGCTGGTTATAGCTTGCTCATGGGGTAGTGATAGATAAGAGTGGAATTCAAAAATAACATTCATAAGAATGAAAACAAAAATAATGAAAAGACTGGGACAAAAAGGAAAAAGATAAAAGTATAATACAAGGTTAAACTAAGACTTAAGATGATCTACCATTCCCCGGCAACGGCGCCAGAAATGCTTGTTGACACTTACTAACGTCGCTACCAAGAGTAGAGATAAACTCTATCCCCGACAACGGCGCCAGAAATGCTTGTTGGTATAAATTAACGCACACTCTACTTTATCCGCAAGCGCACAGATAACGTCTACCGATGTAGCACTTCACCGGATGTAACCCAGTTTAATATCGAACCCAAAGGAACGGATAGCGATGAGTCTTAAGTGTATAACCCCTGAGTGGCTAACAAGGACGGAGAATCTAAAAGCATAGAGGGGATCACTAAGGTTATCTAAATCCAACTTAAGAGTGATATGTTTATTATTCTTAATGGGGAAGTTGCCATAAAAGGTCACAAACAGAGTATGATTCTTTTATGCAAATGTATAATCCTACCGAGCCTACACACGGGTAGTGGACTATAGAAGAATCAACAAGGCTATAAGAGTCACCCTTGCGAACTACCACTGTTACCGGCGTTATAGGAGGCATTTATGATGAGCTATCAAGTCTAAGCACCACGCTTACACTATCCAACTACTCTAACTCTAGTGCATCTAGAATTAAAGTACTCAAAAGAGAGTCATAAACCTTAAGAATAATAAGAACAATAACTCAAACATAAATATAGACGTTGATTACCGAAACAATCATTGAAGCAAGTTGAAGATGAACTTGAATCCGCAGGTACAAGATGAAGAAGTTGATCCGACAGGCCAGAGCTTCCTCTTGATCTCTTCCTCTCTCTCTATCTTCTAGTTCTTGAATAAGACTAGGTTCTAATCCTAATTGAGGGGTATCTAGTCTTCTACTTGATAGCTTGCTCTTGATTACAACTAGATGAACTAGATCTAATTCTAGATTGACTAGAAGAGATTCATCTAGAGGGACCACTACTTCTACATTGGAACCCTAATTTCTGATGTGGAGATGAATAATGAAGAGGGAGATGCCTGGAGAGGGGGGTCTGGGTCTGGTTCTATAGCCCGGAGCGTGGAACGTGAGCCCTTGGATCAAACCGACTTGGGTACGGTCGAGATGCATCTAGGGAGTCGGTTGAGGTAGCTTGCAAAGGAAGGAGCCAGGTGGGCCCAGGGGGAGACCGACCAGTCTAAGGGTGGGACCGGTCGGTCCCACCTGGCGGCCTCTGGTGGTGATCTTCGTCGTGGTGTAATCTTGCGTCCCCTGGAGTCTTCTAGAAGTATCCCGACGTGGTGGTTACGTTATCTCCCGTCGGTTTCCTTCTATGGGAAGCTATTGATGTTGATTTCCTGGTTTAGTCCCTGCAGAATCATAACTCACCAAAACTCATGGAATATTGTCAGTTGAATCCCTAAATCTTTGTTGGTGATCATATTCTTGCCCTTTTCATATTTATTTATGACTTAATTATGATAGTTAACCAGTGTCAACAAGGGGCACTTCGCAAGATATTGCCCCCACCCAAAGAAGCAATAGGCTAATTACCCCGCACGTCTGCACAACATGACCGCTGAGGAAGCTCGTGCTGGAGAGCCCATGACTGCCGGTATGTGTCTTGTTAACCATCATCCCGCAGTTGTTTTGTTTGATATCGGATCATCGCATTCGTTCATGAGTAAAGCATTTTCACAAAAGCATAATCAAGAGGTGTCTAAAATGGATTATGGGTTTCGCGTAAGCTCCGTGGGGAGTAGTGTGTTGTCTAGGCAGATGGTTTGTAATGCAACCATCGACATCGGAGGGCACAAGTTTGGAGCCAATCTAGTAGTTTTGACAGGACTCAATATGGATGTAGTCCTAGGTATGAGTTGGATGAGTATGTGGAAGGCGGTGTTAGACATTGCAGATAGAACTCTTACCTTATCTGATGAAAGGACAAACACCAAGTTACGCATCTCTCTTCCTCGAGGTGCTGATTTTGTTGACCTATCTTGTACCTTATCTATTGAAGACCTGTCAAAAATTCCAGTTGTTCGGGATTTTCCAGATGTCTTTCCAGATGAGTTGTCGGGTTTACCGCCCAAGCGGGCAGTAGAGTTTGCTATTGAGTTGCTACCAGGGACTGCACCAATCTCGGGAAGACCTTATCGTATGCCGCCCAACGAGTTAGTGAGAACACAAGGTTGATATGTGCCCTTGTGGTTCCCTTCCTGAGTGATGAGTGATCGATCAACCGGCAACATGTCTCTTGGCTGTGTTGATGTGCAGGTGCGGAGCTCGGAGACAGTGGTCAAAGGTGAGGTGAAGGTCAAGTGGGACGTGTCGTGCCGACGGACCGGGAGCGGTGAAGGGCGAACGTGGAGCTTGGACTGACGGACCGGGAGACCTGAGGATCAGCTGTGGTAGCTGGCACATGGCGTCGACAAGCAGGAAGACATGGGGATGTGCGGTGCATCGGTCGAGTCGGGAGGAAGGTGATGGCGTCGTGACACTTGGCGGGAGGCCAAGAAGGATGGCGAATGCACTGTGCCCGGCGTGGAGGCTGGACATGCTCCGGCATCGGTGCTGGAACTCGGGTTGTGCGAACCACATCCCGTCTATGGCGCGGGTTCGGTAGCTCAGCCTCAAAAAGCTACCCTCGACGGTTTCTAAGTTTGGGCCTCAAAACTCGGGGTGGACGGTTTCCAGGTTTGGGCCTCAAAACCTGGGCGCGCGGGTTTCTGAGTTTGGGCCACAAAACTCAGCCGGAGGACAGGTTTTCCGGTTTCAGCCTCAAAACCGGGGGAAGGCCCAGGTTTCCCGGTTTCGACCTCAAAACCGGAGGGAGGTCCGCAAAAAGGACGGTCGGCACGTGGCGGCGTGGAGAGGCTGGCCCGGCGGCGCAGCTATCCACGTGGAGGGCGCGGGGTCGACAGGGCGGCACGTGGCGGCATCCTGAGGCTTGCGTCAAGGCGAAGCTAAGGGTGAAGAAGGCGCGTGGCCGTCGGATCGCCTTCCAGCAGAGTTGGACCGGGATACCCCTAGGGTTGGCCGATTCGCTCAGTTATCCTAGGAGTAGAAGGGGATTATTGTAAAGACTATAAATAAGAGAGGCACCCCTCCTCTCTCTCTATCCTTCATCCCAACAGTCATTAGCTCTAAGCACCCTCTCTCTCTCCTTAGCCCCCGCTTTGGTTTCTAATCATACCTGGCTGTAGAGGATCCGCAGATGAACTAAATCACGTCTCTGTGTTTTGGGAAGTTTAGGAAGTGAGACCGTAATCTCACGTTTGTAGTGTGTGTTCGCCACACGGTTGCAATTTCGTGTTTGTGATTCGCGTTTTGTTGTGTTCTTCGCGGATTGCTTTTGGTCACGATTTTCCCGTCGCTTGATCTCTTAACTTGATGCGTCTTTTGCGAATCCTCTTGAACCAAGTTGTTCTAGATCATGAGGCTATTCTTTCCTCCAAAAGAATTCATCTCAAACCTCACGGTCTAGGAGATCGAACGATTTTCGTTGGATCACGTTTTGCTCCCTTGCCCCGAAACTTCTTCGATTCACCGATTTGGAGTAAGTTTCGAGCCATGACCTCTTAGGAGTAGCTCACTAATATCCTTGTGACCTCTCAGATCGAATCCTAGGCTTAGAACTTGTGATTCGGAGGAAATCGGATTGAATCATCAAGAACTGTGCAGTTTTCGTGGTGACCGGACGCTGTCCTCGTGAGGACCAGACGCGTCCGGTGGTTGAACACCACGTGTGAGTTTCTGTGTGTTGACCGGACGCTCAGTATACCTAGCGACCGGACGCACCCTGTCTACTGTTCATCGTTGGTGTTTCCTGTGACCGGACGCTCTGTCTCTGACCGGACGCTCTCTGCCTGTGAGTCCGGTCAGGAACAGTAAGGTTCCAGAGAGGAATTTCTTCGACCGGACGCGTCCGGTGTCTGGTGACCGGACGCACTGTGAGTCCGGTCAGTGCTGTGTTTTGCAGTGTCGTCCGCAGTTTGTTCGTTCGTTGTCGGTTTTGATTTCCGACCTTTGCGTTGGGTTCCTAGAGTCGTGTAGTGTCCCGCTGTGCTTCTTGAAAGCATCCACCCTACATCTAGGGTCGTGGACATTATTCGAGCTATAGGCTTGCCTTTTGGGTGACTTCTGGGACAGTGGCTTGAAAGTTTCTGAGAAGAAATTTTAAAGCTCCCATTCACCCCCCCCCTCTGGTCGCTTTTCCGGTCCTTCAATTGGTATCAGAGCCGGTTAAGGATCTCTTCTACCTTAATCAGTTTCGGATCCTAGAAGCGACATGGATCGAGGGAATGGCAAAGCTCCCTACTTCGATGGGACGAACTATCCCTATTGGAAGATTCGGATGCATGCTTATCTCAACAGCATCGGCTCTTCTGTTTGGGAGATATGCGAGGATGTCGATTACGTGGTTCTTGCGGCTCGAGTTGGTCAGCACCAGATTGATCAACACGAGGCCAACTCTAAGGCCCGTAATGCGCTTTTGGCCAATCTCTCTCTTCCTGAGTTCGAGCGTGTCTCTGAGCTTGAGACGGCTCGAGAGATCTAGGTGAAGCTTCAGAGCTATCACGAGGGGACCGCTCTGGTCAAGACCAGACTCTTCGAGACGTACAAGCGAGAGTAGGAGAACTTTGTTCAGTTGGAGGGAGAGACAATTGACGCTATGTTCGCTCGTTTCCAGACGATTGTGAACAAGATGCGTGCCAATCGGGCTAACCTACCTTATGATGATCATGAGAGGGCACTCAAGTTGCTATATGCCCTGGATTGGAAGGTATGAGAGGTGAAGGTGTCGACCATCATTGAGTCTGCTTCTTACGACACTCTCACCGTGGACGAGCTATTCAGCAAGCTCAAGTCCACCAAGATCGATCACTTGACTCAGGCCAAGCTGAAGAACCCATCTTCACATTCCATGGCTTTGGTCTCAGGCAAGGGTGGATCGACTCTTTCCGCTGACGCTTCACCACCTCTCTTTGCTTTTTCTTCTTTGCTTTCAGTGACTGAGGAGCAGGTGGAGGCGTTGGACGATGACGAGCTCGCCCTCATCATCGCCCGGTTCTCGCGGTTTCACAACAACCGCTTGAATCGCCGGCGTGGTGGCGCACGTGAGGGCTGCTACGGATGTGGGGATCCAGATCACTTCGTCGCAAACTGCCCAAGCACGACAAGTCCTTCCCCGGCAAGAACCGCAACTCCAGGCGCAAGGGCAAGCCGGAGAACAAGACCGGGAAGAAGAAGAAGGGCGGCTACCGCCGAGAGGACATGGAGAAGGCTTTCGACGCCAGCAAGCGTGCCTTCCTCGCCACCCTCAGCGACGGCGAGAAGTCTTCCGACGGTGACTCCAGCGACGACGGATCCGAGCACAACACTGAAGGACACTTCACCGGACTCTGCTTCTTCGGCAAATCCTCCAAGAACCTCTACACCATGGCCTTGGATGGAGAGGACTACGAACACCAGAACAAGGACGACGGCACCGACGACGACGACGACGCTTCCAAGGTATCATCCTCTTCTCTTGTCGAGCGTCTTACCGGTGAGCGTGATTCCCTTGTTGAGATAGTCCTAGGTCAGGATAAGAACCTCAAGCGAGCTATCCGAGAGCGCAATGAGTTTAAGGCAAAAATGAATGAAGCGCTTAAGGAGCTTGAGTTTGCTAAGTCTGAGGTAAAGGTGTCCGAAGAGGAGGAGTGTGAGGAGTGCACCATGCACATGACTAACTTTGCCACCCTGCAAACCAAGTATGCTTCTTTGATTGAGGTGTATGATGAGCTGAAGAGTAGGCTAGACTTGGTGGGTGATTGCAAAGAGTGTCCCTTGTTGAAGAAGGAGCTTGAGGAGGTGAAGGCTAGACCTTCTTTGGGTGTGTGCAAGCTTTGCTCAAGCTTGCAAACTGAGTTGGCAGAAGTTAGTGCCAAGCTTGTTGAAGCCATGAAGGCCGACTCAGTTAGCACCTTGTCCGCTCAGTGTGAGCGATGCGTGGGGATGGAGCTTGAGATTGCCAACTGCCGGCATGCCAGGATGCAAACCAAGGAGGAAAACACATACCTTCGGTCCATCCTGAGTTGGGTGTCATGTAGTGAGCCGCAGTTGGGCATGATGATCAGTCAGTTCAAGAGGGGAACTGATTGCTCGGGAGTAGGCTTTGAGTCAGGTGGGAAGAGAGTTAGCACCTTTGGCAAGATTGGTGAGTTTAGTGGAGTGAACCCTAGTGAGAAACCATCCACTATCCCTAAGCTCATCAAGATCACCCCACCTGAGCCTCCCAAGCTTATCACCAAGGATGGTATCCTTGATGAACCTCCCAAGGCTCCACCTCGCAAGCAAGTGTGGGTTCCCAAACCTAATCATCTCAGGAACACACTTGACATCCTTCCTGACGTCTCTAGTGATCCCCTTCCGAAGGGCAAGCAGCCGGCTAGAGTGAACAACCCTCGCAACCATAGAAACCAACAACCCAAGAGAGTGGTGAGGTTTGAGTGCGAGTACTGTCACCGTGAGGGTCGCCTAGCTGAGTTTTGCTTTCGGAGGAAGAGAGACGCTAGGAGGGAGTTGGAGCTGAACAACCAGGCCAGGCACCACCCTCTCCATGGTGTGCAAGGTCGGGTAGTTCAGAGGCAGGGCGCTAGGCCTGGAGGTGCACCCCCTCAGGCGGCTAGGCCCCAGGCAGCTAGACCACAGGGTGGTGGTCGTGCCCGTCGCGGTTCCGGTCGTCCTCAATACGATCTGGAGCCGAGTGTAAGAGGCTTTGCTGCTCAGTCCCATAGCGGACCACCTTTTCAGTATGGTGGTGATCGCTTTGCACAGATGGGACAGGTAGGTCAGTTTGGAGGTTTTCCATTCCATAGCGAACCACCCTTTCAGGTTGGTGGTGATCGCTATCCACCCATGGGACGAGGACAGTTTGGTGTTGCTACTAACACTTTTTCTGGGCCTATGACACAACACTGGTATCCTTCTCAGTATACTAACCCCAGTGTTGTGCCATATGCTCACTTCCTGCCTTTCTATTGATGCAGGAACTTCGGTTGGAGGACATGTGGCTCATGGATTCTGGGTGTTCGCGCCACATGACCGGAAAGAAGGAATGGTTCTCCAGCCTGACCCCCGTAGTGCACAAGGAGTACATCACTTTCGGGGATAATAGTAGAGGTAAGGTTGTTTCTCAGGGAGCTATCCGGTTCAATGAGAACTTTGTTCTCAAGGATGTTGCGTTGGTTTTGAACTTGCATTTTAATTTGCTTTCTGTTTTGCAACTTCTTGAGGATGATTGTGAAGTGCGTTTTAAGAAGGGTCTGAGTCGTGTTTTAGACCCTCGGGGAGATCTTATTTGTTGGATTGTCCCTTTTGGCCGTGTTTTCAGAGCCGACTTTTCTCGTTCTTTCGGCTCTTCTAGATGTTTGATGGCTGGTCCTTCTTCTGATTTATGGAAGTGCCATAGGAGGCTTGGTCACTTGAGTTTTGACTTGCTTGCAAGACTTAGCTCACTTGGCCAAATCCAAGGATTGCCCAAGCTTAAGTTTCAGAAGGACCTTGTTTGCTATCCCTGTCGTCATGGGAAGATGGTTGCTGCTTCTCATCCACCTGTTAATCAGGTGATGACAAAGCGACCCGGTGAGCCTTTACACATGGACACAGTTGGTCCAGCTCGGGTTTGCTCAGTGGGTGGGAAGTGGTACGTTCTAGTGATCATTGACGATTTTTCGAGGTTCTCTTGGGTATTTTTCATGGAGGGTAAGGATGAAGCTTTATCTTTTGCTCGTGACTTGATTTTGAAGTTGAAAACTGAGTTTCCCCTTGATACCATTAGAGCTATCCGTAGCGATAATGGTACCGAGTTTGATAACTCTCAGTTTGCTTCTTTTTGTTCTTCTAATGGAATCGAGCATCAGTTTTCTTCTCCTTATGTTCCCCAGCAAAACGGTGTTGTTGAGCGCAAGAACCGGACCCTTGTTGAGATGGCCAGGACGATGCTCGATGAGCATAGGACTCCTAGGCGTTTTTGGGCCGAGGCGATCAACACCGCTTGCCATGTTGCAAATCGCATCTTTCTTTGGGCTTTTATGAAAAAGACTTCTTATGAGTTGCGGTTTGGGCGTGTACCCAAGGTGTCTCATTTTCGGGTGTTTGGTTGCAAGTGCTTTATCCTGAAGCAAGGCAATTTGGATAAATTTGAATCTCGCTCTGCTGATGGCGTGTTTCTTGGTTATGCATCGCATTCGCGCGCTTATCGAGTTCTTAACCTTGAGACTAACCGGATAGTGGAGACCTGTGAGGTCACAATCGACGAGACTATGCCTTGTGTTTCTTCTGCTTTTGATGTTGCAGGAGAACAGGAGCTGGGAGAAACTATCTTTGTGGAGGAGGAGCAGGAGAATGCCGATTGGGGTGATCCCGAGCCAACTCCACTGGCTGCCCCTGTCGACCCTGCGACGACTACTTCAGCTCGAGGACCCGATCCCACTACTTCGTCTTCTTGGGGTCCTCTGGAGCCACCTCTCCAGCAAGCACCGGCAGCACCTGAGAGAGCGACGGCATCTGGCGAGGGGGAGGCGACTTCGGCGAGGCAAGCGCCCCGAAGCGTTCAACATGTTCACCCTCCGCAGCAGATGATAGGCGGCATCGACCAGCGAGTTATGCGGTCGCGAGCGTATGAAATCTCACACTTTGCTCATTCTGCATTTGTTGCCTCTTTCGAGCCCAAAGATGTTGGACACGCACTTTCTGATGCTAACTGGTTCAATGCCATGTATGAGGAGCTAGAAAACTTTGAGCGAAACCGAGTTTGGACCCTAGTTCCACCTCCTCCAGAATGCCACCCTATAGGTACCAAGTGGGTTTTCAAGAACAAAGAGGGTGAGGATGGGATGGTAGTGAGGAACAAGGCTAGGCTAGTAGCCCAGGGTTTTTGCCAAAAAGAGGGAATAGACTATGAGAAAACCTTTGCCCCTGTAGCCCGTTTAGAAGCCATTAGAATCCTTCTAGCCTTTGCTGCTTCGAAGGGTTTTAAGCTTTATCAGATGGATGTTAAGAGTGCTTTTCTGAATGGGTATATAGAGGAAGAGGTGTATGTTAGGCAACCTCTAGGTTTCGAGGATCCCAAGTTTCCAAACCATGTTTATAAACTTTCGAAAGCTTTGTATGGTTTGAAACAAGCCCCGAGAGCATGGTATGATCGTTTGAAAACCTTTTTACTCTCAAAGGGTTTTAAAATGGGACGGGTTGATAGGACTTTGTTTCTCCTCAAGCAAGGCAATGATACCTTGATAGTCTAGATTTACGTGGATGACATCATCTTTGGTGGCTCTTCTCATGCGCTTGTTGCCAAGTTTGCAGATACAATGAGCAAGGAGTTTGAGATGAGTATGATGGGTGAGTTAACCTTCTTCCTCGGGTTGCAAATCAAGCAAACCCGAGACGGGACGTTCGTGCATCAAGGTAAGTACACAAAGGACATCCTGAAGAAGTTCAACATGGGCGAGGCCAAGCCTCTGACGATGCCCATGCGACGACTGCGGTGATGGACGCGGACCAAGACGGAGAGCCAGTTGACCAGAAGGAGTACAGGAGCATGATCGGCTCGCTTCTGTACCTGACGGCAACGAGGCCAGATATACAGTTTGCTGTGTGTCTGTGCGCTCGTTTTCAGGCGTCTCCTCGGACTTCCCACAAGCAAGCGGTTAAGCGTATCATGAGGTATCTTCGATACACTCCTGAGTTTGGACTTTGGTATTCCTCTTCTTCGAACCTCTCGCTTTGTTGTTACTCCGATGCGGATTTTGCCGGCTGTCGGCTTGAGCGTAAGTCTACTTCTGGGACTTGTCAGTTTCTTGGTTCTTCCTTGGTCTCGTGGTCTTCTCGTAAGCAGTCGAACGTAGCCCAGTCTACCACAGAAGCCGAATATGTTGCCGCTGCCTCTTGCGCTTCGCAGCTTTTATGGATGGTTGCTACTTTGCGTGATTTTGGTTTAGATTTCAGTCGGGTCCCTTTGCTTTGCGATAGCACTTCTGCCATTAGTGTAGCAAAGAACCCTGTTCTTCACTCCAAGACCAAACACATCGATGTATGCTTTCACTTTCTTCGTGATCACTACGAGAAAGGCGACATTGATCTTAGGCATGTAGACACCCATAACCAGGTTGCGGATATTTTCACCAAGCCTTTGGATCTCTCAACTTTTGCTAGGTTGAGAGGTGTGCTTGGTGTGTGTTTCCCCTTTTAGATGGGGGAAGCATTTTGTTTATGTACCATAGACTAACTTTCTGATCTTTTTGTTTTGGGTCTTGAGTCTTTTTGGTTTTATTTTGACTCTTCTTCTAACTTCATCATGTATACATCTTGCATTTTCGAGCTTCATGTCTATATTCCTGAGAATGAATCTATGCTCTGTTTAGTGTATGCTTCGATGATATATGATGATGCTTGTAGCTTAGGCTCTTTTTGATCACTGATACATGATATGAGCTAAGCTATCTTTCAGAATGATGAACATGCTTAATGAACTTAAAAAATTGATACATGTTCACCATTGAGATTGGCAACTAGCATGTGTAGGATGTGTTGAGGTCACTTGAGCTATTTCATATATGCTAGGTTGCTATGTCTCTAGTCCTGAGTCATTCACTTGCTTGGATTGGTCATAAACTGTTTAAAATGAACCAAGTTGTAGTGATTTGAAAAGATCGAGATGGGAATGCTTTGTCAGCACATCACGGTATCGAGACTGTTTCTCATTGCACATTGAGTTAAACTTGAGCCATGTAGTGTAAGACCGAAACCGTTGCTTCAAGCTTCTGATTGCATATGCATAGGCTTAGCACGGTTGAAAAGTTAGGCAATGTCAAGCTTTCAACCTCTCGCAATCACATGCTATTTTTGTACTTGTGTTAATAACCGCTGCAAATTCTCCGATAAAATCAAAAAACACAAGTCTATGTTTCATTCTATAGCATGATGATTGAACTTTGCTAGGGGTAGTTCACCTGGTATACATGTTTTAGCACTTGTTTGGCTTCCTGTCTATACATGTTTAGTGCTATTTTAATGGTGAAACCCCTTTCTAAATGGCTTAAAATTGCTCACTTGGCTTATGCACTCATACCTTGTATTTGGTGATCAGTTTGAGTCTTTGCTAGCACTTGTGTATGTTGCTATATAGTCAGAACAACACTTTTTAGAGCATTTGTTCACTCTTTCGAGTATATACCAGAAGCTGCTAACATGCATTTTTGACTCATATGCATGTGCTCGTCTCCGATAGGCATAACCTAGCCCCGCTTGTCTTTCTTAAGCTCTTTTCCCTTGACTAGTGATTGCAAATTGCCCCCAAGGGGGAGAGGTTTATTCAAGGGGGAGTTTTGTGAAAATGTTCTTGGTTTATTCAAGGGGGAGTTTTGTGAAAATGTTCTTTTGTGGTGACAATTTGCAATTCATGCTTCAATTCATGCTTCGCTTGTTGGGGGAGTCTTTGAGTATGGGGGAGTTCTGCTTTCTCTGATGGAAGTGCTTTTCAATTGGTATCGATCTTTTCAGCTAGTTGCGTTGAGCCTTTGTGCCTCTATCTTGAGGGACTAGCAGTAGCTGCTTCTCGTGCAGTTTTCAGTTGGTATTTGAGCTCTATGCTAGTGGTGTTGAGCCCCTTCTGCCTCTTCTTGAGGACTAGCTTGTCTTTGACTTGGTTGCGTCGAGCCGTTGCCCATGTCTTTGGGAACCAAGTCTTATGCTCTGATTTCGATCGAGTTTTGCTCCTTGATGAGTTGTTGCTCCGATCTCTTGCTTGGTTGTGTCGAACCGTTGCCCATGTCTTTGGGGACCAAGCTTTGCTTATCTTGAGTTGTTCTTCTTTGGCCTTTTCCTTGGCTTTTGGACATCTCACGTGAGTTTTTCTCCTTCTACCTAATTCTGCATTCTTTCATTTCGGTTACGATTACTATGAGTTGACGATGCACTCATCAAGGGGGAGATTGAGAACACAAAGTTGATATGTGCCCTTGTGGTTCCCTTCCTGAGTGATGAGTGCTCGATCAACCGACAACATGTCTCTTGGCTATGTTGATGTGCAGGTGCGGAGCTCGGAGACAGTGGTCAAAGGTGAGGTGAAGGTCAAGTGGGACGTGTCGTGCCGACGGACCGGGAGCGATGAAGGGCGAACGTGGAGCTTGGACTGACGGACCAGGAGACCTGAGGATCAGCTGTGGTAGCTGGCACATGGCGTCGACAAGCAGGAAGACATGGGGAGGTGCGGTGCATCGGCCGAGTCGGGAGGAAGGTGATGGCGTCGTGACACTTGGCGGGAGGCCGAGAAGGATGGCGAATGCACTGTGCCCGGCGTGGAGGCTGGACATGCTCCGGCATCGGTGCTGGAACTCAGGGTGTGCGAACCACATCCCGTCTACGGTGCGGGTTCGGTAGCTCAGCCTCAAAAAGCTACCCTCGACGGTTTCCGAGTTTGGGCCTCAAAACTCGGGGTGGACGGTTTCCAGGTTTGGGCCTCAAAACCTGGGCGCGCGGGTTTCTGAGTTTGGGCCACAAAACTCAGCCGGAGGACAGGTTTCCCGGTTTCAGCCTCAAAACCGGGGGAAGGCCCAGGTTTCCCGGTTTCGGCCTCAAAACCGGGGGGAGGTCCGCAAAAAGGACGGTCGGCACGTGGCGGCGTGGAGAGGCTGGCGTGGCGGCACAGCTATCCGCGAGGAGGGCGCAGTGGTCGACAGGGCGGCACGTGGCGGCATCCTAAGGCTTGCGTCGAGGCGAAGCTAAGGGTGAAGAAGGCGCGTGGCCGTCGGATCGCCATCCAGCAGAGTTGGACCGGGATACCCCTAGGGTTGGCCGATTCGCTCAGTTGTCCTAGGAGTAGAAGGGGATTATTGTTAAGACTATAAATAAGAGAGGCACCCCTCCTCTCTCTCTATCCTTCATCCCAACAGTCATTAGCTCTAAGCACTCTCTCTCTCCTTAGCCCCCGCTTAGGGTTCTAATCATACCTAGCTGTAGAGGATCCGCAGATGAACTAAATCATGTCTCTGTGTTTTGGGAAGTTTAGGAAGTGAGACCGTAATCTCACGTTTGTAGCGTGTGTTCGCCACACGGTTGCAATTTCGTGTTTGTGATTCGCGTTTTGTTGTGTTCTTCGCGGATTACTTTTGGTCACGATTTTCCCGTCGCTTGATCTCTTAACTTGATGCGTCTTTTGCGAATCCTCTTGAACCAAGTTGTTCTAGATCGTGAGGCTATTCTTTCCTCCAAAATAATTCATCTCAAACCTCACGGTCTAGGAGATCGAACGATTTGCATTTTGGATCACGTTTTGCTCCCTTGCCCTGAAACTTCTTCGATTCACCGATTTGGAGTTAGGTTTGAGCCATGACCTCTTAGGAGTAGCTCACTAATATCCTTGTGACCTCTCAGATTGAATCCTAGGCTTAGAACTTGTGATTCGGAGGAAATCGGATTGAATCATTAAGATCTGTGCAGTTTTCGTGGTGACCGAACGCTGTCCTCGTGAGGACCGGACGCGTCCGGTGGTTGAACACCACGTGTGAGTTTCTGTGTGTTGACCGGACGCTCAGTATACCTAGCGACCGGACGCACCCTGTCTACTGTTCATCGTTGGTGTTTCCTGTGACCGGACGCTCTGTCTCTGACCGGACGCTCTCTGCCTGTGAGTCCGGTCAGGAACAGTAAGGTTCCAGAGAGGAATTTCTTCGACTGGACGCGTCCAGTGTTTGGTGACTGGACGCACAGTGAGTCCGGTCAGTGCTATGTTTTGCAGTGTCGTCCGCAGTTTGTTCATTCGTTGTCGGTTTTGATTTCCGACTTTTGCGTTGGGTTCCTAGAGTCGTGTAGTGTCCCGCTGTGCTTCTTGAAAGCATCCACCCTACATCTAGGGTCGTGGACATTATTCGAGCTCTAGGCTTGCCTTTTGGGTGACTTCTGGGACAGTGGCTTGGAAGTTTCTGAGAAGAAATTTTAAAGCTCCCATTCACCCCCCCTCTGGTCGCTTTTCCGGTCGTTGAGTTAGCTGAACTCAAAACACAGATTAAGGAATTTTTGGACAAGGGTTTCATTCAACCTAGTGTGTCAGAGTGGGGATGTCCTGCATTGTTTGTCAAGAAGAAGGACAAGTCTTTAAAGATGTGTGTGGATTATCGGCTGCTTAATGCCGTGACTGTTAAGAACAAGTATCCATTGCCACGGATAGATATTTTGTTTGATCAGTTATCCAGAGCCAAGGTATTTTCCAAAGATCGATTTAAGATCAGGTTATCACCAGATCAGGATTAGGCCACAAGATATTCCAAAGACTGCTTTTTCAACCAGATATGGGCTGTATGAGTATTTGGTCATGTCTTTTGGTTTGACAAATGCTCCAGCATAATTTATGAGTTTGATGAACTCGGTATTCATGCCAGAACTGGATAAGTTTGTAGTGGTGTTCATTGATGACATTTTGGTTTATTCTGAGAACCCAGAAGATCACGCAGAACATTTGAGGATTGTTTTGACGAGGCTGCGAGAGCATAAACTCTATGCCATGTTTAGCAAATGTGAGTTTTGGTTAAGGAAAGTGCATTCTCTTGGTCACATCTTATTAGAAGAAGGAATTTCTGTAGACCCTAGTAAAGTTCAAGAAGTAATGGATTGGAAAGCCCCAACCTCAGTTGCTGAGATTCGGAGTTTTCTCGGATTAGCCGGATATTATCGCCGATTCATCCCTGACTTCTCTAAGGTTGCGAAGCCAATGACAAGCTTGTTACAGAAGGACCAAAAGTTTGAATGGACAGAGGAGTGTGAAGCAGCTTTTCGTACCTTGCGAGAACTGTTGACCACTGCTCCTGTCTTAGCTCAACCGGATATTGAGAAGCCATTTGATGTCTTTTGCGATGCGTCGAAGGTTGGCTTAGGCTGTGTTCTTATGCAAGAGGGCAGAGTGATTACTTATGCTTCACGTCAGTTAAGGAAACATGAGATAAATTATCCTACGCATGATTTGCAGTTAGCTGCCGTGGTGCACGCTCTGAAAATTTAGAGGCACTATTTGCTGGGAAATGTCTGCAACATGTACACTGATCATAAGAGTCTCAAGTATATCTTCACCCAACCGGAGTTGAACATGAGGCAGAGAAGATGGCTTGAATTAATCAAGGATTACAATTTGCAGATACATTATCACCCAGGAAAAGCAAATGTGGTTGCCGATGCTCTGAGTCAGAAATCACACTGAAACAACTTGAGGTTACGACCAGAAGATGAGTTTAGTCTCGTACACCCTGTAATTCTACACCACATTGAACTGCAGAGCACTCTAGTTAATCAAATACTCGAAGGGCAGAAAACAGATAAGGGAATTTATCATATCAAAGAGAGGCCGAGAACTGCCACTGAGCTAGTAAAGCATTTTCGAGTTGACGACAAGGAAGTGTTATGGTTTGATAATCGCTTAGTTGTACCCAAAAACAGAGAACTCAAAAACCGGATTATGGATGAGGCTCATCTCTCCAAGTTGTCTATTCATCCTGGAAGCACTAAGATGTATCAGGATTTACGTCCAAGATTTTGGTGGACTAAAATGAAGAAAGAGATTGCCGCATATGTAGCCAGAGGCGACACATGTTGCCGAGTGAAAGCTATTCACCTGAAACCAGCCGGAACACTTCAACCGTTACCAATACCCGAATGGAAATGGGAAGAAGTGAGTATGGATTTCATCGCCGGTTTGCCAACCACCCAGAAGGGAAATGATTCGATTTGGGTGATAGTTGATCGTCTTACTAAGACCGCTCATTTCATACCAGTTAAAACCTGTTATCGAGCACCGGACTATGCAGAAATTTATATCAATCAGATTATCCGATTACATGGTATACCCAAGGTCATAGTATCAGATCGTGGAACACAGTTTACTGCACCATTCTGGGAGAAACTGCAAAAAGAGTTAGGCACTAAGTTAATCCGTAGCTCAGCTTACCATCCTCAAACATCAGGACAGACTGAAAGAATAAATCAGGTATTAGAGGATATGTTAAGAGCATGTGTAATTTCAGCGAAGGGATCTTGGGACAAGTGGTTGCCATTAGCGGAATTTGCTTACAACAACAACTATCAAGAAAGTATTCAGATGGAACCTTTCGAAGCTTTGTATGGCAGAAGATGTAGAACGCCAGTGAATTGGGTTGAACCGGGAGAGCGTCGTTACTATGGAATTGAATTTCTTAATGAAGCAGAAGAACAAGTTAGAATAATCCAACAACACATAGCAGCTGCACAGTCTCGACAGAAGAGTTATGCCGACAAGAGAAGAAAACCGCTTGAATTCAATGTAGGTGACTATGTGTATTTAAAGGTATCACCCATGAAAGGTGTTAGACGTTTTTGGCGTGAAAAGGAAGCTAGCGCCAAGATTTGTGGGACCATACAGGATAATGGAAAGGAGAGGAGAAGTAGCTTATCGACTACAGTTACCTGAACATTTGAAAGCAATATTCCCTGTATTCCATGTGTCTCAACTGAAGAAATGTCTTCGAGTTCCAGAAGAAGAAGTGCAACCAGCCAATATCAAGTTACAATCTGACCTCACCTACTCGGTGAAGCCTTATCAAGTACTTGATGAGAATGGAAGAGTAACTCGCGGAAGAATCGTGAAGCAATATATGATGTCTTCGAGTGAACAAGACGACCGAGATGCCACATGGGAAACGAAAGACTATCTAAAGGAAGTGTATCCACAATTTTATAAAGACTGGTTAGTAACTCAAAATCTCGGGACGAGATTCTTTTAAGGAGGGGAGGGCTGTAACACCCTAGGTGTTAAGCAACCCTAATGCATAACTTGACATCTCATGAGCATAAAGCATCATCATCTCATGTTGCATTCCTTCTTGAAAAGTGTCATTTCATGTGTGCACTTGTAATGCTATGCTTGGGAGGATGCTTGTTTGTCTTGTTTTTGGAGTGTTTAAGTCTTCTAAGTAGTTGAACCTTGATGAGGAGTCAAAATGAAGCTAGGTTGATGTTGGTCATTTTGGCTAACCAAGTCTCTAACCCTAGTTGCCTTAATAGAGCTCTAGGAGTCCTTTTGTTTGACTAACTAAGACCTTCTTGATAGAAGCTTTGTATGGCTGTGGGCCCTTAACCAAAAGTGTGTAGAATTTAGAGTAGAACAAAAGATGTTTAAGGCCCAACTCATGAAAATGGGTTTATCAAGGTGTTTTAGGACCCACAAGGCAGATTTGAGGGAGTTTAGACTTAGAAAATTTCCTAAGTCTTTAACTATTAAAACAGTTTCATCTAGCCATCTCTGGAGCTTTTTCGAGAGCAATCTAGGCTGAACCAAAGATCAACCTTGTAATCAAAGTTGTAGTTGGCACATAGCTCTACTCAATGGAACAAGTGGTTTAGCGTTTCACCGAGCGTATTAGGAGTTAATCGCGCGCAAAGTTCGGCTGTTAGTCGGCCTGATGGCCATTGAACCGGGTCGGGCCGTGCCGTGCCGTGCCGAACGTGTGCGGCGTCGCGGCCGACCGCGTCAGACGTCACCCGCTGTGTGGCGCCCGACGGCCGGCCAGGCCAGCGCTCGCGCGCGGCGTGGCGAGCACAAGGCCGCCTCGCCCCTATCCGAACCTCCCTCCCTCCATTCTGTCGACCGCACTCTCTCGCTCTCGCTCTCTCGCCGTCGCCCGAGCCGGTAAGCGCCGCCGCGAGTCCGCTGGCGTCTTCCCGCCGCTCTGCCGCGATTGCATCCCAACCAACCCGCCAAATCGAGTCGCCGTGACCCGCTCCACCTCCTGCCCTAGCTAGCTCGTGCCAAAAGCCCTTGGGTGAGTCGCGGAGCGCGAGTCCGCCGTGTCCGCCATGGCCGGCGAGCTCGGTCCGCCGTGGCCAACCCCATTTCCGAGCTCGTCCGTCCGTCCTAGTTAGCATTCGCAAGTCGCCTCGGTCCGCCGGAGTTAGTGGCGGTGTTGGTTTGGCCGATTAGGGTTTGGTCGTCCTAGTTCGCCGCCGTCCGCCGCTCGCACGGTCGCCGGAGTTGGCATGGCCGTGGACGCGAGTGCTCGGAGCAAGAACCCTGGCTTCTAAGCTTTGGGCTAGGGTTAGGAAGGTCACCGGAGTAGGTAGCAGGGGTTAGTTTAGCTCGTCGGGGTCGGAGCCGGCCGGCGTAGCCAAGGCCGCACTGCCGTGACGCCATTGCCGCCGGCGAAGCTTGATCCGCGCATGCGGTGGGCCAGCTAGTGGTGCCATCGGGTGCAGAAGAAGGAGGGGAGTCCACCGGTGGTGTTGGTCTCACCGGGGAGTTCGCCGCCGGCGAGCTACGCCGCGGTCAACTCCTCCCCTATTCTGTGTGTATGACAGGTGGGGTCAGTTTGACCTAAGGGCCCGCGCGTCAGTGACTCGGGTCCCGTTGTCAGTGAGCCTGGGTGCAGTAGTTCGGGTGCGCGTAGCAGTTTAGGTTAGGGTGTTTTTCAGGGTTTTGTTTAAATAGTTTTCAGAAAATGTTGAATTGCTTGTTTAATTCATATCTTGCAAAGTATAAATGCTAAAAAGGTGAAACAAGTTTAATTAGGATTGTTGTGATGAGTTCTATGCATGAAAAATATAATATGTCCATTTTGTGATAAGTTTCTGTGTAGTTATAGTTAATTCATGTTTATGGTGAAATCTTGTTAAATGCTTAGTAAATTGTGTGTAGCTCGGAAAAATGTGATTCTTATTTTGTTAGGTTTGTATTGAGGAATAGTTTCTGGAAAAAATGCAAAATGAGGTTGCACTGTGGAATAATTTGGCAGTAATAATTAAAATGGTTAAATGCTATTTCTTTGTTTATTTTGTAGTAATTAAAATATGAGAAGTATGAACTTGGTAAATTTTGCTGACTGCTCTTGTGCTAAGAAGTTCAGAAGAAAATTATGAAATTTGTTGTTTGACACTTTGTGCTAGGGTGTGTAGTTCAAAGTGCCTTTTCATGATAAAATTTGTCTTTTTCATAGAGGATGGAGTCTAGGTCCAAATGGGGTGAAATTTGGATAGAAAATTAGATTGTGTGTTGTTAATCTCCAGTAATTTTTGTAGATTTTTCGGAAGCTGTCTAGGATGGGTTGCTATTATAGGCTTGTTTAATTAGATTTATTTCAGCAAGTAATTAGAGGGGAGTGAACTCAATAAGTAGACTTTGATGTGGTGACAACAGGGCTTAACAAGTTGTTTATGGTAGATTAAGTAGTTGAGTAGCAGTAGATGACATGTGCTTATCTCCTGAGTTATCTCAGTAGATGACATGTGCTTATCTCCTGAAATGTTTTGCTTCATGTTGCATCACCATGCATCCCATGTGCATTCGTGTTATTTATTCATATTCCGCATCATGCAGGATCGGTAACGGAGGTTCAGGATCCGCCACCCGAGGAGCAGTGTCGGGAGGAGACGCCGGAAGAGAGGGTCCCGGAAGGAGACGTTGAAGACCTGCCGGAGTGCCGCGATCACCGACCCTCCGACTTTGAGCGAGGCAAGCCCCGGAGCATCTTACTCCTACGGTTCGCAAATTATTGTTTACAAAGTTAACCTGATGTGCTTGTTGCATTAGGTTATAGGAGTTGAGTGACACCGTTGCTGCATTGATTAATTATCCTTGTCCACCTGCAATTACTATCTTGATATCCCAGTTAAGTCTAGGCTCGTTTATGCTTAGCCTGCTTAGACCAGTAAAAGTCGGGTGATTTCCTGTCTCCCGCATATAGGTGGATACTGATCATGACTAGCCTGGTGCTATCATGGAGATAACCATGTGATAATTAATTTGAGACCGGGCGAGATGTAGGAGGAGCAGGACATGGGTTCTGTGTGCTAGTAGTCTCCCGTCTGTGTCGATTAGGAACCGACGAAGGCACACCTCGGTCATTTTGAACGCGTCAATCACTTAACGGAGCAGGTGCGGGTACCTCCTGTGAAGCCGAGTAAGGTTTTTCGAGCTAGTGATGGAGATGTTGACGCCTAACACCCAGGGCCTTATATGTACCGTGGGCAACTATTCTGATCGACCTGGCATGGTCCGAGAGCAGGCATGGCCTGATCGACCTGGCATGACCATGGGCAGCAATAGCTTGAGCGACCTGGCATTGAGATAACCCCTGGTGTAGAAGGGCCCATGACCGTCCCGCGTGTTGTGTTCTCGAACCTCCTGAATTGGTCGCCAACGGCCACCTGGCAGGGTGTGTCGGGCGAGTGTGCTACATCTTTATTCCCAGCTGGTAGAAATCGATTATAATCGCCATCGCTCCTGGACAGTGAGTAACTTGACTGAGCATGTGTTACCGTAGTAATTTATGGAATTAATGATGGTTACAATGTTGAATCTTAAAGGCTATTGATGAAATAGTCACTCTTGCTTGATTAAGTAGTCAAGTGTTTGCTCTAGATCAGGTGCAAATCTAGTTAATCAGGTTGATTACTTAAAAGTGACTGCTCTTACTTGATTAATGAGTATTTCTTAATAAAATGCTTTTACGCAAAAAGGTAAGTATAGCCAATCCCCAGATACAGCCTTGCATACTCCTTGGTGTCAATTATTTCTGGTTTATGACGGGTAAGTCTAGCTGAGTACCTTCTCGTACTCAGGGTTCTATCCCTTTGTTGTTGCAGATGGGTAATGCTTCTTCGGTTATTGCGAGAACTGCCTGTATCCCATTACGGGTGATGAGTAGACCAAGGGCATGGTCACATCTTAATCTCTCCTGATGCTTTTGTGGACTGATCAGGCTATGGCACTATGTTGTGAACTGAAAACTTATGTTTCAAAACTATGTTGCTTCCGCTTCAGAATTTCAAACTATGGTTTGTACTAACTGCTATACTCCGATGTATTTGAAGTATGTGCGAACTGGATGTAACTTGTGGGCATGTACGCTAATCTATTACGATCTTGGTTAAAGTTGAATGACTTGAAATCCTTCGAGATTTCTGGACTACCGGGTTTGTACGAGCTTAAGTACTTGCAATCTCTGTGAAAGCAGCGATTCGGTGCTTAATCTGGTATAAATTGGTTGGTTCTGTCACACTTTCCCCCCGTCTCAAGGTTGTGAGTATATTCTGGTGGCAGTAGACTACGTATCCAAATGGGTTGAAGCCATGCCGTGCAAGTCAGCGGATTCATTACACGCAACAAAGATGTTCAAGGAAATAATATTCCCACGGTTTGGCACCCCAAGGTTAGTAATCAGCGATGGAGGAAGCCACTTCATTGACAGAAAGTTCCGACGCTACTTAACAGAAAGAGGGATAAGGCACAATATTGGAACACCCTATCACCCACAAACAAGCGGACAAGCAGAAACATCAAACAAGCAAATCAAGAATATTCTGCAAAAGACTGTCAATGAAATGGGGACAGCATGGAGAAGCATGCTATTAGATGCACTGTGGGCATATAGGACCGCATACAAGACTCCAATCGGTATGACACCATACCAACTTGTATACGGCAAGACATGCCATCTGCCCATGGAATTGGAGTATAGAGCACACTGGGCAATAAAGAGATGGAATATGGATTTGCCCGCAGCTGGAAGAAATAGGAAAATGCAGATCTCTGAACTGGAAGAATGGAGAGAGAAAGCCTATCACAACGCTAGGATCTATAAAGAGAGAAGCAAGAAATGGCATGACAAGAGGATCAAGCAAAAGGAGTTCCATCCAGGAGACAAGGTTCTTATGATCAACTAAAGAGTCAAGCTCTTTGGCCATGGAAAACTAAAAAGCGAATGGGAAGGACCATTCCTCGTGATAGACACCGCAACACATGGAGCTGTCACGCTTCAGGACACCGACGGCAGCATCTTTAAGGTAAATGGCCACCGTCTTAAAGTTTTTCATGAACATGATCCCGTAGAAAATGAAGTAGACATGGTAGAGTTCAAACTAAACACAACCTAAAACCCACAAGTCTCTTCTTTTCATTGCTTGAACCAAATCCTTAAAGCTACATGTCCTCGGTTTCATGTCATGGTTCAAGAAGTTATAGGCTACTCTCACCTTAGGCTTTGAGGTGGGGCCCACAGACCCCAGTTAGGGGGTAGGGCGAGCCCTCTATGAGGCCCACCTGCAACAAGGGTTGCACAATCACGTAGACGGACTCGAGCTAGGGACGTGACCGCGCCGGGCACCCATCATGGGGGTCGGGCGACCCCGGCTCGGGGAGGTTCGACTCGCAGATGAGTTCGCCACGGCAAGTGGATAACTACCCCTGAAGATAAACCCCAAACTCGATAACCAAGGGGTCAGGTGACCCCGGCCTTGCGGGATTGGGACGGCGGCGCAATGACCTCTCGGAAGTTGCTAGCTTTTCGCGACGATCCCGTGAAAGGTCTACGTCGTAGTCGCCCGCAGCCGCTATTTAGCCTTGCACCCCTCTCCTCCCTCCTCCTACTCGCAATTCCACGCACAGCTAGAGCCTCAAAGCCTTCCCTGCATTCTAGCTATGGCACCCACTAGCAAAACTACGCACCCTGCAACATCCACACCACGACGGGCTCTGATCGAAGATCTAGAGCAGGCCCTCGCGATCGATGTGATCGATGCGGTGCCGCTGGCCATGGTGCCTCCGCCAGGTGGCTAGTCGGGCCGACGACGGGGTCGCCCGACCCCCCAGGGGTCGGCCGACCACACCCCGTCCACCCCCTCGCGCGGCGGCATCGTCCCGCTCGCTGACTCCATGGAGGGAGATCAGGAAATCCCCCGGCCGCTCCATCACACCGACTAGGCCGACCATGGGCCAACTCGCGCTGAAGGGGAAGGCCCCGGTGGAGGAGAACCCGCGCGCGATCACCACAACAACGGGGAGTGCGGAGTATACTTCGTCGTACTCCCCGTCGACGCCCATGTTCTGGAAGACCCATCGGATCATGGCCGGTGGGCATGGCCGAGGGAAGCTAGTCATCCCTTCTCTCAATACGGAAGAGAAGGATGAGCTACAGGAGTCCTTGGAGTCCCAGGCTTCTATTCGACGGAGGATGGACCCTCCGTCGATCAAGGGGCCGCCAGGACAATTTGAGGAGGAAGATAAGAAGACAGATCTGGAGAGGCTGATGCACGTCACCTCCACCCTGCAAGAAAGGAACAGGGTATTGAAGGAGACGGTGTCAGAGTTGAAGATGGCGAATAAAGACTTAGAAGATGACTTTCGCCATCTTAGGATTAGCACCTCTGCGAAGCTCAAATGCTTCGCTAAGGCTTTGGGGCGGGAAGACCTCCTAAACCCCCCGTCTCCATAGATAGTTTAGCTTAGGTTAGAATAAAGTTCTATTCTAGATTTATTTTGAATTTCTAAATTTTATCTTAGATTTATTTATTTTAAATTTCCCATTTTAATTTTCCAATGTATTTCCCTTCTTACAGAATAAATAAAATATATTACGTCTCTACTGGTTTGTTTGCCACCAGTAGAGCACTTTGCATTTTACCTTTGCGTCATGTTCAGAGTTCATCTATGGAAAAATTCATGTGTGGGGGGGTCGGACGACCCCTAGATTTCATCATTGAACCACACTGACTGCTGAGCACAGGCTGACACGCTGCAGTGCACAAAACAGAGGTAAGCAAGGGGTCGGGCGACCCCCGTTTTCTTGAATTTTTGAAAAGTGCTTTTGGAGACGTAAAACTGAATGGAGGAAAAAGTGAATGGCAACGAAAACCACCATTTGGTGGGGTCGGGCGACCCCACCATGGTGACCAGGGCCCACCAGCTCACATCCTCACAGTGAGTTCAACACTGCTGTCTGGTTCGTTTCCCCCTTTCTCCTCCCGGTTCAAGCAGTTTCACAATTATTCCATATTCTGAATAAAATAAAAAGCTACAAGTGACTTGAGTTATGACATGCTAAGAATGTTAATGACATAAAACCCTGTTCTTACATATGTTTATACTCATGGGTAAACTAAAATCAAGAAACCGTATTGACTAAGTTGTTGTTAAAAGTGAGATAAATCTTGGCTTAAGACTCAAACCTGTTTTATTTTAAGGTGCTTAGAGATTTGTTTTTGAAAATATCTCAAAACCATAGTATCATTTACTCCTCTATAGTGAGAAATACCTACCAAAACCATACATATGCATACATGAGCAAAACCTTTTACACACATGCTACTTGTTTTTGTCTTGAGTTTTGTCAAACCTTGTTGACCCTAGTCGAGAATTTTGTCATAATCCCAAGATCAAGATCACGTACACACCATCTACATATGCAACTTCTACACTGGAAGTATGCCTGCACATGCCATTCATTTCCACTCTATAGATGCTCCGTACATTAAAGTTCTACAATATCTCTCTCTCTCTAACTCTGGTTAGTAAAAAGAGACATTAAGGCTAAGCCATGTCTCAAAGAAAAAGAAAAAAAATGTGGACACATGAAGGTCCAGTAAAAAAAATTGTGGACACATGAAGGTCCACTAAAAAAATATGGACACATGAAGGTCCATTGCTGAAAAATGCTAGCCATGTCTCAAGGTAAAATAATGTAGAGAGAGATTATATTAAAGGAGCATTCTAGTCCACATACTTTCCACACACATGCACATCTTGATCTAGGATTATGACATTCTTCTCCTTGGATCCTTGTTTTGACTTTACAATATATACAAAACAAGTATGCTACTTTGTTTATCCCTACCAAGCTCCACATAAGCCTGGTAGATTAGGATAAAACAAAAATAAGGCGATCACATGTTATGCCTTGGTGAGGAACCAAACACCTATAAGAGTGTCTTGAGAGTACTATATGAGGAGTAAGCATGAACTATGTGTTTTCCTTTCAAACTGTCCTAAAAACACTAAGTACCAAGAACAAGAATTCAGGGAGATGACTTTGCTTTGAGATTTGTTCCTTTTCTCAACATCTAAAGGATATATGATAGACAATACCACATAACCCATTTGTATAAACTATGTTAGGAATGATGCTTTATGATCATTATCATTTTAAGTATGTAATAACCACTTGTTCACTTTCTCTAACCTTTACTCGAGGACGAGCAAAGATTCAAGTGTGGGGGATCTTGTTGATGGAAGTTATAGCATGTTTTACCTTATCATGAGCATATTTATCACTAATAAGTTCCACTTGTACTCCAAGTATTTGATTTGCAGGTATAACAGAATAATAAGGAAATGGACACCTGGACCCACCTAAGGTGGGGTCGGCCGACCCCACCATGGGAGCTCCTCGGGCTTGGTGACGTGCCACTATCCAAGTGAAGCTTCACCAAGCTACTTTCCCCCATCAGATCAAACATGTGTTTGCATTCAACGGTGAAAGATGAGAAGCACATGGATCCATGGGCCCACACAAGAAAGCAAATGCAACCAACATATGACACCATGCTCCATGACATGTGGGGACACCAAGGGAGACAAAATAGTGGGCCAAAACTGTCATAGGGGGGGTCAGCCGACCCCCCCCTTTGTGGGCCCTGGCTACACTGTTCAGCCTGGTGACATCAGCACCTTCTAGAAGCAAAGTGGTGGGCCCACCTGTCATTGGCTGGGGTCGGCCGATCCCAGGGTGAAACCCATCCAATGTCGGTTGCTTGCACATGTTTCACACGTGATAAAATCAAGGCCATCCATCCATGGCGGTTACTATGGCGGTTTGATCCAATGGCCAAGGAAGGAGAGCACGCGGATCGCTGACCTGGCACCGGAGTAGCCGCTACTCCACCTCCAAGCTATAAATACCCCCCTAGAGCTCTTCATTTGTATGCATCCAAGGAGAGAAAGCCTACTTAGTAGCTTTAGTGTTAGAAGAGAGGGACGGGAGTGAGGAGTTCCACGGAGGAGTCCCGGCCTGTCTGGAATCTTCTCCAAGGTGCGCCTCAGCGGATGCGATTCTTCTTGTAAGTGTTACATCTGAGTCCTTCTAGTATTTAATATTCTGGTCTGGTAATTTAAGTTTATAGTTCTTTTACTTAGCACATTGCTTTACTTTGTTGAAGTGCTCTAGGCCTATTATGCTTAGCTTTAGAGTAGTAAGATTAGTGTAAATGTGGTGTCTAGGCTATATCTTGCCAGTGTGGACTTCTTGTCGCACTTGTGTAGACGCCTGGTGGTAGAGTGACAGACACAACTAGTGCTTGGAGTTCCTCTCAAGTGTTGTAGGCAAGTTGAAAATAATAGTTGGGTAGCAGCATTGCCGCCTCAGTAGTTGTTAGGTGGAAAACCTTTTAATCAACTACTGTTTCGTCCTTCGCCCCCAGTAAGGAATGAGGTGGTAAACCTCAGTACTCTTAGAAAACCAGTACCAGATATTGATATTAGGAAGACCTCTCTATCCCAGTTATCATATACCCTTTGATCATCCTTTGATGACCCTGCTTCTAGTTAATCCACATCACGTTCCCTGTGGAAATACGATACCTGGAATACTCCTGGTGAAAAGCTACAATTGACTACTGTGCGCTTGCGGTATATCCGTTTGCCACTTATGGTGTCAACAAGCATCTCTAGTGCCGCTGCCGGGAATTAGGCTCCATAGTCTAGTTCTAGTGGTTGCATTAAGAAGTGTCAACAATTGTGCATATCATGCATTTTTAGCTTAGTGTGCATAACCCCAGCTCCAATACTCTTTGTGGTCATTTTCAATGCTTTTCACTGCCCCCATATGCTTTTGGTTGATGACTTGTCTTGTATTTGTGTCAACTTTGTGGAGCAATGTCAAAACCCCTCAGCATGTTCCCTTTTGTCAATGGGGAGAAGCTGTTTGCAAGGGGGAGTTTGTGTGTTGGCATAAATGGGAGAGTCATGCACTTTGGTGAGAGCTTTGAGCTAGGGAGAGTTTAGCTAGGGGGAGCTTTGAGTCAATTGGTATCCTTCTTAGTGAGCTTTGTTGCATAGCATTTGTGTATAGGCTTGTTTTCAGGGGGAGTTGTTTTGTTTTGCAGCTTATCCGCGCGCTCTGAGTGTTTGTGCTCCATTTGATTTTGAGCGTCTCTTTGTATTTTCTCAGTCGGTATCGAGCTTGGTAGTTGTGTTGAGCCATTTTGCCTCTGTCTTGAGGGACTAGCAGTGTTTGCTTGGTATTTTCGATTGATATGGAGTCTTTTTGAGCTAGTGGTGTTGAGCCTTTTCTGCCTCTTCTTGAGGGCTAGCTTATTTTCGACTTGGTTGCGTCGAGCCGTTGCCCATGTCTTTGGGAACCAAGTCCTGTGCTCCAATTTTGATCGAGTTTTGCTCTTTGTTGAGTTGTGCGGATACATGGGTGTATGCCGAGTCTCGTGTGATGAGTGATTGTCAACAGATTTGATGCGCATATTCTTTGACTTGTGTTGTGCAGGTGTCGAGCATGGAGACAGTGATTGAGGGCAAGGTGAAGGTCAAGTAGAGACGTGCCATGCCGACGGACCGGGAGCAGTGAAGGGCGGACATGAGGCTTGGACTGAGGGACCGGTGGCCTGAGGATCAGCTATGGTGGCTGACAGCCTGGGACAGCGACGGGCGCAGACTTGTGGGGCATGGTGTTGCTCGGATCGAGGACCTGGGGACACGTGTCGGTGGATGGGGTGCATGGGCGGTGCATCCCCTCTACAGCTCCGGTTTGGTGGTTGAGCCACAGAAAAACCACCGGTGGACGGTTTTCCAGGTTTGGTCCTCAAAACCTGGGTGCTGCAGGTTTGCCGAGTTTGGGCCACAAAACTCGGGCTGAGGACGGTTTCCAGGTTTGGGCCTCAAAACCTGGGTGCTGGCGGGTTTCTGAGTTTGGGCCACAAAACTCAGGCGATGGTCGGCTGGTTTCCCGGTTTGGGCCTCAAAACCGAGGGGCAGAGTCCGAGAAAAGGACAAGCAGAACGGTGGCGGCACGTGGCGGCAATCGGAGAGGTTGCGTCAAGGCAACGCTACCAGTTGTGCGGGTGTGGCCGTCGGATCAGCATCATCTTTGGGTTGGTCCAGGATAGCCTTAGGGTTTGGCTGGATCGCTCTGTAAATACTTAGGGGTAGAGTGGGAATTAGAATTAGGATAAGTAGGGGGAGACACCCACCTCCAAAACTATCTCAGTCATTTTCTCTTTTGCTTCTAGGGTTTCCTGTTGTCCCACTCCCTGCTGTAGCGAACTGAGATCCATAGAGAAGACAATCATACCTCTGTGCCCGTGAGATTTTGAGGAAGTGAGACTATAATCTCACTTTTGTAGCGTGTGGTAGCCACACAGTTGCAAATTCGTGGTTGTGATTCACGTTTTGTTTGAGTTCTTCGCGGGTTGCTTTTCTCCATGTTTTTCCCATCGATCGATCTCTCAACTTGGTGTGCCTTTTGCAAATCCGTTTGAACTGAGTTGTTCTAGATCGTGAGGCACTTTTTTCCACCGAAGGAATTCACCTCTAACCTCACGAGCTAGTAGATCGGTCAATTTTTGTATCGGTTCGTTTTTGTCTCCCCTCACCCGAAATTCTTCGATTCATCGATTTGGAGATAGGTTCGAGCCATGATCTCATAGGAGTAGCTCACTATCTTTTTTGTGACTCCTCTCACCAAGTTTGATCCTTAGAGGATTCATTTTGGGTGAGTTTGGATCAAATCAGTGAATGAACAGAGGATCGTCGGGTTGACCGGACGCATGCATCGAGACGACCGGACGCACGACCTTGAGTCCGGTCGATGAATGTTTTCATTGTTCTTTTCTGCAACATGACCGGACTCTCTCTAAGGCACTGACCGGACTCATCGTTGACACTATTCACAGCTTGCTTGTTGCTGACCGGACGCACGACTGACTGACCGGACGCTCTCCCTTGTGAGTCTAGTCTGAAACAGTAAGGTCCCAAATTGTGTTTTGCTTGACTGGATGCGTCTGGTGCACCCTGACCGGACGCACCAGTGAGTTCGGTCACTGCTGTTTCTGTGCTGTTTGTTCGCGGTTCGTGTGTCCGTTGTCGGTTTTGATTTCCGGCTTTTGTATTGGGTTTCTAGAGTTGTATAGTGTCTCATTGTGCTTCTTGGAAGCATGCACCCTACATCTAGAGTCATGGACACTTGAAAGCTCTAGGTTTGCTCTTGGTGTTGATTCTCGGGACAGTAGCGACAAGTTTCTGGTAGAAAATTTTGAAGCTCCCATTCACCCCCCCTCTGGTCGCTTTCTGGTAGCACTTTTGGTCCTTCAATTGGTATCAGAGCTCGTTAAGTATCTTCCACCTTAGCTGGTTCCAGATCCACATAAGGCGACATGGATCGCGGCATGGGCAAACCGTCGTTTTTCGATGGGACGAACTATGCGTATTGGAAGATAGGCATGTCGGCCTATCTCCAGAGCGTGGGCTCTTCTGTTTGGGAGATTTGCAACAAGGATGATTACGTTGTCTTGGCTGCTCGTGTTACTCAGCTTCAGACTGATGAGGACGATGCCAATAGCCGAGCGCGTAACGCTCTTTTCTCCTGCCTGAGCATGTCCGAGTTTGATTGCGTTTCTCACCTCCCCACGGCTCGTGAGATTTGGGCGACCCTCATGCGCTTCCATGAGGGAACCACTCAAGTCAAATCCTTTCTCTACGAGTCGCACAAGCAGGAGTATGAGAACTTTCGACACATGCCTGGCGAGAGCATAGAAAGTTTATTCGCTCGCTTTCAGGTTATTATCAACAAGATGAGAGTAAACAAGGAGTTGTTGCCTTTCGACGATCATGAGAGAGCTTTGAAGCTTTTGCATACTCTCGATCAGTCGGTGTGGCACTCAAAGGTCCAGGCGATCATCGAATCGTCAAACTATGAGATCCTCACATGCGATGAGCTTTTTAGTAACCTCAAGTCTAGTGAGATTGACGCCATGTCGAGGGCTTCTTATGAAAATCCTTCTGGCATGACTATGTCTTTGGTTTCTGGCTCTTCTGCTAACCCCTCTGAAGGATTTGCACTCTCTTCACTTCTTTCTGTCACAGAGGAGCAGTTGGAGTATTTGGGGGATGACGAGTTGGCTTTGCTTGCCAACTGGTTCTCGTGGTTTCACAACAACCGCATGAACCATCGCCGTGGAGGAGGACGCTCAGGATGCTTTGAGTGCGGCGACCCTGACCACTTCATCGCCAACTGTCCCAAGAAGATCAAGCAATCTAGGAAGGACGATTATGGGCACAAGTATGACTCCGGCAAGCACAAGGAGAAGCACATCCCCGCGAAGCAAAAGCGGAAGGCCGGCTTCAACAAGGAGTACATCAAGAAGAAGTACTTGGAGAAGGCCCAGGCTGAGCAGCGTGCGTTCTTTGCCATGCTCAGCGACGTCCATGACTGGGATGACGACTCCACACACTCAAGCGATGACGAGTCGGAGAAGAACTCTCTAAGGAACTCCTGAGGAACTCTCTGCTGAGGTACATAAGCTTACTGCTGCTCTGCTTAGTCAGGATAAGTTGCTTAGGCATGCAGCTAGAGAGAAGATGGAGTTTAGGCAGAAGTGGGAGGACACGGTGAGGGAGCATGAGTTTCCTAGGTCCACCGTTGTAGTCTCCGAGGAGGTTGAGTGTGAGATGTGCACCAAGCACATGACTGACCTTCTCACTTTGAGAGGTAAGTATGCTGCTTTGGTAGGAGAGGTGGATGAGCCCCGGGCTAGACCTGTGTTGTTGGGTGCGTGCAAGTCTTGTGCGGGCTTGCAAACCGAGTTGGCAGAAAAGAATGCCAAGATTGAGTCTCTTGAGAAGGCCAGCTCGGGTAGCACTTGTGTGTCTAGGTGCGCTTTGTGCAAGGGTTTGGAGATGGAGATTTGTTGACACTTCTTAATGCAACCACTAGAACTAGACTATGGAGCCTAATCCCTGGCAACGGTGCTAGAAAAGCTTGTTGACACTTCTTAATGCAACCACTAGAACTAGACTATGGAGCCTAATCCCCGGCAGCGGCACCAGAGATGCTTGTTGACACCAGAAGTGGCAAACGGATATACCGCAAGCGCACAGTAGTCAAATGTAGCTTTTCACCAGGAGTATTCCAGGTATCGTATTTCCACAGGGAATGTGAAGTGGATTAACTAGAAGTAGGGTCATAAAAGGATGATCAAAGGGTATATGATAACTGGGATAGAGAGGTCTTCCTAATATTAATATCTGGTACTGGTTTTCTAAGAGTACTGAGGTTTACCACCTCATTCCTTACTGGGGGCGAAGGACGAAACAGTAGTTGATTAAAAGGTTTTCCACCTAACAACTACTGAGGCGGCAATGCTGCTACCCAACTATTATTTTCAACTTGCCTACAACACTTGAGAGGAACTCCAAGCACTGGCTGTGTCTGTCACCCTACCACCAGGCGTCTACACAAGTGCGACAAGAAGTCCACACTGGCAAGATATAGCCTAGACACCACATCTACACTAATCTCACTACTCTAAAGCTAAGCTTATTAGGCCTAGAGCACTTCAACAAAGTAAAGCAATGTGCCAAGTAAAAGAACTGTAAACTTAAATTACCAGACCAGAATATTAAATACTAGAAGGACTCAGATGTAACACTTACAAGAAGAATCGCATCTGCTGAGGCGCACCGTGGAGAAGACTCCCGATAGGCCGGGACTCCTCCGTGGAACTCCTCACTCCCTTCCCTCTCTTCTAACACTAAAGCTACTAAGTAGGCTTTCTCTCCTTGGATGCCTCTAAATCAAGAGCTCTAGGGGGTATTTATAGCTTGGAGGTGGAGTAGCGGCTACTCCGGTGCCACGTCAGCGATCCGCGTGCTCTCCTTCCTTGGCCATTGGATCAAACCGCCATAGTAACTGTCATGGATGGATGGCCAGGATATTGTTCACGTGTGAAACATGTGCAAGCAACCGACTTTGGATGGGATTCACCCCGGGGTCGGCCGACCCCAGCCAATGACAGGTGGACCCACCACTTTGCTTCTAGAAGGTGCTGATGTCACCAGGCTGAACAGTGTAGCCAGGGCCCACCAAGGGGGGATCGGCCGACCCCCCTATGACAGGACTGGCCCACCATCTTTTCTCCCTTGGTGACCCCACATGTCATGGAGCAAGTCTTGTGAAGTTGGTTGTATTTGGTTTCATGTGTGGACCCATGAATCCATGTGCTTCTCATCTTGCACCATTGAGTAAAAGCAGATGTTTGATCCAAGGGATGATATTGGCCTGAGCATGCTTCTCTTGGATCGTGCCATGTCACCTTGGCCAAGGTGGCCACCAAGGTGGGGTCGGCCGACCCCCTTGGTAGGCCCACCTGGCCTCATTTTGTTTATTTTGGCATCTCCTACATGTGCACAAGCTAAGAGTACAAGTGGAACTTATTAGTGATAAATATGCTCATGATATGCTATACTTCCTTGAAACCGAGGCCTGTTGACAGTATTTTGATAAGGTAAAACATGCTATAACTTCCGTCAACAAGATCCCCCACACTTGAATCTTTGCTCGTCCTCGAGTAAAGGTTAGAGAAAGTGAACAAGTGGTTATTACATACTTAAAATGATAATGATCATAAAGCATGATTCCTAACATAGTTTATACAAATGGGTTATGTGGTGCTGTCTATCATATATCCTTTAGATGTTGAGAAAAGGAACAAATCTCAAAGCAAAGTCATCTCCCTGAATTCTTGTTCTTGGTACTTAGAGTTTTTAGGACAGTTTGAAAGAAAAACACATAGTTCATGCTTACTCCTCATATAGTACTCTCAAGACACTCTTATAGGTGTTTGGTTCCTCATTAAGGCATAGCATGTGATTGCCTTATTTTTGTTTTATCCTAATCTGTCAGGCTTATGTGGAGCTTGGTAGGGATAAACAAAGTAGCATACTTGTTTTGTATATATTGTAAAGTCAAAACAAGGATCCAAGGAGAAGAATGTCATAATCCTAGATCAAGATGTGCATGTGTGTGGAAAGTATGTGGACTAGAATGCTCCTTTAATATAATCTCTCTCTCTACTTTATTTTACCTTGAGACATGGCTAGCATTTTTTCAACAATGGACCTTCATGTGTCCATATATTTTTTTAGTGGACCATCATGTGTCCATTTTTCTTAGTGGACCTTCATGTGTCCCTTTTTTTTGCTTAGCCTTAATGTCTCCTTTTTTTTACTAACCAGAGTTAGAGAGAGAGATATTGTAGAACTTTAATGTATGGAGCATCTATAGAGTGGAAATGAATGGCATGTGCAGGCATACTTCCAGTGTAGAAGTTGCATATGTAGATGGTGTGTACGTGATCTTGATCTTGGGATTATGACAAAATTCTCGACTAGGGTCAACAAGGTTTGACAAAACTCAAGACAAAAACAAGTAGCATGTGTGTAAAAGGTTTTGCTCATGTATGCATATGTATTGTTTTGGTAGGTATTTCTCACTATAGAGGAGTAAATGATACTATGGTTTTGAGATATTTTCAAAAACAAATCTCTAAGCACCTTAAACAAAAACAGGTTTGAGTCTTAAGCCAAGATTTATCTCACTTTTAACAACAACTTAGTCAATACGGTTTCCTAATTCAGTTTACCCATGAGTATAAACATATGTAAGAACATGGTTTTATGTCATTAACATTCTGAGCATACCATAACTGAAGTCACTTTGTAGCTTTTTATTTTATTTTATTCAAAATATGGAATGATTGTGAAACTGCTTGAATCGAGAGGAGAAAAGGGAAAACGAACCAGATAGCAGTGTTGAGCTTACTGTGCAGAGGTGAGCTGGTGGGCCCAGGTCACCATGGTTGGGTCGGCCGACCCAACCAAATGGTGGTTTTCGTTGCCATTTGCCTTTTCCTCCATTCAGTTTTACATCTGCAAAAACATTTTTTAAAAATTCAAGAAAATGGGGATCGCCCGACCCCCTTGCTTACCTCTGTTTTGTGCATTGCAGCGTGTCAGACTGTGCTCAGCAGTTCAGTGTGGTCCAATGGTGAAATCTGGGGGTCGTCTGACCCCCTCACACTTGAATCTTTCCATAAATGAACTCTGAACATGACGCAAAGGTAAAATGCAAAGCGCTCTACTGGTGGCAAACACACCAGTAGAGACGATATATATTTTATTTATTCTCTAAGAAGGGAAATAGAATGAAAATTTAAAAGGGAAATTCAAAATAAATAAATCTAAGATGAAACTTGGAAATTCAAGATAAATCTAACATGGAATTTTATTTAATCTAAACTAAACTATCTATGGAGACGGGGGGTTTAGGAGGTCTTCCCGCCCCAAGGCCTTACCGAAGCGTTTGAGCTTCGCAGAGGTGCTAATCCTAAGATGGCGAAAGTCATCTTCTAAGTCTTTATTCGCCACCTTCAATTCTGACACTGTCTCCTCCAACACCCTGTTCCTTTCTTGCAGGGTGGAGGTGACGTGCATCAGCCTCTCCAGATCCGTCTTCTTGTCTTCGTCCTCGAATTGTCCCAGCGGCCCCTTGATCGACGGAGGGTCCATCCTCTGCCGAACAGAAGCCTGGGAATCCAGGGACTCCCGCAGCTCACCCTTCTCTTCCGTGTTGAGGGAAGGGATGACCACCTTCCCTCGGCCATGCCCACCGGCCATGATCCGATGGGTCTTCCAGAACGTGGGCATCGACGGGGAGTATGACGAAGTGTACTCCGTACTCCCCGTTGTCGTGGTGATCGCGTGCGGGTTCTCTTCTGGCTGGGCCTTCCCCTTCAGCGCGAGTTGGCCAGTGGTCGGCCTAGTTGGCGTGATGGAGCATCTAGGGGATTTCCTGATCTCCCTCCTCGGAGTCAGCGAGCGGGATGATGCTGCCGCGCGAGGGGGTGGACGGGGGGTGGTCGGTCGACCCCTGGGGGGGTCGGGCGACCCCAACACCAGCCCGACTACCCCCCCTGGTGGAGGCACCATGGCCAGAGGCACCGCATCGATCACATCGATCGCGAGGGCCTGCTCTAAATCTTTGGTCAGAGCCCGTCGTGGCGTGGATGTTGCAGGGCGTGTAGTCTTGCTAATGGGTGCCATGGCTAGCGTTTTGTGGTGGAGAGTGCAGGGAAGGCTTGAAGGTTCTGGCTGTGCGTGGAATTGCGAGTATGAGGAAGGAGGAGGGGTGCAAGGCTAAATAGCGGCTGCGGGCGACTACGACGCAGACCTTTCACGGGATCGTCACGGAAAGCTAGCAACTTTCGAGAGGTCGTTGCGCCGTCGTCTCAATCCCGCAAGGCCGGGGTCGCCCGACCCCTTGGTTATCATGTTTGGGGTTTATCTTCAGGGGTTGTTATCCAAATGCCGTGGCGAACTCATCGGCCAGTCGAACTTCCCCGAGCAGGGGTCGCTCGACCCTCATGATGGGTGCCCGGCACGGTCACGTCCCTAGCTCGAGTCCGTCTATGTGATTGTGCAACCCTTGTTGCAGGTGGGCCCCATAGAGGGATCGCCTGACCCCCTGACTGGGGTCTGTGGGCCCCACCTCAAAGCCGATGGTGAGAGTAGCCTATAACTTCTTGAACCATGACATGAAACCGAGGACATGTAGCTTTTAGGATTTGGTTCAAGCAATAAAAAGAAGAGACTTGTGGGTTTTAGATTGTGTTTAGTTTGAACTCTACCATGTCTACTTCATTTTCTACAGGATCATGTTCATGAAAAACTTTAAGACGATGACCATTTACCTTAAAGATGTTGTCGTCGGTGTCCTGAAGCGTGACAGCTCCATGCGTTGCGGCATCGATCACGAGGAATGGTCCTTCCCATTTGCTCTTTAGTTTTCCATGGCCAAAGAGCTTGACCCTTGAGTTGAACATAAGAACCTTGTCTCCCGTATGGAACTCCTTTTGCTTGATCCTCTTGTCATGCCATTTCTTCGTTCTCTCTTTATAGATCCTAGCGTTGTGATAGGCCTTCTCTCTCCATTCTTCCAGTTCAGAGATCTGCATTCTCCTATTTCTTCCAGCTGCGGGCAAATCCATATTCCATCTCTTTATTTCCCAGTGTGCTCTATGCTCCAATTCCACGGGCAGATGGCATGTCTTGCCGTATACAAGTTGGTATGGTGTCATACCAATTGGAGTCTTGTATGCGGTCCTATATGCCCACAGTGCATCTGATAGCATGCTTCTCCATGCTGTCCCCATTTCATTGATGGTCTTTTGCAGAATATTCTTGATTTGCTTGTTTGATGTTTTTGCTTGTCCGCTTGTTTGTGGGTGACAAGGTGTTCCAATATTGTGCCTTATCCCTCTTTTTGTTAAGTAGCGTCGGAATTTTCTGTTAATGAAGTGGCTTCCTCCATCGCTGATTACTAACCTTGGGTGCCAAACCATGGGAATATTATTTCCTTGAACATCTTCGTTGCGTGCAACGAATCCGCTGACTTGCACGGCATGGCTTCAACCCATTTGGATACGTAGTCTACTGCCACCAGAATATACTCACAACCTTGAGACGGGGGGAAAGGACCCATGTAGTCGATTCCCCAGGCGTCGAACAGCTCTACTTGTAGGTTATTTGTAAGTGGCATTGCATCATGGACATTGATGTTTCCATGTTTCGGACACCTTGCACACTTCTTCATGAAGTCCTTGGTGTCTTCATACATGGTAGGCCAATAGAATCCACTTTGCCAAATCTTGGCATGGGTTCGGAATGTTCCATAATGGCATCCATACTCTGCTCCGTGACACTTCTCCATGATCTTGACTGCTTCGTTCATGGGCACACACCTTCTTAGTATGCCATCTTGGCATACTCTATAGAGATACGGGTCATCCCATAGATGCACCGAGCTCTCCTTGATCAGCTTCTTTTTGTCTACTCCAGGTGGTACGTAGCCTGAGACTATGTAGTTGACGATGTTTGCATACCACGGGTAGGTGTCTGAAACTTTGAGGAGTGTGTCGTCCCGAAGATAGTCGTTGATGGGCAGGTCCTGTTTATCCTCAGTTTGCATTCTAGACAAGTGGTCGGCTACAGAGTTCTGTACTCCCTTTTTATCTCTAATTTCTAGATCAAATTCTTGGAGGAGTAGGAGCCATCTTATTAGCCTTGGTTTAGCATCTTTCTTAGTAAGTAGGTATTTCAGAGCTGCGTGATCGGTGTAGACGATCACCTTGGCTCCTACCAAATAAGATCTAAACTTGTC
This sequence comes from Coix lacryma-jobi var. lacryma-jobi, assembly GCA_009763385.1. Taxonomy (NCBI): domain Eukaryota; kingdom Viridiplantae; phylum Streptophyta; class Magnoliopsida; order Poales; family Poaceae; genus Coix; species Coix lacryma-jobi. Next base: position 69,453,533 of record CM019827.1, read on the forward strand.
TATAGCAAATACCACAGCTAAAAGATCTTTTTCTGTTGCTGCATAGTTTAGCTGTGGACCGGTTAACATTTTACTGCCATAGGAAATGGCATAGTGTTTCTTATCCTGGGTCTGTCCTAGGACAGCTGCTACAACATAGTCACTAGCATCGCACATTATGTCAAAAGGTAGCGACCAGTCAGGGGGTTGAATGATTGGTGCAGAGATAAGTGCTTTCTTGAGATGGTAAAAAGAGTCTAGGCATCTGTCGTCAAAGTTAAAGGGTGCGTCTTTAGCTAGCAGGTTTGTTAAAGGTCCGGCGATTTGAGAAAAATCTTTTATAAACCTTCTATAAAAACCGGCGTGGCCAAGGAAACTGCGAACGCCTTTAACATTCGTGGGAGGTGGGAGCTGTTCTATAACTTCTATTTTAGATCTATCTACCTCTATTCCACGTTCAGATACTCTGTGTCCTAGCACTATCCCTTCTCGAACCATGAAGTGGCATTTCTCCCAGTTCAAGATCAAGTGCTTTTCTTGACAGCGTTGTAAGACACGGTCCAGATTCTCTAAGAAGTGATCAAAGGTTGTTCCATAGACTGAAAAGTCGTCCATGAAAACTTCCATGATTTCTTCTATCATATCCGAGAACATGGACATCATGCACCTCTGAAATGAAGCAGGGGCATTGCACAGGCCAAATGACATGCGCCTGTATGCATATGTCCCATAGGGGCATGTGAACGTGGTCTTACTTTGGTCGTCGGGATGGATTGGAATTTGATGGTACCCCGAATACCCATCAAGGAAACGAAAGAAGGAATGTTTGGCTAGCCGTTCCAACATCTCATCGATGAATGGCAATGGAAAGTGGTCTTTCTTTGTGGCCTTGTTAAGTTTTTGGTAGTCTATGCACATTCTCCATCCCGTGACGGTTCATTGTGGAATCAATTCGTTGTTTTGATTTTTAACGACCATCATTCCTCCTTTCTTAGGAACTACTTGGACGGGGCTGACCCACTCGCTGTTCGGAACAGGGTAGATTATGCCCGCGTGCAAGAGCATCAAGACCTCCTTCTTTACTACTTCTCTCATCGCATTATTGAGCCTCCTTTGTGGCTCTCTAGAAGGTGTAGCATCGGGTTTTATCGGAATGCGATGTGTGCAAAGAGCGGGACTAATTCCCTTGAGATCTTGCAATGAATATCCTAAGACGGATCGGTGTTTTTCTAGGACGGTGATGAGTTTAGAAACTTCTTCCGTTGTAAGTCGGTCACTAATGATCACGGGAGTCTCTCTATCACCATTAAGGAAGGCATACTTAAGCCCAGTAGGAAGTGGCTTCAGCTCTATAGAGGGTTTTGGTGGAGGTTAAAACTCATCCAGGTCTAACGGTTCATCAGTGTCTTCTTCTTGGATAAAGTCATGGGCGTCTTCTTCTAGATCGGGTTGAGAAGTTTCTAGTGAAGATACCGACATCACCTCCTCTATTGGATCAGGCTCGGGTTTTGGTTCGGCTATCGAATTAACAGAGCCGACAAAAGGAACTAAAAGATCTAAATCCTTCCCAAGGTGACCCTTAAGGCTCCCTTCACGAAATCCCTCAATGAATCTCATGAGTGGGTGCCCAATTAACAAGTCGACCTCATCTATGTCAAAGACATAGAAGTTTGCGAGGAAGCTAACCTTGTTAATTGTAATAGAAATATTCTGTGCAATCCCACAACTCTCGACCAATTTTCCAGAAGGAAGCTTAAGGAATTTATTGGTCGGGTTTAGCGGTTCCTCACCTAGGAGTGTTAACATCAACGATTTAGACATTAAATTCACTCCTACGGCGGGATCATAGAGGGAATCTACATCTGTCTTGTTTATGGCATACGGTATGGATGTGAAACAGGACAGAAGCTTAATGACATCTAAAGATGCTTCAGCCTCCCTGAACCATTCTTTGCTCAGAATAGACATGAGCTCCTAGGTAGTCGCCTTAAGGTAACTTGCCTCAAACTGGGTTGGCATGTGGTTATTAGGAGCTCTACGGGTTGTGGATCTCTTCTGCACAGGTTGTTTCGAGACATTGCCATAATCGGTGTAGAGATCTGTCTCGATATTTAGAGGATAATCCAAAGGATGAATTTCTTCTTCCTTTGGAGGAGTAGGTGGTTGTGGTTTAGGTCTGACAGCTTGGGGTATAGGTAAAGGAGTTTTGGCTGTCGTGGGTTCGTCCCTAGGAGTTTGATCTTCCTCTAGAGTTTCACCATGGTCATCGGTGTAGGGGGTGTTCTTGAGAATGGTCGCAAGAACTTCCTTACCTTCACTAATGGGTAAATTGAGGAAAGCTCCTTTAGAGGCTAAATCAAAGAATTGTGCGGAGTTTTGGCTAAGACCGAGATAGAAATGTTGCATAAGGGTTGGCTCGGTTATAGCTAAATCTGGGCCAGAGGATGTTAAGTCTGTAAGTCGTGCCCAGGCCGCACCTAGAGATTCCTTCTCATCTTGTTTGAAGTTTAGCACATCTCTGTGAAGACGAGCTACGCGGGATATGGGAAAGTACATTAAGCAGAACATGGCTTGCAGTTTCTCCCATTCTCCGTTCACACTACCAACATAGCGAGTATACCAGCGTCTAGCTTTTTCCGTTAACGAGAACGGAAATAGCTTCCACTTAAGAGTGACTCGCCTCATCCCTTGGATGTGGATACACGAACAAAGTTGTTCGAAATCACGTAGGTGGGTATAAGGATTCTCATCTACTTCTCCCGAAAAGGGATTCTCCTGAACCATCGCTATGAGGCTGGGGCGAAGCTCATAGCGAACTGCCAAAATGGCATGGGATGAACTAGGCGGCTCCAACTCAGCGCCCGATGGAGTAGCGTAGTCAAAAAGGGTTGTTTGATCCATATTGATTTATGAAATAAAAGTTCTAATCAAACTACGATAACTTTAACGACTTGTTCTAGCTAACACAGCTACCGCTCCCCGGCAACGGTGCCAGAAAAGCTTGTTGTACTTCTTAATGCAACCACTAGAACAAGACTACGGAGCCCAATCCCCGGCAACGGCGCCAGAAAAGCTTGTTGACACTTCTTAATGCAAACACTAGAACTAGACTATGGAGCCTAATCCCCGGCAGCGGCACCAGAGATGCTTGTTGACACCAGAAGTGGCAAACGGATATACCGCAAGCGCACGGTAGTCAAATGTAGCTTTTCACCGGGAGTATTCTAGGTATCGTATTTCCACAGGGAACGTGAAGTGGATTAACTAGAAGTAGGGTCGTAAAAGGATGATCAAAGGGTTTATGATAACTGGGATAGAGAGGTCTTCCTAATATTAATATCTGGTACTGGTTTTCTAAGAGTACTGAGGTTTACCACCTCATTCCTTACTGGGGGCGAAGGACGAAACAGTAGTTGATTAAAAGGTTTTCCACCTAACAACTACTGAGGCGGCAATGCCTCTACCTAACTATTATTTTCAACTTGCCTACAACACTTGAGAGGAACTCCAAGCACTGGCTGTGTCTGTCACCCTACCACCAGGCGTCTACACTAGTGCGACAAGAAGTCCACACTGGCAAGATATAGCCTAGACACCACGTCTACACTAATCTCACTACTCTAAAGCTAAGCTTATTAGGCCTAGAGCACTTCAACAAAGTAAAGCAATGTGCCAAGTAAAAGAACTGTAAACTTAAATTACCAGACTAGAATATTAAATAGTAGAGGGACTCAGATGTAACACTTACAAGAAGAATCGCATCCGCTGAGGCACACCTTGGAGAACACTCCCGACAGGCCCGGACTCCTCCGTGGAACTCCTCACTCCCTTCCCTCTCTTCTAACACTAAAGCTACTAAGTAGGCTTTCTCTCCTTGGATGCCTCTAAATGAAGAGCTCTAGGGGGTATTTATAGCTTGGAGGTGGAGTAGCGGCTACTCCGGTGCCACGTCAGCGATCCGCGTCCTCTCCTTCCTTGGCCATTGGATCAAACTGCCAAAGTAACCGTCATGGATGGATGGCCAGGATATTGTTCACGTGTGAAACATGTGCAAGCAACCGACTTTGGATGGGATTCACCCCGGGGTCGGCCGACCCTAGCCAATGACAGGTGGGCCCACCACTTTGCTTCTAGAAGGTGCTGATGTCACCAGGCTGAACAGTGTAGCCAGGGCCCACCAAGGGGGATCGGGCGAACCCCCTATGACGGGGTTGGCCCACCATCTTTTCTCCCTTGGTGACCCCACATGTCATGGAGCAAGTCTTGTGAAGTTGGTTGCATTTGGTTTCGGTGTGGACCCATGAATCCATGTGCTTCTCATCTTGCAGCATTGAGTAAAAGCACATGTTTGATCCAAGGGATGATATTGGCCTGAGCATGCTTCTCTTGGATCGTGCCATGTCACCTTGGCCGAGGTGGCCACCAAGGTGGGGTCGGCCGACCCCCTTGGTGGGCCCACCTGGCCTCATTTTGTTCATTTTGGCATCTCCTACATGTTCACAAGCTAAGAGTACAATTGGAACTTATTAGTGATAAATATGCTCATGATATGCTATACTTCCTTGAAACTGAGGCCTGTTGACGGTATTTTGATAAGGTAAAACATGCTATAACTTCCGTCAACAAGATTGCAAATGTGAAGCATGGCAAGATGCAAACCAAGGAAGAAAACACATACCTTTGGACCATCTTGTCATGGGTGTCATGTAATGAGCCACAGCTTGGGATGATGATCGCTCAGTTTAAGCGTGTTGCTGGAGGTCGAGGTGTAGGTTTTGCTCCGGGTGTTGATGTTTCGTGTTTTGGAAAGATTGGAGAGTCGAGTGGTCTTAACCCGAGCGAGAAGCCCAACTCCACCACTACTCCCAAGCTTACGAAGCTTCCACCCAAAGAGCCTCTCAAGCCTAACACCAAGGATGGATTGTTTGAGGAACCTCCGAGAGCTCCACCCAAGAAACAAATGTGGCATCCCAAACCCAACCACCTGAAAAACAAGCTAGACACAATGCCACCTATCCAGGAGGAGCTTATGCCACAGAAGGGCAAGGTGATCCACACCCACTACCGTGAGTACCAACAACCCCCTATGAGAGCAGTGAGGTACCATTGTGAGCACTGTGGGAGAGATGGACACTTGAGTGAGTTTTGTTTTAGGCGCAAGAGAGAGGCGCGCCGTGCTAGGGAGATGAACAATGCGGACATGTAGCATCCTTTCCATGATGTACATGTGTAGAGTGTTCAGAAGAGAGCTGCTAGGCCTGGAGGTGTAGTACCTCAGGGTCCTAGGCATTAGGGAGGTGTTGCCCGACGGGGTCCTGACTTTGCAGGATACGGACCCTGTGGCGGAGTCTTTGTTCAGCGTTACCCTCCACCGTGTTTTGAGAATCGCGATGGACGCTCTTTCCTTAGCGGACCACGTTTTCCTGTGCGTGGTGATCACTTTCCCCGTAGGCGTGCTAGGAATGGTTTTTCTACTAACCGTTCTTTAGAGCAGTCAACCCAACACTGGTACTCTTCCTACTTCACTAACCCCAGTGTTGGACCGTATGCTCACCCTATGTCTTTTTATTGATGTAGGTAAAACGATTGGAGGACATTTGGTTGGTGGATTCCGGTTGCTCGAGGCACAAGACCGGAAACGCCAAGTGGTTCTCCAGTCTTAGTCCTGTTGCCGGAAAGGAGTTTATCACCTTCGGTGACAATAGTAAAGGTAAAGTGTTGTCTCGTGGGTCGGTGCGAGTTAATGAGAACTTCGTGTTGCGTGATGTTGCTCTTGTTTCTAACTTGCATTTTAACCTTCTTTCTGTTTTGCAACTTTTTTATGATGACTATGAGATTTGTTTTAAACCGAATCTCAGTCGTATTTTAGATCCTCAGGGCAATCTTGTATGCTTGATTTCACCTTTTGGGAAAGTCATTTGTGCGAATTTCTCGAAGTCGTTTGGATTTTCTCGCTGTCTTGTGGCTGGTCCTTCCTCTGATCTTTGGAAGTGGCATAGGAGACTTGGTCACATGAGCTTCGACTTGCTTGCAAGGCTTAGCTCACTTGGCCTAATCCGTGGATTGCCCAAGTTGTCCATGGAGAAGGACCTTGTTTGCCATTCTTGCAGACATGGGAAGATGGTTGCCGCTCCCCACCATCCAGTGACTCAGGTCATGACACAGCACCCTAGAGAGCTTTTACACATGGACCTTGTTGGTCCAGCTCGGGTGAGCTCGGTTGGGGGGAAGTGGTACGTGCTTGTTGTTGTCGACGATTTTTCGAGATAATCGTGGGTCGTCTTTTTGACTGACAAGACTGAGACTTTCTCTTTTGCTCGAAATATGATTCTGCGTCTTCAGAATGAGTTCTCTATGAACTCGATGCGAGCTATTCGTAGCGATAATAGTTCGGAATTCAAGAATTCGGATTTTGAGAAGTTTTGTGACTCTTTGGGTTTGGAGCATCAGTTTTCTTCCCCCTACACACCACCGCAGAATGGTGTTATAGAGAGGAAGAATTGGACCCTTGTAGAGATGGCCAGGACAATGCTTGATGAGCATAGGACTCCTAGGCGATATTGGGCTGAAGCTATGAACACTGCATGCTATATTTCCAATCGCATTTTTCTTTGAACTTTCTTGAAAAAGACTTCTTATGAGTTGCGTTTTGGTAGACAACACAAAGTGAGTTACTTTAGAGTTTTCGGTTGCCATTGTTTTATACTCAAGAAAGGCAACCTGGACAAATTTGAGTCTCGTTCTTCTGACGGTGTATTTTTGGGTTATGGCACTCACACTCGAGCATATCGTGTACTTAACCTTGATACTAACCGAGTCATGGAGACATCAGATGTCACCTTCGACGAGACCATGGTTTGTCCTTCTTCTCGTTTTGAGCATGCAGGTGATCATGAGGTTGGTGAGCCTCTTTTTGATGATGAGGACGAGGGTGTTGAACGTATGGATGATCCAGCACCCCCTCCACCTGCTGTGCCACAAGGAGCGGCTTCTACTACGACTCACGGCCCCGACCCTTCTTCCTCTACCACTTGGGGGTCATGGGATCCGCCGCCTCGGACTGTACCGTTCGTACCTCGGGAGGCACCAGCTGCTGTTGAGGGGGAGGTATCTTCAGCTTGGGAGGCGCCACGACTCATTCAGTGCCAACACTTGCCTCAACAGATGATCGGCAGAATCGATGAATGTGTCACTCGGTCCAGGTCACAACAAATCTCTCACTTTGCTCATTCTGCATTTGTTGCAGATTTTGAACCCCGAGATGTTGGACACGCTTTAACGGATCCGGATTGGGTCAATGCCATGCATGAGGAGTTAGAAAATTTCGAGAGAAATCAGGTTTGGGTTTTGGTTCCACCTCCTCCAGACTGTAATCCTATTGGGACAAAATGGGTTTTCAAAAACAAACAAGGAGAGGATGGCCACATTGTGAGGAACAAGGCCATACTTGTAGCCAAGGGTTATAGTTAGAAGGAGGGGATAGACTATGAGGATTCTTTTGCTCCTATAGCTCATTTGGGGGCTATTAGGATACTCTTGGCTTTTACTGCATCCAAAGGGTTTAAACTTTTTCAAATGGATGTCAAGAGTGCCTTCTTAAATGGCTACATAGAAGAAGAGGTGTATGTTGAGCAACCCCCCCGGTTTTGAAAATCCCAAGTTTCCAAACCATGTTTTTAAACTCCACAAATCTTTATATGGTTTGAAACAAGCCCCTAGAGCCTGGTATGATAGATTGAAAACCTTTTTGCTAGCTAAGGGTTTTAAAATGGGATGTGTGGATAAAACGCTTTTTCTCCTCAAGCAAGGCAAAGACACTCTCTTGGTCCAGATTTATGTGGATGATATCATTATCGATGGTTCTTCTCACGCTTTGGTTGCCAAGTTTGCAGATCTTATGAGCAGGGAGTTCGAGATGAGTATGATGGGTGAGCTGACTTTCTTTCTTGGATTGCAAATTAAGCAATCCTGAGAAGGGACGTTTGTGCACCAGGGCAAGTATACCAAAGACCTGCTGAAGAAGTTCGATATGGGTGAGGCCAAGCCTCTTCCAACACCCATGTCGACCACGACGGCCCTGGATGCGGATGTGGATGGAGAAGCTGTGTACCAGAAGGAGTACCGGAGTATGATCGGGTCGCTGCTCTACCTAACGGCGACACGCCCGGACATTCAGTTCGCGGTGTGTCTGTGTGTGCGCTTTCAGGCGTCGCCGTGCACTTTTCACCATCAGGCAGTAATGCACATTATGAGGTACCTTCGTTTCACACCTGAGTTTGAGATTTGGCATTCAGCTTCCTCCACCCTCTCCCTTTGCGGTTTTTCTGATGCCGATTTTGCTGGTTGCCAAGTTGAGCGCAAGTCCACTTCTGGGACTTGCCAGTTTATTGGTTCTTCTCTTGTATCTTGGTCTTCTCGCAAGCAGTCTAGTGTCGCTCAGTCTACCACAGAGGCTAAATATGTTGTTGCGGCTAGCTGCTGTTCTCAGTTGCTTTGGATGATGGCCACTTTGCGTGATTTTGGTCTGAGCTTTTCTCGCGTGCCTTTGCTTTGTGACAGCACGAGTGCTATTAGCGTTGCTAAGAACCCCGTGCTACATTCTAAGACCAAACACATTGATGTGCACTTTCATTTTCTGCGAGACCATGTTGAGAAGGGTGATATCAACCTTCGCCATGTCGATACTCATCATCAGTAGGCTGATATTTTCACCAAGCCTTTGGACCAATCAACCTTTAATCGGTTGAGAGGTGAGCTTGGTGTGTGTTTCCACTTTTAGATGGGGGAAACATTTTGGATCTTGTATCATAGACTGACTATCTTCTTTCGTTTGTCTTGTTTTCAGTTTTCTGTTAGGTTAGTTTTGCATTTCACCCTGCATCATGCATCTTTATTTTCTGAGCTTCATGTATACAATCTTTGGAATGTGATTATGCTCTATCTAGTATGCTCTGATGCTTTATGATGATGCTTGTAGCTTACGCTCTTTCTGATCACTAATACATGTTGTGAGCTGAGCTATTTTTGAATGGTGAACCTACTTAATTTACATAAAACTTGAAACTATTCACCATTGAGATATGCAACTAGCATGTGTAGGATGTGTTGAATTCACTCGTGCTTTTTTTATATGCTAGGTTGCTATGTCTCTAGTTCTGAGTTATTCACTTGCTTGGTATGTTCATATTCTGTCAATAAAATTGAACCAAGTTTTATAGTGAATTGAAAAGATCGGGATGGGACTGTTTGTCAACACATCACGGTATCGAGACAGTTTCTCATTGCACTCTGAGTTAAACTTGAGCCATGTAGTGTATGACCGAAACCGACGCTTTAAGCTTCTGATTGCATATGCATAGGCTTAGCTTGGTTGAAAAGTTAGGCAATGACAAGCTTTCAACCTCTCGCAATCACATGCTGAATTTTGAACTTGTGTAATTTCACCGCTGCAACTCTGATTAAAATCTAAAATCACAAGTCTATGTTTCATTATATATCATGATGATTGAACTTTGCTAGGGGTAGTTCACCTTGTATACATGATTAGCAGTCGGTTGACTTCCTGTCTATACATGTGTAGTGCTATTTTGATGGTGAATACCTTTTGGCTAAAAATGCTCATTTTGCTCATATGTTCATATTTTGTATTTGGTGATTAGTTTGAGCCTTTGTTAGCATGTTGTGATGTTGTTGAGTCATTGGAGTTATACTTTGTGGAGCATCTTTGCATTCTATCGACTATATTCCAGAAGCTGATAATTTGCATTTTGACTCATATGCATTTTTGAAGGGGGGGATATTTTGTTAAGGCGGAGAAATTTGCTTGATGGTGCACTTTTGCTTGATGGTGCATTTTCAACTAAGGGGGAGAAATTCTTCCAAATCATAAGGGGGAGAAATTATTTTTCAAATCACATAAGGGGGAGAAAATATTTTTCAAATCATGTGCTTTCCGGGAATTGAACTAAGGGGGAGAAATTCTTTCGAGATTTCCTGGCTGTGTGCACTATTTGAGGGGGAGCAATTCGCTATGTTTTTGAGCTGGTAACAGTTGGTACAGAGCGTTTTTGCTAGTTGTGTTGAGCCTTTGCCTCTTTCTTGAGGGACTAACATACGCCCTTCAGCTTTTTCAATTGGTATCAAGCTCTTCTGTTCTTGAGCTGATGACAGTTGGTATCGAGCTTTCCTGCTAGCGGTGTTGAACCTGTTCTACCTCTTCTTGAGGGCTAGCTTTGCTTTGCTTGGTTGCATCGAGTCGTTGCCGATGTCTTTGGGGACCAAGTTGTCTTGCTCTTTCCACTTGATGTTCTTTGGCTTTGTTATGCTTTTGGGTCATTTGGTCGAGTTCTCTCTTCTCCTTCTTCTTTCTTCTATTTCATTATGATTTGTGTGTGTAGTTGACAATGCACTCATCAAGGGGGAGATTGCGGATACATGGGTGTATGCCGAGTCTCGTGTGATGAGTGATTGTCAATGGGTTTGATGCGCATGTTCTTTGGCTTGTGTTGTGCAGGTGTCGAGCACGGAGACAGTGATCGAGGGCAAGGTGAAGGTCAAGTAGAGACGTGCCGTGCCGACGGACCGGGAGTGGTGAAGGGCGGACGTGAGGCTTGGACTGAGGGACCGGTGGCCTGAGGATCAGCTGTGGTGGCTGACAGCCTAGGACAGCGACGAGCGGAGACTTGCGAGGCATGGTGTTGCTCGGGTCGAGGACCTGGGGGCACGTGTCGGTGGTCAGGGTGCACGGGCGGTGCATCCCCCTCTACAGCTCCGGTTTGGTGTGAACGACCAAGAAAGCACTAGCAAGGCGACTAGAGGGGGGGTGAATGGGAGCCAACAAAATTTCTCTCGAAACTTTGGCCAAATGTCCCAAAATCAACCCCGAGAAACGGCGACCGAAACCGTGATGCTCACGACCCTTGGAAGAGGGTGGATGATCCCTAGGATCACAGCAGACCACCACAAAGAAGAAGCAAACCAAACTCCAAAAGTTCTAGCACGAACACAACCCCAAAAACCAAGTCCCGAACGTAGATTGATGGCTACGTCGAGAAACTCCTAAATACCTATGCTAACAAGTAGCAAAGATACCTAGAGAGGTTCCTTGGTGAACTATAGGGCCAAACGAGAAGTCCGGAAACCAATCGAACAAGCCGGAAGAGCAAACGCACTAAACTAGAGGAAACAGCCAATTCACGGACTGTCCGCCGATACGGTCGCGGACTGTCTGCCCAGTGGCGGACTGTCTGGGCTCAGGTCGCGGACTGTCCGCCGGCCAAATGAGCAAAACTGAAGTGCTGGTGCAAGTCCCCTGGACAGTCCCGGATTGTCCGCGGCTTTGAACTGCGGACTGTCCGCCGTTCAACCAAAAGCCAAATCAGCCGAAGGACAGTGCCACTGCTCTGGCTCGTCCCCGATGCGCGGACTGTCCGCGCCCTGAGTGGTGGACTATCCGCGGTCACTCAGGGAGGGCGATTTTGATCGCCTCTCTCCCAAATCCTCTCAAATCCGATCCAGATCAAAATTCCACATTCCCAAACATGGAGAAGATGATCATGGAGAAGTTGGGAGACTATCCCCAAGAAATCACCCGCTCAAATCGACTAAATCAACGGGAAATCAAAAGGGGAGGTGATTGAACCGAAAAAGCGCCACGAAAATGAAATCGTCCCGATCTATTCGATCATGAGGAGTTAGATGAATTCCTTTGGTCGAAATGACCTCCTCAATGATACGAACAAAATGATTCAAACGGATTTCACAAAGACGCACTAGAGAGGGAGATCGAGTGACGGGAAAATCACAGAGAAATGAAGAACGCGAAGAACGTGAACCAAAACGCGAATCAAGACACCGATCTGCAGCCGTAGCACAAACACACGCTACAATGGTGAGGTTACGGCCTCACTTCCTCAAAATCAACAGTACACAGAGGCAAGTCTCTCTGCGGATCTCAGCTAGCTACAACAGGGGATTGGGAGAGAAGGAAACCCTAGAAGACAAGAGCAAATGACTGAGATAGAAGGGGAGGAGGGTGTCTCCCTCTACTTATCCTAATTCTAAACTAACCTATTTCCTACTCTACCCCTCTCTATTGTAATTATAGAGCGAACCAGCTAAACCCTAGGGTTATTCTGGACCAACTCGATGGTAGGTGTATCCGACTGCCACGCCCGCACAACTCGTAGCGTCGCCTCAACGCGACCTCCCGATTGCCGCCATGTGTCGCCCTCGCTCTGCACCCCCGGTTTTGTGGCCCAAACCGGGAAACCAGCCTTTTCCAGCCATCCCCCGGTTTTGAGGCCCAAACCGGGAAACCAGCCTCCAAGTCCATCGCCTGAGTTTTGTGGCCCAAACTCAGAAACCCGCAGCGCCCGAGTTTTGAGGCCCCAACTCGAAAACCTGCCCGCACCCAGGTTTTGAGGCCCAAACCTGGAAATTGTCCACCGGTGGTTTTTCCCTGGCTCAACCACCAAACCGGAGCTGTAGAGGGCATGCACCACCCGTGCACCCCGTCCACCGACACGTGTCCCCAAGTCCTCGACCTGAGCAACACCATGCCCCGCAAGTCTTCGCTCATCGCTGTCCCAGGCTGCCAGCCACCACAGCTGATCCTCAGGCCACCAGTCCCTCTGTCCAAGCCTCACGTTTGCCCTTCACCACTCCCAGTCCAACGGCATAGCACGTCTCTACATGACCTTCACCTTGCCCTCGATCACTGTCTCCGTGCTCGACATCTGCACAACACAAGCCAAAGAACCTGCGATCAAACCCGTTGACAATGACTCATCACTCAGAGACTCGGCAAACACCCATGTATCTGCAATCTCCCCCTTGATGAGTGCATTGTCAACTACACACACAAATCATAATAGAAAGAAGAAGGAAGGAAGAAGGAGAAGAGAGAACTCGACCAAATGACCCAAAAGCATAGCAAAGCTGAAGAAGGTCAAGTGGAAGAAGCAAAACAACTTGGTCCCCAAACACATGGGCAACGGCTCGACGCAACCAAGCAAAGCAAAGCTAGCCCTCAAGAAGAGGTAGAATAGGCTCAACACCGCTAGCAATAACCGATTGGAAAAATCGAAGCAAAATGCTAGTCCCTCAAGATAGAGGCACAGAGGCTCAACACAACTAGCACAGAAGCTTGATACCAAACCTTACGGTCAACAATAAAGCTTGATACCAAAACACGCTCCGACCAATCGACAACAAGGATCGAAATCAAATGCCCTGAAAAATGTTTGCTAGTCCATAAAGACAGAGGCGATGGCTCAACACAACTAGCAAACTCCCCCTCAAAAAGTGCAAGCAACTAGGAATACTCCCCCTTAGCTGAACACACGACAAGCACATGATTTGTCATTTTTCCCCCCATACTTGAAAATGCACTTATCAAGAAAAGGCATCAACAGGCAAATGAGCAAGGATCTCTCCCTTCCAACATGCATATGAGTCAAAGTGCAAGTTTGGAGCTTCAGGCATATATTCAAAAGAGTGCAAAGATGCTCCAAACAGTTCTGATCTGATGACTCAACAACAACACAACAAGCTAACAAAGGCTCAAACTGATCACCGAATACGAAATATGAACATATGAGCAAAGTGAGCAGTTTTGAGACAAAAGATAGTCACCATCAAAATAGCACTACACATGTATAGACAGTGCGGATACATGGGTGTATGCCGGATCTCGGTGTGATGAGTGATTGTCAACGGGTTTGATCGCAGGTTCTTTGGCTTGTGTTGTGCAGGTGTCGAGCATGGAGACAGTGATCGAGGGCAAGGTGAAGGTCAAGTTGAGACGTGTCGTGCCGACGGAACGGGTGCGGTGAAGGATGGGCGTGCCGTGCGGCGGACGTGCCATGCCGATGGACTGAGCGGTGAAGGGCGGATGTGAGGCTTTGACTGAGGGACCGGAGTGCCTGAGGATCAGCTGTGGTGGCTAGCAGCCTGGGACAGCGACGAGCGAAGACTTGCAGGCACGATGTTGCTCGGGTCAAGGACCTAGGGACACGTGTCGGTGGACGGGGTGCACGGGCGGTGCATCCCCTCTACAGCTCTGGTTTGGTGGTTGAGGCACAGAAAAACCACCGGTGGACGGTTTCCAGCTTTGGGCCTCAAAACCTGGGTGCTGAGGGTTTCCGAGTTTGGCCACAAAACTCGGGCTGAGTACGGTTTCCGAGTTTGGGCCTCAAAACTCGGGCACTGCGGGTTTCTGTGTTTGGGCCACAAAACTCAGGCGTTGGACTTGGAGGCTGGTTTCCCGGTTTGGGCCTCAAAACCGGGGGATGGCTGGAAAAGGCTGGTTTCCCGGTTTGGGCCACAAAACTGGGGGTGCAGAGCGAGGGCGGCACGTGGCGGCAATCGGAAGGTTGCGTCGAGGCAACGCGAACAAGTTGTGCGGGCGTGGCCGTCGGATACACCTACCACCGAGTTGGTCCAGAATAACCCTAGTGTTTAGCTGGTTCGCTCTGTAATTAGATTAGAGAGGGGTAGAGTAGGAATTGTACTTAGACTAGAATTAGGAAAAGTAGTCGGGGAGACACCCTCCTCCCTCTATCTCAGTCATTTGCTCTTTCGCACTTAGGTTTTCCTGCTCTCCCATCCCCTGCTGTAGTTAGCTGAGATCCGCAGAGAGACTCACCTCTGTGTTCTGTTGATTTTGAGGAAGGGAGGTCGTAACCTCTCTGTCATAGCATGTGTTTGCGCTTCGGCTGCAAGATCGATGTGTCGGTTTGCGTTTTGATTCGTGTTCTTCGTGTTCTTCACGTTCTTTGTTTCACTGTGATTTTCCCGTCACTCGATCTCCCTCTCCAGTGCGTCTTCTTGAAATCCGTTTGAACCAATTTGTTCGTATCATTGAGGAGGTCATTTCGACCAAAGGAATTCATCTAACTCCTCATGATTGAATAGATCGGGACGATTTCGTTTTCGTGGCGCTTTTTCGGTTCATCCACCTTCCCTTGTGATTTCCCGTTGATTGGATCGATTTGAGCGGATGATTTCTTGGGGATAGTCTCCTAACTACCCCGTGATCATCTTCTTCAAGTTTGGGAACTTGGGATTTTGATTTGGATCGGATTTGGAGAGATTTGGGAGAGAGGCGATCAAAATTGCCCTCTCTGCAGGACCGCGGACAGTCCGCGAGTTGAACCGCGGACAGTCCGGGCATCGGGCACGAGCCGAGCAGTGGCTGCGGTGCTAGTTCAGACAAGTCCAATTTTGTACCGCGGACAGTCCGCCGTTGTGTTTGGCGGACAGTCCGCGAGTCGTCCAGCAAAGGTTCAGCAACCTTGCTGTTTTTGTGTTTTAGCCGGCGGACAGTCCGGGAACTGGTGGCGGACAGTCCGCCCTTGCCGCGGACAGTCCGGGACCCCAGGTCCGGACAGTTCGGGACCCTGCTCAAGCTTGCTTTTCAGTGCAATCTTCGCCCTGGCTTTTCCGCTTGGTTTTCGGACCTCTCGTTTGTTCCTAGAGTTAACCAAGAAACATTTCTAGGTACCTATGCAACTTGTTTGCAAAAGTATTTGGAGATTTCTCGACGTAGCCTCTAATCTATGTTCGGGAGTCGGTTATCTCAAGGGAAACTTGAGCCGGAGTTTTTGGTGTTTGCTTCGTTTGTGTTTGGTGGTGCTCCGCTGTGATCCTAGTGATCATCCACCCTCTTCCAAGGGTCGTGAGCATCACGTCTCGGGTCCGTGGTCTTCGGGGTTGATTTTGGGACACTTGGCCAAAGTTTCGGAAGAAATTTGATTGGCTCCCATTCATCCCCCCTCTGGTCGCCTTGCTTGTGCTTTCTCAGTCCTTCAATTGGTATCGGAGCGGGTTAAGGATCTTCCACCTTAGCCGGTTCCAGATCCACCGAAGGCGACATGGATCACGGCTTGGGCAAACCGCCGTTTTTCGATGGGACGAACTATGCGTATTGGAAGATACGCATGTCGGCCTATCTTCAGAGTATAGGTGCTTCCATTTGGGATATTTGCACCTCTCCCGATTACGTGGTCTTGGCTGCTCGTGTCACTCAGCGTCAAATCGATGAGCACGATGCCAATAGCCGAGTCGTAATGCTCTTTTCTCATGTTTGAGCATGGGTGAGTTTGATCGCGTTTCTCACCTCTCTACGGCTCGGGAGATTTGGGCTACCCTCATGCGTTTCCATGAGGGAACCTCTCAAGTCAAAACCTGACTCTACGAGTCGTTCAAAAGAGAGTATGAGAACTTTCGACATCAGTCTGGCAAGAGCATAGAAAGATTATTCGCTCGCTTTCAGGTGATTGTCAATAGGATGAGGGCTAACAAGGAGCAGTTGCCTTTTGACGATCATGAGAGAGCTTTGAAGCTTTTGCATACTCTCAATCGGTCGGTGTGGGATTCCAAGGTTCAGGCAATCATCGAATCGCCTAACTATGAGACCCTCACGTGCGACGAGCTCTTCAGTAAGCTCAGGTCCAGTGAGATTGACGCCATGGCGAGGGCCTCTTATGAGAATCCTTCTGGCCCGACTATGGCTTTGGTTTCTGGCTCTTCCGCTAACCCCTCTGCTGGCTTTGCGCTTTCATCTCTCTTTTCTGTCACAGAGGATCAGCTGGAGTCCCTGGGAGACGAGGAGTTGGCTTTGCTAGCCAACTGGTTCATGCGGTTCCACAACAACCGCATGAACCGTCGCCACGGAGGAGGACGCTCAGGATGCTATGAGTGCGGCGATCCCGAGCACTTCATCGCCAACTGCCCCAAGAAGAACAAGCATTCGGGGAAGGGCGATCATGGGCACAAGTACGACTCCAAGCGCAAGGAGAAGCACGTCCCCCCAAGGCGCAAGAAGAGGGGCGGCTTCGACAAAGAGTACATCAAGAAGAAGTACTTGGAGAAGGCCCAGGCTGAGCAGCGTGCGTTCTTCGCCACGTTCAGTGACGTCAACGGCTCGGATGACGACTCCGCTTGCTCAAGAGATGACGAGTCCGAGAAGATGAAGAAGATCGAGGACAAGCTCAACGGTCTTTGCTTCTTCGCCGACGACGGAGGCCTCTCAACCATGGCGCTTGGTGACGAGGTCGGAGGCGAGCTGGAGCACACCCCTCGGAACGACTATGACGACGACGACACCGCCCAGGTATCTCTCACCCATGATGAGCTTTCCGCTGAGGTTGAGAAACTTACTGCTGCCCTCCTTAGCCAAGATAAACTGCTTAGGCGTACTGCTAGAGAGCGCAAGGAGTTTAGGCAAAAGTGGGAGGACATGGTGAAGGAGCTTGAGTTCGCTCGGTCCACCGTGGTCGTGTCAGAGGAGAGTGAGTGCGAGTCGTGCACCAAGCACATGACTGATCTCCTCACCCTGAGGAGTAAGTATGCTGCTTTGGATGGAGAGGTGGATGAGCTCCGTGCTAGGCCGCAGCTGTTGGGTGCATGCAAGACTTGCCCAGTCTTGCAATCCGAGTTGGCAGAGAAGAATGCCAAGATTGAGTCTTTAGAGAAGGCCAACTCGGGTAGCACCTGTGTCACGAGGTGTGCTTTGTGTGAGGGTTTGGAGATGGAGATTGCCAATGTGAAGCATGGCAAGATGCAAACCGAGGAGGAAAACACATACCTTCGGACCATCTTGTCATGGGTCTCTTGTAGGGAGCCGCAGCTCGGGATGATGATCTCCCAATTCAAGCGAGCTGCTGGAGGTCCAGGTGTAGGTTTTGCTCAGGGTGTTGATCTTTCCGCTTTTGGGAAGATTGGAGAGTCGAGTGGTCTGAACCCGAGTGAGAAGCCCAACTCCACCACTACTCCCAAACTGACCAAGCTTCCACCCAAAGAGCCTGCCAAGCCTGTCACCAAGGATGGGGTATTTAAGGAACCCCTGAGAGCTCCACCCAAGAACCAAGTGTGGGCACCCAAACCAAACCACCTTAAGAACAAGCTTGACACAGTGCCACCCATCCAGGAGGAGTGCTTGCCACAGAAGGGCAAAGTGAACCATACCCATAGGCCTGCCTACCAACAACCCCCTTTGCGTGCGGTGAGGTATCAGTGTGACTTCTGTGGGAGAGATGGTCACTTGAGTGAGTTCTGTTTTCGGCGCAAGAGAGAGGCGCGCCATGCTCGGGAGATGGACAACCCGGACATGTACCACCCTTTCCATGGTGTGCATGTGCCGAACGTCCAGAGGAGAGCTGCTAGGCCCGGAGGTCAAGTTCCCAGGCCTAGGGAGAGGAGAGCTCCGAGGCGAGAGGCTAGGCCTAGAGGTCCTGAACCTCAAGTTCCTAGGCATAGGCCTCATAGAGAGCGTGCCCGGTGGGAGCCTGCAGTTGTAGGCTATGGTCCCCGTGGCGGCGGCTTTGTAGTTGAGCGCTTTCCCCACCGCATTTTGAGTATCGCGGTGAGCGCTCCTTCCCTAGCGGACCACGTTTTCATGTGTGTGGTGATCCCTTCTTCCGTAGAATGGCTAGGAATGGTTTTACACTGACCGTTCTTTTGAGCAGCCGGCCCAACACTGGTATTCTTCTTACTTCACTAACCCGAGTGTTGGACCGTATGCTCACCCTATGTCTTTTTATTGATGTAGGTAAGACGGTTGGAGGACATTTGGTTGGTGGATTCCGGTTGTTCGAGGCACATGACCGGAAACGCCAAGTGGTTCTCCAGCCTTAGCCCTGTTGCCGGAAAGGAATTTATCACCTTCGGCGACAATAGTAAAGGTAAGGTGTTGTCTCGCGGGTCAGTGCGGGTTAATGAGCACTTTGTGTTGCGCGATGTTGCTCTTGTTTCTAACCTGCATTTTAACTTGCTTTCTGTTTCGCAACTTTTTGACGATGACTATGAGATTCGTTTTAAACCGAATCTCAGTAGCATTTTAGATCCTCAGGGCAATCTTGTATGTTTGATTTCGCCCTTTGGGAAAGTCTTTCGTGCGAATTTCTCAGAGTCGTTTGGTATTTCCCGCTGTCTTTTGGCTAGTCCTTCTTCCTCTGTTCTTTGGAAGTGGCATAGGAGGCTCGGACATTTAAGCTTCGACTTGCTTGCAAGACTTAGCTCACTTGGCCTAATCCGAGGATTGCCCAAGCTTTCGATGGAGAAGGATCTAGTTTTCCATTCTTGCAGATATGGGAAGATGGTTGCCGCTCCCCACCATCCAGTGACTAAGGTCATGACCTCGCACCCCGGAGAGCTTTTACACATGGACCTTGTTGGTCCGTCTCGGGTGAGCTCAGTTGGGGGGAAGTGGTATGTTTTGGTTGTTGTTCATGACTTTTCGAGGTATTCATGGGTCTTCTTTTTGACTGAGAAGACTGAGACTTTCTCATTTGCTCGCAATCTGATTTTCCCGTCTTTAGAACGAGTTCCCTTTGAACTCGATGCGAGCTATTAGAAGTGATAATGGTTCCGAATTCAAGAATTCGGATTTTGAGAAGTTTTGTGACCACCTTGGTTTGGAGCATCAGTTTTCTTCCCCCTACACACCGCCCCAAAATGGTGTTGTAGAGAGGAAGAATCAGACCCTTGTTGAGATGGCCAGGATGATACTCGATGAGCATAGGACTCCTAGGCGCTATTGAGCCGAAGCTATGAACACTGCATGCTACATTTCAAATCGCATTTTTCTGAGAGCTTTCTTGAAGAAGACCTCTTATGAGTTGCGTTTTTGTCGCCAGCTATTGACGGAAGTTATAGCATGTTTTACCTTATCAAAATACCGTCAACACGCCTCGGTTTCAAGAAAGAATAGCATATCATGAGGACATTTATCACTAATAAGTTCCACTTGTACTCTTAGCTTGTGAACTTGTAGGAGATGGCAAAATGGACAAAATGAGGCCAGGTGGGCCCACCAAGTGGGTCGGGCGACCCCACCTTGGGGCCACCTCGGCCATGGTGACATGGCATGATCCAAGAGAAGCATGTTCAAGCCAATATCAACCATTGGATCAAACATGTGCTTCTGCTCAATGGTGCAAGATGAGAAGAACATGGATTCATGGGTCCACACCAAAACCAAATGCAACCAACTTCACAAGACCTGCTCCATGACATGTGGGGTCACCAAGGGAGAGAAGAAGGTGGGCCAGCCCTGTCATAGGGGGGTCGGCCGACCCCCCCTTGGTGGGACCCAACAGCACTATTCATTGGGGTGACATCAGCACCTTCTAGAAGATGTACCCTGGGCCCACATGTCAGAGACTTGGGTCGGCCGATCCCATGGTGAAACCCATACAATGTCGGTTGCTTGCACATGTTTCACACGTGAAGAAATCAAGGCCATCCATCCATGGCGGTTACAATGACGGTGGATCCAAGGGTGGAGAGATGGGGAGCACACGGATCGCTGACGTGGCGCCGGAGTAGCCCCTACTCCACCTCCACTATAAATAGAGGCCTTCACCCTCTCATTCAAGACACCCCAAAGATAGTTTACATATCTCCACTCGCATGTGAGATCAAGCAAGACTAGTAGTAGTTAGTCTAGAGTGGGAGTTAGAGTCGAGTCGGGCGAAGCTCGGGTCTCCTGAGTCGTCTTCTGGGAGTCTAGTATAGCCCTTGTATCTTTCTTCTTTTGTAAGACTTTATTTATTTAATATATTATTCTTTCTTTACTTTACTTTGCATTTACTTAAGTATTTACTTTCCAAGTATTTATTTAAGTATTTACTTAGTGCAAGTCTATATTTATATAGTCTTGTTGTGTGCTTATCTTAGTTCAATAGTTGTCTTAGTTAGATTGATTTCCTTTAAATAGCTTCTTGTGTGTGCGTCATCATCCTATCTTAGGATAGGGGCTTTAGCTATTTTGATCGATAGCTAAAGGTGTAGATAAGTGTGAGCGTGGTGCTCATACTTCATCTTATCTTTGACTACCGCTGGCTTGCACGGACAGTAGGGGCGCATGGGCAAAAGGTGACAGATTTTGCCTGGCTACCTAGATCCCCTCACGTGAACTCAGGCTAGTTTTTAAAAGGTAAGGCGTCCATAAGCCAAATATCCGCTTGAGTACTGGGTTAGGTGAAAAACCTTCTATCGCTTTACTCTCTCGTTTATCCCTCTCACACAAGTAGCAAGCGTCAATCTAGTTAAGTCATCTATTTAATTAGGATTAGTTCACAGGAGTAAAGGTAGAAACATAGGAGTACTTTATACTCACTCGTTGTCCTCCCACCTAGCTAACTCTACTAAGTTATCTTTTCATATCATATACTCTTTGCTTATTTATCCTACCTATCCATCCTCCCTTATATCCACTTACCCCCTTTGCTTCTCTAATTGATAATAGATTATAGTAAGACTAAAGGATCTATCTTTCCTCTCTCTACATCTTTCCTAGCTTGGTTTCCTTTGGGATAAAATAAATAACGATACCTTGGAATACTCTCGGGTGAAGTGCTACATTGGTATATTCTGTGCGCTTGCGGAATTATCCAATAGTCAATAGAAATACCAACAAGCACTTCTAGTGCTGTTGCTGGGGTTAGGCTCCATAGTCTAGTTCTAGTGGTTGCGCTAAGAAGCGTCAACAAGCATTTCTGGCACCGTTGCCGGGGAAAGCAACAGCCTAGGAGTTTAGAGAGAGTGAATCCGGAGTCTGCTATTTATCAGTTATCAATTAGTATAGGGGCTAACCCCTCACCTGTCTAGTTTCTTTTCGTTATCGTGAAACTAGTAGGTGCATGAGCGGTTTCCAACTGCCATCAAACTTCGTTGAAAATCCCGAGCAGTTGTTGAGGAGGACTAGACTTCGTCAAGTTCCACCTCAGAGGTTCATCTCGAACCAGAATCCGTTCGAGGAGGAAGTTTCTGCACTAGCTAGAAGAGAAGCCATGGCCCAAAAGACTATCTCCGAGTACTCTGCGCCGTCGGCCGACAATGTCGCCATGGGTCCGCAGCTTAACTTGGGGGATGCGACTTTCGAGCTCAAGCCGGCTCTCATCAACATGGTGCAAGCCAATCCATTCTGTGGGAAGCCGCATGAGGACGCCAACGCCCATCTCCAACACTTCTTGGAGGTATGTGGTACCTTCACTATGAAGAATGTGTCTGCAGACGCCATCCGTCTTCGTCTTTTCCCATTCTCGTTATTGGGAAAAGCAAAGCAATGGTTCTACGCCAACAAGAGTGAAGCCACCACTTGGGAGAAGTGCGCCAATGCATTTCTCAAAAAGTTCTTCCCGATGGGCAAGACCAGCGCCCTTCGTGGAAAGATTTCCAGCTTCCAGCAACAAGCTGATGAGACGATTCCCGAAGCATGGGAACGTCTACAAGAGTACATTCGTGCCTGTCCTCATCATGGGATAGAGGAGTGGCTCATCATCCAAGGTTTCTACCATGGCCTGACCGGTATGGCCCGTAGTCACCTAGATGCAGCCGCTGGAGGGGCATTCTTACAACACAATGTGAGAGATGCCAAGGACCTCATAGAGAAGATGGTTACCAACCAAGGTTGGAATGAGGAACATCTTCAGCCAAAGAAGAGAGGTGTTCATGCTCTCAATTAGGTGGACATGCTCTGCGCGAAGATGGACCTCATGATGAAGAAAGTAGAAGAAAGTTCCAAGAGGGAACAAGAGGTCGTTCAACCTTATGCAACCGCACGAGTCGTCGAAGCCGACCCAGCCGACCAATGGTGCGAGGTATGCGGAGGCAATGACCATTCAGGAAATAATTGTCCCGAGACGAAGGAGGAAGTGAGCTTCATCAACAACGCCAACAACAACGGGTACCGGCCCCAACAACAACAACAAGGATGGAATTCGTGCCCCTTCTACCAAAATCAAGGTAACAGTTATAGCAATAATTTCAATAATTCTTATAATAACCAACCTTCTTTACAAGATCTTGTCTTAGGCCAATCTAAAATAAATTATAGTATTAACAAAAAGATGGTGGCTAAGATTCTTGAAAATATAAATGAGAAAATGGATAGCTTTAATTCTGCTATGAAAAATCAATTGAGCTTTAATAAAATGCTAGAAACACAATTAGCTCAGCTAGCAGCAGCTGTCCCATCCTACGAGCAAGGTAAGATCCCGGGGAAACCCTAAGATCGAATAGAGGGTGTAAAATTGGTTAATACGAGGTACGGTAAGCCTCCCCTCCGGTCAAACTGGGGCTATCTACTCGATCCACCCTTCATCACAAAGAAGGAAGATCCAGGCCTGCCGACCATCACCTGCTAGATTGGACCACAAGTCTTCCATGATGCCTTCCGCGACCTTGGATCGAGTGTCAACATCATGTCCAAGGTAACGTATGATAACTTACTAGGGGGACCTTTGCTCCCTACATTTGTTCGTTTGCAGCTGGCCGATCAGACGCTATGGTTCCCTGAGGGACTAGCAACGGACATCCTTATCAAAGTCCAAAATAGCTACGTCCCCGTTGATTTCCTTATATTGGACATGGGATCCAATGTAGACATCACAATCATCCTGGGAAGGCCATTCCTTAATACGGTTAACGCCGTCATCTACGTGGGATCCGGCCAACTTCACCTCCAATTCCCAGAACATAAGGTAAAGTGTCCATTCAATGGTTACAAATTAAAGCTAACATGCAGGTGAAGGACAAAGAACCATGAGACAACAAACATCATCGTTGTTGCCCACGCCGTAGGAACAAGAAAAAGAGCGAGTCGGCCAACAAGGCCGAAGTAAAAGAAGAACTCGCCGACGAGGTGCAACCACGATCTCCATCTCCGGGACCGACCGAAGCACCCAATGAATGACATGATGGAGAGGTCCTGCTCTACGGACCTGAAACATGGAGCCCTTGCTGATAAGGTAAATCAGTAGTTATCTCATATTTAATTTTTTATGCATTTCAATTCTTGTATTTCTCTTCAATCGCATACTTAGTTAATTCTGCATACTTCTTTTTCGACAAAATAAATTTCCATGCTATTAACACCTTGACAATAACTTGCAACACTTTTGAGCCGTGGGACCACCCCATGGTGGGGTCGGCCAACCCCACCAATGGGCCCACTGGCACACGCTCTATCTTGGCTTAGTACCCTGAGTATGACACAACACTTTGGTGCTCAAGGAGCATCCAAGGTGGGATCGGCCGATCCCACCATGGTGCCCTCCTGCACCCTGCTGCACTCTACTCAGCATGCTCATGAACATTATGCATATCAACAAAGCCAATATATGAAAAGAAATGATCCTTTGCTTTACTCTTTAAGCATGAGATGTTCCTCTTTATGTTGGATGCTCATGGGACCACAACAACCTGCCAAAGGCATGTCTTAGTACTCTCATGGTCCATGGGAACCACTTTAGACATGTCTCCACTTTGGCCATTCATCTTTTCTCTTTCACCAAACACTAGGCAAGGGAATCCCTGAAATTTGTGTCAACTTTGGACCAAACATAGTTGCATCTTTACTATACACATGATGACACAAAATTTAAAGTTTGAGGGGACATGTATGGGGGTCGGCCGACCCATGTGTTGGCCAATCCTGAAAAGATGTTTTCTCACTTTAGACATGTCCCCTAGTTAAAGCAAAAGCAAAGCTGAAAGTGTCAAGGAGGGGGGTCGGCCGACCCATGCCATGGGTGGTCACCACTTGCCCTTCTTCTCCTATATATACCCTTGCATTGTGAGATCAACTCCACACCAAAGCCACCAGAACCATCTCGAGCTCACAAGTTCTTCCTTTCCTTCCTTAGTTGCAAGATCATTCTCAAGCTTAGCTTAGTAGTAGCCATCCAAAAAAACAAAAACCCAAAAAGAGTTCCCATTTCATAGTAGTAGAAGAAGGTTGGTAACTTATCCTGTAGTAAGATGAAGAAGTTGCTTGCCTCCCGTTTCCAAAAGTCCAACAAGGGTGAGAGTTCTTCCCAAGAACCTCACCATGCTAGTGCTCATGAGAGGAGAGAGGTGGAAAGAAGTGAGCTAGTACCCTTCATTCCCCCGGTTAGAGTAATGGAGACCGAGAGTGGCCTCAGGCTAAATGCCAAAGAAATGGGGAAATTCCTCACTCTTAGTGAGTGTAGTTTCTCACACACAAGTGTCATTGATCCGGCCCTCTTGCAAGAAACAGGTATGGATTCAAAATTTTATGCTATTTTCAATACCATTGGTTGGGGAGGATTCTTTGAAATTCTTGAATTTGGCATAAAGAACATAACCATTGAGTTTTTATGCACATTAAAAGTGAATAATGGTGGGATAGCATTTCGAATGTTTGGGATGGAATATGACTTGACTTGGAGCACATTAAACACTGCTTTAGGATTTGATCACTCTTGCCATCTTGATGTAGACCATGCTTTTCATTATGACAAGAATGCTTTCTGGTATGCCATTACTGGCTCTAGTGATTATTCCAACCCCTCACCACACAAAATTCATAACCCAACCTTACGTTTCATGCACTACTGGTTGTTCACCACTCTTTTCCCTAGCATGAGAGTAGCTTTGGTAAGTGATGATGAGCTAAAACTACTCTATGCCATGGTTAGCAAGGTTAAAGTTTCCCCTGTCAAAATGCTAGTGAACTATTGGCTTAGCTGCATAGAGCATAGGAAACCCATATACTTCACATCATTCATCACACGTATAGCTGAAGCTTTGGGTGCACTAGAATCCCGAACTTTTGAGTACATTGAAACCGTGAGAGATGTGTTGGAAGAGAATGTATTCATTGGTTGCGATGTACTAAAAAGGGGTCCTAAGGGTGAACTAATGATGATTTATCGAGGCCATACAGTCGAAATCACTCTCCCTTGTGAGGGCCTTTGATTGTATGCGCTTCGTACGCTGACCTTTGATTTGGACCCCGAGGAAAGAGCCCTAAAAGTTGCAGGTACTAGCAGGAGGACAAGGAGAGCATCCCGTGCTACTCGAATGGAACAAGGAGGACCTTCACATCAGGATGAAGAAGTTGATGAGGGAGATGAGGCAGCCTCTATGGACATTTCAGGGTCCTTAGGGAGGCCTCCTCGCTCACAGGACACTCCTCGCTCTCAAGGCACTCCTCATCAAAGGACGCCGATGGACGAGCTCATCGACAACATGGGTGCAATGAACATCGAACAAGAGGCAACATTGCTTCTTGCACAACAAAATGCCCAACTCCTGCGGGCCATTCAAGAAGAAGAAGCACGACGTTGGGCCGGGTGGTACCAGCATTATCCACCACCACAGTAGGCAAGAACCAAGCTTGGGGGAGATCCTCTCCCCCACCAAGGTAAGTCCTGTATCTTAAGTTATTTATGTTTCAATTAGGTTTTCTCATTGCATTTAAAAAAAATGAAAATACCAAAAATATTTGCTTAGTATTCCCCTTAGCACATATGTCTCATATATGTCTATCTCCCCCATGGAAATGATGACTAGTTGCCTTGCTAACGTTTCTCTAGTGCCTAGTCTACAACTTAGTATTTCTCTAAGTACGGATCACTTAGCTCATTTAAACCATCATGAACCTGAAAACTTTGTGGGTTGCAAGTGCTAAAACTAAGTCTAAGTTGTTGAGAGACACGATATAGTGAGACAAGAGCTGCTATAATATTGTTCTAAGCATGATAGATTACCGAAGAATTTATTCTTAAAATGATCAAAATCTTAATTGTTCCTCAATGGTGATAAATTCCTACCACAGCCATATATGCTTTACATGTTTACAAACCTTCTTCATAGGCTATTTGCTTTGTATTGAGTGTTGTCAAGTGTTGTTGACCCTTGTTAAGAGACTTTTCATGCTCCTAAGATCAAGATCACGTACACACCTCATATACATGTTGCTTCTACACTGGAAGTACGCAAAAACATGCCTTTCATTTCCACCAAATAGTTTGCTTCATACTCCAAGTGTTATGAAATCTCTCTCAATTATTTAGTAGAGGAGACTCAAAAGGCTAGGCAAAATAAAGATGAAAAAAAAGAGAGATGGACAAGTGAAAGTCCATGAAAAAAAGACCATGAAAAAAAAGAGAAATGCTTGCCATGTCTCAATAAAAAAAAAGTATATATATAGAGAGATAGACCTTGTCAAATAAAGAAGCAATCTAGTCCACCATACGCCACACAATTGCACATCTTGATCTGGGAGTATGACACTTCTCTTCAAGGATCCGAGCTTTGACTTCGCAACAAAATACAAGTAAGTATGTCATCTTCTTTCATCTCTACCTTGAGCTACACATAAGCCTGTTTAGAACTAGGATGAGATAAAGAAGGCAACACTTATCATATGCCTTGGTGAGGAATCATACACCATTTGAGCGACATGAGAGAACCATATGAGGAACATTAAGTCTTTCTTTTGAAAAATATTGCAAAACCTCCGGTATGAAACTTCCTAAAAACAAGAAAGTTAGTGCTCAAGTCAAACGGTTCTATCTATCAACCACCTAAGACAAAGGAAAAGCCATAAGCCCCATAGAGTACTAAGGTAATATGGGTGATTTACATAGCTAATTTTTCCATTCAAAGAGAAGAACTTGGTTGTGCACATGGTACTCTTGAAATGTGATGCATAGTATCAATACTGATCCACCGAGGCCAAGTTTGATTGTTTGCTCGGGACGAGCAAAGGTTAAGCTTGGGGGATCTTGTTGATGGAAGTTATAGCATGTTTTACCTTATTAAAATACCGTCAACAGGCCTCGGTTTCAAGAAAGAATAGCATATCATGAGCACATTTATCACTAATAAGTTCCCCTTGTACTCTTAGCTTGTGAACTTGTAGGAGATGGCAAAATGGACAAAATGAGGCCAGGTGGGCCCACCAAGGGGGTCGGGCGACCCCAACTTGGGGCCACCTCGACCATGGTGACATGGCATGATCCAAGAGAAGCATGTTCAAGCCAATATCAACCATTGGATCAAACATGTGCTTCTGCTCAATGGTGCAAGATGAGAAGCACATGGATTCATGGGTCCACACCAAAACCAGATGCAACCAACTTCACAAGACCTCCTCCATGACATGTGGGGTCACCAAGGGAGAGAAGAAGGTGGGCCAGCCCTGTCATAGGGGGGTCGACCGACCCCCCCTTGGTCGGACCCAATAGCACTATTCATTGGGGTGACATCAGCACCTTCTAGAAGATGTACCCCGGGCCCACATGTCAGAGACTTGGGTCGGCCGATCCCATGGTGAAACCCATCCAATGTCGGTTGCTTGCACATGTTTCACACGTGAAGAAATCAAGGCCATCCATCCATGGCGGTTACAATGACGGTGGATCCAAGGGTGGAGAGATGGGGAGCACACGGATCGCTGACGTGGCGCCGGAGTAGCCCCTACTCCACCTCCTCTATAAATAGAGGCCTTCACCCTCTCATTCAAGACACCCCAAATATAGTTTACATATCTCCACTCTCATGTGAGATTAAGCAAGAGTAGTAGTAGTTAGTCTAGAGTGGGAGTTAGAGTCGAGTCGGGCAAAGCTCGGGTCTCCGGAGTCGTCTTCTGGGAGTCTGGTATAGCCCTTGTATCTTTCTTCTTTTGTAAGACTTTATTTATTTAATATATTATTCTTTATTTACTTTACTTTGCATTTACTTAAGTATTTACTTTTCAAGTATTTATTTAAGTATTTAGTTAGTGCAAGTCTATATTTATATAGTCTTGTTGTGTGCTTATCTTAGTTCAATAGTTGTCTTAGTTAGATTGATTTCCTTTAAATAGCTTCTTGTGTGTGCGTCATCATCCTATCTTAGGATAGGGGCTTTAGCTATTTTGATCGATAGCTAAAGGTGTAGATAAGTGTGAGCGTGATGCTCATACTTCATCTTATCTTTGACTACCGCTGGCTTGCACGGATAGTAGGGGCGCATGAGCAAAAGGTGACAGATTTTGCCTGGCTACCTAGATCCCCTCACGTGAACTCAGGCTAGTTTTTAAAAGGTTAGGCGTCCATAAGCCAAATATCCGCTTGAGTACTGGGTTAGGTGAAAAACCTTCTATCGCTTTACTCTCTCGTTTATCCCTCTCACACAAGTAGCAAGGCGTCAATCTAGTTAAGTCATCTATTTAATTAGGATTAGTTCACAGGAGTAAAGGTAGAAACATAGGAGTACTTTATACTCACTCGTTGTCCTTCCACCTAGCTAACTCTACTAAGTTATCTTTTCATATCATATACTCTTTGCTTATTTATCCTACCTATCCATCCTCCCTTATATCCACTTACCCCCTTTGCTTCTCTAATTGATAATAGATTATAGTAAGACTAAAGGATCTATCTTTCCTCTCTCTACATCCTTCCTAGCTTGCTTTCCTTTGGGATAAAATAAATAATGAAACCTTGGAATACTCCCGGGTGAAGTGCTACATCGGTATATTCTGTGTGCTTGCAGAATTATCCAATAGTCAATAGAAATACCAACAAGCACTTCTAGCGCCGTTGCTGGGGTTAGGCTCCATAGTCTAGTTCTAGTGGTTGCGCTAAGAAGTGTCAACACCAGCCCAAGGTGAGTTATTTTAGAGTCTTCGGTTGCCACTGTTTTATTTTGAAAAAGGGCAACCTGGACAAGTTTGAGTCTCGTTCTTCCGACGGCGTATTTTTCGGTTATGGCACTCACACTAGAGCATATCGTGTACTTAACCTTGATACTAACCGAGTCATGGAGACATCAGATGTCACCTTTGACGAGACTCTTGTTTGTCCCTCTTCTCGTTTTGAGCGTGCAGGTGATCATGAGGTCGGTGAGCCTCTTTTCGATGATGAGGACGAGGATGCTGAAGGCGTAGATGAGCCAGCATCGCCTCCACCTGCTGTGCCGCCAAGAGCGGCTTCTACGACGACTCACGGCCCTGACACCTCTTCTTCCTGGGGGCCGTGGGATCCGCCACCCCGCGCGGTACCTTTTGTACCCGGGGAGGCACCAGCTGCTGTTGAGGGGGAGGTTACTTCTTCCCGGGAGGCGCCACGACATATCCAGCGCCAGCACCCCCCTCAGCAGATGATCGGCAACATTGACGAATGGGTCACTCGGTCCAGGTCATAGCACATCTCTCACTTCGCTCATTCTGCTTTTGTTGCTAATTTTGAGCCCCGAGATGTTGGACACGCTTTGACAGATCCGGATTGGGTCAATGCCATGCATGGGGAGTTAGAAAACTTTGAGAGAAATCGGGTTTGGGTTCTAGTTCCAGCTCCTCCAGACTGTAAGCCTATTGGGACAAAATGGGTTTTCAAAAACAAGCAAGGAGAGGATGGCCACGTTGTGAGAAACAAGGCCAGGCTTGTAGCAAAGGGCTATAGTCAGAAGGAGGGGATAGACTATGAGGAGATGTTTGCTCCTGTAGCTCGTTTGGAGGCTATTAGGATACTCTTGGCTTTTGCTGCATCCAAAGGTTTTAAACTTTTTCAAATGGATGTCAAGAGTGCCTTCTTAAACGGCTACATAGAAGAGGAAGTTTATGTTGAGCAACCCCCCGGTTTTGAAAATCCCAAGTTTCCAAACCATGTTTTTAAACATCACAAAGCTTTATATGGTTTGAAACAAGCCCCTAGAGCCTGGTATGATAGATTGAAAATTTTCTGCTAGCTAAGGGTTTTAAAATGGGATGTGTAGATAAGACGCTCTTTCTCCTCAAGCACGGCAAAGACACACTCTTGGTCCAGATTTACGTGGATGATATCATTTTCGGTAGTTCTTCTCACGCTTTGGTTGCCAAGTTTGCAGATGTTATGAGCAGGGAGCTCGAGATGAGCATGATGGGCGAGCTGACATTCTTTCTCGGGTTGCAAATTAAGCAATCCCGAGAGGGGACGTTTGCGCACCAGGGCAAGTACATCAAGGACTTGCTGAAGCGGTTCGATATGGGTGAGGCCAAGCCTCTTCCAACACCCATGTCGACGATGACTGCCCTGGATGCGGATGTGGATGGAGAAGCAGTGGACCAGAAGGAGTACCGAAGCATGTTCGGGTCGCTCCTCTACTTGACGGCGACACGCCCGGACAACCAGTTCGTGATGTGCCTGTGCGCGCGCTTTCAGGCGTCGCCGCACACTTCTCACCGTCAGGTGGTGAAGCGCATATTCAGGTACCTTCGTTTCACACCTGAGTTTGGGATTTGGTATTCTGCTTCCTCCACCCTCTCCCTTCGCGGTTATTTCGATGCCCATTTTGCTGGTTGTCGCATTGAGCACAAGTCCACTTCTGGGACTTGCCAGTTTATTGGATCTTATCTTGTATTGTGGTCTTCTCGCAAGTAGTCTAGTGTCGCTCAGTCTAACACAGAGGCTGAATATGTTGTTGCGGCTAGCTGCTGTTCCCAGTTGCTTTGGATGATGGCCACTTTGCGTGATTTCGGTTTGAGTTTTTCTCGCGTGCCTTTGATTTGTGACAGCACGAGTGCTATTAGCGTTGCTAAGAACCCCGTGCTTCACTCGAAGACCAAACACATTGATGTGCGCTTTCATTTCTTGCGAGACCACCAGGAGAAGGGTGATATCGACCTTCGCCATGTCGATACTCATCATCAACTAGCTGACATTTTCACCAAGCGTTTAGATGAATCAACCTTTAATAGGTTGAGGGGTGACCTTGGTGTGTGTTTCCCCTTTTAGATGGGGGAAACATTTTGGATCTTGTATAATAGACTGACTCTTTTGTTTGTCTTTCTTTTCTTTTGCATTTTAGCATACGCATTTACATTCTGAGCTTCATGTTTATAATCACTAGAATGTAACTATGCTCTGTTTAGTATGCTCCGATGCTTATATTGATGCTTGTAGCTTACGCTCCTTCTGATCACTAGTACATGTTATGAGCTGAGCTATTTTGGAATGGTTAATTTGCTTAATGTATATAAAATCTGAACATGTTCACCATTGCGATATGCAACTAGCATGTGTAGGATGTGTTGACTCCTTTCATGCTTTTCATATATGCTAGGTTGCTATGTCTCTAGTTCTGAGTCTTTCACTTGCTTGGTCTGATCATATCATGTTTAAAATTTGAACCAAGTTTTAGTGAATTGAAAAGATCGAGATGGGATTTCTTGTCAGCACCTCACGGTATCGAGACTGTTTCTCATTGCACTTTGAGTTAAACTTGAGCCGTGTAGTGTATGACCGAAACCGTAGCTTTAAGCTTCTGATTGCTTCGGCATAGGCTTCGCTCGGTTGAAAAGTTAGGCAATGACAAGCTTTCAACCTCTCGCAATCACATGCTAATGATTGAACTTGTGTATTTTTTACCGCTGCAACTCCGATATAATAATGAAATCACAAGTATATGCTTCATTCCTATGCATGATGATTGAACTTTGCTAGGGGTAGTTCATCTTGTATACAAGTTTAGCACTTGTTTGGATTCCTGTCTATACATGTGTAGTGCTATTTTGATGGTGACTATCTTTTTGGCTAAAAACTGCTCACTTGCTCATATGCTTCATATTTTGTATTTGGTGATCAGTTTGAGCCTTCGCTATTTGAGTGCTTAGTTGAGACATTGGAGTTATACTGTTTAGAGCATCTTTGTACTCTTTTGATTATATGCCTGAAGCTCCTAACTTGTATTTCTGACTTCATATGCATTCTGGAAGGGAAGTTGGTTCTTTGGCACTTTTGGTTGGTGCATTTTCTGAAGGGGAGAACTTTGCTCAGTTTCTTTTGCTATTAGTTACTTGATAAGTGCATTTTCAACTAAGGGGGAGAAATTGCAAATCATATGCTCCTGGGTGTTCGTCTAAGGGGGAGTTTTCGTTAAGGGAGAGAATTTCAAAATCCTTGTGCTCTTCTCTTGTTGGACCTAAGGTGGAGTTTTCCTAGTTGCTTGCACTTTTCGAGGGGGAGTTTGCTAGTTGTGTTGAGCCTTTGCCTCTGTCTTGAAGGACTAGCAAACATTTTAATGGTTTTTCGATTGATCCTCAATTGGTTCGGAGCGTGCTTGGCCGAAAGGCATTGGTATCGAGCCTTCTTTGCTAGTTGTGTTGAGCCTCTGTGCCTCTATCTTGAAGGACTAGCATTTTGCCTCGATTTTCAATTGGTATTTGCTAGCGGTGTTGAGCCTGTTCTACCTCTTCTTGAGGGCTAGCTTTTCTTTGCTTGGTTGCGACGAGCCGTTGCCCATGTCTTTGGGGACCAAGTTGTTTCGCTTCTTCCAATTGACCTTCTTCGGCTTTGCTATGCTTTTGGGTCATTTGGTCAAGTTCTCTCTTCTCCTTCTTCCTTCTACTTCTTTCTATCATGATTTGTGTGAGTAGTTGACAATGCATTCATCAAGGGGGAGATTGCGGATACATGGGTGTATGCCGGGTCTCGATGTGATGAGTGATTGTCAACGGGTTTGATCGCAGGTTCTTTGGCTTGTGTTGTGCAAGTGTCGAGCACGGAGACAGTGATCGAGGGCAAGGTGAAGGTCAAGTTGAGACGTGTCATGCCGACGGACCGGGTGCGGTGAAGGATGGGCATGTCATGCGGCGGACGTGCCACGCCGATGGACTGAGCGGTGAAGGGCGGACGTGAGGCTTGGACTGAGGGACCGGAGTGCCTGAGGATCAACTGTGGTGGCTGGCAGCCTAGGACAGCGACGAGCGAAGACTTGCGGACACGGTGTTGCTCGGGTCGAGGACCTGGGGACACGTGTCGGTGGACGGGGTGCACGGGCGGTGCATCCCCTCTACAGCTCCGGTTTGGTGGTTGAGCCACAGAAAAACCACCGGTGGATGGTTTCCAGGTTTGGGCCTCAAAACCTGGGTGCTGAGGGTTTCCGAGTTTGGCCACAAAACTCGGGCTGAGGACGGTTTTCGAGTTTGGGCCTCAAAACTCAGGCGTCGGACTTGGAGGCTGGTTTCCCGGTTTGGGCCTCAAAACCGGGGGATGGCTGGAAAAGGCCGGTTTCCCGGTTTTGGCCACAAAACCAGGGGTGCAGAGCGAGGGCGGCACGTGGCGGCAATCGGAAGGTTGCGTCGAGGCAACGCGGACAAGTTGTGCGGGCGTGGCCGTCGGATACACCTACCACCGAGTTGGTCCAGAATAACCCTAGGGTTTAGCTGGTTCGCTCTGTAAATAGATTAGAGAGGGGTAGAGTAGGAATTGTACTTAGACTAGAATTAGGATAAGTAGTCGGGGAGACACCCTCCTCCCTCTATCTCAGTCATTTGCTCTTTCGCACTTAGGTTTTCCTGCTTTCCCATCCCCTGCTGTAGTTAGCTGAGATCCGCAGAGAGACTCACCTTTGTGTTCTGTTGATTTTGAGGAAGGGAGGCTGTAACCTCTTTGTCGTAGCGTGTGTTTGCGCTTCGGCTGCAAGATCGATGTGTCGGTTTGTGTTTTGATTCGTGTTCTTCGTATTCTTCGCGTTCTTTGTTTCACCGCGATTTTCCCGTCACTCGATCTCCCTCTCCGGTGCGTCTTTTCGAAATCCGTTTGAACCAATTTGTTCGTATCATTGAGGAGGTCATTTCGACCAAAGGAATTCATCTAACTCCTCATGATCGAATAGATCGGGACGATTTCGTTTTCGTGGCGCTTTTTCGGTTCATCCACCTTCCCTTGTGATTTCCCGTTGATTGGATCGATTTGAGCGGATGATTTCTTGGGGATAGTCTCCTAACTACCCCGTGATCATCTTCTCCAAGTTTGGGAACTTGGGATTTTGATTTGGATCAGATTTGGAGAGATTTGGGAGAGAGGCGATCAAAATCGCCCTCTCTGCAGGACCGCGGACAGTCCGCGAGTTGAACCGCGGACAGTCCGGGCATCGGGCACGAGCCGAGCAGTGGCTGCGGTGCTGGTTCAGACAAGTCCGATTTTGTACCGCGGACAGTCCGCCGTTGTGTTTGGCGGACAGTCCGCGAGTCGTCCAGCAAAGGTTCAGCAACCTTGCTGTTTTTGTGTTTTAGCCGGCGTACAGTCCGAGAACTGGTGGCGGACAGTCCGCCCTTGCCGCGGATAGTCCGGGACCCCAGGTCCGGACAGTCCGGGACCCTGCTGAAGCTTGCTTTTCAGTGCAAGCTTCGCCCCAGCTTTTCCGCTTGGTTTTCGGACCTCTCGTTTGTTCCTAGAGTTAACCAAGAAACATTTCTAGGTACCTTTGCAACTTGTTTGCATAAGTATTTGGAGATTTCTCGATGTAGCCTCTAATCTACGTTCGGGAGTCGGTTATCTCAAGGGAAACTTGAGCCGAAGTTTTTGGTGTTTGCTTCGTTTGTGTTTGGTGGTGCTCCGCTGTGATCCTAGTGATCATCCGCCCTCTTCCAAGGGTCGTGAGCATCATGTCTCGGGTCCGTGGTCTTCGGGGTTGATTTTGGGACACTTGGCCAAAGTTTCAGAAGAAATTTGATTGGCTCCCATTCACCCCCCCCCCCTCTGGTCGCCTTGCTTGTGCTTTCTCGGTCCTTCAGACAGGAATCCAAACAAATGCTAAACATGTATACAAGGTGAACTACCCCTAGCAAAGTTCAATCATCATGCTTAAGAATGAAACATACACTTGTGATTTCAAATTAATATCGGAGTTGCAGCGGTGAAATTACAAAAGTTCAAATTCAGCATGTGATTACGAGAGGTGGAAAGCTTGTCTTTGCCTAACTTTTCAACTCAGTGAAGCCTATGCTGAAGCAATCAGAAGCTTAAAGCTACGGTTTCGGTCATACACTACACGGCTCAAGTTTAACTCAAAGTGCAATGAGAAACAGTCTCGATACCGTGATGTGTTGACAAGCAATCCCATCTCGATCTTTTCAATTCACTAAAACTTGGTTCAAATTTTAAACAGGATATGAACAGACCAAGCAAGTGAATGACTCAGAACTAGAGACATAGCAACCTAGCATATATGAAAAGCATGAAAGGAGTCAACACATCCTACACATGCTAGTTGCATATCTCAATGGTGAACATTTTCAGATTTTATGTACATTATGAATATTCACCATTCCAAAATAGCTCAGCTCACAACATGTACTAGTGATCAGAAAGAGCAAAAGCTACAAGCAGCATCATAATCATCGGAGCATACTACATAGAGCATAATTGCATTCTAATGATGATAAACATGAAGCTCAGAATGTAAATGCGTATGCTAAAAAAATGCAAAGGAAAAGAAAGACAGACGAAAAAAGTCAGTCCAATATACAAGTTCCAAAATGTTTCCCCCATCTAAAAGGGGAAACACACACCAAGCTCACCCCTCAACCGATTAAAGGTTGATTCGTCTAAAGGCTTGGTGAAAATATCAGCCAGTTGATGATGAGTATCGACATGGCGAAGGTCGATATCACCCTTCTCCTGATGGTCTTGCAAAAAATGAAAGTGCACATCAATGTGTTTGATCTCCGAGTGAAGCACGAGGTTCTTAGCAACGCTAATAGCACTCATGCTGTCACAAAGCAAAGGCACGCGATAAAAGCTCAGACCAAAATCACGCAAAGTGGCCATCATCCAAAGCAGCTGGGAACAGCAGCTAGCCGCAGCATCATATTCAGCCTCTGTGGTAGACTGAGCGACACTAGACTGCTTGCGAGAAGACCACGATACAAGAGAAGAACCAATAAATTGGCAAGTCCCAGAAGTGGACTTGCGCTCAAGACAGCAACCAGCAAAATCGGCATCCGAATAACCGCAATGGGAGAGGGTGGAGGAAGCAGAATACCAAATCCCAAACTCAGGTGTGAAACGAAGGTACCTGAAAATCCGCTTCACCGCCTGACGGTGAGAAGTGCGTGGCAACGCCTAAAAGCGCACGCACAGACACACCGCGAACTGGATGTCCCGGCGTGTCGCCGTCAGGTAGAGCAGCGACCCGATCATGCTTCGGTACTCCTTCAGGTCCACTGCTTCTCCATCCTTGTCCGCATCCAGGGCAGTCGTCGTCGACATGGGTGTTGGAAGAGGCTTGGCCTCACCCATATCGAACCGCTTCAGCAAGTCCTTGGTGTACTTGCCCTGGTGCACAAACATTCCCTCTCGGGATTGCTTAATTTGGAATCCGAGAAAGAAAGTTAGCTCGCCCATCATGCTCATCTCGAACTCCCTGCTCATAGTATCTGCAAACTTGGCAACCAAAGCATGAGAAGAACCACCGAAAATGATATCATCCACGTAAATCTGGACCAAGAGTGTGTCTTTGCCGTGCTTGAGGAGAAAGAGCGTTTTATCTACACATCCCATTTTAAAACCCTTAGCAAGCAAAAAGGTTTTCAACCTATCATACCAGGCTCTAGGGGCTTGTTTCAAACCATATAAAGCTTTGTGAAGTTTAAAAACATGGTTTGGAAACTTGGGATTTTCAAAACCGGGGGGTTGCTCAACATATACTTCCTCTTCTATGTAGCCATTTAAGAAGGCACTCTTGACATCCATTTGAAAGAGATTGAAACCTTTGGATGTAGCAAAAGCCAAGAGTATCCTAATAGCCTCCAAACGAGCTACAGGAGCAAAAGTCTCCTCGTAGTCTATCCCCTCCTTCTGACTATAGCCTTTCGCTACATGCATGGCCTTGTTTCTAACAACGTGGCCATCCTCTCCTTGCTTGTTTTTGAAAACCCATTTTGTCCCAATAGGCTTACAGTCTGGAGGAGGTGGAACTAGAACCCAAACTCTATTTCGCTTAAAATTTTCTAACTCCTCATGCATGGCATTGACCCAATCCGGATCCGTCAAAGCGTGTCCAACATCTCGGGGCTCAAAATTAGCAACAAAAGCAGAATGAGCAAAGTGAGAGATGTGCTGTGACCTGGACCGAGTGACCCGTTCGTCAATGCCACCGATCATCTGCTGAGGGGGGTGTTGGCACTGGATGTGTCGTGGCGCCTCCCGAGAAGAAGTAACCTCCCCCTCAACAGTAGCTGGTGCCTCCCCAGGTACAAAAGGTACCACTCGGGGTGGCGGATCCCACGGCCCCTAGGAAGAAGA
The DNA here is from genome assembly GCA_009763385.1 of Coix lacryma-jobi var. lacryma-jobi. Lineage (NCBI taxonomy): Eukaryota > Viridiplantae > Streptophyta > Magnoliopsida > Poales > Poaceae > Coix > Coix lacryma-jobi. The sequence continues at coordinate 69,491,320 of CM019827.1, forward strand.
GGTGTCGGGGCGGTGAGTCATTGTAGAAGCCGCTCTTTGCGGCACAGCAGGTGGAGGGGGTGCTGGATCATCCATACCTTCAGCACCCTCATCCTCGTCATCAAAAAGAGACTCACCAACCTCATGATCACCTGCACGCTTAAAACGAGAAGAAGGACAAGCCATGGTCTCGTCGAAGGTGACATCTGATGTCTCCATGACTCGGTTAGTATCAAGGTTAAGTACACCATATGCACGAGTATGAGTGCTATAACCCAAAAACACACTGTCAGAAGAACGAGACTCAAATTTGTCCAGGTTGCCTTTCTTAATATAAAACAATGGCAACCGAAGACTCTAAAATAACTCACCTTGGGTTGTCTACCAAAATGCAACTCATAAGAGGTCTTCTTCATGAAAGCTCTCAGAAAAATGCGATTTGAAATGTAGCATGCAGTGTTCATAGCTTCGGCCCAATATCGCCTAGGAGTCCTATGCTCATCGAGCATCGTCCTGGCCATCTCAACAAGGGTCCAATTCTTCCTCTCTACAACACCATTTTGGGGCAGTGTGTAGGGGGAAGAAAACTGATCCTCAAAACCCAAAGAGTTACAAAACTTCTCAAAATCCGAATTCTGAAATTCAGAACCATTGTCACTTCTAATAGCTCGCATCGAGTTCATAGGGAACTCGTTCTGAAGACGCAAAATCAGATTGCGAGCAAAAGAGAGTCTCGGTCTTCTCCGACAAAAAGAAGACCCACGAATATCTCGAAAAATCGTCAACAACGACCAAAACATACCACTTGCCACCAACCGAGCTCACCCGAGCCGGGCCAATAAGGTCCATGTGCAAAAGCTCTCCATGGCGCTGTGTCATGACCTTAGTCACTGGATGGTGGGGAGCAGCAACCATCTTTCCATGTCTACAAGAATGGCAAACGAGATACTTCTCCATTGACAGTTTGGACAATCCTTGGATTAGACCAAGTGAGCTAAGCCTTGCAAGCAATTCGAAGCTTAAATGACCGAGCCTCCTATGCCACTTCCAAAGATCAGAGGAGGAAGGACTAGCCAAAAGACAGCGGGAAATACCAAACGACTCCGAGAAATTCACGCGAACGACTTTTCCAAAGGGCGAAATCAAATATACACGTTTGCCCTGAGGATCTAAAATACGACTGAGATTCTGTTTAAAACGAATCTCATAGTCATCATCAAAAAGTTGCGAAACAGAAAGCAAATTAAAATGCAGGTTAGAAACAAGAGCAACATCGCGCAACACAAAGTGCTCATTAACCCGCACCGGCCCATGAGACAACACCTTACCTTTACTATTGTTGCCGAAGGTGATAAATTCCTTTTCCGGCAACAGGGCTAAGGCTGGAGAACCACTTGGCGTTTCCGGTCATATGCCTCGAGCAACTGGAATCCACCAACCAAATGTCCTCCAACCGTCTTACCTACATCAATAAAAATACATAGGGTGAGCATACGGTCCAACACTGGGGTTAGTGAAGTAAGAAGAATACCAGTGTTGGGTCGGCTGCTCAAAAGAACGGTTAGTGAAAAAACCATTCCTAGCCAATCTACGGATGAAGCGATCACCACGTTTAGAAGGACGTGGTCCGCTAAGGAAGGAGCGTCCATCACGATACTCAAAACACGGTGGGGGAAAACGCTCAACAAAGCCTCCGTCACGGGGTCCAAAACCTACAACTGCAGGCTCCCGCCGGGCACGCTCTCTACGAGGCCTACGCCTAGGAACTTGAGGCACTTCACCTCTAGGCATAGCTTCTCTCCTTGGAGCTCTCCTCTGCCTAGGCCTGGGGACTTGAGGTTCTAGACCTCTGGGGCCTAGCAGCACGCCTCTAAACATTTGGCGCATGTACATCATGGTGAGGATGGTACATGTCCACATTGTTCATCTCCTTAGCGCGGCGCACTTCTCTCTTGCGCCTATAGCAAAACTCACCCATGTGACCGTCTCTCCCACAGAAGTCACAATGGTACCTCACCGCACGCAAAGGGGGTTGTTGGTACGCATGGCTGTGGGTATGGTTCACTTTGCCCTTCTGTGGCAAACACTCCTCCTGGAAGGGTGGCATCGTGTCCAGCTTGTTTTTGAGGTGGTTGGGTTTGGGTGCCCACTGCTGGTTCTTGGGTGGAGCTTGTGGAGGTTCTTCAAACACCCCATCCTTGGTGGCAGGCTTGGCAGGCTCTTTGGGTGGAAGCTTGGTTTGTTTGGGAGTAGTGGTGGAATTGGGCTTCTCACATGGGTTCAGACCACTCGACTCTCTAATCTTCCCAAAAGCAGAAAGATCAACACCCTGAGCAAAACCTACACCTGGACCTCCAGCAGCTCGCTTGAATTGGGAGATCATCATCCCTAGCCGCGGCTCACTACAAGAGACCCATGACAAGATGGTCCGAAGGTATGTGTTTTCCTCCTCGGTTTGCATCTTGCCATGCTTCACATTGGCAATCTCCATCTTCAAACCCTCACACAAAGCGCACCTCATGACACAAGTGCTATCCGAGCTGGCCTTCTCAAGAGACTCAATCTTGACATTCTTCTTTGCCAACTCGGATTGCAAGACAGGACAAGTCTTGCACGCACCCAACAGCTGAGGCCTAGCCCGGAGATCATCCAACACTCCAACCAAAACAGCATACTTACTCCTCAAAGTGAGAAGGTCAGTCATGTGCTTGGTGCATGACTCGCACTCACTCTCCTTAGACATGACCACGGTGGATTTTGCAAACTCCAACTCCTTCACCGTGTCCTCCCACTTCTGCCTAAACTCCTTGCGCTCTCTAGCAGCACGCCTAAGCAGTTTATCTTGGCTAAGGAGCGCGGCTGTAAGCTTCTCAACCTCAGCAGAAAGCTCGTCGTGGGTGAGAGATACCTGGGAGGTGTCGTCGTCATCGTCATTCCGAGGGGTGTGCTCCAGCTCGTCGACCTCATCACCAAGCGCCATGGTGCAGAAGCCCTTGTCGTCGGCGAAGAAGCAGAGTCCGTTCAACTCGTCCTTGATCCTCTTCTTCTTCCCGGACTCGTCGTCGCTTGAGCAAGCAGAGTCGTCATCCGAGCCGGCGACATCGCTGAGCGTGGCGAAGAAGACGCGCTGCTCAGCCTGGGCCTTCTCCAAGTACTTCTTCTTGATGTACTCCTTGTCGAAGCCGCCCCTCCGCTTGTGCCTCGGGGGGACGTGCTTGTCCTTGCGCTTACCGAAGTCGTACTTGTGCCCATGATCGCCCTTCCCCGAATGCTTGTTCTTCTTGGGGTAGTTGGCGATGAAGTGGTCGGGGTCGCCGCACTCACAGCATCCTGAGCGTCCTCCTCCACGGCGACGGTTCATGCGGTTGTTGTGGAACCGCGAGAACCGGTTGGCAAGCAAAGCCAACTCATCATCCCCCAAAGACTCCAGCTGATCCTCTGTGACAGAAAAGAGAGATGAAAGAGCAAAGCCACCAGAGGGGTTAGCAGAAGAGCCAGAAACCAAAGCCATAATCGGGCCAGAAGTATTCTCATAAGAAGCCCTCGACATGGCGTCAATCTCACTAGACTTGAGCTTACTAAAGAGCTCATCGCAAGTGAGGGTCTCATAGTTAAATGATTCGATGATCGCCTGGACCTTTGAGTCCCACACCGACCGATCGAGAGTATGCAAAAGCTTCAAAGCCCTCTCATGATCGTCGAAAGGCAACAGCTCCTTCTTAGCTCGCATCTTGTTGACAATCACCTGAAAGCGAGCAAATAAACTTTCTGTGCTCTCGCCAGGCTGATGTCAAAAGTTCTCATACTCCCGCTTGTGCGACTCGTAGAGACGGGATTTGACTTGAGTGGTGCCCTTATGAAAGCGCATGAGGGTAGTCCAAATCTCACGAGCCGTGGGGAGATGAGAAACGCGATCAAACTCGGACATACTCAAACAGGAGAACAAGGCGTTACGTGCTCGGCTATTGGCCTCGTGCTCATCGATCTGGAGCTGAGTGACACGAGCAGCTAAGACAACATAATCGGCCTTGTTGCAAATCTCCCAAACAGAAGAGCCCATGCTCTGGAGATAGGCCGACATGCGTATCTTCCAATACGCATAGCTGGTCCCATCGAAAAACGGTGGTTTGCCCACGCCGCGATCCATGTCGCCTTCGGTGGATCTGGAACCGGCTAAGGTGGAAGATCCTTAACCTGCTCCGATACCAATTGAAGGACCGAGAAAGCACTAGCAAGGCGACCAGAGCGGGGGGGGTGAATGGGAGCCAACAAAATTTCTCTCGAAACTTTGGCCAAATGTCCTAAAATCAACCCCGAGAAGCGGCGACCGAAACCGTGATGCTCACGACCCTTGGAAGAGGGTGGATGATCCCAAGGAAACCAAACTCCAAAAGTTCTGGCTCGAACACAACCCCAAAAGCCAAGTCCCGAACGTAGATTGACGGCTACGTCGAGAAACTCCTAAATACCTATGCTAACAAGTAGCAAAGATACCTAGAGAGGTTCCTCGGTGAACTATAGGGCCAAACAAAAAATCCGTGAAGGACCGAAAAGCGACCAGAGGGGGGGTGAATGGGAGCTCAAAATTTCTTTTCAGAAACTTTTAGCCACTGTCCCAGAAGTCACCCTAAAGGCAAGCCTAGAGCTAGGATAATGTCTACGACCCTAAATGTAGGGTGGATGCTTCCAAGAAGCACAGCGAGACACTACACGACTCTAGGAACCCAACGCAAAAGCCGGAAATCAAAACCGACAACGAACGAACGAGCCGCGGACGAAACCGTGCGAAACCAGTCGCATCGAACGCTGCCTGCGTCCGATGCCTGAACACCGGACGCGTCCGATGCAGACAGAGGGTTTCTGGAACCTTACTGTTCCATCGTCGGACGTTGCGCACAGTGAACTGCCAGCGTCCGATGCAAAGACTCAGGCGCGTCCGATGGCCAACGGATGCTTCCAATGCCTAGCGTCCGATGCCAATGAAAAAGCACGCATACTGACACGTGTCACCGGAGCGTCCGATGGTTTGAACACCAGCGTCCGATGCTCCCGTGTCAGCGTCCTATGCCCCCGATTCCAGCACAGTTCTTCGATGATTCAACCCGATCTCCTCCGAATCAAGTGCACTAGGCTTAGGATTCGATCTAAGGAGTCACAAGGAGGTTAGTGAGCTACTCCTAGGAGATCATGGCTCGAACCAAACTCCAAATAGATGAATCATGAGATTTCGGGACAAAGGAACAAAAACGTGATCCAAAACCAAAATCGCTCGATCTCCTAGACCGTGTGGTTTGAGATGGATTCCTTCGGAGGAAAGAATTGCTTCACGATCTAGAATAACTTGGTTCAAGTGGATTCGCAAAAGACACACCAACCTAAGAGATCAAGCGACGAGAAAATCGTGACCAAAAGCAATCCGCGAAGAACACAACGAAACGCGAATCACAAACACGAAATTGCAACCGTGTGGCAAACACACGCTACAAACGTGAGATTACGGTCTCACTTCCTAAACGTCCCAAAACACAGAGACATGATTTATTTCGTCTGTGGATCCTCTACAACCAGGTGTGATTGGAACCCTAAGCGGGGACTAAGGAGAGAGAGAGTGCTTAGAGCTAATGGCTGCTGTGATAAAGGATAGATAGAGAGGAGGGGTGCCTCTCTTATTTATAGTCTTAACAATAATCCCCTTCTACTCCTAGGATAACTGAGCGAATCTGCCAACCCTAGGGGTATCCCGGTCCAACTCTGCTGGAAGGCGATCCGACGGCCACGCGCCTTCCTCACCCTTAGCTTCGCCTCGACGCAAGCCTCAGGATGCCGCCACGTGCCGCCCTGTCGACCACCGCGCCCTCCTTGCGGATAGCTGCGCCGCCGCGCTAGCCTCCCCACGCTGCCACGTGCCGACCGTCCTTTTTGCGGACCTCCCCCGGTTTTGAGGCCAAAACCGGGAAACCTGGGCCTTCCCCCGGTTTTGGCGGATACATGGGTGTATGCCGGGTCTCTGAGTGATGAGTGATTGTCAACTGGATTGATTGCAAGTTCTTTGGCTTGTGTTGTGCAGGTGTCGAGCACGGAGACAGTGATCGAAGGCAAGGTGAAGGTCAAGTTGAGACGTGTCGTGCTGATGGACCGGGTGCGGTGAAGGATGGGCGTGCCGTGCGGCGGACGTGCCATGCCGATGTACCGAGCGGTGAAGGGCAGACGTGAGGCTTGGACTGAGGGATCAGAGTGCCTGAGGATCAGCTGTAGTGGCTGGCAGCCTGGGACAGCGACGAGCGGAGACTTGCGGGGCACGGTGTTGCTCGGGTCGAGGACCTGAGGACACGGGTCAGTGGACGGGGTGCACGGGTGGTGCATCCCCTCTACAGCTCCGGTTTGTTGGTTGAGCCAGAGAAAAACCAACGGGTGAACGGTTTCCAGGTTTGGGCCTCAAAACCTGGGTGCTCGGTTTCCAGGTTGAGCCACAAAACCTGGGCGCGGACGGTTTCCGAGTTTGGCCACAAAACTCGGGCGATGGGCCGGTTTCCGAGTTTGGGCCTCAAAACTCGGGCGCTGCGGGTTTCTGAGTTTGGGCCACAAAACTCAGGCTGGTGGGCTGGTTTCCCGGTTTGGGCCTCAAAACCGGGGGCTGATAGGAAAAGGCTGGTTTCCCGGTTTGGGCCTCAAAACCGTTGGTGCAGAGCGAGGGCGGCACGTGGCGGCAATCGGAAGGTTGCGTGGAGGCAACGCGGACGACTTGCGCGGGCGTGGCCGTCGATCCTACCTACCACCCGAGTTGGTCCAGAATAACCCTAGGGTTTAGCTGGTTCGCTCTATAATTAGTTTAGAGAGGGGTAGAGTAGGAAATAGACTTAGACTAGAATAGGATAAGTAGTCAGGGGAGACACCCTCCTCCACTATCTCAGTTATTCTAGTTTTAGCCATCTCAGTTCATTACAGTCATTTGCTTCCTGCACTTACGGTTTCCTGCTCTCCCATCCCCTGCTGTAGCTGAGATCCGCAGAGAGACATCGATACTCTGTGTACTTGTTGATTTTGAGGAAAGGAGGCCATAACCTCCTTGTCGTAGCGTGTGTTTGCGCTTCGGCTTGCAATTCGTGGCTGTGATTTCCGTTGTGTTCGTGTTTTTCGCGGAATCCTTTTTCTCCACAATTTTCCCGTCGCTTGATCTCTTTGCTCGGTTCATCTTTTGCAAATCCGTTTGAACCAAGTTGTTCTAGATCGTGAAGCGTTTCTTTCCACCGAAGGAATTTGTCTCTAACCTCACGGTCTAGGAGATCGGTCGATTTTCGTTTTGGATCGTGTTTTTGCTCCCTTGCCTCAAAATTTCATGATTCACCAATTTGGAGTTAGGTTCGAGCCATGATCTCCTAGGAGTAGCTCACTAACATCCTTGTGACTCCTCAGAACGAATCCTAGGCCTAGAGCATTTGATTCGGAGGAGATCGGAGAGAATCACCGAAGAACTGTGCTGGAATTGGGGGCATCGGACGCTGACTCGGGAGCATCGGACGCTAGGGTTCCTAGCATCGGACGCTCCGGTGACGCGTGTCACGTCTCCTGCGTTTTAGTTTGCATCAGACGCAGGGCATCGGACGCTCTAGCCCTGGGCATCGGACGCGTCCGTTGGCCATCGGACGTGCCTGTGCCTTTTCATCGGACGCTTGCTGATCACTGTAGCCAGCGTCTGATGGCTATGCAGTAAGGTTCTGTTTGTGCTATTTTCGCATCGGACGCGTCCGTTGGTTTGGCATCGGACGCTGCCAGCGTCCGATGCTGCTGTGAGTGCGCAGTTTCGTTCGCTGTTTGTTCGTGCGATCTCGGATTTGGTTTCCGTCTTTTCGCTTGGCTTTCTAGAGCTGTCTAGTGTCCCGCTGTGCTTCTAAGAAGCATCCACCCTACATCTAGGGTCGTGGAGACTAGCAAATTCTAGGGTTTGCTCTTGGGATTGATTTTGGGACAGTGGCATCTAGTTTCCAAAAGGAAATTTTGAAGCTCCCATTCACCCCCCCTCTGGTCGCTTTCGGTTAGCTTCTCGGTCCTTCAATTGGTATCGGAGCAGGTTAAGGATCTTCCACCTTAGCCGGTTCCAGATCCACCGAAGGCGACATGGATCGCGGCGTGGGCAAACCGCCGTTTTTCGATGGGACGAACTATGCGTATTGGAAGATACGTATGTCGGCCTATCTGCAGAGTTTGGGTGCTTCTATCTGGGATATTTGCAACTCTCCCGATTACGTGGTCTTGGCTGCTCGTGTCACTCAACAGCAAATCGATGAGCACGATGCCAATAGCCGAGCCCGTAATGCTCTTTTCTCTTGTCTGAGCATGGGTGAGTTTGAGCGTGTTTCTCACCTCTCTATGGCTCGGGAGATTTGGGCCACTCTCATGCGCTTTCATGAGGGCACCTCTCAAGTCAAAACCTGACTCTACGAGTCGTTCAAGAGAGAGTATGAGAACTTTCGACATCAGCCTGGCGAGAGCATAGAAAGTTTATTCGCTCGCTTTCAGGTGATTGTCAACAGGATGAGGGCTAACAAGGAGCAGTTGCCTTTCGACGATCATGAGAGAGCTTTGAAGCTTTTGCATACTCTCGATCGGTCGGTGTGGGATTCCAAAGTTCAGGCGATCATCGAATCACCTAACTATGAGACCCTCACGTGCGACGAGCTCTTCAGTAAGCTCAAGTCCAGTGAGATTGATGCCATGTCAAGGGCTTCTTATGCAAATCCTTCTGGCCCGACTATGGCTTTGGTTTCCGGTTCTTCCTCTAACCCCTCAGCTGGCTTTGCACTCTCTTCTCTCTTTTCTGTGACAGAGGAACAGCTGGAGTCTTTGGGAGACGATGAGTTGGCTTTGCTTTCCAACCGGTTCTCGCGGTTCCACAACAACCGCATGAATTGTCGTCGCGGAGGAGGACGCTCGGGCTGCTACGAGTGCGGCGACCCCGACCACTTCATCGCCAACTGCCCCAAGAAGAACAAGCATTCGGGGAAGGGCGATCATGGGCGCAAGCACGACTCCAAGTACAAGGAGAAGCACGTCCCCCCAGCGCACAAGAAAAAGGGCGGCTTCGACAAAGAGTATATCAAGAAGAAGTACTTGGAGAAGGTCCAAGCTGAGAAGCGTGCATTCTTCGCCGCGCTCAGCGACGTCGACGGCTCGGATGGCGACTCCGCTTGCTCAAGCGACGACGAGTCCGAGAGGAGGAAGAAGATCGAGGACCAGCTCAACGGTCTTTACTTCTTCACCGACGACGGAGGCCTCTGCACCATGGCGCTCGGAGATGAGGTCGGAGGCAAGCTGGAGCACACGCCTTAGAACGACGACGACGACGACACCTCCCAGGTAAGACGGTTGGAGGACATTTGGTTGGTGGATTCCGGGTGTTTGAGGCACATGACCAGAAACGCCAAGTGGTTCTCCAGCCTTAGCCCGGTCGCCGGAAAGGAGTACATAACCTTCGGCGACAATAGTAAAGGAAGGTATTGTCCCGTGGGACTGTGCGGGTTAATGAGCACTTTGTGTTGCGCGATGTTGCTCTTGTTTCTAACCTGCATTTTAACTTGCTTTCTGTTTTGCAACTTTTTGATGATGACTATGAGATTTGTTTTAAACCGAACCTTAGTCGCATCTTAGATCCTCAGGGCGATCTTGTATGTCTGATTTCGCCCTTTGGGAAAGTCTTTTGCGCGAATTTCTCAGAGTCGTTTGGTTCTTCTCGCTGTCTTTTGGCTAGTCCTTCTTCTTCTGATCTTTGGAAGTGGCATAGGAGGCTCGGCCATTTAAGCTTCGACTTGCTTGCAAGGCTTAGCTCACTTGGCCTAATCCGAGGATTGCCCAAGCTTTCGATGGAGAAGGATCTAGTTTGCCATTCTTGTAGACATGGGAAGATGGTTGCCGCTCCCCACCATCCTGTGACCAAGGTTATGACCTCGCACCCCGGAGAGCTTTTACACATGGACCTTGTTGGTCCGGCTCGGGTGAGCTCGGTTGGTGGCAAGTGGTATGTTTTGGTTGTTGTTGATGATTTTTCGAGGTATTCGTGGGTCTTCTTTTTGACTGAGAAGACTGAGACTTTCTCTTTTTCTCGCAATCTGATTTTGCGTCTTCAGAACGAGTTCCCCTTGAACTCGATGCGAGCTATTAGAAGTGATAATGGTTCCGAATTCAAAAAATTCGGATTTTGAGAAGTTCTGTAACCGCCTTGGTTTGGAGCATCAGTTTTCTTCCCCCTATACACCGCCCCAAAATGGTGTTGTAGAGAGGAAGAATCGGACCCTTGTTGAGATGGCCAGGACGATGCTCGATGAGCATAGGACTCCTAGGCGCTTTTGGGCTGAAGCTATGAACACTGCATGCTATATTTCAAATCGCATTTTTCTGAGAGCGTTTTTGAAGAAGACCTCTTATGAGTTGCGTTTTGGTCGCCAGCCCAAGGTGAGTTATTTTAGAGTCTTTGGTTGCCATTGTTTTATATTGAAGAAAGGCAACCTGGACAACTTTAAGTCTCGTTCTTCTGACGGAGTATTTTTGGGTTATGGCACTCACACTAGAGCATATCATGTACTTAACCTTGATACTAACCGAGTCATGGAGACATCTGATGTCACCTTCGACGAGACTCTTGTTTCTCCTTCTTCTCGTTTTGAGCGTCCAGGTGATCATGAGGTTGGAGAGCCTCTTTTCGATGACGAGGAAGAGGGTGCTGAAGGTATGGATGATCCAGCACCCCCTCCACCTGCCGTGCCGCAAGGAGCGGCCTCGACGATGACCCACGGCCCCGAGACGTCCTCTTCCTGGGGGCCATGGGATCCTCCACCTCGCACGGTACCTTTTGTACCCGGGGTGGAACCAGCGGCTGTTGAGGGGGAGGTCACTTCTTCCCGGGAGGCGCCACGACATATTCAGCGCCAGCACCCCCCTGAACAGATGATCGGCGACATCGGCGAGCGAGTTACTCGCTCTAGGTCACAGCACATCTCTCACTTCGCTCACTCTGCTTTTGTTGCTAATTTTGAGCCCCGAGATGTTGGACACGCATTGACGGATCCAGATTGGGTCAATGCCATGCATGAGGAGCTAGAGAACTTTGAGCAAAATCGGGTTTGGGTTCTAGTTCCACCTCCACCTGACTGTAAGCCTATTGGGACAAAATGGGTATTTAAAAACAAGCAAGGAGAGGATGGCCATGTTGTGAGAAACAAGGCCCGGCTTGTAGCGAAAGGTTATAGTCAGAAGGAGGGGATAGATTATGAGGAGACCTTCGCTCCTGTAGCACGTTTGGAGGCTATTAGGATACTCTTGGCTTATGCTGCATCCAGGGGTTTCAAACTTTTTCAAATGGATGTCAAGAGTGCCTTTTTAAACGGCTACATAGAGGAGGAGGTTTATGTTGAGCAACCCCCCGGTTTTGAAAATCCCAAGTTTCCAAACCACGTCTTTAAACTCCACAAAGCTTTGTATGGTTTGAAACAAGCCCCTAGAGCCTGGTACGATAGATTGAAAACTTTTCTGCTAGCTAAGGGTTTCAAAATGGGATGTGTAGATAAGACGCTCTTTCTCCTCCGGCAAGGCAAAGACACTCTCTTGGTCCAAATTTATGTGGATGATATCATTTTCGGTGGTTCTTCTCACGCTTTGGTTGCCAAGTTTGCAGATACTATGAGCAGGGAGTTCGAGATGAGCATGATGGGCGAGCTGACATTCTTTCTCGGGTTGCAAATTAAGCAATCCCGAGAGGGGACATTTGTGCACCAGGGCAAGTACACCAAAGACTTGCTGAAGTGGTTCGATATGGGTGAGGCCAAGCCTCTTCCAACACCCATGTCGACGACGACTGCCCTGGATGCGGATGTGGACGGAGAAGCAGTGGACCAGAAGGAGTACCGCAGTATGATCGGGTCGCTCCTCTACCTGACGGCGACACGCCCGGACATCCAGTTCGCGGTGTGTCTGTGCGCACGCTTTCAGGCGTCGCCGCGCACTTCTCACCGTCAGGCGGTGAAGCGCATCTTCAGGTACCATCGTTTCACGCCTGAGTTTGGGATTTGGTATTCTGCTTCCTCCACTCTCTCGCTTTGCGGTTATTCCGATGCCGATTTTGCTGGTTGTTGCATTGAACGCAAGTCCACTTCTGGGACTTGCCAATTGATTGGATCTTCTCTTGTATCGTGGTCTTCTCGCAAGCAGTCTAGTGTCGCCCAGTCTACCACGGAGGCTGAGTATGTTGCTGTGGCTAGCTGTTGTTCCCAGTTACTCTGGATGATGGCCACTTTGCGTGATTTTGGTTTGAGCTTTACACGAGTGCCTTTGCTTTGTGACAGCACGAGTGCCATTAGCGTTGCTAAGAACCCCGTGCTTCACTCGAAAACCAAACACATTGATGTGCGCTTTCATTTCTTGCGAGATCACCAAGAGAAGGGTGATATCGACCTTCGCCATGTCGATACTCATCACCAACTGGCTGATATTTTCACCAAGCCTTTAGACGAATCAACCTTTAATAGGTTGAGGGGTGAGCTTGGTGTGTGTTTCCCCTTTTAGATGGGGGAAGCATTTTGAGTTGTATCATAGACTGACTCTTTTATCTTGAGTTTCTTTCCTTTTGCATTTTAGCATACGCATTTACATTCTGAGCTTCATGTTTATAATCACTAGAATGTAACTATGCTCTGCTTAGTATGCTCCAATGCTTATGTTGATGCTTGTAGCTTATGCTCCTTCTGATCACTAATACATGTTATGAGCTGATCTATTTTGAAATGGTGAATTTTGCTTAATGTATAAATCTGAACATGTTCACCATTGAGATATGCAACTAGCATGTGTAGGGTGTGTCGAGTCCATTCCTGCTTTTCATATATGCTAGGTTGCTATGTCTCTAGTACTGAGTCATTCACTTGCTTGGTCTGTTCATATCTGTTTAAAATTGAACCAAGTGTTAAGTGAATTGAAAAGATCGAGATGGGATTGCTTGTCAACACCTCACGGTATCGAGACTGTTTCTGATTGCACTTTGAGTTAAACTTGAGCCGTGTAGTGTATGACCGAAACCGTAGCTTTAAGCTTCTGATTGCTTCGGCATAGGCTTCGCTCGGTTGAAAAGTTAGGCAATGACAAGCTTTCAACATCTCGCAATCACATGCTACATAAGTGAACTTGTGAATTCTTTACCGCTGCAACTCCGATATTAAAACTGAAATCACAAGTGTATGTTTCATTCCTATGCATGATGATTGAACTTTGCTAGGGGTAGTTCACCTTGTATATATGCTTAGCACTTGTTTGGATTCCTATCTATACATGTGTAGTGCTATTTTGATGGTGACTATCTTTTCGGCTAAAAACTGCTCACTTGCTCATATGCTTCATATTTCGTATGAGTGATCAGTTTGAGCCTTCGCTATTTGAGTGCTTTGTAGAGACTTTGGAGCTATACCGTTTAGAGCATCTTTGCACTCTTTTGATTATATGCCTGAAGCTTCTAACTTGCATTTCTGACTTCATATGCATTTTGGAAGGGGAAGCTAGTGTTAAGGGGGAGACTTGGCCAAAGGGGGAGCAATTTTGCCCTGATTTCTTGATTCGTGCATTTTCAACTAAGGGGGAGAAAAATGACAAATCATGGGGAGAATTTACAATCATGTGCTCCGTTCGATTGACTAAGGGGGAGAAATTGAATCCTTCTTGCTTTTCTTTTGTTTCCCGATGTTCAATCAAGGGGGAGTTTTCTCAGTTGCTTGCACTTGTCAAGGGGGAGTTTGCTAGTTGTGTAGAGCCATTGCCTCTGTCTTGAGGGACTAGCAAACATTTTCTTCATTTGGTGTCGAAGTTTTTCTTCAATTGGTATCGATTTTGACTTTTCGATTGTCTTGGTGTTCAAATTGGTTCGGAGTGGTTTTCATGCTAGTTGTGTTGAGCCTCTGTGCCTCTATCTTGAGGGACTAGCATTTTGCCATGTTTTGCTCCAATTTCTCAATTGGTATCTGGACTTCGATTGGCTTTTGCTAGCGGTGTTGAGCCTATTCTACCTCTTCTTGAGGGCTAGCTTTGCTTTGCTTGGTTGCGTCGAGCCGTTGCCCATGTCTTTGGGGACCAAGTTGTTTTGCTTCTTCCACTTGACCTTCTTCGGCTTTGCTAGGCTTCTGGGTCATTTGGTCGAGTTCTCTCTTCTCCTTCCTCCTATCTTCTTCTTTCCATTATGATTTGTGTGTGTAGTTGACAATGCACTCATCAAGGGGGAGATTGCGGATACATGGGAGTATGCCGAGTCTCTGAGTGATGAGTGATTGTCAACTGGATTGATCGCATGTTCTTTGGCTTGTGTTGTGCAGGTGTCGAGCACGGAGACAGTGATCGAAGGCAAGGTGAAGGTCAAGTTGAGACGTGTCGTGCTGACGGACGGGGTGCGGTGAAGGATGGGCGTGCCGTGCGGCGGACGTGCCATGCCGATGTACCGAGCGGTGAAGGGCGGACGTGAGGCTTGGACTGAGGGATCAGAGTGCCTGAGGATCAGCTGTAGTGGCTGGCAGCCTGGGACAGCGACGAGCGGAGACTTGCGGGGCACGGTGTTGCTCGGGTCGAGGACCTGGGGACACGGGTCAGTGGACGGGGTGCACGGGTGGTGCATCCCCTCTACAGCTCCGGTTTGTTGGTTGAGCCAGAGAAAAACCAACGGGTGAACGGTTTCCAGGTTTGGGCCTCAAAACCTGGGTGCTCGGTTTCCACGTTGAGCCACAAAACCTGGGCGCGGACGGTTTCCGAGTTTGGCCACAAAACTCGGGCGATGGGCCGGTTTCCGAGTTTGGGCCTCAAAACTCGGGCGCTGCGGGTTTCTGAGTTTGGGCCACAAAACTCAGGCTGGTGGGTTGGTTTCCCGGTTTGGGCCTCAAAACCGGGGGCTGATAGGAAAAGGCTGGTTTCCCGGTTTGGGCCTCAAAACCGTTGGTGCAGAGCGAGGGCGGCACGTGGCGGCAATCGGAAGGTTGCGTGGAGGCAACGCGGACGACTTGCGCGGGCGTGGCCGTCGATCCTACCTACCACCCGAGTTGGTCCAGAATAACCCTAGGGTTTAGCTGGTTCGCTCTGTAATTAGTTTAGAGAGGGGTAGAGTAGGAAATAGACTTAGACTAGAATAGGATAAGTAGTCAGGGGAGACACCCTCCTCCACTATCTCAGTTATTCTAGTTTTAGCCATCTCAGTTCATTACAGTCATTTGCTTCCTGCACTTAGGGTTTCCTGCTCTCCCATCCCCTGCTGTAGCTGAGATCCGCAGAGAGACATCGATACTCTGTGTACTTGTTGATTTTGAGGAAAGGAGTCCGTAACCTCCTTGTCGTAGCGTGTGTTTGCGCTTCGGCTTGCAATTCGTGGCTGTGATTTCCGTTGTGTTCGTGTTCTTCGCGGAATCCTTTTTCTCCACGATTTTCCCGTCGCTTGATCTCTTTGCTCGGTTCATCTTTTGCAAATCCGTTTGAACCAAGTTGTTCTAGATCATGAGGCGTTTCTTTCCACCGAAGGAATTTGTCTCTAACCTCACGATCTAGGAGATCGGTCGATTTTCGTTTTGGATCGTGTTTTTGCTCCCTTGCCCCAAAATTTCGTGATTCACTGATTTGGAGTTAGGTTCGAGCCATGATCTCCTTGGAGTAGCTCACTAGCATCCTTGTGACTCCTCAGAACGAATCCTAGGCCTAGAGCATTTGATTCGGAGGAGATCGGAGAGAATCACCGAAGAACTGTGCTGGAATCGGGGGCATCGGACGCTGACTCGGGAGCATCGGACGCTCCGATGACGCGTGTCACGTCTCCTGCGTTTTAGTTTGCATCTGACGCAGGGCATCGGACGCTCTAGCCCTGGGCATCGGACGCGTCCGTTGGCCATCGGACGTGCCTGTGCCTTTTCATCGGACGCTTGCTGATCTCTGTAGCCAGCGTCCGATGGCTATGCAGTAAGGTTCTGTTTGTGCTGTTTTCGCATCGGACGCGTCCGTTGGTTTGGCATCGGACGCTGCCAGCGTCCGATGCTGCTGTGAGTGCGCAGTTTCGTTCGCTGTTTGTTCGTGCGATCTCGGATTTGGTTTCCGTCTTTTGGCTTGGCTTTCTAGAGCTGTCTAGTGTCCCGCTGTGCTTCTAAGAAGCATCCACCCTACATCTAGGGTCGTGGAGACTAGCAAATTCTAGGGTTTGCTCTTGGGATTGATTTTGGGACAGTGGCATCTAGTTTCCAAAAGGAAATTTTGAAGCTCCCATTCACCCCCCCTCTGGTCGCTTTCGGTTAGCTTCTCAGTCCTTAAGTTTTGAGGCTAAAACCAGGAAACCTGTCCTCCGGCTGAGTTTTGTGGCCCAAACTCAGAAACCCGCGCGCCCAGGTTTTGAGGCCCAAACCTAGAAACCGTCCACCCTGAGTTTTGAGGCCCAAACTTGGAAACCGTCGAGGGTAGCTTTTTGAGGCTGAGCTACCGAACCCGCGCCGTAGACGGGATGTGGTTCGCACACCCCGAGTTCCAGCACCGATGCCGGAGCATGTCCAGCCTCCACGCCGGGCACAGTGCATTCGCCATCCTTCTCGGCCTCCCGCCAAGTGTCACGACGCCATCACCTTCCTCCCGACTCGGCCGATGCACCGCACATCCCCATGTCTTCTTGCTCGTCGACACCATGTGCCAGCTACCAAAGCTGGTCCTCAGGTCTCCCGGTCCGTCAGTCCAAGCTCCACGTTCGCCCTTCACCGCTCCTGGTCCGTCGGCACGACACGTCCCACTTGACCTTCACCTCACCTTCGACCACTGTCTCCGAGCTCCGCACCTGCACATCAACACAGCCAAGAGACACGTTGCCGGTTGATTGATCACTCATCACTCAGGAAAGGAACCACAAGGGCACATATCAACCTTGTGTTCTCAATCTCCCCCTTGATGAGTGCATCGTCAACCCATAGTAACCGTAACCAAAGTAAAAGAAAGCAGAATTAGACAGAAGGAGAAAACTCACTCGAGATGTCCAAAAGCCACAGAAAAGGCCAAAGAAGAACAACTCAAGATAAGCAAAGCTTGGTCCCCAAAGACATGGGCAACGGCTCGACACAACCAAGTCAAAAACAAGCTAGTCCTCAAGAAGAGGTAGAAAGGGCTCAACACCACTAGCTGAAAGCTCGAATATCAACTGAAGACTGCATAAGAAGCAGCTACTGCTAGTCCCTCAAGATAGAGGCACAGAGGCTCAACACAACCAGCAGTAGGCACGATACCAATCAAGAACACTTCGATCAGAGAAAATAGAACTCAGAACTCCCCCTTACTTAGAGACTCCCCCTCAACAAGAGAAGCATAAACAAGAGAAGCATAAATTGCAAATTGTCACCACAAAAGAGCATTTCCACAAAAACTCTCCCCCTTGTACACACTTCTCCCCCTTGGGGGCAATTTGCAATCACGAGACAAGGGAAAAGAGCTTAAGAAAATCAAACGGGGATAGGTTATACCTATCGAAGTCGAGCACATGCATGTTAGCAGCTTTAGGTATATACTCAAAA
Organism: Coix lacryma-jobi var. lacryma-jobi; assembly: GCA_009763385.1. NCBI lineage: Eukaryota > Viridiplantae > Streptophyta > Magnoliopsida > Poales > Poaceae > Coix > Coix lacryma-jobi. Next base: position 69,508,842 of record CM019827.1, read on the forward strand.
GAGTGAATAAATGCTCTAAAAAATGCTGTTCCAACTATATAGCAACATACACAAGTACTAGCAAAGGCTCAAACTGATCACCAAATACAAGATATGAATGCGCAAGCCATGTGAGCAGTTTTAAGCCATTTGGAAAGGGGTTTCACCATTAAAATAGCACTAAACATGTATAGACAGGAAGTCAACAAGTGCTAAAACATGTATACAAGGTGAACTACCCCTAGCAAAGTTCAATCATCATGCTATAGAATGAAACATAGACTTGTGTTTTTGGATTTTATCGAAGAATTTGCAGCGGTTATTAACACAAGTACAAAAATAGCATGTGATTGCGAGAGGTTGAAAGCTTGTCATTGCCTAACTTTTCAACCGTGCTAAGCCTATGCATATGCAATCAGAAGCTTGAAGCAACGGTTTCGGTCTTACACTACACGGCTCAAGTTTAACTCAATGTGCAATGAGAAACAGTCTCGATACCGTGATGTGCTGACAAAGCAATCCCATCTCGATCTTTTCAATTCACTACAACTTGGTTCATTTTAAACAGTTTATGACCAATCCAAGCAAGTGAATGACTCAGGACTAGAGACATAGCAACCTAGCATAGATGAAATAGCTCAAGTAACCTCAACACATCCTACACATGCTAGTTGCCAATCTCAATGGTGAACATGTATCAAATTTTAAGTTCAATAAACATGTTCATCATTCTGAAAAATAGCTTAGCTCACAACATGCATCAGTGATCAAGAGGAGCCTAAGCTACAAGCATCATCATATATCATCGAAGCATACACTAATCAGAGCATAGATTCATTCTCAAGAATATAGACATGAAGCTTGAAAATGCAAGATGAATACATGATGAAGTCAGAATCGGAGCCAAAACAAAACTCAAAAGACTCAAGACCCAAACCAAAAAGATCAGAAAGTTAGTCTATGGTACATAAACAAAATGCTTCCCCCATCTAAAAGGGGAAACACACACCAAGCTCACCTCTCAACCTAGCAAAAGTTGAGAGATCCAAAGGCTTGGTGAAAATATCCGCAACCTGGTTATGGGTGTCTACATGCCTAAGATCAATGTTGCCTTTCTCGTAGTGATCACGAAGAAAGTGAAAGCGAACATCGATGTGTTTGGTCTTGGAGTGTAGAACAGGGTTCTTTGCTACACTAATGGCTGAGGTGCTATCGCAAAGCAAAGGGACCCGACTGAAATCTAAACCAAAATCACGCAAAGTAGCAACCATCCATAAAAGCTGCGAAGCACAAGATGCAGCGGCAACATACTCAGCTTCTGTGGTAGACTGGGCTACGTTCGACTGCTTGCAAGAAGACCATGAGACCAAGGAAGAACCAAGAAACTGACAAGTCCCAGAAGTAGACTTACGCTCAAGCCGACAGCCGGCAAAATCCGCGTCGGAGTAACCACAAAGCGAGAGGTTCGAAGAAGAAGAATACCAAAGTCCAAACTCAGGAGTATATTGAAGATACCTCATGATACGCTTAACCGCTTGCTTGTGGGAAGTCCGAGGGGACGCCTGAAAACGAGCACACAGACACACAGCGAACTGTATATCCGGCCTCGTTGCCGTCAGGTACAGGAGCGAGCCGATCATGCTCCTGTACTCCTTCTGGTCAACCGGTTCTCCATCTTGGTCCGCATCCATCGCCGCAGTCGTCGGCATGGGCGTCATAAGAGACTTGGCCTCGCCCATGTCGAACTTCTTTAGGATGTCCTTCCTGTATTTGCCTTGATGCACGAACGTCCCATCTCGGGTTTGCTTGATTTGCAACCCGAGGAAGAAGGTTAACTCACCCATCATACTCATCTGAAACTCCTTGCTCATTGTATCTGCAAACTTGGCAACAAGCGCATGAGAAGAGCCACCAAAGATGATATCATCCACGTAAATCTGGACTATCAAAGTATCATTGCCTTGCTTGAGGAGAAACAAAGTCCTGTCAACCCGTCCCATTTTAAAACCCTTTGAGAGTAAAAAGGTTTTCAAACGATCATACCATGCTCTTGGGGCTTGTTTCAAACCATACAAAGCTTTTGAAAGTTTATAAACATGGTTTGGAAACTTGGGATCCTCGAAACCTGGGGGCTGCCTAACATACACCTCTTCCTCTATATACCCATTCAGAAAAGCACACTTAACATCCATCTGATAAAGCTTAAAACCCTTCGAAGCAACAAAGGCTAGAAGGATTCTAATGGCTTCTAAACGGGCTACAGGGGCAAAGGTTTCCTCATAATCTATCCCCTCCATTTGGCAAAAACCCTGGGCTACTAGCCTAGCCTTGTTCCTCACTACCATCCCATCCTCACCCTCTTTGTTCTTGAAAACCCACTTGGTACCTATAGGGTGGCATTCTAGTGGAGGTGGAACTAGGGTCCAAACTCAGTTTCGCTCAAATTTTTCTAGTTCCTCATGCATGGCATTGACCCAGTTAGCATCAGAAAGTGCGTGTCCATCATCCTTGGGCTCAAAAGAAGCAACGAATGCAGAATGAGCAAAGTGTGAGATTTCATACGCTCGCGACCGCGTGACTCGCTGGTCGATGCTGCCGATCATCTCCTGTGGAGGGTGAACATGCTGAACGCTTCGAGGCGCTTGCCTCGCCGAAGTCGCCTCCCCCTCGCCAGATGCCGTCGCTCTTTCAGGTGCTACCGGTGCTTGCTGGAGAGGTGGCTCCAGAGGACCCCAAGAAGATGAAGTAGTGGGATCGGGTCCTCGAGCTGAAGTAGTCGTCGCAGGGTCAACAGGAGCAGCCAGTGGAGTTGGCTCGGGATCACCCCAATCGGCATTCTCCTACTCCTCCTCCACAAAGATAGTCTCTCCCAGCTCCTGATCTCCTGCAACATCAAAAGCAGAAGAAACACATGGCATAGTTTCGTCGAATGTGACCTCGCAGGTCTCCACTATCCGGTTAGTCTCAAGGTTAAGAACTCGATAAGCGCGCGAATGCGATGCATAACCAAGAAACACGCCATCAGCAGAGCGAGATTCAAATTTATCCAAATTGCCTTGCTTCAGGATAAAGCACTTGCAACCAAACACCCGAAAATGAGACACCTTGGGTACACACCCAAACCGCAATTCATAAGAAGTCTTTTTCATAGAAGACCTAAGAAAGATGTGATTTGCAACATGACAAGCGGTGTTGATCGCCTCGGCCCAAAAACGCCTAGGAGTCCTATGCTCATCAAGCATCGTCCTGGCCATCTCAACAAGGGTCCGGTTCTTGCGTTCAACAACACCGTTTTGCTGGGGGACATAAGGAGAAGAAAACTGATGCTCGATTCCATTAGAAGAACAGAAAGAAGCAAACTGAGAGTGAAGGACCGAGAAAGCACAAACAAGGCGACCAGAGGGGGGGTGAATGGGAGCCAATCAAAATTCTTTCGAACTTTTGGCCAAGTGTCCCAAATTCAACCCCAACAAGCTCGAACCCAAAGTGTGATGCTCACGACCCTTGGAAGAGGGTGGATGATCCCTAGGATCACAACGGAGCACCACCGAACACAAGCGAAGCAAAGACCAAAAGCTCCGGCTCGAGTTCCCCTTGAGAAAACCGACTCCCGAACGTAGATCGGAGGCTACGCCGAGAAATCTCTAAATACCTATGCAAACAAGTTGCAAAGATACTTAGAAATGTTCCTTGGTTAACTCTAGGAAGAAACGGGAAGTCCGAAAACCAAGCGAGCAAGCCGGGAGAGCAAACACACTGAAAAACAGCTCTCAGCAGGATCCTGGACAGTCCGCCGTCAGGCTCCCGGACTGTCCGGTATGAGCCGGACTGTCCGCCGCTCAGGGCCGGACTGTCCGCTTGCTAAAAGTCTGAAACCGAATTGCTGCTGATGGTCCCTGGTGGATTCCCGGACTGTCCGGGAGGAACACTGTTGACGGTCCTTAAACCCCTGTTTTACCGTCAACATTTGACCCTAAAGTCCATCAAAAAGGCATGAAATGTAGACAAATAGGTTTCAAACTAACCGAATTCCACATGTCCATAGAATTTTATTTGAATGCAGGATTTGAGCCAAATTTGGACATTTTGATCCACCAGGAGACAAGCCCACTCGGCAGGGCCCAAATGGGCCTAGGAGGGGTGGCGCCCGCCACCCCTAGGTGGCGCCCGCCAGCCCTAGGTGGCGCCCGCCACTTGGCTTGGCCCAAGTGTCACCCCCGCCACATCACCGATCCGTGTGACCTCCCCAGGGCCAAATCTCGGCACTTGGTCACTAGGTCAGTGGCATCGGACGGCTCAGGGTGAAGTGACGCGGATCAAGGCAGATGGACGGTTGCTAGGACATGCAACCGACCTCCAAACCGCCTCGGACAAACTCCTTGAGGCCGTTGGATCAAGGGCGGTGCATCCAGTGGCCAGCACACTGGCGGTCGCCAGTGGGGAGTGGCGCCCGCCACTTGACCTAACCCTAGGTCGGGTGGCCGCCCACTATAAATACCCCCCTCACTTCTCAAGCTATAAATACCCCCCTGGAGGCACCTCTCCATTCGTACCATTCCAGGCAGAGCAACTCCAAGCTAGAGAAGTGAGAGCTAGGTTAGAAGCTTAGAGAGCTTAGGCAAGTAGGTAGCTAGTTGAGCAAGGCATCTTCGCCCTCGCGGTAGCGCTGCTCAAGGCTTAGCTCAAGAGTAGAGGCGTGCGAGTGATCGGCTCTGGAGCTGGGAAGAGTCTTCATTCATCTCCAGTTCAGGTTTTGCTCTTGTTACTCAAGCATTTTACTTTATTCTATTTTATCATTTCAAGTATTACTTTACTCTACTTATCAGTATTGAGTGTTATATGCTATACTTGATTGATTGCTTGAGTGCCTAGCTATCCTATAGTTCAATTCACTTAGCCATAGTAGTTAATCTCTAGTGAGCTTAGTGTTTGATCTTTGCCAATAGGTTGCTTAGTTAGTTTAGTGTTTAGCTTATTAAGTCAAGTGTTTGCTCTGACGTCCGCAAGGGTGTCTCTATTCAGAGCTAGGATAGAGATAGTTGGAATATAGTTAAGCGTGGTGCTTAGTTATAGACCTACCTTCATATACGGCTGGACCCCCGAATAGCTGTGGTAGCAAGCAGGTGGTGACAGCCCTGTGCGCCTTGAATTCCACCACGTAGTTGGCCCAGTTTAACAGTAAGGCTCGTTGTGCTAGCGTTCAACCTAAGTAAGTGGTAAAGGCTAGTACGCCTCGATACTTGACAAGATAGGATTAAAACTATACTCAACTTAGTTGCTTGTTGTCTTTTGCCTGCCCTGCTTCATCATTATCTTGCATGGTAGTTATCTTGCTTAGTGGTTACCTAGGACTAGTCATTAGGACTAGTTAGTTATCCTTAGTTACTTTAGTTATCCTAAACCCCTTTACCTACCTATCCATCCACCCTACCTTAGCCATTCCTTTCATCCTTACCTAGCCATCTATATTCTTTCTAGCCTTTCTCCTCCTCTTTTCTCTTTTCTCCTTTTCTTCGACTCTCATCCCCTCCTTGACTCAACTCATCCACCACCCTAGCCTTCCCTTGGGATCAAATAAATCGACACCTGGTACTCCCAGGCGAAGTGCTACAACCGATAGTTCTGTGCGCTTGCAGAATCTCCTCCTGGTAGATTGCATTCTCTCTAGCTAGCTCCTACTGGTGTCGGGATTGACAACCCCGTTTGGCATTAGTAGATAGCTGCTTTAGCTTCACTCCTTTAGGTATAGTGACTGGACTTGCTTCAAGCACTTCTGACATCGTTGCCGGGAATAGACTCCATAGTCCACTCCTAGTGACAACGTTAGCAAGTGCCAACAAGCATTTCTCGGCCGTTACCGGGGATAGTGCCTAGCTCTATCTTTAGTGAAGTTAAGAACTACCAACAAGCATTTCTGGCGCCGTTGCCGGGGAAGGCAATCGGTGTATCGATTGAGTCCATGTCAAATTTATCCTCGCTTAAGCTCCCGCTTAGCGAATCCCATCCTAACCCATTCTTTCTTTCCTTAGTTCTTCTTATCTTTTTCCTTCATCTTCTTCAACTTCTTTCTTTCTTATCTCGTTCTATCTTCGCGATGGCCAACAAGGCCATTCGTGAATTCTCTGCTCCTTCTGCCGCTAATGTAGCGACGGGACCAGACGTGATCGATGCCAACCTTAATTGAGTTAAAACCGGCTCTGATCACGATGGTCCAAGCTAGCCCGTTCTGTGGCAAGGCTCATGAGGATGCCAATGCTCACCTCCAACAGTTCTTGGAGATTTGCGGCATCTTCACCATTAAGGGGATAACCCAAGAAGCCATCTGTCTTCGTCTCTTTCCTTTCTCTTTTCTAGGAAAAGTGAAGCAATGGTTCTATGTCGATCGCAACGCTGTAGACACATGGAACAAGTGTTCCAATGCTTTTCTCGCTAAGTTCTTTCCTATGGGCAAGACGAATGCTCTGCGCAACAAAATCTCCAGCTTTACGCAACAAGCCGAGGAATCTATTCCCGAGGCTTGGGAGAGGTTGCAAGAGTATATCGCTGCTTGTCCGCACCATGGTATGGAGGACTGGCTCTTGATCCAGAACTTCTACCATGGCCTAACCCCTCTCTCTAGAAGCCATTTGGATGCCGCCGTTGGCGGTGCATTCTTTTCTTTGAATGTTGCAGATGCTAAGGCTCTCATAGAGAAGATGGTGTCAAACCAAGGATGGAATGACGAGAGACTACAGCCCCGTAAGCAAGGTATTCATTCCCTTAAGGAGGCCGACATGATCGTGGCCAAGATGGACCTGCTGGCAAAGAAGCTGGACAGCTGTGAGAAGATGAACCAACAAGAGAGTGTCCAATCTCTGGAATCTTACATGACTTGTGAAGTCTGTGGAGAAACCGGATATTCTGGGAACTACTGCCCCGAGCTACATGAAGATTTGAACTTCATCAACAACAACAACGGTTTCCGTCAACCAAATCAAGGATGGAATCAGCACTCCAATTCTCAAGGTAACAATTCATTCCCTCGCTCTAATTTTCATAATTCTGATAATTTCTCGTTCTTAAAAGATTTAGTTTACTCACAAGGTAAAACTACTAATTACTTGAAAGAGAAATTAATGGCGAATGATAAAATTCTTGAGAAGATAAATGCTAAATTGGAAGATTTCTCATCTGCTCTGAAAAATCAACTTAGCTTTAATAAGATGTTAGAAACCCAATTAGCTCAGCTTGCTGCTATCATACCATCTTTTGAATCTGGTAAAATTCCTGCTAAACTTGACATGGAAACTGCTAATATGGTTGAAATTAAATATTTTAACTATTATGAAGATCAAACCATGACTATTAAAAAGGGTGATCCTGGTAGTCCCATAATTAGATGCTCAATCTTTGGTGAAGTCTTTAAAAATGCCATGTGTGATTTAGGATCGAGTGTGAACATTTTATCTAAAGATTTTTATGAAAACTCTTTCTTTCCACCCATGTCATCCACATCTGCCTATGTTGTGCTAGCTGATCAATCCACTTGCTATGTAGAAGGAATAGTTAATGATTTACCTGTTCATATTAGAGGTTCCTATGTTCCTACTGATTTCATAATATTAGATATGGGAAATAGGAAAGATGTGCCTTTAACTTTGGGTAGACCCTTCTTGAATACTGTTAATGCTTGCATATATGTCGGGAGTGGTAAAATTCATATGACATTAGGAGGGAGGAAGGAAATATTCTCCTTCTCCCGAGATCCCGCATATGCCGCTAACATGCAGGTAGCAAAACCCGTTCATACCAAGAAGAGGCGCACAGGAACAAGGTGGAACAGAAAGAAAGAACCACCTCCTCCTAAGTTGTGTGATTCACATAACAAAGGAGAGGTGCCAAAAGAAGAAGAACCAGATGGAGTACTAAGAGAGGAAGTGCCCAAGGAAGAAGATCCACCCGATAAGGATGAAACTCCATGGACCTAAGGTATGGTTTACTTTTAATTTTTATTTCCCTTTTCGAATAAATAACATATGCCATGCATGCAACTAAAAAAAACCAGTTATCATTAGTTATATGCATAGGTATAGGTTAACTTAAAATATCATAGGATAGTTTCCCTTTTCACAACATTAGATAGTTTCCCTTTTAATAAAAATGAGAAAAAGAGCTCCGACTGAGAGAAAGAAGACCTTTCACCAAGCAAGAAGCCAGCTTGGGGGAGACTCCCGCTCCAATAAGGTATGTCTCCAGCCTACCCTTTACATTCAGTTCTTAAATTCTATATCTTTTTGAATGTCATATGCTTGCCTAAGTATCCATCCATGAATAATATTGATAAAATCTGCTTAAACATGTTGAAACCTGAATAAGATTTGAAATGTGACATGCAAATGCTATTGCTATTGTTTGAATAACTGGTATTATCTAAGTTGTAGCTTTTGTGGGTTGCACATGCTTTAACTGAAATCATGCTTAGTGAGTAAAGTTAGTAAGAAATGGAGTAATTCTTTAAACTTGTTAAGGTGAAATTAGGACCTAATCTGGAGGATTTCTTTTAAAATTATGAAAACCTTGCTAAAAGTTCCTCCTAGATTTTATCCCATCCCACCACCAGCCAAATATTTGCTAGTCATTAGTCAAAACCACATAGAGCTTTGTTTGTGTTGAGCTTTGTTAGGCCTCATAGATCTTAGTAGAGAAGCTTATCATAACTTTTGAATCAAGATAAACGTACACCCACCATAAATTGCCTACTATCCACTCCGGAAGTTTGCAACCACCAAATAAATTGCTTAGTCTCTACACTGGAGATATGCAATACCCTGCCAAACATCCCATTTCTAGCCTTATGCTTATTCCTACACTGGGAATAAGCATTTCTCTCCCTTTCCCTATTCATTTCAAAAATCCTTTCCTATAGATAATCTGGGGAATTCTAGAGCTAAAAAAAGAGAGAAAAAGCTTTTGAGCAAATTAGCTCAAAAGAGGACTATGTCCTACAAAATGTGAGGACACATTTTTGTCTACTCACACTGTATCCCCAAAAAAAAAGAGCAAAGTAGCTCAAGAGAGGACCATGTCCTAAGGAAGTGTGAGGACACATCTTTTGTCCACTCACTTTGTATTCAAAAAGAGAGAGAGAGAGAGAGAGAGTTATCATTAGCTCTAGACCCCAGAAAATCAACTAGGAAGGATTATGAAATGTCTCTCCATACACTTCCACATAACCACACAGGCACATCTTGATCAATTTTTATGATTTGTTGCTCCTTGTGATCTGAGTGCCTAACTTAGCAATAAACATCAGTCAATTTGCTCATGGTTCTTAGCCTACCTATAGCTCCACATATCATTCTTTAGAAATAGGAAAGCCTACATTTTGGCCTAAGTGAGGATTTAAACACCACTGAGTGATTGAGTGATCTAGGAGGACTTAAGCAAGTTGTTATCTTTTGAAAACTTTGAAAAACCTCCAGATAGAATCCTAGTCAAACCTAAGCAAGATAAAAGTTTCCTATCTACTGCTTTTATTTCACTCTGGCATGTTTGAAGTGAAAAGCTATAAGCCCCACATTGCTATGAATCATGATATATGCTAAGTTAATTCTTACTATACAATATGCACTTGCATACATTTTAATTTTGCTATCTATCTCATGCTTAATGCTTAAACCGCATTGTTGCTCGAGGATGAGCATCAGGTTAGCTTGGGGGAGTTTGTTGATGGTCCTTAAACCCCTGTTTTACCGTCAACATTTGACCCTAAAGTCCATCAAAAAGGCATGAAATGTAGACAAATAGGTTTCAAACTAACCGAATTCCACATGTCCATAGAATTTTATTTGAATGCAGGATTTGAGCCAAATTTGGACATTTTGATCCACCAGGAGACAAGCCCACTCGGCAGGGCCCAAATGGGCCTAGGAGGGGTGGCGCCCAACACCCCTAGGTGGCGCCCGCCAGCCCTAGGTGGCGCCCGCCAGACCTAGGTGGCGCCCGCCACTTGGCTTGGCCCAAGTGTCACCCCTGCCACGTCACCGATCCGTGTGACCTCCCCAGGGCCAAATCTCGGCCCTTGGTCACTAGGTCAGTGGCATCGGACGGCTTAGGGTGAAGTGACGCGGATCAAGGCTGATGGACGGTTGCTAGGACATGCAACCGACCTCCAAACCGCCTCGGACAAACTCCTTGAGGCCGCTGGATCAAGGGCGGTGCATCCAGTGGCCAGCACACTGGCGGCCGCCAGTGGGGAGTGGCGCCCGCCACTTGACCTAACCCTAGGTCGGGTGGCCGCCCACTATAAATACCCCCCTCACTTCTCAAGCTATAAATACCCCCCTGGAGGCACCTCTCCATTCGTACCATTCCAAGCAGAGCAACTCCAAGCTAGAGAAGTGATAGCTAGGTTAGAAGCTTAAAGAGCTTAAGCAAGTAGGTAGCTAGTTGAGCAAGGCATCTTCGCCCTCGCGGTAGCGCTGCTCAAGGCTTAGCTCAAGAGTAGAGGCTTGCGAGTGATCGGCTCTGGAGCTGGGAAGAGTCTTCCTTCATCTCCAGTTCAGGTTTTGCTCTTGTTACTCAAGCATTTTACTTTATTCTATTTTATCATTTCAAGTATTACTTTACTCTACTTATCAGTATTGAGTGTTATATGATATACTTGATTGATTGCTTGAGTGCCTAGCTATCCTATAGTTCAATTCACTTAGCCATAGTAGTTAATCTCTAGTGAGCTTAGTGTTTGATCTTTGCCAATAGGTTGCTTAGTTAGTTTAGTGTTTAGCTTATTAAGTCAAGTGTTTGCTCTGACGTCCGCAAGGGTGTCTCTATTTAGAGCTAGGATAGAGATAGTTGGAATATAGTTAAGCGTGGTGCTTAGGTATAGACCTACCTTCAGATACGGCTGGACCCCTGGATAGCTGTGGTAGCAAGCAGGTGGTGACAGCCCTGTGCGCCTTGAATTCCACCACGTAGTTGGCCCAGTTTAACAGTAAGGCTCGTTGTGCTAGCGTTCAACCTAAGTAAGTGGTAAAGGCTAGTACGCCTCGATACTTGACAAGATAGGATTAAAACTATACTCAACTTAGTTGCTTGTTGTCTTTTGCCTGCCCTGCTTCATCATTATCTTGCTTGGTAGTTATCTTGCTTAGTGGTTACCTAGGACTAGTCATTAGGACTAGTTAGTTATCCTTAGTTACTTTAGTTATCCTAAACCCCTTTACCTACCTATCCATCCACCCTACCTTAGTCATTCCTTTCATCCTTACCTAGCCATCCATATTCTTTCTAGCCTTTCTCCTCCTCTTTTCTCTTTTCTCCTTTTCTTCGACTCTCATCCCCTCCTTGACTCAACTCATCCACCACCCTAGCCTTCCCTTGGGATCAAATAAATCGACACCTGGTACTCCCAGGCGAAGTGCTACAACCGATAGTTCTGTGCGCTTGCAGAATCTCCTCCTGGTAGATTGCATTCTCTCTAGCTAGCTCCTACTGGTGTCGGGATTGACAACCCCGTTTGGCATTAGTAGATAGCTGCTTTAGCTTCACTCCTTTAGGTATAGTGACTGGACTTGCTTCAAGCACTTCTGACATCGTTGCCGGGAATAGACTCCATAGTCCACTCCTAGTGACAACGTTAGCAAGTGCCAATAAGCATTTCTGGGCCGTTACCGGGGATAGTGCCTAGCTCTATCTTTAGTGAAGTTAAGAACTACCAACAAACACCGGCGGACTGTCCGCCGGTTAGGTTTGGACCTGTCCGAACGAGCACAGCCTCGGCTGTCCGAACCCTCCCCGATGCCCGGACTGTCCGGGGGGGGGGAAACCGCGGACTGTCCGCGAGTTCCAGAAAAGCGCGATTTGATCGCCCAAACACAACCTCTCCAAAAATCTGAGCCAAAACACGATCCCAAGTTCCCAAAATTGGAGAGAATGATCACGGGGTAGTTAGGAGACTATCCCCAAGAAATCATCCGCTCAAATCGAATAAATCAACGGGAAATCAAAAGGGAAGGTGGATGAACGAAAAAGTGATCCGAAAACGAAATCGTCCCGATCTATTCGATCATGAGGTGTTAGATGAATTCCTTTGGTCGAAATGACCTCCTCAATGATACGAACAAATTGGTTCAAACGGATTTCGCAAAGATGCACCGGAGAGGGAGATTGAGTGACGGGAAAATTGTGGAGAAACGAAGAACGCGAAGAACAACGACGAACTCGAATCAAAACACGAATCGACACACGATCTGCAAGCCGAAGCGCAAACACACGCTACGACAAGGAGGATACGGCCTCCTTTCCTCAAAAACACAGTACACAGAGTCAAGTCTTCTCTGCGGATCTCAGCTAGCTACAGCAGGGAATGGGAGAGCAGGAAGCCTAAGGATGAAAGAGCAAATGACTGAGATAGGGGAGGAGGGTGTCTCCCCTGGACTACTTAACCTATTCTAGACTAAGTCTATTTCCTACTCTACCCCTCTCTAAACTAATTACAGAGCGAACCAGCTAAATCCTAGGGTTATTCTGGACCAACTCGCAGTGGTAGGTGTATCCGACGGCCACGCCCGCACAACTCGTCCGCGTTGCCTCCACGCAACCTTCCGATTGCCACCACGTGCCGCCCTCGCTCTGCACCCCCGATTTTGTGGCCCAAACCGGGAAACCAGCCTTTTCCAGCAACCCTCGGTTTTGAGGCCCAAACCGGGAAACCAGCCTCCAGCCTGAGTTTTGAGGCCCAAACTCAGCAAACCCGCAACGCCCAGGTTTTGAGGCCCAAACCTGGAAACCGGCCCATCACCCGAGTTTTGTGGTCAAACTCGGAAACCCTCAGCCCGAGTTTTGTGGCCAAACTCGGAAACCGTCCACACCCAGGTTTTGAGGCCCAAACCTGGAAACCGTCCACCCGATGCTTTTTCCCTGGCTCTACCACCAAACCGAAGCTGTAGAGGGGATGCACCGCCCGTGCACCCCGTCCACCGACACGTGTCCCCAGGTCCTCGACCCGAGCAACACCATGCCCTGCAAGTCTCCGCTCGTCGCTTTCCCAGGCTGCCAGCCACCACAGCTGATCCTCAGGCACTCCGGTCCCACAGTCCAAGCCTCACGTCCGCCCTTCACTGCTCGATACATCGGCATGGCACGTCCGCCTCATGGCACGCCCATCCTTCATCGCACCCAGTCCATCGGCACGACATGTCTCAACTTGACCTTCACCTGCCCTCGATCACTGTCTCCGTGCTCGACACCTGCACAACACAAACCAAAGAACATGCGATCAAACCCGTTGACAATCACTCATCACTCAGAGACTCGGCATACACCCATGTATCCGCAATCTCCCCCTTGATGAGTGCATTGCCAACTATACACACAAATCATAAATGAAAGAAGAAGGTAGGAGGAAGGAGAAGAGAGAACTCGACCAAATGACCCAAAAGCATAGCAAAGCCGAAGAAGGTCAAGTGTGAGAAGCGAAAACTTGGTTCCCAAAGACATGGACAACGGCTCGACGCAACTAAGCAAAGCAAAGCTAGCCCTCAAGAAGAGGTAGAACAGGCTCAACATCGCTAGCAGAATACCAATTGAAAAACGGAGCTAAAAATGGCAAAGTGCTAGTCCCTCAAGATAGAGGCACAGAGGCTCAACACAACTAGCACGAAAACCACTCCGAACCAATTGAAAAACAATCGAAAGGTCTCCGAACCAATCGAAATCAAACTTGACTCCAAATGAGGAAAATGTTTGTTAGTCCCTCAAGACAGAGGCAACGGCTCAACACAACTAGCAAACTCCCCCTCGACAAGTGCAAGCAACCAGGGCATATGATTTGCAAACTCTCCCCCTTAGTTGAAAATGCACTTATCAAGAAACAGGAACCGAGCAAAGGTCTCCCCCTCAACGAAATCTCCCCCGTTCAAAATGCATATGAAGTCAGAAATGCAAGTTAGGGGCTTCAGGCATATAATCAAAAGAGTGCAAAAATGCTCTAATCGGTATAGCTCCAATGGCACAACAAAGCACTCAAATAGCAAAGGCTCAAACTGATCACACATACGAAATATGAAGCATATGAGCAAGTGAGCAGTTTTTAGCCAAAAAGATAGTCACCATCAAAATAGCACTACACATGTATAGATAGGAATCCAAACAAGTGCTAAATATGTATACAAGGTGAACTACCCCTAGCAAAGTTCAATCATCATGCATAAGAATGAAGCATATACTTGTGATTTCAGTTTATATCGGAGTTTGCAGCGGTGAAATTACACAAGTTCAAATTCAGCATGTGATTGCGAGAGGTTGAAAGCTTGTCATTGCCTAACTTTTCAACCGAGCGAAGCCTATGCCGAAGCAATCAGAAGCTTAAAGCTACGGTTTTGGTCATACACTACACGGCTCAAGTTTAACTCAAAGTGCAATGAGAAACAGTCTCGATACCGTGAGGTGGTGACAAGCAATCCCATCTCGATCTTTTCAATTCACTAAAACTTGGTTCAAATTGTAAAGATGATATGAACAGACCAAGCAAGTGAATGACTCAGAACTAGAGACATAGCAACCTAGCATATATGAAAAGCAAGAATGGACTCAACACACCCTACACATGCTAGTTGCATATCTCAATGGTGAACATTTTTAGATTTATATACATTAAGCAAAATTCACCATTCCAAAATAGCTCAGCTCATAACATGTACTAGTGATCAGAAGGACCATAAGCTACAAGCATCAACAGAAGCATTGGAGCATACTAAACAGAGCATAGTCACATTCTAGTGATTATAAACATGAAGCTCAGAATGTAAATGCGTATGCTAAAATACAAAAAAGGAACGCAAAATAAAAGAGTCAGTCTATACAAGGTCCAAAATGTTTCCCCCATCTAAAAGGGGAAACACACACCAAGCTCACCCCTCAACCGATTAAAGGTTGATTCGTCTAAAGGCTTGGTGAAAATATCAGCCAGTTGGTGATGAGTATCGACATGGCGAAGGTCGATATCACCCTTCTCCTGGTGGTCTCGCAAGAAATGAAAGCGCACATCAATGTGTTTGGTTTTCGAGTGAAGCACGGGGTTCTTAGCAACGCTAATAGCACTCGTGCTGTCACAAAGCAATGGTACTCGAGAAAAGCTCAAACCAAAATCACGCAAAGTGGCCATCATCCAGAGTAACTGGGAATAGCAGCTAGCCGTAGCAACATACTCAGCCTCCGTGGTAGACTGGGCGACACTAGACTGCTTGTGAGAAGACCACAACACAAGAGAAGATCCAATAAACTGGCAAGTCCCAGAAGTGGACTTGCGCTCGATGCGACAACAAGCAAAATCGGCATCGGAATAACCGCAAAGCGAGAGGGTGGAGGAAGCAGAATACCAAATTCTGAACTCAGGTGTGAAACGAAGGTACCTGAAGATGCGCTTCACCGCCTGACGGTGAGAAGTGCGCGGCGACGCCTGAAAGCGCACGCACAGACACACCGTGAACTGGATGTCCGGGCGTGTCGCCGTCAGGTAGAGCAGCGATCCAATCATGCTGCGGTACTCCTTCTGGTCCACTGCTTCTCCGTCCACATCCGCATCCAGGGCAGTCGTCGTCGACTTGGGTGTTGGAAAAGGCTTGGCCTCACCCATATCGAACCGATTCAGCAAGTCCTTGGTGTACTTGCCCTGGTGCACAAACGTCCCCTCTCAGGATTGCTTAATTTGCAACCCAAGAAAGAATGTCAGCTCGCCCATCATGCTCATCTCGAACTCCCTGCTCATAGTCTCTGCAAACTTGGCAACCAAAGCGTGAGAAGAACCACCGAAAATGATATCATCCACGTAAATTTGGACCAAGAGTGTGTCTTTGCCTTGCCTGAGGAGAAAGAGTGTTTTATCTACACATCCCATTTTAAAACCCTTAGCTAGCAGAAAAGTTTTCAATCTATCATACCAGGCTCTAGGGGCTTGTTTCAAACCATACAAAGCTTTGTGGAGTTTAAAGACATGGCTTGGAAACTTGGGATTTTCAAAACCGGGGGGTTGCTCAAGATAAACCTCCTCCTCTATGTAGCCGTTTAAGAAGGCACTCTTGACATCCATTTGAAAAAGTTTAAAACCCCTGGATGCAGCATAAGCCAAGAGTATCCTAATAGCCTCCAAACGTGCTACAGGAGCAAACGTCTCCTCATAGTCTATCCCCTCCTTCTGACTATAGCCTTTCGCTACAAGCCGGGCCTTGTTTCTAACAACGTGGCCGTCCTCTCCTTGCTTGTTTTTGAAAACCCATTTTGTCCCAATAGGCTTACAGTCTGGTGGAGGTGGAACTAGAACACAAACCCGATTTCGCTCAAAGGTCTCTAACTCCTCATGCATGGTATTAACCCAATCTGGATCCGTCAATGTGTGTCCAACATCTCGGGGCTCAAAATTAGCAACAAAAGCAGAGTGAGCGAAGTGGGAGATGTGCTGTGACCTAGAGCGAGTAACTCGCTCGCCGATGTCGCCGATCATCTGCTGAGGGGGGTGCTGGCGCTGGATGTGTCGTGGCACCTCCCAAGAAGATGTAGCCTCCCCCTCAACAGCAGCTGGCTCCACCCCGGGTACAAACGGTACCGCGCGAGGTGGAGGATCCCACGGCCCCCAGGAAGAAGAGGTGTCGGGGCCGTGTGTCGTCGTCGAGGCCGCTCCTTGCGGCACGGCAGGTGGAGGGGATGCTGGATCATCCATACCTTCAGCACCCTCATCCTCGTCATCGAAAAGAGGCTCTCCAACCTCATGATCACCTGCACGCTCAAAATGAGAAGAAGGAGAAACAAGAGTCTCGTCGAAGGTGTCATCTGATGTCTCCATGACTCGGTTAGTATCAAAGTTAAGTACACGATAAGCTCTGGTGTGAGTGCCATAACCCAAAAATACCCCGTCAGAAGATCGAGACTCAAACTTGACCAGGTTGCCCTTTTTCAAAATGAAGCAGTGGCAACCGAAGACTCTAAAACAACTCACCTTGGGTTGGCGACCAAAACGCAACTCATAAGAGGTCTTCTTCAAAAACGCTCTCAGAAAAATGCGATTCGAAATATAGCATGTAGTGTTCATAGCTTCGGCCCAGTAGCGCCTAAGAGTCCTATGCTCATCGAGCATCGTCCTGGCCATCTCAACAAGGGTCCGATTCTTCCTCTCTACAACACCATTTTGGGGCGGTGTATAGGGTGAAGAAAACTGATGCTCCAAACCAAGGCAGTTACAAAACTTATCAAAATCCGAATTTTTAAATTCGGAACCATTATCACTTCTAATAGCTCGCATCGAGTTCAAAGGGAACTCGTTCTGAAGACGCAAAATCAGATTGCGAGCGAAGGAGAAAGTCTTGGTCTTCTCAGTCAAAAAGAAGACCCATGAATACCTCAAAAAGTCGTCAACAACAACCAAAACATACCACTTGCCACCAACCGAGCTCACCCGAGCCGGACCAACAAGGTCCATATGTAAAAGCTCTCCAGGGTGCGAGGTCATGACCTTAGTCACTGGATGGTGGGGAGCGGCAACCATCTTCTCATGTCTGCAAGAATGGCAAACTAGATCCTTCTCCATCGAAAGCTTGGGCAATCCTCGGATTAGGCCAAGTGAGCTAAGTCTTGCAAGCAAGTCGAAGCTTAAATGACCGAGCCTCCTATGCCACTTCCAAAGATCGGAGGAAGAAGGACTAGCCAAAAGACAGCGAGAAGAACCAAAAGACTCCGAGAAATTCGCGCGAAAAACTTTCCCAAAGGGAAAAATCAGACATACAAGATCGCCCTGAGGATCTAAGATGCGACTAAGGTTCGGTTTGAAATGAATCTCATAGTCATCATCAAAAAGTTGCGAAACGGAAAGCAAGTTAAAATGCAGGTTAGAAACAAGAGCAACATCGCGCAACACAAAGTGCTCATTAACCTGCACCGACCCGCGAGACAAAACCTTACCTTTACTATTGTCGCCGAAGGTTATGTACTCCTTTCCGGCGACCGGGCTAAGGCTGGAGAACCACTTGGTGTTTCCGGTCATGTGCCTCGAACAACCGAAATCCACCAACCAAATGTCCTCCAACTGTCTTACCTACATCAATAAAAAGCATAGGGTGAGCAAACGGTCCAACACTAGGGTTAGTGAAGTAAGGGGAAAACCAGTGTTGGGCCAGCTGCTCAAAAGAACGGTTAGGCAAAAAACCATTCCTAGCTAACCTACGGATCAAGCGTTTACCACGCTTAAAAAGACGTGGTTCGCTGGGGAAAGAGCGCTCACCGCGAAGCTTAAAACGCGGTGGGGGAAAGCGCTCAACTACAAAGCCTCCGCCACGGGGTCCAAAACCTGCAACTGCAGGCTCCCGCCGGGCACGCTCTCTACGAGGCCTATGCCTATGCACTTGAGGTTCTGGACCTCTAGGCCTAGCCTCTCTCCTCGTAGCTCTCCTCTCCTGCCTAGGCCTGGGAACCTCTCCTCCGGGCCTAGCAGCTCTCCTCTGGACATTCGGCACATGCCCACCACGAGAAGGATGGTACATGTCCGGGTTGTCCATCTCCTGAGCACGGAGCGCCTCTCGCTTGCGCCGAAAGCAGAACTCACTCAAGTGACCATCCCTCCCATAGAAGTCACACTGGTACCTCACCGCACGCACAGGGGGTTGTTGGTACGCAGGACTGTGGGTATGGCTCACTTTGCCCTTCTGTGGCAAACACTCCTGCTGGATGGGTGGCATTGTGTCAAGCTTGTTCTTGAGGTGGTTTGGCTTGGGCTGCCACTGCAGGTTCTTGGGTGGAGCTCTCGGGGGTTCTTCAAACACCCCGTCCTTGGTGATAGGCTTGGTAGGCTCTCTGGGTGGAAGCTTGGTTAGTTTGGGAGTAGTGGTGGAGTTGGGCTTCTCACTAGGGTTCATACCACTCGACTCTCCAATCTTCCCAAAAGCGAAAAGATCAACACCCGGAGCAAAACCTACACCTGGACCTCCAGCAGCTCGATTGAATTGGGAGATCATCATCCCGAGCTGCGGCTCACCACAAGACACCCATGACAAGATAGTCCGAAGGTATGTGTTTTCTTCCTCGGTTTGCATCTTGCCATGCTTCACATTGACAATCTCCATCTCCAAGCCCTCACACAAAGCACACCTCATGACACAAGTGCTATCCGAGCTGGCCTTCTCTAAAGACTCAATCTTGGCATTCTTCTCTGCCAACTCGGATTGCAAGACAGGACAAGTCTTGCACGCACCCAACAGCTGCGGCCTAGCACGGAGCTCATCCACCTCTCCTACCAACGCAGCATACTTCCCTCTCAAAGTGAGTAGGTCAGTCATGTGTGTGGTGCATGACTCACACTCGACCTCCTCCGACACAACCACGGTGGACCGAGCGAACTCAAGCTCCTTCACCGTGTCCTCCCACTTCTGCCTAAACTCCTTGCGCTCTCTAGCAGCACGCCTAAGCAGTTTATCTTGGCTAAGGAGGGCAGCAGTAAACTTCTCAACCTCGGTAGAGAGCTCGTCGTAGGTGAGTGATACCTGGGAGGTATCATCGTCGACGTCGTCGTTCCGAGGGGTGTGCTCCAGCTCGCCTCCGACCTCATCTCCGAGCGCCATGGTGCAGAGGCCTCCGTCGCCGGCGAGGAAGCAAAGACCATTGAACTTGTCCTCGATCTTCTTCATCTTCTCGGACTCGTCATCGCTTGAGCAAGCGGAGTCGTCATCCGAGCCGTCGACGTCGCTGAGCGTGGCGAAGAACGCACGCTGCTCAGCTTGGGCCTTCTCCAAGTACTTCTTCTTAATGTACTCTTTGTCGAAGCCACCCCGCTTCTTGTGCCTTGGGGGAATGTGCTTCTCCTTGTACTTGGAGTCGTACTTGTGCCCATGATCGCCCTTCCCCGAGTGCTTGTTCTTCTTGGGGCAGTTGGCGATGAAGTGGTCGGGGGTCGCCGCACTCGTAGCAGCCTGAGCGTCCTCCTCCGCGATGACTGTTCATGCGGTTGTTGTGAAACCGCGAGAACCGGTTGGCAAGAAAAGCCAACTCGTCGTCTCCCAAAGACTCCAGCTGGTCCTCTGTGACAGAGAAAAGAGAGGAAAGCGCAAAACCAGCTGAGGGGTTAGAGGAAGAGCCAGAAACTAAAGCCATGGACGGGCGAGAAGGATTTTCATAAGAAGCCCTCGCCATAGCGTCAATCTCACTGGACTTGAGCTACTAAAGAGCTCGTCGCACGTGAGGGTCTTATAGTTAGGCGGTTCGATGATCGCCTGAACCTTGGAATCCCACACCGACCGATCGAGAGTATGCAAAAGCTTCAAAGCTCTCTCATGATCGTCGAAAGGCAACTGCTCTTTGTTAGCCCTCATCCTGTTGACAATCACCTGAAAGCGAGCGAATAAACTCTCTATGCTCTCGCCAGGCTGATGTGAAAACACTATACCACAACCAAGTTATAGCGTCGGACAACGGTCGCTAAAA
The DNA here is from genome assembly GCA_009763385.1 of Coix lacryma-jobi var. lacryma-jobi. Taxonomy (NCBI): domain Eukaryota; kingdom Viridiplantae; phylum Streptophyta; class Magnoliopsida; order Poales; family Poaceae; genus Coix; species Coix lacryma-jobi. Next base: position 69,529,263 of record CM019827.1, read on the forward strand.
GACAACAATAACAACCAATGATTGGTCGGTATAGATTTCTTACAGATGATCGGTCGCTATTTTTACTTGTACCAACGGTCGATCGGTTGCTATATATATTTAGCTATTTGCCTCAAACCATCGGTTGCTAAAAAAACATTTTTCAGTCAAACCATTGGTCGGTACAACCCATTTCGATTTTGGCGCTCTAAGCCCAGCACATTCGCGCGCACAAAAATTTGTGCGGCCCACCGGTCAGAGTGCCACACAAAACCCTATCTCCAACCATTACCCACCCCCACGCATCTCACCTGGCCAGCAGCCGCATCTTATCTCTTCACCACGCCGCCGCCCAACAGCTCGTGGAGGGCGCCATCCCTGCCGTGCGCGGCCGCCGTCCTCGCCGTCGCGGCCGCCATACCCAGCGTCTCAGCTGTCGTCCGGGCCGCCATACTCGTGGCGCGCTTCCTCGGTGTCCCTGTACTGGCCCAAGCTGCTGCAGCCATCGTCCCCATCTTCATCGTCACAGCCGTCGTCCTCACTTCTACTGTCTACGAACTCAAACAGGAGCGTTCGTAAGCAGGTACGCGTACGTACTCGTTCTTTTTCCCTTCCATCCTTGTCTGCTGCTCACTTCCCTTCCATCCTTGTATGTAGAGCAGCCCTGCTCTCTATTTCTAGTCTGAACTCTCAAATCAGATCTCGAATTGGCTAATCTGATCCATCCTGCTGCCTACTAGAGTGGTGCCTGGTGAATCAGCCACTATGTTGTTAGGATACCACGTATTCAGTTGTCAGGTGCTAGCTACCAATAAATTGTTTTTTCTCTCTAGCACTGTCAATCGACCATCCATTGGACATCAACAAATGCCATCAGTTTAGCACCTAAGCACGCTTACCTTGTAATTTTGTCAGTACTAAACTTACTTTTGTTCTATAATTTATTCCCCACCGAGCCATGTACTTAGACTGTTGGGAGCTGCTATCTAAGACATCACAAATATGACCGATAGAATTTGTAGCCATTACTGCTATTTCCATGTACTGGGGGGATCCATGTACTGCTATTTTGAATAAAATATTTAGCCATGACTGTGAGACTTTGGCTCATGAATTTGCTTTTTCTTTGAATCGTTCATCACTTCTCACATGCCCACATGATTGCACTCCCTCATCACATTGTAATTGCAGTGGGACTTTGGCAGCTGCAGTTACATCTAGGACTCATCATATCGTAATTGCACCGATCTGACCTCATCATGTTGTAATTGCAGCTGTTCCATGTGTAGTTGGACACCTTGGGAAGGCATTTGAACGTGCTCTCGGCGGCAGCTCTACTTCTTATCGGTAGGTTTCTGTTTTCTAGCTGTTGCACTTTTTATGTTGTGGAAGTATGCGACTACTTCAGTGGTTATAATATATTTTTTATTTCATATTAAAATCTGCTTGATCTTGTGTGAAGGTTGAACATGGATAAAACATGGATTGATGATAATGCTTGGTAAAAACCATTAACTTCAAAAATATTGAAAGTTATATATACATGTCAAATGGTATTTAACCTAAAACTTTCACATAGGCACACCAAAACATATTTGCAAGGAGTAAATAGTTTCTTAGCTTTTGCTTTTAGTAATTCTGCAGTCGGCAGCAAGAAATTATGCCCTTGTAGGAAAGAGGCTAGTGAAGTCCGTGAGCACTTGATATGTGATGGATTTCTAAAAGGATATAGAACATGAAACTTACATGGAGAAGCTTGCTCTTGTGTGAATCATGGGAATTATGATGCTGCTGAGATTATAGAGGATTCTAGTGAGGATGATGAAATATCTGATTTACTTAGAGACTTAGTGTGACGGAACGACCCTAATCCCATGGCCCACGTGTCCCTGTCAACCTCTGACAGCCGAACCCATGTTCCATGTGATTAAGACCTGTTCGCCACCGGGCTACATCAGCGCCCAATGTCCGCAGGATCATCTCACAAATCGGTTACAGCATTGCATACTTTTACAAATAACATCGGAATAAAGAGCGGAAGACTTAAATAACATTAGTTTTACAAAACGAGGTTTCAAATGAGGTAAGGAGTACGGTTATTACAAACCATTGTTCGGGTGATTCAAAGTAGACAACGTAGCGGAAACATTAACATAAAGATACATGTAACACCCAGCCCGAGGGTGCACATTTACTCATCGGCCTCATCGGCCTCTTCCTGGACGAAGGTCACGCAACAGGGTGCGAGACACATCGGGGTCTCAGGCATACCTGCAACATGGGTAACAAACCCTGAGTACTGGGGTACTCCACAAGACTTACCCGACTAAAGAAAAAGGGAGAAGACTCAGGAATGAGAGGCTTAGGGTAGTCAAGGTAAGGCTTAAGCAAGATCAAGTATTTTGCAGAAAAGCATTTTTGTAAACCTTATTTTATTTTTGAAAGATTCAGTATTCCTCAATTCTTCATCATTCATGATTCATTTTACATTTCAAAACATTCCTAGTTGAGAACCACTCTCCGTTGACAGTCAGTGGACCAAGTCTCCATAACCGAGGAGCAACGTTAATCCGGATAAATAATACTCAGCTGAGGATCCCTATCCACACTGCATATGTAGCACCCAAGCTTGCATATGCCAACTCGTCTACCACGATTCCTCCAAGATTGGGCCCGGTCCTACGCCACCCGGAAGTACAGTACACCACACCAATCCGGGACTTTAACCCACGTGGGTACATGCTACTTCCGCCATCTCTCCACTCCCAATGCGCGGTTGTCGGTCCAATAAAGGATTCCTTGGAGCCAGAGCTTTCCGAAGTATGTGAATAGTTACAAGTCTTGACCAGCAGGCCCCCATACGGATGGTCCCTAATTTTCCAGCCAGAACTATAGCTTGGTCATATCTCACCCAAGCGTAATAGTCCTGTCAGTTTTTCAACCATGTCCCGGTCGGTGTCAACTGTTGAGTCCCGGACTACAACATGACGGCACCGTACGCTCGGACAACCTCTCCTCGTTATTGACTAGGTACGGATCAGATACCTAGCCAACAGCCGGGGAGTAAGACCGAAACTCCCATAAACATTCCTTAAGTGATCACACTTTTAAAATTGGCATTTTATTGCAAAGTCTAATTCAATAAGCATTGCTAAGCATTTTTCAAATACTTTTGAAAAGCAGGTATCGGGTGTATCAGTGGTCAAGGTGGATAGTGCATCAATTAGGATAGCACACAACTCCTATAAACCTAATGCAATAATTTAACTCAAAAGCATTTAAGGAAATCATTTTATAAATTCAAGGAAAGGGTTAAATGCACCGGGGCTTGCCTTGGATGGCAAAAAGAGCAGACTCGGGGTAGGTATAGGTGTCGGAGCTCGGGGTCGCCTCGGGAGTTGGTTCGTCAACAGCGGCCTCGACTCTGGTACCTTCTTCGTCAACTATTCGGATGCAATGATGAGTGCTCATGAGAATGATGATATGGGCTTATGGTGCAAGACAATTCCACTGAATCTAGATTACTCTTAGGCAAGACATAATCGAAATCTAGGTTGAGCATAAAAGGTAACCATTTCTTTCTTAAGCAGTATTGATGTTAGGCCTTATTATAATTATCCTAAGTATTAACCAAACATATCATCACAAACATCATAGACCAAAGGGTAGGGGTCTATGAACGTCAATCAATGCAAAGATCACATCATTAAACACTTATAACCAACCCTAATCCATCTTTTCTATTTTTTTCTTAATTTATTTAAAAGGTCATTTTATGAAGTTGCTCCAAAAATTACCAAATTAAACACATAAGTTCATTAAGGCATAAACAGATGGCAAAACAAATTTCATAATTTTTGGAGGTCATTAAGATGCTTAATTAAATCTAAACATTTAATTAACAAAAGGCACTATTCCTTAATTAAAATAAATGCTCAAAAATCAACTTGCTCCAAAAGTCTTCAAAATTTTACCAGAGGTTCAGCATGTTATAACAAGGTTACAAAAATTTATCTCAAGATTTTTGGAGTTATAGATCACTCTCCAAAAATACCAAAACCTTCATTTTTCAATTAAAAGGGGAATTTTACATTTTCAAATTTTTGCACAAAACTCAAGTTTCATATTTTTCTAAAATACTACAGAGCATAAAGAGTCTACCACAAAAATTTCAGAATTTTTGGATCAACACAGAAAATCATACAAAAAAGAGAAAACCGAACACTATTCATAACTTAGAAATAAAAAGGAAAAAGGACACGGCGGCGGGAGCTCGTCGCCGGCGACCATAGACGGGCGGCGCTCGGCACGCCGGCCAAACCAGGGGATCCGGGGCGAAACCAAGAGCACAGGGAGCACCAGAGAGCTCACCGAAGTCGATTGGGCAGCTCGGTGAGGGACGGGGATGGACGGAGCGGCCGGTCGGCGGGAAGCGGCGGACGGCACACGGCGGTGATCGTCGCGCCGGCGGTTCTGCGCAAGATAAGCGACCACGGGGGCCGGGTTAGAGTCGCACGGAGTCAAGGAACACGACACGGGGGTCGGTGAGGGATGATCATGGCCGGAGACGACGAATTTCACGAACCCGAGCTCGCCGGGTTCTCGCCGGAGATGACAACGGCGAGCTACGCCGGGCGATTGAGGGCGGTAGAGGTGAAATTGGAGGGTGGGGAAGCAGCACCAGAACACGGCGGAGCTGCTGAGCTAGGTGGTTGAGCACGGGAGGCTCTGGAGTGAGGTGGCGACGGCGGCGGAGCTGAGGGAGAGAGGTCGGGCTCCGGCGGCCGTTTTATAGCCGCGGCCAGAGGCCGGTAGAGACCTCGAGGTGGGGTGGATAAGCACGGCGAGCGCGTGCGCACTCGATTGCGCTCTGGCAGGGGTGATGGCGTGCAGCCGGGGCCGGTGCGCAAGCTTGGCCGGCAATGGCCACGCGGCGGCGGCGCGCTGGGCACGGTAGGGGACGGGAGCGGGGTCAACTGTGCGCGTGCGGGTGCGAAATGATGGTGGCGACAACGGCGGCAGGTTGGTGGCGCGTGGGGAGCAGCCAGACGCGCTGCAGGCGCAGCGCCGGCGCCATGGCCGGGCCCCCCCTTGGCCCTAGCTGGAAGAAGAACAGTGCTAGGGGATAGGGTTTGACTTTGCTGGTTTCTGTATTTTGCAAATTTCTCCCAAAATTGAATTGTGCGACAAAAACTCAAAATACCAAAGTTGCTCAGAAAAAAGAGATCTACAACTTTGTCAATATGAACATTTTCAAATTCCAAATAGTTTTTGAACTATATTCAAAAACAAAAAAGGGGACACTTTTCAAATTTGATTCAAATCAAAATTACTTTGGATTTCAAACTGAAACTTGAAAATCTTTATATATGAAAGTTGTTCCATTTGACAAAACCTACAACTTTGCTAATATACACTTTTTCTGAAACTCAATAGTTTATGAAATAATTTTGAAAACTCAAAAAAGGGACAAAAACTGGAGTTTGAAAGAATTTGAAATTACTTCAAATTTTATATAGAACTTTGAAAATCTGTAAATACCAAAGTTGTTTCTCTTGGCCAGATCTACAACTTTGCTTTTTGGACCAACCTCAAATTCTGAATAATTTTGAATTACAAAAAGAGGGATAAAAATCCAGGGTTTGGAAATCAGGATTTTGCAAAAGGGAAAATCAAATCAAATCTGATCTTTGAACTTTGATCAATGCAGCAAACATCAGGGCACTAAATCTGAACAAGAATTAAATAGAACTAGGCACAGAGGTGAAATTACCATTTTGCCCTTATAGAGAGAATTGGGCTTTTAGGGTTTTTGAAAAGGGGAAACAAAGCATAATAATTAGGCAAATCAAATGCATCACAGGAAATGATTAATGCTTAAGATGATGACATGTCAAGTTAATTACATTTAAACACCAGGGGTGTTACAGCCTCCCCCCCTAAAAGAAATCTCGCCCCGAGATTCCACGTCTTAAGAAGGAAAAGGCAAAACCTTACATCTACAGAGATTCGAGAAAGTCGGGATAGTTCTTTGCTAAGAAGTCTTCGGATTCCCAGGTGGATTCTTCTTTAGAGTGCTGGTTCCACTGGATCTTGTACCATCTTGTGGTGGTTCTTCGGGTAACACGATCCTTGTGATCCAACACGCGAACTGGATACTCAGTGTATGACAGATCTGGTTCTAGCTCAACGCCTTCAACTTCAACCACATGTTCAGGTACTCGGAGACACTTCTTGAGTTGGGAGACATGAAACACATTATGAACTGCTGAAAGATGATCGGGCAAACTTAGCTTGTAAGCGACCTTGCCACAACGATCCAGAATTTCAAACGGACCAATGTAGCGGGGTGCTCACTTTCCTTTGACTCCAAAACGAGTGACTCCTTTAGTGGGTGAGACCTTCAGGTACACATAATCTCCAATCTAGAACTGCAGAGGTCGACGTCCCTTGTCAGCATAACTTTTCTGTCGAGACTGTGCAATCTTCATGTTCTCTTGTATATGCTTGACTTTCTCTTCCATATCTTTTACTAGGTCAACTCCAAAGAATTCTCTCTCTCCGGGCTCAGACCAATTGAGAGGTGTACGACAACGACGACCGTACAGTGCTTCAAAGGGTGCCATTTTGATGCTCTCTTGGTAACTGTTATTATATGAGAACTCTGCCAAGGGCAAACACTGATCCCAAGTATCTGCGAAGGTAAGCACACAGGCTCTCAACATATCTTCTAACACTTGGTTGACTCTCTCAGTCTGTCCATCAGTCTGCGGATGATAAGCCGTGCTATACAATAGCTTGGTTTCAAGTGAGGCATGGAACGCTTTCCAGAACTTAGCGACAAACTGAGTACCACGATCTGAGATTATGGTCTTGGGGATGCCATGGAGCTTCACTATGTTGTTTTTGTACAAGGTGGCATAAGTTGGGGCGGTATAACTTGTTTTGACCGGTAGGAAGTGAGCTTGCTTCGTGAGACGGTCCACTATCACCCAAATGGAATTGAATCCCTTTTGAGTCTTGGGTAATCCATTGATAAAATCCATGCTGACATCCTCCCATTTCCAACCAGGTACTGACAAAGGTTGCAGCTCTCCTCCGGGCTTCATATGCACAGCCTTGACTTTCTGACATGTATCGCAACGAGCGACATGTCGAGCGATTTCGATCTTCATCTTTGTCCACCAGAATTTTTGTTTCAAGTCTTGGTACATCTTGTTGCTGCCAGGATGGATGGCAAATCTGGTTGAGTGTGCTTCATCAAGGATTATCTGTCTCAGCTCAGGTACCTTGGGAACTACCAGACGGTTCTTGAACCATACCACTCCTTCATCATCAATCCTGAAACAGTCGGCTTTTCTAGCTCGAACCTTTTCGATGATGTGCTTGATTCCGGGGTTATCTTTCTGCGCAGCTATGATCTGTTCTCTGATAGAGGTTTCTACTCTGACATTGCCTAGACTTCCTTGTGGAACCATTTCAATACCCAGCTTCTCTAGTTCATAGCATAGGGAAGATTCATAGGATTTCATAACCAGGCAGTTACAGTATGACTTGCGACTGAGTGCATCGGCGACCACATTCGCCTTACCCGGATGGTAATGCACTTCGATATCATAGTCCTTGATTAACTCAAGCCATCTTCGCTGCCTCATGTTCAGCTCTTCTTGGGTGAAGATATACTTCAGGCTCTTGTGATCTGTGTACACATTGCAGGTACTGCCCAACAGATAATGACGCCATATCTTCAAGCCATGAACCACTGCTGCTAACTCAAGATCATGAGTTGGATAATTTTCCTCATGTCGCTTAAGCTGCCGCGAGGCATAAGCGATCACTCTTCCTTCTTGCATCAACACGCAACCCAAACCAGTACCAGATGCATCACAGTAGACATCAAAGGGCTTCTCGACGTTCGGCTGAGCTAGCACTGGTGACGTGGTTAATAATTTCTTCAAAGTCTGAAAAGCTTGTTCACAAGCTGGTGACCAAAAGAACTTCACAGAATTCTTCAGCAACTCGGTGATAGGCTTGGTGATTCTGGAGAAATCTGGGATGAATCGACGATAATATCCAGCCATTCCCATAAAACTGCGGACCTTGTGAACAGAGGTAGGTGGCTTCCAATCCAGGATATCTGACACTTTTCCGGGGTCGACTGACACACCTTCAGCGGATAGGACATGACCAAGAAACTGTATCTGATCTAACCAGAACTCACATTTACTGAACTTAGCATAGAGCTGATGGTCTCTGAGACGGGATAGAACGATACGAAGATGCTCGGCGTGATCTTCAGGGGTTTTTGAGTAGACAAGGATGTCGTCAATGAACACGACCACGAATTTATCAAGCTCTGGCATGAACACAGAGTTCATGAGGTACATGAAATGAGCGGGTGCATTGGTGAATCCGAAAGACATGACCAAATACTCATATAGGCCGTATCTGGTGGTGAAAGCTGTTTTAGGAATATCTTCAAGACGAATTTTTATTTGGTGGTAGCCGGATCTGAGATCGATCTTGGAGAATACTTTGGCTCCAGCTAACTGGTCAAAGAGAAGATCAATCCGAGGCAAGGGATATTTGTTTTTGATGGTGACCTCATTGAGTGGGCGATAATCAATGCACATTCTGAGAGTCTTGTCTTTCTTCTTTACAAAGATTGCAGGACAGCCCCAAGGAGACGAGCTTGGGCGAATGAAACCCTTGTCCAACAAATCTTGTAATTGGATTTTTAGTTCTGCCAACTCTCTGGGAGGCATTCGATAAGCTCTGCGGGATATAGGAGCAGTCCCGGGCTTTAGCTCTATGGCAAACTCAACGTCACGGTCAGGAGGCAGACCAGGCAAATCCTCAGGAAAAACATCAGGGAATTCACAAACCACGGGGATGTCCCGGGTTTCCAGAACATAGGCGGTGTTTATTTGAGTGGCTGCTGGTTTTTGAGGCATTGGAAGTTGGAGAAGGAGTTTGGCGGTACTGTTAGGAATATCCACTCTCACAACTCTATTCAGGATGTCGATCATGGCTTTATACTGACACATCCAATTCATGCCTAGGATGACATCTATCTCCTGATCATGAAGCACTATCATGGTGGTGGGAAATACATGTTCCCCCAACCTTACTGGTATACTGCGAACCACCTCTTTGGTGATTATACGCCCTCCAGGCGATAAAATGCAAAAACTTTCTTTCAACTCCCCAATTGATATGTCATGCTTAGAGACGAAGGTACGACTGATGAAAGAATGCGATGCACCAGAATCAAACAACACAACTGCAGGATGATTGGCAACGGGAAACCTACCGATCATGACGGGCTCCCCTTCTGGAATATCGCTGACAGTGGTGTAGTAGACTTGCCCGTGCTTCTTGACGAACTTGCCCTTCTGCACTTGCTGCTGTGGAGCACGGTGTTGCTGCTGCTGTGGTCCTCCAGGACCCTTCTGAAAGTTCTGAGCAGGCTTCTTGGGCTTTGGGCACTCACGAGACCAGTGGCCAAGTTGACCACAGTTGTAGCAGGGATGGTTATAGGCGGTTTGTGGGGTGGTGATACGAACACCTGGGGCGTTCGGCGGAGTGGCACTTTGTTGGTTGGCGTTGTGGGTGGTAGCCGCGGTACGGACAACCACTTGCTGGTGAGGGTAAGGTGGATGGTTGTGGTGGTGACTAGGATGATATATGACCCTCTGGCGCTTGTGATTGCCAGAGTGGCTGCTAGATCCTGCTTTCTTCTTCTTCTTCTCCTCTTGGTACTGACGGTTACTCTCTTCAAGAGCAACTGCCCGGTCAACAGCCTCATGATAAGAACCGGTCAGGTTGTTTGACATGCTTCTGCGGATCTTAGGGTGCAATCCCCTAAGGAAACAGTCTCTCTTCTTCTCATCCGTGTTGACATATTCCGCTGCATACTGACTCAGATGGTTGAATTGACCCACATACTGCATCACTGTGGAGTCCTTCTGCTGCAGGGCTAGGAACTGATCAAGCTTCATCTTCATCAGACCTGATGGGATGTGGTGTGCACGGAAAGCGGTGCGGAACTCTTCCCAGGTCAACTCATGACCTTCAGGCTGGGCAGCCAAGAGGTTGGCATACCAAGCACTTGCTGGGCCACGAAGCTGCTGCGAAGCAAACCGGGGCTTCTGGATTTCAGTGCATCGGATGAGACCAAACTTCTGCTCCATGGTGCGGAGCCAATCATCAGCTTCGAGGGGTTCATCGGCTCTGGTGAAAACCGGTGGACGGGTTTCAGTGAAATCCACATAGGTGGTCTCTTGGTTGTGACGACCACGGTGACCAACATTCTGCTGTCCTTGGTTCTGAGCCATCAGATTGGCAGCGGCGGCCAGGGCTGCAATGGCATCTGCTAGGGTAGCTGGTACAGGTGGAGGGTTTGGGAGACGGTCACCTCCAGCACCTCCAGCTCCGGTACGGGTGTTCACAGGCATCTGTATAAGCAACTCGGAACTCAGCATAAAAGGACAAAGGTTCTGAAGCGACCGATTGATAGCTTCATTGATACAAAGATAGCTGGCTTGATAAAGATGACAACAGACTGATAAGGGGAAAGGTACGAAAAGAAAGATACATGCCAGACTTGGCAACAGACAGACTAACGCCCCCAAACCTAGCCTAAGGTTTTAGGTAAGCAGATGGTACAGACACAAGGAGTCTAGTCGTCATCGATGAAGATCAACTCTTCGTCATCATCATCATCCTCGATGATAAGCTCAGGCTCTTCCTCCTCATCTTCATCTTCAACGTGGACATCTTCAGCAGGTTCCGCTTCCTCATTCTGATCGGGCTCGTGTTCCACTTCAGGTTCCTCCACGACTCCGTCTTCGGGGTCCTCAGCAACTGGTGGAATCACGGGGTGAAGCTGGTTGTGCAGCTGGTGTACTTCCTCATGAAGCATATCATTGAATTGCTCGATCTGGGCGGTGTACTGCTGCAGTCCATGGAGCTGGGCTCTGGTGACATCCTCTCGGATCCATGTTGCATCACGCTGCTGGATAGCGCGAACCACATTCTGGTTAGCTTCCTCAAGAGCGGCTCGTGCCTCGTAGAACTCCAGGCGGGAAAGGTAGAAGTCATGCTCCATGTTCTCTATCTCAGCCTTCAGATTCTTGATTTCCTCCTTCAGGTTCTTGCGGGTGCGGCGGGGAAAACGACGACCATTGGAGGATTCTCCAGTCTCTTCTCCGGTGCGTGGCGCCAGCTGGTGACGCGGCACACCGTTTGGTCCAGTCGACTTGCAGGCGGTCAGCTTGATGCGAGCCATATCTGGACAAGAGGTTATAGATGAGAAAGGCTAGCAAGAAAAGGTATAGGTACACTATCCCAACGAACTCATTTATTAACTTAAGTGAATATGACATGATGCATGAATCGTTCCTACGGAACAAGGTAATGCAATACTTAACATATATATAGGGCTTACAACATGTTGTTCCACTAGCTAGTGTTTCCATAAGAGGGACAAGATGAGAGAAGCAATTTGGACTCAAAATAGTCAAGTTTAGTTTGTTTGGACCAAAAAGAACTTTTGAAGTTTTCGCAAAAGAAACACTGCAACGTTAAAGTGAGATGCTCCGATACCACTCTGTGACGGAACGACCCTAATCCCATGGCCCACGTGTCCCTGTCAACCTCTGACAGCCGAACCCATGTTCCATGTGATTAAGACCTGTTCGCCACCGGGCTACATCAGCGCCCAATGTCCGCAGGATCATCTCACAAATCGGTTACAGCATTGCATACTTTTACAAATAACATCGGAATAAAGAGCGGAAGACTTAAATAACATTAGTTTTACAAAACGAGGTTTCAAATGAGGTAAGGAGTACGGTTATTACAAACCATTGTTCGGGTGATTCAAAGTAGACAACGTAGCGGAAACATTAACATAAAGATACATGTAACACCCAGCCCGAGGGTGCACATTTACTCATCGGCCTCATCGGCCTCTTCCTGGACGAAGGTCACGCAACAGGGTGCGAGACACATCGGGGTCTCAGGCATACCTGCAACATGAGTAACAAACCCTGAGTACTGGGGTACTCCACAAGACTTACCCGACTAAAGAAAAAGGGAGAAGACTCAGGAATGAGAGGCTTAGGGTAGTCAAGGTAAGGCTTAAGCAAGATCAAGTATTTTGCAGAAAAGCATTTTTGTAAACCTTATTTTATTTTTGAAAGATTCAGTATTCCTCAATTCTTCATCATTCGTGATTCATTTTACATTTCAAAACATTCATAGTTGAGAACCACTCTCCGTTGACAGTCAGTGGACCAAGTCTCCATAACCGAGGAGCAACGTTAATCCGGATAAATAATACTCAGCTGAGGATCCCTATCCACACTGCATATGTAGCACCCAAGCTTGCATATGCCAACTCGTCTACCACGATTCCTCCAAGATTGGGCCCGGTCCTACGCCACCCGGAAGTACAGTACACCACACCAATCCGGGACTTTAACCCACGTGGGTACATGCTACTTCCGCCATCTCTCCACTCCCAGTGCGCGGTTGTCGGTCCAATAAAGGATTCCTCGGAGCCAGAGCTTTCCGAAGTATGTGAATAGTTACAAGTCTTGACCAGCAAGCCCCCATACGGATGGTCCCTAATTTTCCAGCCAGAACTATACCTTGGTCATATCTCACCCAAGCGTAATTGTCCTGTCAGTTTTTCAACCATGTCCCGGTCGGTGTCAACTGTTGAGTCCCGGACTACAACATGACGGCACCGTACGCTCGGACAACCTCTCCTCGTTATTGACTAGGTACGGATCAGATACCTAGCCAACAGCCGGGGAGTAAGACCAAAACTCCCATAAACATTCCTTAAGTGATCACACTTTTAAAATTGGCATTTTATTGCAAAGTCTAATTCAATAAGCATTGCTAAGCATTTTTCAAATACTTTTGAAAAGCAGGTATCGGGTGTATCAGTGGTCAAGGTGGATAGTGCATCAATTAGGATAGCACACAACTCCTATAAACCTAATGCAATAATTTAACTCAAAAGCATTTAAGGAAATCATTTTATAAATTCAAGGAAAGGGTTAAATGCACCGGGGCTTGCCTTGGATGGCAAAAAGAGCAGACTCGGGGTAGGTATAGGTGTCGGAGCTCGGGGTCGCCTCGGGAGTTGGTTCGTCAACAGCGGCCTCGACTCTGGTACCTTCTTCGTCAACTATTCGGATGCAATGATGAGTGCTCATGAGAATGATGATATGGGCTTATGGTGCAAGACAATTCCACTGAATCTAGATTACTCTTAGGCAAGGCATAATCGAAATCTAGGTTGAGCATAAAAGGTAACCATTTCTTTCTTAAGCATTATTGATGTTAGGCCTTATTATAATTATCCTAAGTATTAACCAAACATATCATCACAAACATCATAGACCAAAGGGTAGGGGTCTATGAACGTCAATCAATCCAAAGATCACATCATTAAACACTTATAACCAACCCTAATCCATCTTTTCTATTTTTTTCTTAATTTATTTAAAAGGTCATTTTATGAAGTTGCTCCAAAAATTACCAAATTAAACACATAAGTTCATTAAGGCATAAACAGATGGCAAAACAAATTTCATAATTTTTGGAGGTCATTAAGATGCTCAATTAAATCTAAACATTTAATTAACAAAAGGCACTATTCCTTAATTAAAATAAATGCTCAAAAATCAACTTGCTCCAAAAGTCTTCAAAATTTTACCAGAGGTTCAGCATGTTATAACAAGGTTACAAAAATTTATCTCAAGATTTTTGGAGTTATAGATCACTCTCCAAAAATACCAAAACCTTCATTTTTCAATTAAAAGGGGAATTTTACATTTTCAAATTTTTGCACAAAACTCAAGTTTCATATTTTTCTAAAATACTACAGAGCATAAAGAGTCTACCACAAAAATTTCAGAATTTTTGGATCAACACAGAAAATCATACAAAAAAGATAAGCGACCACGGGGGCCGGGTTAGAGTCGCACGGAGTCAAGGAACACGACACGGGGGTCGGTGAGGGATGATCATGGCCGGAGACGACGAATTTCACGAACCCGAGCTCGCCGGGTTCTCGCCGGAGATGACAACGGCGAGCTACGCCGGGCGATTGAGGGCGGTAGAGGTGAAATTGGAGGGTGGGGAAGCAGCACCAGAACACGGCGGAGCTGCTGAGCTAGGTGGTTGAGCACGGGAGGCTCTGGAGTGAGGTGGCGACGGCGGCGGAGCTGAGGGAGAGAGGTCGGGCTCCGGCGGCCGTTTTATAGCCGCGGCCAGAGGCCGGTAGAGACCTCGAGGTGGGGTGGATAAGCACGGCGAGCGCGTGCGCACTCGATTGCGCTCTGGCGGGGGTGATGGCGTGCAGCTGGAGCCGGTGCGCAAGCTTGGCCGGCAATGGCCACGCGGCGGCGGCGCGCTGGGCACGGTAGGGGACGGGAGCGGGGTCAACTGTGCGCGTGCGGGTGCGAAATGATGGTGGCGACAACGGCGGCAGGTTGGTGGCGCGTGGGGAGCAGCCAGACGCGCTGCAGGCGCAGCGCCGGCGCCATGGCCGGGCCCCCCCCCTTGGCCCTAGCTGGAACAAGAACAGTGCTACGGGATAGGGTTTGACTTTGCTGGTTTCTGTATTTTGCAAATTTCTCCCAAAATTTGAACTGTGCGACAAAAACTCAAAATACCAAAGTTGCTCAGAAAAAAGAGATCTACAACTTTGTCAATATGAACATTTTCAAATTCCAAATAGTTTTTGAACTATATTCAAAAACAGAAAAAGGGACACTTTTCAAATTTGATTCAAATCAAAATTACTTTGGATTTCAAACTGAAACTTGAAAATCTTTATATATGAAAGTTGTTCCATTTGACAAAACCTACAACTTTGCTAATATACACTTTTTCTGAAACTCAATAGTTTATGAAATAATTTTGAAAACTCAAAAAAGGGACAAAAACTGAAGTTTGAAAGAATTTGAAATTACTTCAAATTTTATATAGAACTTTGAAAATCTGTAAATACCAAAGTTGTTTCTCTTGGCCAGATCTACAACTTTGCTTTTTGGACCAACCTCAAATTCTGAATAATTTTGAATTACAAAAAGAGGGATAAAAATCCAGGGTTTGGAAATCAGGGTTTTGCAAAAGGGAAAATCAAATCAAATCTGATCTTTGAACTTTGATCAATGCAGCAAACATCAGGGCACTAAATCTGAACAAGAATTAAATAGAACTAGGCACAGAGGTGAAATTACCATTTTGCCCTTATAGAGAGAATTGGGCTTTTAGGGTTTTTGAAAAGGGGAAACAAAGCATAACAATTAGGCAAATCAAATGCATCACAGGAAATGATTAATGCTTAAGATGATGACATGTCAAGTTAATTACATTTAAACACCAGGGGTGTTACACTTAGCTGCCGGTCTAGATGATAGAGGGGATTTTGAAGACAATAGTTCAACTTTAGAGACTTGTCCTGAACTAGTTGCCCTTCAAAAGTTGGTAGCAGAAAATGGCAAAGAGCTATACCCAAATTGCAAGAAATATACACAGCTAAGGTTCCTAATTAGATTGCTCCATATCAAACTTCTTGGAGGGTGGTCTGGTAGAAAAAAGAGAGTTAATAATTAGATTGCTCATAAGTTGTCGATTGCATGGCCATACAACAGAGTAATAAACTATCCTTGCCATCATTTCTTGTTTTCTCGTATATGACAAATAGTCAAACTTATAATTACTGATATTTGTGACAATGGAAGGTTAAGCAGCAGTCATCAAAATATGTTAGGAAGGCATCAAAATCACCTGGAGGAGTTTCAGGTATGTTATTTTTAGGTCACTTATCTCCTCTTGTGATAGTTTCACTCTGTTGTTTCTTAGGTGGGCAGTTCATACTCTGCTGTTTTTACATTAGAGCCTATACTCTGTTGTTTTTGCATTCAGGACTGGTGGCAGGGGAAGAGAAGAGCTAGAACTCAGGTGGGCAGTCTATATGTGATTTTTACCTTTTTTCTCCTAAGGATGCATAAATGTTTACTTATTGGTAATATGTGTGTGATTTTGGTTTTCCTTGAATACTTCCAAGTCATGTGATTTCCCACCTCTCCTGCGAATACTCAGTAGTATTAATATGTCCATGGTTTTATGGGCATCTTGTTATAGGCACCTAGAAAGTTGCCCTTCCTTGTTTCCAAAATTTGAACCAAAGTTTCCAAACTGATAGGTAAAAGGTAAGTATTTTGGAGTCATTTTTTCCTCAGGTCAAATTATCAGACATTGCGAATCACTTTTAAAGCTTAGTTGGTCAGTGTTATATTTTTTATCTTTTTCAAGCATTCATGCAAACTGTTGATGACTTCTTGGAATAAAACAAAAAAATTCTGATGCCTATAATTTTTGGGAATGCACCATTTAATTAGTCAGTAGCTGTTGTAGCTGTATTGTTCAGTTCTAGTTGGTGCATCTATATTGTTAGTAGCACTAATGCACTGGTTTGTTTAGTTAATTCTGTTTTGTTCAGTTTCTAGCTGGTGCAGCTATATATTGTCAGTAGTAGTGCTCCACTGGTCTGTGGAGGTGGCACATGGCAGGACACTAGTTGTTGAGTTGTGCACTAATAAATCGTTAGTAGCTGTTGTCCATTGGGTGAATTGCTTCCTGGAGCAGCTTTGCACTAAGATGTAGAACACCTAGTGTCCTAATAAATTTGCACAGACCAAGGGGGACCAGTGCCCAGGTAGGCCTACAACAGTTCTAGAAATTGAACATCCCCAACTGGTTTCCATAAATCTGTTTTTGAACCTACGAGATAGTATCATTTTATTTCCATTTGAGGTTTCCTATTGACTATTTTCTAGTCTCAATAGATTATGGGTGTCACTACTGTTTGGTCCTTTGTAGGTCCCATAATTAACTTCGTTTGTGTACTTGTGTCCAGGTGGAGGTAGGCCTTGGAGGTGAGCATGCTGGAATCTGGATAATGTCACTAGGAAGCCAACATATGACATTTTGCTGTTGAGAAGATGGAGATGAGACATTTTGTAGTGAATCTAGTTAGGTTGTGCAAGCAAAAATATAATTGTGCCCACCATTTGACCTAGCTAGGTTGTATGTGTGCTTTTCCTTTTGTGGTGATGACCTATCATGGATCAAGATGAAACTTGATGTATTGCTAAATGTTGGCTTTAATGAAAACTTGAGATACTTTTATCTAATATTGTGTCATTGAGTGTTTTGGACAGCTATGGTTTACATGTGGTTGCTGACATGCTATGGATGTTTAATAGGATTGAAATCTAATTAATATGAAATTAATATTATATATAACTCTACCAGTTCGTATAGACCGATTATTGGTCGCTAAAAAGTTTTATATCCTCAAACCATCGGTCGCTAAAACATGTGACAGATCATCGGTAGGTGTATATACCAGCGTCCAACTATCGGTCGCTATAAACCCGATCAGTCGCTATAGATTTATAGCGACGCCACTTACAACGACTTATACATCGGTCGCTATAACGTTATAGCGACCGATGATCGGTCGCTATAACGGCTTATAGCGACCGATTTGGAGTCGCTATAGATTGGTTGTGGTATAGTGAAAGTTCTCATACTCTCTCTTGTACGACTCGTAGAGTCGGATTTTGACTTGAGAGGTGCCCTCATGAAAGCGCATGAGGGTGGCCCAAATCTCCCGAGCCGTAGAGAGGTGAGAAACGCGATCAAACACTCCAGCGCTCAAACACGAAAAGAGAGCATTACGTGCTCGGCTGTTGGCATCGTGCTCATCAATCTGATGCTGAGTCACACGAGCAGCCAAGACCATGTAATCAGCAGAGTTGCAAATATCCCAAATGGAAGCACCCAAACTATGCAGATAGGCCGACATGCGTATCTTCCAATACGCATAGTTCGTCCCATCGAAGAACGGCGGTTTGCCCACGCCGCGATCCATGTCGCCTTCGGTGGATCTGGAACCGGCTATGGTGGAAGATCCTTAACCTGCTCCGATACCAATTGAAGGACCGAGAAAGCACAAACAAGGCGACCAGAGGGGGGGGGGTGAATGAGAGCCAATCAAAATTCTTTCGAACTTTTGGCCAAGTGTCCCAAATTCAACCCCAACAAGCTCGAACCCAAAGCGTGATGCTCACGACCCTTGGAAGAGGGTGGATGATCCCTAGGATCACAGCGAAGCACCACCGAACACAAGCGAAGCAAAGACAAAAAGCTCCGGCTCGAGTTCCCCTTGAGAAAACCGACTCCCGAACGTAGATCGGAGGCTACGCCGAGAAATCTCTAAATATCTATGCAAACAAGTTGCAAAGATACTTAGAAATGTTCCTTGGTTAACTCTAGGAAGAAACGGGAAGTCCGAAAACCAAGCGAGCAAGCTGGGAGAGCAAACACACTGAAAACAGCTCTCAGCAGAATCCCGGACAGTCCGCCGTCAGGCTCCCGGACTGTCCGGTATGAGCCGGACTGTCCGTCGCTCAGGGCCGGACTGTCCGCCGGCTAAAAGTCCAAAACCGAACTGCTGCTGATGGTCCCTGGTGGATTCCCGGACTGTCTGGGAGGAACACCAGCGGAATGTCCGCCGGTCAGGTTTGGACCTGTCCGAACGAGCACAGCCTCGGCTGTCCGAACCCTCCCCGATGCCCGGACTGTCCGGGGGGGGGGGAACCGCGGACTGTCCGTGAGTTCCAGAAAAGCGCGATTTGATCGCCTAAACACAACCTCTCCAAAAATCCGAGCCAAAACACGATCCCAAGTTCCCAAAATTGGAGAGAATGATCACGGAGTAGTTAGGAGACTATCCCCAAGATATCATCCGCTCAAATCGACTAAATCAACGGGAAATCAAAAGGGAAGGTGGATGAACGAAAAAGTGATCCGAAAACAAAATCATCCCGATCTATTCGATCATGAGGTGTTAGATGAATTCCTTTGGTCGAAATGACCTCCTCAATGATACGAACAAATTGGTTCAAACGGATTTCGCAAAGATGCACCGGAGAGGGAGATCGAGTGACGGGAAAATCGTGGAGAAACGAAGAACGCGAAGAACAACGACGAACTCGGATCAAAACACGAATCGACACACGATCTGCAAGCCGAAGCGCAAACACACGCTACGACAAGGAGGATACGACCTCCTTTCCTCAAAATCACAGTACATAGAGTCAAGTCTTCTCTGCGGATCTCAGCTAGCTACAGCAGGGAATGGGAGAGCAGGAAGCCTAAGGATGAAAGAGCAAATGACTGAGATAGGGGAGGAGGGTGTCTCCCCTGGACTACTTAACCTATTCTAGACTAAGTCTATTTCCTACTCTACCCCTCTCTAAACTAATTACAGAGCGAACCAGCTAAACCCTAGGGTTATTCTGGACCAACTCGCAGTGGTAGGTGTATCCGACGGCCACGCCCGCACAACTCGTCCGCGTTGCCTCCACGCAACCTTCCGATTGCCGCCACGTGCCGCCCTCGCTCTGCACCCCCGATTTTGTGGCCCAAACCGGGAAACCAGCCTTTTCCAGCAACCCCCGGTTTTGAGGCCCAAACCGGGAAACCAGCCTCCAGCCTGAGTTTTGAGGCCCAAACTCAGCAAACCCGCAGCGCCCAGGTTTTGAGGCCCAAACCTGGAAACCGGCCCATCGCCTGAGTTTTGTGGCCAAACTCGGAAACCCTCAGCCCGAGTTTTGTGGCCAAACTCGGAAACTGTCCACACCCAGGTTTTGAGGCCCAAACCTGGAAACCGTCCACCCGATGGTTTTTCCCTGGCTCTACCACCAAACCGAAGCTGTAGAGGGGATCCACCGCCCGTGCACCCCGTCCACCGACACGTGTCCCCAGGTCCTCGACCCGAGCAACACCATGCCCCGCAAGTCTCCGCTCGTCGCTGTCCCAGGCTGCCAGCCACCACAGCTGATCCCCAGGCACTCCGGTCCCTCAGTCCAAGCCTCACGTCCGCCCTTCACTGCTCGATACATCGGCATGGTACGTCCACCGCACGGCACGCCCATCCTTCATCGCACCCAGTCCATCGGCACGACACGTCTCAACTTGACCTTCACCTGCCCTCGATCACTGTCTCCGTGCTCGACACCTGCACAACACAAGCCAAAGAACATGCGATCAAACCCGTTGACAATCACTCATCACTCAGAGACTCGGCATACACCCATGTATCCGCAGAGAGTTATCAAACTCAGTACCATTATCGGTACGGATAGCTCTAATGGTATCAGGGGGAAACTCAGTTTTCAACTTCAAAATCAAGTCACGAGCAAAAGAGAAAGCTTCATCCTTACCCTCCATGAAAAATACCCAAGAGTACCTCGAAAAATCGTCAACGATCACTAGAACGTACCACTTCCCACTCGCTGAGCAAACCCGAGCTGGACCAACTGTGTCCATGTGTAGAAGCTCGCCGGGGTCGCTTGGTCATCACCTGATTAATAGGTGGGTGAGAAGCAGCAACCATCTTCCCGTGACGAAAAGGATGGCAAACAAGGTTCTTCTGATACTTAAGCTTAGGCAATCCTTGGATTAGGCCAAGTGAGCTAAGTCTTGCAAGCAAGTCAAAACTCAAGTGACCGAGCCTCCTATGCCACTTCCATAAATCAGAAGAAGAACCAGCCATCAAACATCTAGAAGAGCCGAAAGAACGAGAATAGTTGGCTCTGAAAACACGGCCAAAAGGGACAATCCAACAAATAAGATCTCCCCGAGGGTCTAAAACACGACTCAAACCCTTCTTAAAGCGCACTTCACAATCATCCTCAAGAAGTTGCGAAACAGAAAGCAAATTAAAATGCAAGTTCGAAACCAACGCAACATCCTTGAGAACAAAGTTCTCATTGAGCCGGATAGCTCCCTAAGAAACAACCTTACCTCTACTATTATCCCCGAAAGTGATGTACTCCTTGTGCACCACGTGGGTCAGGCTGGAGAACCATTCCTTCTTTCCGGTCATGTGGCGCGAACACCCGGAATCCATGAGCCACATGTCCTCCAGCCGAAGTTCCTGCATCAATAGAAAGGCAGGAAGTGAGCATATGGCACAACACTGGGGTTAGTATACTGAGAAGGATACCTGTTGGGGGAAAGGACCCTCGGCAGAGGCGCCGCCCGAACTCGTGGTCTAAATCAGCCCTCGCGCAACGCCTGGTGTGCTTGCGAGGTCCCTCTCCTATTGGAGACCGTTACCCTGACCCCCGGATGCGGGGACAACCCTCGACGCTTTGTTGCACTTTTGTGCAGGTCCAAGGCGACGGTCGCGCTGCAGGAAACCATCGCTGACTCACGACGCCACCTTCGCTTGGAGCGAAGGTCCAGGCAAGCAGCAAGCGTGTGTCGCCCCAAGGGTGGGCGAAGCCGAAGGTCCGGCGAGCACGGCCAAAGGCTAAAACTTTCGTCTTTCTCCCGGGAGGCAAGTGAAGCCGGAGGTCCGGCAGATGACGAAGGTGCGCGGGCCCAAGGGCGGGCGCGGCCGAAGGTCAAGACCGCTGCACCTCTCCCCGAAGGTGAACAAGGGCCAGGTGGCGGCGCGCTGGGGTGTGACCGATTAGGGTTTCCGCTTCAGCTGTGTGTTTACGCTTTTGCCCTTCCTCCCTGCGTGGAGGCGAGGAATCTTTGCTGTACCCTCTTGTAATTTGGCCCGTACCCCTTGGCATTCCCTATAAATACCAGGGGGATGAACAGTGTAAGGACGACTTGGGGGGGGGGGGGGGAATTCGAGCACTTTCCACCTCCGTTTCACCTTCGTTGCTGCATCCGACACTTGGCCACCTTCGCTCCTTCCCCTGCGCAAGTGCGGAGGTTGGACAAGTGTGTTCCCAACAGTTTGGCGCCGTCCGTGGGGATCGAAGTCTGAAATGGCGGGAAACAGGAGAGCACCTTCGACGAGGGACCAGCGCGTTGCAAGAGAGGTGGCGGCGGTGGTCCCGCCTGCGGAAGAAATTGTGCAGCCCTCGGGGGAAGAGAATGTCACCCCAGAACCCCAATCCCTGGGCCCTCAGGTCCAAATGGCGACGCAGCCGCACCCTCACACCTCGGGAGAAGGAGGACGAGAAGAAGAGGAGACGGGCCTCGAAGCCCTCGAAAGGCTCGAAGCCGAGCTGCAAGAGAAGAAGAGGCGCCTGGAACAGCTAGAGAGGCATAACCGATTGCGCTCAATCAGGCAGAGGGCTGACGAGGCAAGGGAGCAGCTTCGCCGTATGGAGGAATCCCTCGCTGCGGCAGAAGCCGAAGCCGAAGGCTGGAACGATGAGGAGATACCCCCGCTGCAAGAGGGAAACGAGGAACAGAATCAAGATAACCATCGTAACCATCCTCCACCCCACCACCACCAGCACACCCAGAGCCATACCCTGTGAGACACCCAAACTTCCGCCAACTCTACCCACATGAGAGAGAACAAAACCTTCGCATTCAGCGGAGGCATCAGCAACACCAAATGCCCTATGATCCAAAGTCACCACTCTCCCAAACACTCCAAACCCAGCCCTGGCCACCATGTTACAATCCACAAAACCTACCTCGCTACGATGGGCTTTCCGACCCTCGCCAGTTCATCATGAGCTACGAAGCGGCAGTCGCCGCAGCAGGCGGGGATGAATCAACAATGGCAAAATCCTTCGTCATCATTCTGCGAGACATCGCACAAACTTGGTACAGCAACCTTCGCCCTGGAACTGTGGATTCCTGGATCACCCTCAGAGACAAGCTGTGTACAAACTTCAAGGGCATTACCCCAGCCCCGCTAAACCCCATCGAGCTTTTCAATTGCAAGCAAGAAGAGCGCGAACCGCTCCAAGATTACTGGCGAAGGTTCATTCAAATCAGAGCAAGGACCCCTGGGATATCTGACGAGGCTGTCATCCTCGCTGCAGTCAGTGGCCTGCGCCCAGGACCATGCTCCTCAAAATTCGCCAGAAAACCGGCAAACTCGATCGAGGAGTTGCATGAAACAATGGAAAGATACTGTAGAGCTGATATGGATTTCAGAGCGAAGTCCGACGCTCGGAGGTCTCAGCAGAGGCCACAGCCGAGGCCTCAACCGAGAGAAAGCAACCTTCGCCAAGAGCAAAGCAACGTCGGTGCAATCAACAAAGCAACAAACTATGAACATCAAACACGGGACGCTCAACATCCGAGCAGCCAAGCCCCGCAGGTTTTACCACCTCCGCCTAACCAGCGCTACCAGCAGCGAGATCCTGCCAAAATGTATTGTCACTTCTGTGGAATGGGAAAGGGGCACACAACAAAGCAATGCGAATGCTTCGCCAAGGGAAAAGAACACCAGGAATCCAAGAAACCTGCTTCGTCAGACCCCCGAACCATAAACCACACAAGGAAACCAAGCTTCCACCCACCAAATCCAACATACCACTATACCCCCATAAACTACGGCCTACCTTCGCAACAACCCCCTTACACCCACCACCCACTCTACAACCAAACACATTATCAGCCAACCACCACCCCACAACGCCAAAACCCACCTTACACAGTCACATACCCAGCTACCCCCCAAAACCAAATTCCAACAACCCACCAAGCCACCAGCGCTCTGCCACCACCACCGCCAATCCCCGCGTTACCAGCACCACAACCCGTGAAAGCCGAAGCCCCGAGCCAAACAACCATCAACAACCCAACTTCGACCTTCGGTGTGATTCTAGCTATCACCGGAGGTTCAAATGAAGACCATGGTAACAAACGGCAAAGGAAGGAACACGCCAGACGCGTTCACCACGTGGCCGTCGAAGGACCACATAAATTCGGCCGTTGGTCCCACATCCCCATAACCTTCGATTCCAGTGACATGAAGCTAAGAGATTACCCTCACACAGATGCCATGGTGATCGAAACCAACCTCGCTGGGTGGACTGTCACCAAAATACTGGTCGATACAGGTAGCTCCGCTGACATCTTGTTCGCCTCAACCTTCGACAGCATGAAGCTTGACAGAAATCTTTTGCAACCGGCCGACAACCCCCTATACGGTTTCGGTGGTCAACAAGTGAGAGCCGTCGGGAAAATTTCTCTGCCCGTGACCTTCGGCGACCAAATAAACTGCAGGACGGAACATATAACATTTGATGTCGTCGACATGTTCTACCCATACAATGCCATTTTCGGCCGAGGGGTCACAAACACGTTCAATGCGGTCATCCATCCCGCCTACCTATGCATGAAACTTCCCGCTCCGAAGGGTGTGGTCGCAGTATTTGGGGACCAGGACATTGCAAGGACAGCTGAAGGGAACGTAGCCCCGGGGCAACGTAATGTACACAATTTGTCAAAACCTCAAACCCCCGGTATCAGCGTCGAGGGCGAGGTTCGCAACGACAGAGTGAAGGCGGCGCCAAAGGACGAAACCAAACAAGTCCAACTCTTCGAGGGTAATGCCGAAAGAAAGGTGATCATCTCAGCCAATCTAGACCCTCAATCAGAAGGCAACCTCGTCACATTCCTCAGAGAAAATTCTGACACCTTCGCTTGGTCCGCCGAAGACCTAAAAGGAGTCAACAGATCAATGATCGAGCATAGCCTGAACATCAAAGCAGGTTATCGCCCAATCAAACAAAAGCTTCACAAGATGTCAGAAGAAAGAAAGGAGGCAGCGAAGGCTGAGGTGAAAAGACTTCTGGACGCAGGCGTCATCCGCCCAGTCAAATACCCAACTTGGCTCTCAAATGTGGTCCTAGTCCAAAAGAAGAATAAAAAATGGCGAATGTGCGTCGATTTCACCTGCTTGAACAAAGGCTGTCCGAAGGATGACTTCCCCCTCCCGAACATAAGCACCCTGGTCGACAGAGCGGCAGGCTGCCAAATGCTATCCCTCCTCGATTGCTTCTCAGGCTATCACCAAATCTGGATGAATGAAGACGACGAAGAAAAAACAAGCTTTATCACACCCTCGGGCACCTTTTGCTTCCGAAGGATGGCAGAAGGTTTGAAAAATGCAGGATCAACCTTCGCTCGCATGACCTCCGAAGTGTTCAAGGATGAGCATGCTGTCTCCGCCTATGTCGACGACCTAGTGGTCCAAAGCGAACTAAAAGAGAACCACATACCAGACTTATCGAGGGTATTCAGCAACCTCCGGTCCGCCGGACTGAAACTAAACCCAGAAAAATGTGTTTTTGGGGTAAGCGAAGGCAAGTTGCTAGGTTGCATCGTCTCAGCCAGAGGAATCGAAGCCAACCCTGAGAAGATTGATGCCATCATGAACATGGAACCCCCGACGACCAAGAAAGCAGCTCAGCGTCTGACCGGTCGTTTGGCAGCACTTAGCAGATTCATCTCAAGATCCGCAGAGCGGGGGTTACCATTTTTCGAAACACTCAGAAGCAACGCTCCATTCAACTGGGGTCCCCAGCAGCAAAAGGCCTTCGAGGAGTTGAAAAAGTATCTGACCAGCTTGACTGCCCTAACCAGCCCAAGCAAGGGAGACTTATTGTTACTTTACGTCGCAGCTTCGCCACACGCTGCAAGCGCAGTCCTCATCAAGGAGCTCCGCGAAAACAACAGAACCAGACAAGCCCCAATCTATTATGTTTCAGAAACCCTCGAAGGCCCAAAGAGAAATTATTCGGAGCTTGAGAAAATAGCATATGCCGTCGTCATGGCATCAAGAAAGCTAAAGCACTATTTCCAGGCGCACGAAATACATGTACCTTCGACGTACCCTCTCGAGAACATCTTCAAAAACAACGAAGCTGTTGGAAGAATAGCAAAATGGGCAGTGGAGCTTAATAGTTATGCTGTAACCTTCGTTGGTAGAACAGCGATCAAATCGCAGGTGCTGGCTGAT
Source organism: Coix lacryma-jobi var. lacryma-jobi (assembly GCA_009763385.1). NCBI lineage: Eukaryota > Viridiplantae > Streptophyta > Magnoliopsida > Poales > Poaceae > Coix > Coix lacryma-jobi. The sequence goes on from CM019827.1 coordinate 69,555,079, forward strand.
TTCATAGCAGAATGGACACCCGACCCTCGCCCCGGCGAGCTGCAGCAGGACCAGTTTTGGATCGTCTACGTCGACGGGGCCTGGGGCGCAACCGGAGCCGGTGCCTCGGCCATTTTAGTCTCGCCCTCCGGGTCGAAGCTGAGATACGCACGAAGGCTGGACTTCAAGTGCACAAACAACTCCGCTGAATATGAGGCTGTGATTCTGGCACTTTCAAAGTTGCGATCGTTATCAGTCCGAAGGGCACTCATTAACACAGACTCTCAAGTCATTGCGGGGCACATTGAAAAGAACTACAAAGCAAAAGATCCAGAACTTCACAAGTATTTTCAATATGTACGAAGGTTAGAATCTTTCTTCCTCGGCATAACAGTAAAAGCAATATCGAGGACTGAAAACAGCGAAGCAGATTGCTTAGCCAAAGCAGCCGCGCAGCAGCTACAGCTCCCTCCGGACGTGTTCTACGAGGTTTCCACTCGGTCAGCTTTCGAAGCTTCCGAAATCAGCATCAAGCTGATCAACACAATTCAGTGCGAGGATTGGAGAGCACCTATCATGGCCTACATCAAAGGACTCCATGAACCCAGCTCCAAAGAAGAAGAGAACAGACTAAAGCAAAGAGTGCGAGGGTACAAGATTGTGGATGACACCTTGTTCAAAGCTTCGGTAACCTCACCTTGGCTCAAGTGCGTGTCACAGTCCGAAGGTAACGACATCCTCAAACTCATCCACGAAGGTATATGTGGTTCACACAACGGCCCAAGAGCACTAGTAGGAAAGGCTTTCCGGCAAGGTTTCTACTGGCCAACTGCGCTGAGAGACGCGGAAACCATCGTCAAGAAGTGCGAAGGTTGTCAACTGACAGCAAAAAACCAAAACACCCCAGGGGCTCCCACAACCCTCATATGCCCAACCTGGCCCCTACAAAGGTGGGCAATGGATCTCGTGGGCCCACTACCGACGGCTCCGGGGAACCTTCGCTATGCGGTGGTGGCCGTGGAATATTTCACCAAATGGACCGAAACAAGACCGCTGTCCTCCATAACCTCCCTCGCAGTAAAAAGGTTTTTCTGGCAGCAGATAGTTTGTCGCTTCGGAGTCCCAAAACATCTAACCGTCGACAACGGCACCCAGTTTGACAGTGAGGTTTTCAAAGAGTTCTGTGCACAAATCGGAACAATACTATTCTTCGCCTCAGTCCGTCACCCGCAGTCCAACAGCCTAGTCGAAAGAGCCAACGCAACAGTCTTCCAATCCATATCCAAAAAATTGCAAGGCAGACCCAAAGGCAAATGGGCAGACGAGCTAACTGCAGTCACCTGGTCTCACAACACCTCTGAATGCAGAGCAACCAAGTTCACACCCTTCAAACTGCTGTTCGGCGAAGAAGCTGTGTTACCAGAGGAGCTAAAATTTGTTTCACCAAGAACAACCCTCGCAAGTGATGAGCCAGCCATACTAACTGACAAGGACTTGCTAGAAGAGACAAGATGCAGCGCAGTTCACAACCTCCGCAAGTATCAGGAAGAGACCAAGAAGTGGAGAGATAAAAAGGTCAGAATCAAGAACCTGCAGAAGGGTGACCTCGTCCTCATCCGTAAACAAAACGCCAGCTTGGCCGGAAAATTCCAGCCTAAGTGGACAGGCCCGTTCCTGATCGCAGAATGCAATCGCCCAGGCTCTTTCCACCTCTCCGACAGCGAAGGTAATATCCTGCCACACACCTGGAACATCGACGACCTTCGCAAATTCTACCCATAGCGGAGCCTTAGCGAGCCCTCGCGTTATGTCATTTTTCTTACTTTTTATGTTACATACTCTCATGTACTTAACAAAAACAGGAGCTGCACTCTTTTTCCTTACGAAGGGGCGTAAGGTTTTTTAACGAGGCAGCATCCAAAGCATTAATACAGGCTAGAACCCCCAAAAAAGTAAAATCTCCAACCCTCTACCCCCAAACATCGAAAAAGCGGATCTCTTTCAAGAGCGCTACATTCGATGAAAACCTGCTAAGATTGCTTCGAAACATTCCTTTTCTTTTCAAAGCAAACTTCACCTCCGCCTAAGATAAGGGGAGGTCGAAAAAGTCGAGCACCCTGGCACAAACGACAGGGCTCGCAAAAAAGCAACTTCCACCTCCGCCTATGACAAGGGGAGGTCGAAAAAGTCGAGCACCCTGGCACAAACGACAGGGGCTCGCAAAAAAGCAATTTCCACCTCCGCCTAAGACAAGGGGAGGTCGAAAAAGTCGAGCACCCTGGCACAAACGACAGGGGCTCGCAAAAAAGCAATTTCCACCTCCGCCTAAGACAAGGGGAGGCCGAAAAAGTCGAGCACCCTGGCACAAACGACAGGGCTCGCAAAAAAGCAACTTCCACCTCCGCCTAAGACAAGGGGAGGTCGAAAAAGTCGAGCACCCTGGCACAAACGACAGGGGCTCGCAAAAAAGCAATTTCCACCTCCGCCTAAGACAAGGGGAGGTCGAAAAAGTCGAGCACCCTGGCACAAACGACAGGGGCTCGCAAAAAAGCAATTTCCACCTCCGCCTAAGACAAGGGGAGGTCGAAAAAGTCGAGCACCCTGGCACAAACGACAGGGGCTCGCAAAAAAGCAATTTCCACCTCCGCCTAACAAAGGGGAGGTCGAAAAAGTCGAGCACCCTGGCACAAACGACAGGGGCTCGCAAAAAGCGAATCCCACCTCCGCCCAAGATAAGGGGAGGCGCGAAAGCCCAAAAACCCGAGCACATCCGCCCGAGCCCTCCAAGCTAGGCCTCGGGCGGACCCACCTTTTCCGTCCCGCCCGAGCCCCCCAAGCTAGGCCTCGGGCGGGCCCACTTTTTCCGTCCCGCCCGAGCCCTCCAAGCTAGGCCTCGGGCGGGCCCACTTTTTCCGCCCCGCCCGAGCCCTCCAAGCTAGGCCTCGGGCGGGCCCACCTTTTTTCCGCCCCGCCCGAGCCCTCCGAGCTAGGCCTCGGGCGGGGCCCCCACTTTTTCCGCCCCGCCCGAGCCCTCCAAGCTAGGCCTCGGGCGGGCCCACCTTTTTCCGCCCCGCCCGAGCCCTCCGAGCTAGGCCTCGGGCGGGCCCCACTTTTTTCCCGCCCCGCCCGAGCCCTCCGAGCTAGGCCTCGGGCGGGCCCACTTTTTCCGCCCCAGCCCTCGGGCTAATTCAGGCATCGGGCGGGTCCAAAAAGCAGAACACTCTCGCACAACACGCCAGGGGCTCGAAAAGCAGCACCCTCGCAAAACACATCGCCCTAGTTACGTGACGCGCGAAGCCCTAAAAAGCTCATCACATCTATTAGCTTAAAGCTCACGAGAGCAAATGCGCGAGCCTCGCTAAAGAAAAAGGGGGCGTCGCTGTTTTTTCAAAACAAGCTCACGAGAGCAAATGCGCGAGCCTCGCTAAAGACAAAAGGGGGGCGTCGCTGTTTTTTCAAAACAAGCTCACGAGAGCAAATGCGCGAGCCTCGCTAAAGAAAAAGGGGGCGTCGCTGTTTTTTCAAAACAAGCTCACGAGAGCAAATGCGCGAGCCTCGCTAAAGAAAAAGGGGGCGTCGCTGTTTTTTCAAAACAAGCTCACGAGAGCAAATGCGCGAGCCTCGCTAAAGACAAAAGGGGGGCGTCGCTGTTTTTTCAAAACAAGCTCACGAGAGCAAATGCGCGAGCCTCGCTAAAGAAAAAGGGGGGGGCGTCGCTGCTTTTTCAACACAAGCTCACAAGAGCAAATGCGTGAGCCTCGCCAAAAGAAACGAAGTGTCGTTGTACACAACTATTACATCTTTCCCTGACAGTTCATAGAATATTTTTACAACCACAAACCAAACAATGCAAATTACAAAAGATTACAAGGAACCGTCGTTCCCTTCTATCAGCATCAAATCATCAGGGCCCCCGTTAAATTCCTCGAACTCCGGCTCAACCGCAACTATGGGCCCCCACAACAAAGGAGTTACCGGCACAATCGGCAACTCACCAGTCAAAACCCTCGCCCGATACATATACGCGCGGGGCACTTCGTCAACCTCCAACGGTTCCTCCTTCGGAACCACCAGCGACCCGGCGGAGTCCACTGCAAGATTGCTTCGCCCGAATAAATAGTCCAACGCAGTGCTATCATCGATATCATCATCTAACACGGCTTGCGAAGTCGAAGACGAACCAAACAAATAACGCGTAGCTTGCCGATCAGTAAAGTCAGCATCACGCCAAAAGCTGCTCGACCTACTATTCTTCAAATCGTACCTTCGCACCTTCGACCACCAAAAACGCTCGAAGGACAACGAAGGATGTTTTAACTTCGCACGAGCCCAGGACTCACCAGTTATAAAAACATCCTGGTAGTTAAGTGTTAACGGCGTCACGTCAAAAACCTCAAGCACGGTTCCGTCAGGAACCTGCATTCACATAAAACATTATAAAATGTCTCAGCATGCATCGAAGTCATTACAAGCATCATGGCTACTACCAACACATCCCCATCTACACAATCCCACGCGATCACACCTGCCGGGCTCCTTCAACCTCAGCCGTCACAGCTTCGCCAGCAGCATTCTTCGCATCCTGCGCGGTTTTGCCACTCGCAGCTGCATCTTGTGAGGTACCCTCGCCGACGATTGTCTTTTCCACCGCCACCGGCAGCACCTCCGCAGAGGTGAGAGTCTGAGCGCCTTCGGAGCTGCAACCGGCCTCTTGAGCAGTAGGCGGCGAAGGCATCGCATCCTTCCGAGCCTGTAAAAAACCAAAAGGACCAAACAGTTCAATTCTCAACTCCAAACTCACAATCATCAAACAATACCGAAGAAACAACACCCTCAACACAAACCTGACGAGTAGCCTCGGCCGCCTCCTCGAAGGCAAGAGCCCGACCGCCGCCTGCAATCCAAAATCGGCGAAGGAACCGCATTGCACAATTCCGGACCTCGGCGTCATCAATCTTCATCTGTCGAACCTCTTCGACGGTTGGAAAAATGTGGTTGGGCTTCTTTATCTTGCGAAGATGCTCGCAGTCTGCTTGGCGAAGCGTTCCAGCCATCGCCAGCGCCCCAGCATACCCGCCAAAGTCAGCAGCATTCCCAACCAACGAGCTGAACACATCTAGCTCGTTACTTAACCAACCTTCGAAGGCCTCAGCGCCAACCACAGGAAGTGGCTCCCCAGCTGAACCCCCGGCTTCAGTTAAGCATGCATCTATCTTGGTTTTAACCCTCGACAGACTACCACGCCAAGCTTCGGCCTGGGCCGCCACCTCCGCCGACAAATCCTCCACGCGCTTTTTCATAGACACCAAGTCCTTATCCTTTTGCTGACCCGCGGCGATGAGCTCCGCGTTGGCCTTCGCAACCTCTTGCCCTTCCTTCTTCCATTTCTCAGCCTCCTCCAAGGCGGCCCTCAGCTCACCATCTTTATCTTGCAAGCTCCGGCGAAGGTCTTTGTTCTCTTTCTGCACGTCTTTCAACCGGTCGTTCAGATAATGCAGGTTATAGCTGGCACTTCGACGTGCCGACCGGTTGAGAAGCATCAGCTCCGCCACTTTCACATCAATATCATCGTGGATATTGTCCAAAGGCTCGCCGGCGAGCCGAAGTTCCACTTCCGGCAGACAAACCCGGTCAAATACACGGCCCAAGAATCGCCTCTCCTCCGGAGAGCAAGGCAAGCGGGTGGCTTGAAGATCCGCACTTGTATACAAATGAGTCGCCGGGTCCGTAACACCCAGCTCCCTCGCATAGTAAGGAAGGCTCGCCAGGCTAGCTTCGCCATACGGCCTCTTTCCAGGGGCCTGGTCCGGGCCAACAACACCCTTAATTTCGGACCCCTCGACCCAAATGTGTGAACCAGCATAATCGGGCACAGACCCCCGTCGTGGGCTCACCCCCTCCACATCCCGCAGCACTTCCTCAATATCTTGGGTAGCCGCATCAACAGCGCTGGATGCAGCTATCCTCTTGCCTCGGTTGTCCTCCTCAGAAACGTCTTCATCGGAGTCATCCTCGCTACTGGATGAAGTACTGCCCTCGCCGGAAGACACGACATCCTTTTCCCCTCCTTTCTCTTCCTCATCGGAGTCCTCGGAAACGCCTTCGTCTTCCGAGGTCTGAACTAAAGCCCCGATACCGCCCACGCGAGGCGCTCGCCCTCCAGTTTTTTCAAAACCTCGACCACTCGAGGCCACGGCCGAGGATGAAGTTCCTACGGCACCAGAGCTCGTAACAATCTTCGATGAAATAACTTTTGCCCGGCCGCCGGTGCCACCCCGACCTCCGCCGCGACCCCTCTTCGGCCGCGAAACCACACCGATATCCTCCGCAGGAACGCGTTTCCTTTTCTTGGGCGCGTCGTCGCTCGTCGGCGCAGGCCAATTTGTATATTCTATCCCAAGCAGGTCAAACACCCTGTTAATACGACCCCCGCTCCCCACTGAGCTGTGGATAGCTTTAACCTCGAGGGTGGTCAACTTCCCAACGAGATTCTCATCCCTCTGCTGAACTCGTTTGTAAATAGCATCAACACCATCCTGACGTCTCGGAAACTTCTTAAAAACCCTCTCCCAAATCTTGCCCAAATTGAGCTTCGGCTTCTTTAATCCACGAGCCTCGTACCTCGCATCGTCCTCCACCGGAAACCAAGCCTGTCTCCGGCTTAGCGGCCACGCGTCGGCGCAGCAATACTCTTCGACCAGATCACGAGCGCATTGGGAACGCGCAACCACCCTCAAACAGTCAACAGCGGCGTGCGCCTCGGGGCTCATCTGAGCTTCGGCACTCACATCGCCAAGCGGAGGAAGGTCGCCGCAAAGCTCCGAACCCACATCAAACTTATAATAGAACCAAAACTCTTGCCATCCGCTGGCCCACTTGTTCTTCTGCGCCTGCGCCGGTAGCTCCGACCCAGCACGGTGGCAAAAGGTGTACACTCCAAACTGTCCCTGCCTCGCAATACCTTCGCTGTCAGAAACCCTGCGAGGCTGCATGTGCACACGGGGTGTCCGAACAAAACCCTCGACCTGGGGAGCAATACCTTGCGACCGACAGGCCCAAACATACACCGACATCTTCGTAAAACACGAAGGTGTTAGCTGGTGAAATCTAAGCTTAAACCTCCGCAGAACGGCCGTAACAAACGAGTCAACTGGAAAACGTAGACCAGCTTCAAAAAACTCCTCAAACACGACGATTTCATCTGCACCAGGCTTCGGAACCGTCTCTCCAGAGCTGATCCTCGCCTTTCCCTCCTCGATCCACCCTCGCTTCAAATAGGCCGCCAGTTCAGAACTCCCAACGCGGCTCAAACCAAACTCAAAGCTGATGCCCTCGACACCAGTAGAGGGCGAAACAGCGCGGGCAGTTTGCTTCAGCCTCGCCATCACTATCTAAGCCTCGCAAGATGCCGAACAAACAGAACCCTCGCAAATCACTAGAACACAACCTTCGCTACGGGCAGACAGCAGCAGCAGGGAGGCTAGAGCAAAATGAGGGCACAAGGTCTCCACATCCCAGCTACCCCTCCTATTTATAGGCCAAGTAGCGGGCACCCCCCGCGACAGTATCGGCACAACAACCAAAAAACGCGGCGCGAAAAACGAAACAGGCCTCAATAGTACAAAACAACACAACGGCCCAGCCCAAAGCAGCCGCGGGCGTCGCTGCCGAGGGCCCCGTTCTGTCCCCATTAAAAAGGCGCTGCTTGGGCCTAAACACGGTTTTTTAGATCCAAGACAACGAGGGCCTACTGTTGGGGGAAAGGACCCTCGGCAGAGGCGCCGCCCGAACTCGTGGTCTAAATCAGCCCTCGCGCAACGCCTGGTGTGCTTGCGAGGTCCCTCTCCTATTGGAGACCGTTACCCTGACCCCCGGATGCGGGGACAACCCTCGACGCTTTGTTGCACTTTTGTGCAGGTCCAAGGCGACGGTTGCGCTGCAGGAAACCATCGCTGACTCACGACGCCACCTTCGCTTGGAGCGAAGGTCCAGGCAAGCAGCAAGCGTGTGTCGCCCCAAGGGTGGGCGAAGCCGAAGGTCCGGCGAGCACGGCCAAAGGCTAAAACTTTCGTCTTTCTCCCGGGAGGCAAGTGAAGCCGGAGGTCCGGCAGATGACGAAGGTGCGCGGGCCCAAGGGCGGGCGCGGCCGAAGGTCAAGACCGCTGCACCTCTCCCCGAAGGTGAACAAGGGCCAGGTGGCGGCGCGCTGGGGTGTGACCGATTAGGGTTTCCGCTTCAGCTGTGTGTTTACGCTTTTGCCCTTCCTCCCTGCGTGGAGGCGAGGAATCTTTGCTGTACCCTCTTGTAATTTGGCCCGTACCCCTTGGCATTCCCTATAAATACCAGGGGGATGAACAGTGTAAGGACGACTTGGGGGGGGAATTCGAGCACTTTCCACCTCCGTTTCACCTTCGTTGCTGCATCCGACACTTGGCCACCTTCGCTCCTTCCCCTGCGCAAGTGCGGAGGTTGGACAAGTGTGTTCCCAACAATACCAGTGCTGTGTCATAGGCCCAGAAAAAGTGTTAGTAGCAACACCAAACTGTCCTCGTCCCATGGGTGGATAGCGATCACCACCAACCTGAAAGGGTGGTCCGCTATGGAACGGAAAACCTCCAAACTGACCTACCTGTCCCATCTGTGCAAAGCGATAACCACCATACTGAAAAGGTGGTCCGCTATGGGACTGAGCAGCAAAGCCTCTTACACTCGGCTCCAGATCGTATTGAGGATGACCAGAACCGCGACGGGCACGACCACCACCCTGTGGTCTAGCTGCCTGGGGCCTAGCCGCCTGAGGGGGTGCACCTCTAGGCCTAGCGCCCTGCCTCTGAACTCCCCGACCTTGCACACCATGGAGAGGGTGATGCCTGGCCTGGTTGTTCAGCTCCAACTCCCTCCTAGCGTCTCTCTTCCTCCGAAAGCAAAACTCAGCTAGGTGACCCTCACGGTGACAGTACTCGCACTCAAACCTCACCACTCTCTTGGGTTGTTGGTTTCTATGGTTGCGAGAGTTGTTCACTCTAGCCGGCTGCTTGCCCTTCGGAAGGGGATCACTAGAGACGTCAGGAAGGATGTCAAGTGTGTTCATAAGATGGTTAGGTTTGGGAACCCACACTTGCTTGCGAGGTGGAGCCTTAGGAGGTTCATCAAGGATACCATCCTTGGTGATAGGCTTGGGAGGCTCAGGTGGGGTGATCTTGATGAGCATAGGGATAGTGGATGGTTTCTCACTAGGGTTCACTCCACTAAACTCACCAATCTTGCCAAAGGTGCTAACTCTCTTCCCACCTGACTCAAAGCCTACTCCCGAGCAATCAGTTCCCCTCTTGGACTGACTGATCATCATGCCCAACTGCGGCTCACTACATGACACCCAACTCAGGATGGACCGAAGGTATGTGTTTTCCTCCTCGGTTTGCATCCTGGCATGCCGGCAGTTGGCAATCTCAAGCTCCATCCCCACGCATCGCTCACACTGAGTGGACAAGGTGCTAACTGAGTCGGCCTTCATGGCTTCAACAAGCTTGGCACTAACTTCTGCCAACTCAGTTTGCAAGCTTGAGCAAAGCTTGCACACACCCAAAGAAGGTCTAGCCTTCACCTCCTCAAGCTCCTTCTTCAGCAAGGGACATTCTTTGCAATCACCCACCAAGTCTAGCCTACTCTTCAGCTCATCATACACCTCAATCAAAGAGGCATACTTGGTTTGCATGGTGGCAAAGTTAGTCATGTGCATAGTGCACTCCTCACACTCCTCCTCTTCGGACACCTTTACCTCAGTCTTAGCAAACTCAAGCTCCTTAAGTGCTTCATTCATTTTTGCCTTAAACTCATTGCACTCTCGGATAGCTCACTTGAGGTTCTTATCCTGACCTAGGACTATCTCAACAAGGGAATCACGCTCACCGGTAAGACGCTCGACAAGAGAAGAGGATGATACCTCGGAAGCGTCGTCGTCATCGTCCTCGGTGCCGTCATCCTTGTTCTTGTGTTCGTAGTCCTCTCCATCCAAGGCCATGGTGCAAAGGTTCTTGGAGGATTTGCCGAAGAAGCAGAGTCCGGTGAAGTGTCCTTCAGTCTTGTGCTCGGACCCGTCGTCGCTGGAGTCACCGTCGAAAGACTTCTCGCCGTCGCTGAGGGTGGTGAGGAAGGCACGCTTGCTGGCGTCGAAAGCCTTCTCCATGCCCTCACGGCGGTAGCCGCCCTTCTTCTTCTTCCCGGTCTTGTTCTTTGGCTTGCCCTTGCGCCTGGAGTTGCGGTTCTTGCCGGGGAAGGACTTGTCGCGCTTGGGGCAGTTTGCGACGAAGTGATCCGGATCCCCACATCCGTAGCAGCCCTCACGTGCGCCACCACGCTGGCGATTCAGGCGGTTGTTGTGAAACCGCGAGAACCAGGTGATGATGAGGGCGAGCTCGTCATCGTCCAACGCCTCCACCTGCTCCTCAGTCACTGAAAGCAAAGAAGTCAAAGCAAAGAGAGGTGGTGAAGCGTCAGCGGAAAGAGTCGATCCACCCTTGCCTGAGACCAAAGCCATGGAATGTGAAGATGGGTTCTTCAGCTTGGCCTGAGTCAAGTGATCGATCTCGGTGGACTTGAGCTTGCTGAATAGCTCGTCCACGGTGAGGGTGTCGTAAGAAGCAGACTCAATGATGGTCGACACCTTCACCTCCCATACCTTCCGATCCAGGGCATATAGCAACTTGAGTGCCCTCTCATGATCATCATAAGGTAGGTTAGCCCGATTGGCACGCATCTTGTTCACAATCGTTTGGAAACGAGTGAACATAGCGTCAATCGTCTCTCCCTCCAACTGAACAAAGTTCTCATACTCTCGCTTGTACGTCTCGAAGAGTCTGGTCTTGACCTGAGCGGTCCCCTCGTGATAGCTCTGAAGCTTCACCCAGATCTCTCGAGCCGTCTCAAGCTCAGAGACACGCTCGAACTCAGGAAGAGAGAGATTGGCCAAAAGCGCATTACGGGCCTTAGAGTTGGCCTCATGTTGATCAATCTGGTGCTGACCAACTCGAGCTGCAAGAACCACGTAATCGACATCCTCGCATATCTCCCAGACAGAAGATCCGATGCTGTTGAGATAAGCACGCATCCGAATCTTCCAATAGGGATAGTTCGTTCCATCGAAGTAGGGAGCCTTGCCATTCCTGATGCGAACCCGCTAGGGTTTTTGCCCGATCTTTCGATGAGAAACGGGGATAACTCGATTGGTGGATGGAGATGACGTTCACGGCCCGACTACAGCCCTCAAGACCGCGCCTTAGCAACCGATACACCACGTCCAATAGCCGTCACGATCTTGTGGAGCGCGACAACCAGCCCCTAGGGCTCCCGTCCTGCAAGCAATCGAAGAACTAGCAAGAACGAGGAAACAAGCACTGAATTTGCAAGATGAAATTGAAGGTTTCAAACTGAATCTTAATCTACAATGGGGTTCCGAAGACAAGGAGACGGGCGGCTGATCCTGCACGCGCGCCTACAAGCAAGTAGCTAAGGCTAAACTTGATCTAAACAAAACCCAATCTGTTTGTGGCGGCTATGGGGAGGTATTAGAGGAGGAGAGGACGACCAGGAGGGTGTTGGGGTCGTCCTCCAACCCTAGGACGTGTCCTTAATGGACCCAACTTGATACATGGGCCAATAGCCCAAGATATGGTGACGCAGCACCCTGGACAGCGAGATCTCTCGGTAATATTTGGATAATTGTCGCCGCTGTGTAGAAGATACGGACATGGGGCTGGATCCAAATGAAAGTAGACTTGTTAAGCTTTCCATCAAGTCCTGAACCATCCAAATCCGAGTCCGTATGAAGTCGTGGTGACCGTAACAAGTTGGGACTTTTCTGCAGTCCGAATTCAACTTCCAAAACGTGTTGGACTTGGACTCTTTCCTTTCTTTTGCCAAAACTGACGTGGTGACTTTGTGGAGAACATTAAGAACACTTGGACTTGGTCCCCAATCAACTTCATTGATCTTCCAAGCTTTCCTTATGCAATCAAACCTTCCCTTGATCCATGCATGTAATTCTGAAAATGACAATACACATATTTTATGGTGCAGCACCCATTCATCAAATGTATCAATAATAAGTCTCATATAGAATGGTTGCACCTTTGGTTTAGAAGTTGATAAGATACTCATATATGAATCGGTGATGTCCTCATCAATTCCCTCGATCCATGTCGCTTCTAGGATCTGAAACCGATTAAGGTAGAAGAGATCCTTAACCGGCTCTGATACCAATTGAAGGACCGAAAAGCGACCAGAGGGGGGGGGGGTGAATGGGAGCTCAAAATTTCTTTTCAGAAACTATTAGCCACTGTCCCAGAAGTCACCCTAAAGGCAAGCCTAGAGCTAGGATAATGTCTACGACCCTAAATGTAGGGTGGATGCTTCCAAGAAGCACAGCGAGACACTACATGACTCTAGGAACCCAACACAAAAGCCAGAAATAAAAACCGACAATGAACGAATGAGCCGCGGACGAAACCGTGCGAAACCACTCACATCGGACGCTGCCTGCGTCCGATGCCTGAACACCGGACGCGTCCGATGCAGACAGAGGGTTTCTGGAACCTTACTGTTCCACCGTCGAACGCTGCGCACAGTGAACTGCCAGCGTCCGATGCAAAGGCTCAGGCGCGTCCGATGGCCAACGGACGCGTCCGATGCCTAGCGTCCGATGCCAATGAAAAAGCACGCGTACTGACACGTGTCACCGGAGCGTCTGATGGTTTGAACACCAGCGTCCGATGCTCCCGTGTCAGCGTCCGATGCCCCCGATTCCAGCATAGTTCTTCGATGATTGAACCCGATCTCCTCCGAATCAAGTGCACTAGGCTTAGGATTCGATCTGAGGAGTCACAAGGAGGTTAGTGAGCTACTTCTAGGAGATCATGGCTCGAACCTAACTCCAAATAGATGAATCACGAGATTTCGGGACAAAGGAACAAAAACGAGATCCAAAACCAAAATCGCTCGATCTCCTAGACCGTGTGGTTTGAGATGGATTCCTTCGGAGGAAAGAATTGCTTCACGATCTAGAATAACTTGGTTCAAGTGGATTCGCAAAAGACACACCAACCTAAGAGATCAAGCGACGGGAAAATCGTGACCAAAAGCAATCCGCGAAGAACACAACGAAACGCGAATCACAAACACGAAATCGCAACCGTGTGGCAAACACACGCTACAAACGTGAGATTACGGTCTCACTTCCTAAACATCCCAAAACACAGAGACATGATTTAGTTCGTCTGTGGATCCTCTACAACCAGTTATGATTGGAACCCTAAGCGGGGACTAAGGAGAGAGAGAGTGCTTAGAGCTAATGGCTGCTGGGATAAAGGATAGATAGAGAGGAGGGGTGCCTCTTTTATTTATAGTCTTAACAATAATCCCCTTCTACTCCTAGGATAACTGAGCGAATCGGCCAACCCTAGGGGTATCCCGGTCCAACTCTGCTGGAAGGCGATCCGACGGCCACGCGCCTTCCTCATCCTTAGCTTCGCCTCGACGCAAGCCTCAGGATGCCGCCACGTGCCGCCCTGTCGACCACCCCGCCCTCCTCGCGGATAGCTGCGCCGCCGCGCCAGCCTCCCCACGCCGCCACGTGCTGACCGTCCTTTTTGCGGACCTCCCCCGATTTTGAGGCCGAAACCGGGAAACCTGGGCCTTCCCCCGGTATTGATGCTGAAACCGAGAAACCTGTCCTCCGGCTGAGTTTTGTGGCCCAAACTCAGAAACCCGTGTGCCCAGGTTTTGAGGCCCAAACCTGGAAACCGTCCACCCCGAGTTTTGAGGCCCAAACTCAGAAACCGTCGAGGGTAGCTTTTTGAGGCTGAGCTACCGAACCCGCGCCGTAGACGGGATGTGGTTCGCACACCCCGAGTTCCAGCACCGATGCCGGAGCATGTCCAGCCTCCGCACCGGGCACAGTGCATTCGCCATCCTTCTCGGCCTCCCGCCAAGTGTCATGACGCCATCACCTTCCTCCCGACTCGGCCGATGCACCGCACATCCCCATGTCTTCTTGCTCGTCGACGCCATGTGCCAGCTACCACAGCTGGTCCTCAGGTCTCCCGGTCCGTCAGTCCAAGCTCCACGTTCGCCCTTCACCGCTCCCGGTCCGTCGGCATGACACGTCCCACTTGACCTTCACCTCACCTTCGACCACTGTCTCCGAGCTCCCTGCATCTGCACATCAACACAGCCAAGAGACACATTGCCGGTTGATCGATCACTCATCACTTAGGAAAGGAACCACAAGGGCACATATCAACCTTGTGTTCTCAGTCCGGAAACCAATCGAACAAGCCAGGAGAGCAAACGCACTAAACCGGAGGAAACAACCAATTCGCGGACTGTCCGCCGACACGGTCGCGGACTGTCTGCCTAGTGGCGGACTGTCCGGGCTCAGGTCGCGGACTGTCCGCCGGCCAAATGAGCAAAACCGAAGTGCTGCTGCAAGTCCCCTGGACAGTCCCGGACTGTCCGCGGCTTTGAACTGCGGACTGTCCGCCGTTCAACCAAAAGCCAAATCAGCCGAAGGACAGTGCCACTGCTCTGGCTCGTCCCTGATGCGCGGACTGTCCGCGCCCTGAGTGGCGGACTGTCCGCGGTCACTCTGGGAGGGCGATTTTGATCGCCTCTCTCCCAAATCCTCTCAAATATGATCCAAATCAAAATCCCACGTTCCCAAACTTGGAGAAGATGATCATGGAGTAGTTGGGAGACTATCCCCAAGAAATCATCCGCTCAAATCGACTAAATCAACGGGAAATCGAAAGGGGAGGTGTGTGGCAGAACCTCCCGATAATGTGGCCCACCTGCACATGTCATCGTCTTAAGGAGCCCAATGACAGTGCAAATGAAACACATTACTGGAAAGATCTGTCGGGTGTTCCCGAGGGAACCCTGAATTATCCACGAACCACAGGATCATCATCATGAAGGTCGGAATAATCAAAACATTACAACAGTTGATTCAAAATACCATCAGAGTGCGGAAGCAAGATAGATAATCTTTACAAACATGATTAAGTTACTTTTTACATGAACATAACTTGTATTGCGGAAGAAGAGAAGTATTACAGAATCACACTTAGGCGAGCACCTAAGTGGAAGACGAAGAACCACCAGATCATGTCAAGCCCACTGACAGGATCATGATCAACACCAACTATCAGAAACCTGCAACAGGGGTTTAACAAACCCTGAGTACGGTCGATACTCAGCAAGACTTACCCGTCAACAGAAAAGACTCCAGGGTCATGCTGGTTTGGGTAGGCTCAGCAGCATTTTTCATTTGCATAAAAGCTTACTAAAGTAATCCTAAATCCAGTTTTTACTTAATCATTTACGTACTTGGTAAAAATTTGAGAGTGAACATTAATGACAGGTCATTATCATTTTTTCCGAAATCAGTTCCAGTTTTATCCTACCGTGCGGGTCGGAAGATTGAGTCTCCTTAACCGAGGAGCACGATGATTCAAACCGATTCAACCAGATCTGGGAGTTTTCCACGATCATACGATATATGTAGACCCTTGATCACACATATATCAACCCCAACACTCGGATCCTTCAAACAAGACCGGGTCCGCGCCACCCGAGAGTACTTGTACACCTCCAATCTGGGACTTTAACCCACGAGGGTAGCTAGTACTCCCGCCATCTCTCCACTCCCAGTGCGCGATTAGCCTTTCTTATTTAAGAACCACTAAGGTCGGGCTTACCGTAGCATATGATCCGTACTTCACAGTTTCTCAATCTAGCAGGCCAACATCGGGGAAGCCTAAACCGACACATCCGTATCACCATACATCAATCCAAGGGTTGATGCATGTACCCGTCTGGTCTTAACCTTCATTCTTTCTCATTATCATTCCAAAACGATAAGTATCGAAAACATTTATCAAAAGCTTTATAAAGCAAGGCTAAGCATTTCTATCATTTGCATAAAGCAGGCGTCAAGGTATGATATTTTGATAACAAGGTTGATCATGCATCAACAGGTGTAAAACATTTATTTGATAAACATTTAATGCATCAGGTTATCAAAGGAAGTGTAATTGCAAATCCAAGGGAAATGGTTAAATGCACCGGGGCTTGCCTTCGTTGCAGGGAAGATAAGATCCAAGAATGACCCACTCAAGTTAGTTCCTTCATCTGGAAGTTAAGTCTTCTCGATGAAGCTTGTCCAACAAGGATCTCCTTCCGTGGCTTGTTCGACAAGGGTGATCATCAACGCTTGATCAACACGACTTCAACACTCTCGGATACTACACGTAGATGAATGATGGATGCTTTAGCATGATGCCATGAAATGCATGCCTAATGAGATGCTCATGACAAGATCATGGTAAAGATGGAAATTTTCTAAGCTATAAACATTGGTTTTATACAACTTTCCATTGCGGTACAGTTGCAAACCAACAAACCCAACTTGTATAACCTTTATGATTATACGAGTAAAGTTTGTTTGCATCAAGCAGCAGATCAAGATAATTCACTCAACTTAATCTACCAAGTTTCCATAAGGAAACTTAGGCTTCCATGTTTTACAACATTACTTATTCATAAAGAAAGCAATTTAATTATCATGAACTTAAGTTACGAAGTAACTACGCTCAAACTAGTCCAAACTTTTAGAGATGATGGATTATATCAAACAACAGTAAATGGGTTAATTAAAGTCACTAAGGCTTATCAACATATCAACCAAGCCATGGAATAACAAAAAGGGAAATGTACCCCATGGTCTTCTTTTATGGATCAACCCTATGTTCTCATATGTAAGCAAGATTAATGCATGTTATCACATGCATTCAAAACAATGCATTGCATTAGTCAATCAACATCAAAATCAAACATGGCAACCTAGCATTATGCAAAGGAACTTATTAACTAGAGTGTTTAACTACACATACCAATCTCACCAAGCACCTTTAGGAAGGTAACTAAGGATGGCTCAGGTTCCTTAAAACATCACTCAAGCCATAGGAGCACAAGATGAGGGGTGTCCCATGGTCTTCAACTAATAACCAAAAGTCACACAAGACTTACATACTTCTTATCTAAGGATAGCTAAACCTATCTAACTAAGTTAAACAACTCACAAAGGATGTCCAATATCTTGGACAGATCCCATCACCTACACTAATCAAGCCATAATCAGAGCTCCTAACCTCCAAAAGGGGTAATCCTAGACAATTTGAAAAGCTTATCAAATTGTCCACAACCTTGTTATTATCACCTAGGGTTGGTTCTTTTGGCAACTAGGTTAAACAGTTGGGACAAACATTTCTGTCCAGAGGTAGGACAGATTTGGTAACCCAACTTCAAACAGCTATATCCGGAGCTCTAGGTCACCAAAAAGGATGATCTTTAACAATCTAGAAATCTTAGGAAAAACTCTATAACTCTCTTATTATGGCCATTAGGTGATTCATAACTTAAAAGACTCAAAGAGTCCAAAACCTTAGATCTGTCTAAAAGGTAGGGCAGAACTGACCTGTTGACTTATGAAAACTATAACTCCTAATCTGGCAGGCCTAAAATCATGAATTTTTAGGACAAGCTAGAGACCGAAGTTAACTACAACTTTTGTATACAACTCATTTCCAGAAAACATAAACTTAATTATGAAAATAGTCCCACAAGAGAACTGGTTCGGAAACTATACCAATAAAATGCATGAAAACTTAAAGGTATCACTTGATCTATAACAAGCTAACCATGATCAACTAAATGCATGAAACATAACTATCAACCAATGGATTACTGAAAATACAAGATTAATCATAATTTCTTATAAACACTTAATTACCTAATTACTTAAACAAAACTCTATTAATCATTTCTTTATTAACTAAACATAGAAAAAGGCATAATTCAAAGTTGGTCATATTGAGCCCAAACTTTTTGAGATGATTTATCATATAAAACAACAGGGACAAAACAAATTTCACAATTTTTGGACAAACATATAAACCTGCAGAATTAAAGCAAACTATAAACAATTAAATGATTAATTAAAGCATAGAAATAGCAAAATAATTTATTTTCTCCAACAGAGCTCAAAATTTTTGTGAAAGTATATTTTCAGCTAAAAACAGCCACAAAAATAGTTTCATGATTTTTGGACATTTAAATAAGCCTACAAAAATCATTAAAGATCATTTATGAATAAAAAGGCCTATTTAAATCAGTTTCAGAATTTGATCAAAATTCAAATTTCATATTTTTCTTAAATACTAGACATCCTGAGAAAGCTACATAAAATTTTTCACAATTTTTGGAGCTTCCTACAAAAACATACCCAAAAAGACAAAACTCAACACTATTCATTTATTTCAGAAAAAGAAAACTCTTCAAACCTTACTGGGCTTTAAGCCCATCACCGGCCCACGGCCACTGACAGGCGGGACCCGAGCGTCAGCCCCTCTCCCCTCCCCTCTCGCTCAGGCCGCCCAGCCGGCCTTGACCGACCGTCCGCCCCCGTTGACCGCCGGCTTTTCTCGCCGGCGGTGGGCTCCCCGACGCCGGCAAGACCACCAACCTCCAAGGCTTGACCCCGCGACCCCCCCCCTGGAGGAGACGGTTAGGCTTCTAAGTCACCGGAAGGCGCTCGCCGGCGAGCATGGCGGCTCGGTCATGGCGAACGCGGCGGCGATGCGCTACGCCGGCCAAAAGGGCTCAGTAGCGACCGAATCTGAGGCAGTTTCACGCTAAGGTACACCTCGTGACCACGATGCGCTCCTCAACGCAGATGAAAAGACCCGGACATGCGCGACCCACGGTGGCGGCCATGGCGGCGACCCGCGCCGACGGCGAGCCATGCGGTCAGATCAAAAAGACACGGTAGAGACCAAAAGAGAGAGCGCAACACCTCTAGGGACTCAACTCGATCATGGTGCGCGTGCTAGGCTCGTAGGAGAAGGACCAGAGCAAGTTGGCCACGGCGGCGGTGAAACCAGAGCTTGCGCCGATGGCAAAGCGCGCGGACCAGCCGACCCACGACGGTAGAAAACTAACTAGCGCTCGCTACGCACTCAGGAGCCTTACCACGGTCTTGTGCTCGCGTTGGTTGGAGCACCGGCGGCGCGGAGCTCTCGGCTGACATGAAGAGCGACGGCGGCGGCATGAACCGGCGGCGAGCACGCGGTTTGGCGCGCCTGGACCCCGACTGCAAAAACGGAGGAGCCTATGAGCATATACACTTCAATAGGAAACTGAAGCACCAAGCGGAAGGAAGAAAGAATGGCCGAGGGGTGCTAGCCACGGCAAGCCCGAGCGCGGCGGCGCTCTGCCGGCTTCGGAGCGGATGGCGTCGGCTCAGCGTCCCAGGCGGGGCGAAGCTCCGCGGGGAAGCTCAGACAGCGTGGGAGAGCAGGGCGAAGCTACGGACGAGGTGATTCGGGTCGAGAAGCTTCAACGACGACGAGCAACTACGGCGGCGATGTACTCTGTTATGGGCGCCGGCAGAACAGCCGAGGGAAGAACGACGACGAGGAGGAGTTTGAGGTGGCTTGGTCGACTTCTACGGCTTCGCCACGTCGAAGATAAGGTAGCACGCAGGACGACGCGCGGCACACGCTTGGAACTTGGCCAATTGGCCACGGCGGCGCCGGCGGCCGAGGTGCAGAGCACCTCGCTCTGTTCCTTTCCCCCCTCTCTCTCAGATTACTGTAACAAAGGAATTTCCCCCTTTTCTTTTTCTCTAGATTTTTGTACTGCACGACAAAAACTTCAAACATCAAAGTTGCTCCAAATTTTGTGTTCTACAAACTTGTTTTAAAAAGCAAGGTCAAATTCGGCCTGGATTTTGAAATACAGCCAAAAGATCAAATTTGGACTAAACTGAATTCAAAATTACTTTCAAATTCTCTTAACAACCTCAAATTTTGCCAATGTATGAAAGGTAGGGTTTAAAAAGTTCTACAACTTTGCTTTAACATCCTATGGCTGATTTCAACAGGAAATAGGCCAAATTGATCAAAACAGTTCAATTGCATTTCAAATTGGAGTTTTGAAAAGGGGACAAAATTAGGGTTTTGCAGTAAAAGCAAAATTACTTTGGATTTTGCATTGACACTTGAAAAATGGTCAATGTATAAAAGGTTCATTTTGAAATCCTCTACAACTTTGATGTAGATCTCCAACTCAGATTTCAAATGATTTTTGAAATGCAAGCTTAAAATCAAAAGGAACCATTTCCAGGGTTGGAGTAAAATTCAAAATTACTTTTGAATTTTCTGAATAACTTCAAATTTCACCAATATAAAAGTTGTTCCTTATGAAATTATCTACCACTTTGTTTTTGGTCATATATCAAAATGATGCTTAGTTTTAAAACTGCACAAAAGGGGATAAAACTAGGTTTTAGGAATTGATTTTCAATTTGAACCCAAATCCAACTGTTTTTCCAAATTACTCCAGATTTTCTTTAGTAACTTGAAAATCTATCTTAATAAAAGTTATTTCTTTTAATCCTCTCTACAACTTTGACTAAAGGACCAAAGTCTAGTTCTTTTTACTTTTTGAAATCTAGTTTAGAGATCAAATTCAGGGTTTAAAAGATTTCAAATTTACTCAAACTTTTGTACAGAAACTTTAAAAACTTTGAATACCAAAGTTGTCCCTCTCAACAAGAGCTACAACTTTGCTTTTGAAATCACTTTGAAATTTGACATACTTTTTGACTTATGGCAAAGGGGATAAAAAGGACTATTAAAACAAAAGTTTTATTCACACTTAGCATTTCATGTGACACCTAACCACATCACTTTATGAAAGCATTACCCAAGATCATGCAACACTCAAGCCAAACATAATTAAGCCTCACACTTATCAAACATGGAAGTCATCACTCAAAAACTATACAGCACTCATGTCAAACATATAAAAGCATCACATTTATGCCTTAAACATGAAAACATGAAACGCTTTTATGCCATGATGCCAGATGATTGTGCATACTAAACAACTTAATTAGAGCTTTAATTACCTCTTAACACCAGGGGTGTTACAAGGTGATTGAACCGAAAAAGCGCCAGGAAAATGAAATCATCCCGATCTATTCGATCATGAGGAGTTAGATGAATTCCTTTGGTCGAAATGACCTCCTCAATGATACGAACAAAATGATTCAAACGGATTTCGCAAAGACGCACTAGAGAGGGAGATCGAGTGACGAGAAAATCGCGGAGAAATAAAGAACGCAAAGCAAAACGCAAATCAAGACACCGATCTATAGCCGCAGCGCAAACACACGCTACAATGGTGAGGTTACGGCCTGACTTCCTCAAAATCAACAGTGCACAGAGGCAAGTCTCTCTGCGGATATCAGCTAGCTACAGCAGGGGATTGGGAGAGCAGGAAACCCTAGAAGACAAGAGCAAATGACTGAGATAGAAGGGGAGGAGGGTGTCTCCCTCTACTTATCCTAATTCTAACCTAACCTATTTCCTAATCTACCCCTCTCTATTCTAATTACAGAGCGAACCAGCTAAACCCTAGGGTTATTCTGGACCAACTCGGTGGTAGGTGTATCCGACGGCCACGCCCGCACAACTCGTAGCATCGCCTCAACGCGACCTCCCGATTGCCGCCACGAGCCGCCCTCGCTCTGCACCCCCGGTTTTGTGGCCCAAACCAGGAAACCAGCCTTTTCCAGCCAACCCCCGGTTTTGAGGCCCAAACCGGGAAACCAGCCTCCAAGTCCATCGCATGAGTTTTGTGGCCCAAACTCAGAAACCCGTAGCACCTGAGTTTTAAGGCCCAAACTCGGAAACCTGCCCGCACCCAGGTTTTGAGGCCCAAACCTGGAAACCGTCCACCAGTGGTTTTTCCCTAGCTCAACCACCAAACCGAAGCTGTAGAGGGGATGCACCGCCCGTGCACCCCGTCCACCGACACGTGTCCCCAGGTCCTCGACCCGAGCAACACCATGCCCCGCAATTCTTCGCTCGTCGCTGTCCCAGGCTACCAGCCACCACAGCTGATCCTCAGGCCACCAGTCCCTCAGTCCAAGCCTCACGTCTGCCCTTCACCATTCCCGGTCCATCGGCATGGCACCTCTCTACTTGACCTTCACCTTGCCCTCGATCACTGTCTCTGTGCTCGACACCTGCACAACACAAGCCTTGTGTTTGCTTTTGCTTGGCTTTTGGGCACTTGAATGAGGTTTTCCTTCAAACCCTTCCTTTGTGGTTTTATTGTTAGTCAATGCATTCATCATGGGGGAGATTGAGAACATATATGATGAATGATTGACATTTATGAGGAAGGTTGGAGGCTTTTCCTGGTTGAGTCTATATATCGCTATGTGCTTAATGTTTATGACTAACCTGTGGCGTTGAGTTGTGGTGAGTTTCATGTGTTGGTGTGCGTGTGCAACATGTGTCTCTTGGCTATGTTGATGTGCAGGTGTGGAGCTCGGAGACAGTGGTTGATGGCGAGGTGAAGGTCAAGTAGAGACATGTTGTGCCAATGGACCGAGAGCGGTGAAGGATGGGCGTGTCGTGCGACGGACGTGCCATGCCGATGGACCCAGAGTGGTGAAGAGCGGACGTGAGGCTTGGACCAACGGACCAGAGGCCGGAGGACCAACTGTGGTAGCTGGCACTTGGCATCAGCGAGCAGGAGCACATGGGGATGTGTGATGCATCGGCCGAGTTGGGAGGAAGACAATGGCGTCGTGGCACTTGGTGGGAGGTCGCACAAGGGCTTGCGTGCGGCGCAAGTGCCATCGGTCGAGTCAAGAAGGAAGGCGAAGGCGTTGTGCTCGGCGTGGAGGCTGGACATGCATCGGCATCGGTGCCGGTGGTCGGGGTGTGCGAACCACATCCCGTCTATGGCACGGGTTTGGTAGTTGAGCCTCAAAAAACTACTCTCGATGGTTTCCAAGTTTGGGCCTCAAAACTCGGGGTGGCCGATTTTCGAGTTTGGGTGTCAAAACTTGGGGTGGACGGTTTGCCAGGTTTGGGCCTCAAAACCTGGGCTGACAGGTTTACCGGTTTGGGCCTCAAAACCGGGCGGAGGTTCCTATGCGGAACGGTCGACGCGTGGCGGCACCAAGAGGCTTGTGTTGCGGCAAAGCTATCAGTGAGGAAGGCGCGGTGGTCGACGGTGACGGCACATGGCGGCATCCTGGAGCTTGCGTCGAGGCGAAGCAAAGGATGAGAAGGCGAGTGGCCGTCGGATGAAGAATGACCGAGTTGGACGTTTTTACCCCTAGAGGGTATTTGGGTCAGTGCTTCATGTGAGGGCGTTTTGGTCTCCGGACGTGCTGTTGACGCTGGTTATCTATCAAAATTAATAGAGAAATAAATATGAAAAGGGCATGAATTCAATCACCAATAAAGGTTTAGGGTTTTAATTAACAATATTCCATGAGTTATGGCGAATTGTGATTCTGCGGGGACTAAACAGGAAAACCAACACTAATTACTTTTCCTAGAAGGAAACCGACGGAAGATTATGGAACCGGCACATCAGGAATATTCCAGAAGGACCTAGAGGACACCAGAGGACACCACGAGGCGGGACACCCAGTGCGGCCGCTAGGTGGGACCGACTGGTCCCACTGTTGGTGGTCCTTAACTCATATTTTATACCACCAACTTCATTATAAAAATATATAAAAATATTCCCAAGACTAGTGAATAGGGCTTTACACTAATGTATTCCACGAGTTTTGGTGATTATTCTCTTACAGGCATACATCGATGGAAATGCATATAAAGGCGCAATCCAACACGCCGAAATGCGCAAAATGAACAAGGACACAAAAAGCCCATATAGAAGTGCAGCAAATCTCAACCAGATTCAGACTCAGCATGATTTTTTAGGCCCAATGGGCTTTGGCCCAGCCCACGGGGGCCCAGCCAGGGGGCGGCCGCCCCCTGGGGCGACCGCCCCCCTGGTGTTGCCACGTGGCCACCGCCTTTGCAATGGCGGTGCACTCAATGCCCCTAAGGCGGTTTCGGGTGCATTTTGCAGCAAGCCCCCTCCTAAACCGACCTAAAGTACCTATATAAGGAGAGGGGGAGGGGAGGCCAAAGAAAAAGAACACACAATGTAATACACAATGTGACACATCAAGATACAAGAGAAGAAGTAGAGAGGAAGAGCTTCACTCATATCCGTAGCCTCTAGGTTAGGAATAGAATAGGGAGCGAGATAGAGGGTAGAGTAAGAGAAGTAGCAAGTGACCGGCTCCATCCCCTAGTTGCACTAGTCGGGAGGCCGAAGTATTGACTACTTCCTGCGCTGTACCTCTGCAACCCGCTGTACCTCTGCAACCCGACTTACTACATTGGAGTAAGAAAAGGTTGAATTGTACTTTTGTTCTAGTAAGTTCTGAGCATTGTTATCTTGTTCTTACAATCTTGCGGGTTCGTTGTCCATCTTTTGGTGGATGCTCTAGCAGAGGAGCCTCTGAATCATTTGGAGGGGTTCCTGCGCAACGCTAGAGTAGTAGTTAATAGCGTAGACGTGGTGTCTAAGCTAGGAGCTACCCTCGTTTGCGTCGTATCCCACGGGTGAGGGGTCGGCGGCAGGTGGTGACAGCCCTGTTTGCCCTTAGTTTCCCCCACTTTCGGATACGACGTAGAGCTATAGGCCGGAGTTACTTGGCAGACCAGGTATAAGCCGGTGCCCGAAGTAAGGTTGTGAAAACGCGTGACCTTGTTTGAGGCTTCTAAGCATTAGAAGAACCTCGTTACCCAAGTCGGTCCCCTCTGTTCTCTCTAGGGTTTATTAGATCCGTGACCTTGAACACTTCCGTTCCCTGAGAAATTACGATACCCTGAATACCACCGGGTGAAGTGCTACAACGGTATCTTCCGTGTGCTTGCGGACTTTGCTGCTACGCTAAGAAATACCAACAATCATTTCTGGCGCCGTTGCCGGGGATGGATCGTAAGGTCCATTCTTAGTAACGACGTTAGTAAATGTCAACAAGCATTTCTGGCGCCATTGCCGGGGAACGGTTGTTGTTTTTGTGTTCGGACCTAGTTGCCCGTGTATCTCTTTCTTTTCTTTTTTCTTTTACCTTTTCTATCATGAAGCCAACCACTCAACTTCAAAATCTGTTCGCTTCAAAGGGGGAGTTCGTCGAGCCAAAACCTTCTCCAAAACTTTCATCCAATGATGGACTCCACCCTTATTTGACATCCATAGTTCGGGTGCTGCACTTCTCTGGTTTTCATAATGAAGATTCTTTTAACCACTTACGAGATCTGGAGGAAATTGGCTCATGCCTAAGCATCCCAGGCATGACAAAAGAAACGATTATGTGGAAATTGTTTTCGTCTTCCCTCAATGGGGAGGCGAAACAATGGTACACTAATGTCGTAGAAAGTGTGAATGGGGATTGGGAAGAACTTAAAAACAAGTTTTATCTTGCATTCTTCCCTAGATCCCGTATCACCTCTATACCAAAGGAAATCCTCCATTTCGAGCAAGATGAGGAGTCTATAGGTGCAGCCTGGGCCAGGTATTTGACGATACTACACGCTAGCCTGGGTCTAGATGAAGATGCTGCCCCAGTCCTTGACAGGGTCGCTGGAGGGTCGTTTTCAAGCAAAACTACGATGGAACAGAGAAAAATCCTTGATAACTTCCTAGAGAAGTACACTTCTCCCGTTGTAGAACCAAAACCTCTCCAAAACAAGGGCATGTCAAGTTTTGAGGAGCCCTCATCAGCCGAATCTACAACTTTGCCATACATAGATTCGACTTTTGAGCCCTCACCCGAGCTGCAAACACCGATGATAGGAATGCTTTATCCTTCAGAGTTTGCGATTGAATTCGAGGATTATGACAGAATCACGAACCTTACTAGGTACGGAAAACGCTCGACATATGAAGTGTCCCCTAAAATAGAGCCATCAAAAGAATTGTTAGTGGAGGTGAAACGTTATTCTGATATAATTCGGATTCTTTCACCCTCCACAACCTTTTCTTACACATTTAGGGGAAGAATTGTCGATGCTCTTCACAACCCATCGGTCAAGACAAATATCATGTCAAAATTCTTAGCGGAATCTCTTTTGGGTAACACTCCGCTAATCCCGACCGACAAACTTTTTGAAGGTCCGCCAGGGTTTCTCTGGGAGTGTTGTGGAGTTGCTAGGGCCGTGCCTTTTGAAATAAACGAAAACGTGGTTCACCTAGATTTTCATATCTACGACATCGTCGAATTCAAACTTCTGTTAGGCCACCCTTTCGAAAAACTTTCCATAGAGAAACCTTTCCATGGGAGCCTTGATGAAAAGTTGGGAACAACCACTTCCGCCGAGTCTATCGCTAGTTTCGAAAATCCAAAGGCGAAGGAGCAGCCCAACGCTAACTCATGCGAGGTGGTAAAATGCATAGCTCCATGCGTTTCGTTTGAGTTTCCCTCTCATCCTTGTGAAACGATACGTCCACTACCATCCTTGCTCGAGCTTACTCCATGTCCCTCTGGCCATCATAATGTTGTTCTTGACAGCAGTCAAGTATCAACGCTCGTCCTTCATGATATATCTTTCCAGTGCAAAAACATTCATGCCATGGACATGTGTGAAGCAACAACTCTAGAAACCAAGCAAGAATCTGTTAATGAGCATGATAACTTCTCTTTTGAGATCCCTCATGTCACATGTTCACTTTTAGGTTCTCTAGACTTCGTTTTGCTTCAAACCACATGCTTCTACGAGGATCACAACCTTCTCTTGATTCTCGTTGTCAAACTCTTTAAGAGAATGGTTGTGGATGCTTATGTTTATCACAAACATTGCAAATCCCGTAGATGCATGGTGGTGCTAACCTTGCAGCTTGAGTGTTAATGCCAAATACATGGTGGTGAACTAGGATTTACACCACCACTGTAGGCTGCAAGATGAAGTTCCCAAGGTCAAGCTTAAGACTATAACTTAAGCACTGCCGGGAGATACCCCGGATTATCCTAAAAAAAGAAAAAAAACTATTTATATAATGATGTTAAAAAAATAGCTTTATTTTTCTTTTATTACTATCATTAAAAAAAATTCTTAATAAAAAGAGAGATCATGCTATCTAGTTACTATGCACCTTCGGGTATTCCTGGTTATTAACCCTTTCAGGGCATGATCAAGAAGAACAGGGGTACATACGATGCAATAGAGCATAAAGAAAACGTCAAAAGTTTTACTCATGTTTGTCTCCATGAGTTACTTGAACGTACAAATTCATGCTTATGTTGTTTATGGCGGCTGCTCTAGTTTGGGTGTATTTGTATAGGCATATGCAGTACATCCATAGGATCTTTTGAATTAAGCATGGTGCTTAGGTTGAAATATCCTTCTTTGATCAAAAATTTAACATGGTGTTGAACTTTTGATTAATGAACCATGAGTATTACTTTCATAAACAATAAAGGCAACTTTTAATGGAGATGAACCAAGGCTAGCATTTTATACCAAAACTTATCTTAGCCTTGTTTGAGTTCTGCTTAAAAAAAGGAGTTTTCCTAAATAATAATAATAAAAAAATAATAATGGCTTGCAAAATGAGATATGATTATGAAAGTTTCCTTCGGGTATTATTGTCTCTAATCATTTTAGGGCAAAAAGAATGAAGGATTGGGAACTTTCTTATCATTTTCTCAGATTTGCTAAGCTATAAAATAAAAAAAAATCTTTATATTTATTTATATATATGATGAAAACAGATTTTTGAAAATAATAATAAAAAAAAGTTTTTCATAATAAAATTGAGCCTTCCCAGTTTTCAAACTGGTAGAGCCTTTCTTGTTGTTTCTTTTGTTTTCTTTCAATAAACAGGTACAAGAATAAGTGTGGGGGAGATCTCCCAAGTATAACCTTTCACACAATTGAGATCTCCCCAGCACATTGCACAACATCAAGGAACCCAACATGGAGAAGGACAAGGTAAAAGGTTTTAGAATGGATTGACTTAACTTCCGGGTTGGTCAAATCATTTCTAACTCATCGTAAACTCCTTCATCTTCAAACGATGGTTTGTGCAAAACTCTACCCTCACATCTCCCATGTTTTGAAGTTTAAAACTAAACAAATTAAAAAGACAAAACTTTTGACATGTCATCTCCAAGTTATCCTTTGATAAAATTTGCATACTCTTTATTCCTTGCTAATATTCCTATAACTTGTGAACACATTTCATAGGGACCCCATGCTATCTAAGTAATTGAAATATGAGATATAGTAGGATGAAAATGAACCTTGCTCTTTCATGTGAAGAACTTGGGATTTATTTTACAAAAACAAAGTTCAAATAGCATGCTCCTCAATGATATGAAAATTCCTACCAAAGCCATATCTAGTGTTAGATTTTAAAACCTCCAAATACTTGCAACTTACTACTGCATTGAGTTTTGTCAAGTCTTGTTGATGCCTTATTGAGAAATTTATCATGCCCCTAAGATCAAG
Source organism: Coix lacryma-jobi var. lacryma-jobi (assembly GCA_009763385.1). Classification (NCBI taxonomy): domain Eukaryota; kingdom Viridiplantae; phylum Streptophyta; class Magnoliopsida; order Poales; family Poaceae; genus Coix; species Coix lacryma-jobi. The sequence continues at coordinate 69,583,512 of CM019827.1, forward strand.
ATTCACGTACAAAAAAAATGCTAACTCTTGCACTAAGAGTTATGCAAAAACATGCCTTTCCATTCCACCAGAATAAAAACTCCACCACTTGTGTTATGAACCTCTCTTCCCAAAATTCCTTTTTACTTTTGCAAAATATGGGCTATAAAAAAAATAAAAATAATCCCATGCCAAAAAGCATGAAGAAAAGAGAAAAGATGCCATGCCAAAGAAGCATGTGCCAAAAAAAAATGAGAGAGCAGAAAAAAAATGGACAAGTGTCCAAATGAGAAAACAATAGGTACTTCGATGCCCGCCTCTCTCTAAAAAAATAATAATAAAGATAGCCCATATTTTCATAAGTTTCTAAAAAAAAGGGAGAGAGAAGCATGACAAAGGAGTTCAAAAGAAAAAAAAATATACATATATATTCTCCACACTTGCACTTCTTGATCTAAGGGTATGGCATCTTTCTCCTCGGATCCGAGATTTGACTTAGCAAAATATGCAGAGTAAGTATGCCTTCATATCTTTACCTACCCAAACTCCACAAAAGCTTTTTAGGAATAGGAAAGAAAGAAGGCAACACTTTGGTATGCCTTGGTGAGGAACCAAACACATAAATGAGCGATTTGAGAGAATCATTTGAGGAGCTAAGCTATGGTTTACATTTTCAAAATTAAATGAAAACCCAAGTTTCTGAATTGATTGATGTAAGGGGATTTGAATCCATGTTGTTCCATCTTTCAAGCACCCAAGATATCATGGTAGACACTTCAGAGTTCATAAGTGCAGGTGAAGCTTGGAATAACTTGTATGCAGGTTACATATCAGAGAGATGACCCATCTTAGTCCTAATCTTTACTCGAGGACGAGCAAAGGGCTAAGTGTGGGGGAGCTTGTTGGTGGTCCTTAACTCATATTTTATACCACCAACTTCATTATAAAAATATATAAAAATATTCCCAAGACTAGTGAATAGGTCTTTACACTAATGCATTCCACGAGTTTTGGTGATTATTTGCTTACAGGCATACATCGATGGAAATGCATATAAAGGCGCAATCCAACACGCCGAAATGCGCAAAATGAACAAGGACACAAAAAGCCCATATAGAAGTGCAGCAAATCTCAACCAGATTCAGACTCAGCACGATTTTTTAGGCCCAATGGGCTTTGGCCCAGCCCACGGGGGCCCAGCCAGGGGGCGGCCGCCCCCTGGGGCGACCGCCCCCCTGGTGTTGCCACGTGGCCACCGCCTTTGCAGAGGCGGTGCACTCAATGCCCCTAAGGCGGTTTCGGGTGCATTTTGCAGCAAGCCCCCTCCTAAACCGACCTAAAGTACCTATATAAGGAGAGGGGGAGGGGAGGCCAAAGAAAAAGAACACACAATGTAATACACAATGTGACACATCAAGATACAAGAGAAGAAGTAGAGAGGAAGAGCTTCACTCATATCCTTAGCCTCTAGGTTAGGAATAGAATAGGGAGCGAGATAGAGGGTAGAGTAAGAGAAGTAGCAAGTGACCGGCTCCATCCCCTAGTTGCACTAGTCGGGAGGCCGAAGTATTGACTACTTCCTGCGCTGTACCTCTGCAACCCGCTGTACCTCTGCAACCCGACTTAGTACATTGGAGTAAGAAAAGGTTGAGTTCTACTTTTGGTCTAGTAAGTTCTGAGCATTGTTATCTTGTTCTTACAATCTTGCGGGTTCGTTGTCCATCTTTTGGTGGATGCTCTAGCAGAGGAGCCTCTGAATCATTTGGAGGGGTTCCTGCGCAACGCTAGAGTAGTAGTTAATAGCGTAGACGTGGTGTCTAAGCTAAGAGCTACCCTCGTTTGCCTCGTATCCCACGGGTGAGGGGTCGGCGGCAGGTGGTGACAGCCCTATTTGCCCTTAGTTTCCCCCACGTTCGGATACGACGTAGAGCTATAGGCCGGAGTTACTTGGCAGACCAGGTATAAGCCGGTGCCCGAAGTAAGGTTGTGAAAACGCGTGACCTTGTTTGAGGCTTCTAAGCATTAGAAGAACCTCATTACCCAAGTCGTTCCCCTCTGTTCTCTCTAGGGTTTATTAGATCCATGACCTTGAACACTTCCGTTCCCTGAGAAATTACGATAACCTGAATACCACCGGGTGAAGTGCTACAATGGTATCTTCCGTGCGCTTGCGGACTTTGCTGCTACGGTAAGAAATACCAACAATCATTTCTGGCGCCGTTGCCGGGGATGGATCGTAAGGTCCATTCTTAGTAACGACGTTAGTAAATGTCAACACCCACCCTATGACCGGTCGGTCACCCCTGGTCCTGATGGCCTCCATCTTCTGGAACCTTCCTCCACCGCCTTTGAGGATCCATCTCTGCGGATACATGGGTGTATGCCGGGTCTCGGTGTGATGAGTGATTGTCAACGGGTTTGATCGCAGGTTCTTTGGCTTGTGTTGTGCAGGTGTCGAGCACGGAGACAGTGATCGAGGGCAAGGTGAAGGTCAAGTTGAGACGTGCCGTGCTGACAGACCGGGTGCAGTGAAGGATGGGCGTGCCATGCGGCAGACGTGCCATGCCGATGGACTGAGCGGTGAAGGGTGGACGTGAGGCTTGGACTGAGGGACCGGAGTGCCTGAGGATCCGCTGTGGTGGCTGGCAGCCTGGGACAGCGACAAGTGAAGACTTGTGGGGCACGGTGTTGCTCGGGTCGAGGACCTGGGGACACGTGTCGGTGGACGGGGTGCACGGGCGATGCATCCCCTCTACAGCTCCGGTTTGGTGGTTGAGCCACAGAAAAACCACCGGTGGACGGTTTCCAGGTTTGGGCCTCAAAACCTGGGTGCTGAGGGTTTCCGAGTTTGGCCACAAAACTCGGGTTGAGGACGGTTTCCGAGTTTGGGCCTCAAAACTCGGGCGCTGCGGGTTTCTGAGTTTGAGCCACAAAACTCAAGCGATGGACTTGGAGGCTGGTTTCCCGGTTTGGGCCTCAAAACCGGGGGATAGCTGGAAAAGGCTGGTTTCCCAATTTGGGCCACAAAACCGGGGGTGCAGAGCGAGGGCGGCACGTGGCGGCAATCAGAAGGTTGCGTGGAGGCAACGCAGACGAGTTGTGCGGGCGTGGCCGTCGGATACACCTACCACCGAGTTGGTCCAGAATAACCCTAGGGTTTAGCTGGTTCACTCTGTATTTAGATTAGAGAGGGGTAGAGTAGGTGTTGGTATAAATTAATGCACACTCTACTTTATCTGCAAGCGCACAGATAAAATCTACCGATGTAGCACTTCACCGGATGTAACCCAGTTTTAATATCGAACCCAAAGGAACGGATAGCAGTGAGTCTCAAGTGTTTAACCCCTGAGTGGCTAACAAGGACGGAGAATCTAGAAGCATAGAGGGGATCACTAAGGTTATCTAAATCCAACTTAAGAGTGATATGTTTATTATTCTTAATGGGGAAGTTGCCATAAAAGGTCACAACAGAGTATGATTCTTTTATGCAAATGTATAATCCTACCGAGCCTACACACGGGTAGTGGACTATAGAAGAATCAACAAGGCTATAAGAGTCACCCTTGCGAACTACCACTGTTACCGGTGCGTTAAAGGAGGCATTTATGATGAGCTATCAAGTCTAAGCACCATGCTTACACTATCCAACTACTCTAATTCTAGAGCAACCTAGAATTAGAGTACTCAAAAGAGAGTCACAAACCTTAAGAATAATAAGAACAATAACTCAAACTTAAATATAGACGTTGATTACCGAAACAATCGTTGAAGCAAGTCGATGATGAACTTGAATCCACAAGTACAAGATGAAGAAGTTGATCCGACAAGCCGGAGCTTCCTCTTGATCTCTTCCTCTCTCTCTCTCTCTCTTCTAGTTCTTGAATAAGACTAGGTTCTAATCCTACTAGAGGGGTATCTAGTCTTCTACTTGATAGCTGGCTCCTGATTACAACTAGATGAACTAGATCTAATTCTAGATGAACTAGAAGAGATTCATCTAGAGGGACCTCAACTTCTACATTGGAACCCTAGTTTCTGATGTGGAGATGAATAATGAAGAGGAAGATGCCTGGAGAGAGGGTCTAGGTCTGGTTTTATAGCCCAGAGCATGGAACGTGAGCCCTTGGATCAAACCGACTTCGGGGTACGGTCGAGATGCATCCTAGGAGGCGGTGGAGGTAGCTTGCAGAAGATGGAAGGCAGCGGGCCCGGGGGGAGACCGGTCGGTCTCATGGTGGGACCGACCGGTCCCACATGGCGGCCTCTCGCGGTGCCCCGCCTCGTGGTGTCCTTTGGTGTCCTCTAGAACCTTTTGGAAGATCCCTGACGTGCCGGTTGCGTTATCTCACGTCGGTTTCCTTCTATGGGAAGCTATCGGTACCAATTTCCTGGTTTAGTCCCTGCAGAATCATAACTCACCAAAACTCATGGAATATTGTCAGTTGAAACCCTGAACCTTTGTTGGTGATTGAATTCATGCCCTTTTCATATTTATTTATCCTCTAATTTTGATAGATAACCAGCGTCAACAATTCCCCCAGGCTTACCCTTTTGCTAGTCCCTTAGCAAATATTCATGATAAATCTGGAACTATGCCTCCACATATAGAAACAATCTTCCTTGGTTTAGAGTTAATTGTTCTGACTTTCTCATATTACCTTTAACCATGTAAAATTCCTCTTTTAATTAATAAATGGATAGTTTTGGATTTTTAGAAAATTATTTATAACTCCAAAAATCATGAGACAAATTTTTGTGAGCTTCCTATGCCATGTTTAGTCTCTGGTGAAATTTTGAAGTCTTTTGGAACAAGTTGATTTTTGAGCATTTATCTTTAATTGTTAAATAGTGCCTTTTGTTAATTAATGTCTGGAATTATTTGAGCACCTTAATGACCTCCAAAAATTATGAAATTTGTTTTGCCATCTATCTACACCATAATGAACTTATGTGATTAATTTGGTAATTTTTGGAGCAACTTCGTAAAATGACCTTTTTAAATAATTAAGGAAAATAGAAAGAGTGATTAGGGTTCATGTTGTATGCCCTGTTTTTGCATTGTTCATACTAGCATACTCATGTGCATGCATCATTGCATTCGTATAGTCACCGAAGAAGGCGTCAAGATCGAGGCAGCCGCCGACGAACCTGTCCCTGAGGCTACCCCGAACTCCGACAACCGCCCCGCCGCCTTCGAGCCTGCTGTCTTTGCTCTTCAAGGCAAGCCCCGGTGCATTTAACCCTTTCCTTGAATTTATAAAATGATTTTCTTAAATGCTTTTGAGTTAAATTATTGCATTAGGTTTATAGGAGTTGTGTGCTATCCTAATTGATGCACTATCCACCTTGACCACTAATACACCTGATACCTGCTTTTCAAAAGTATTTGAAAAATGCTTAGCAATGCTTATTGAATTAGACCTTGCAATAAAATGCCAATTTCAAAAGTGTGATCACTTAAAGAACTTTTATGGGAATTTGGTCTTACTCCCCGGCTGTTGGCTAGGTATCTGATCCGTACCTAGTCAATAGCGAGGAGAGGTTGTCCGAGCGTACGGTGCCGTCATGTTGTAGTCCGGGACTCAACAGTTGACACCGACCGGGACAGGGTTGAAAAACTGACAGGACTATTACGCTTGGGTGAGATATAACCAAGGTGTAGTTCTGGCTGGAAAATTAGGGACCATCCGTATGGGGGCCTGCTGGTCAAGACTTGTAACTATTCACATACTACGAAAAGCTCTGGCTCCGAGAAATCCTTTATTGGACCGACAACCGCGCACTGGGAGTGGAGAGATGGCGGAAGTAGCATGTACCCACGTGGTCGTCGTACCTGGAAAGGAGTGGTGTACTGTACTTCCGGGTGGCGTAGGACCGGGCCCAATCTTGGAGGAATCGTGGTAGACGAGTTGGCATATGCAAGCTTGGGTGCTACATATGCAGTGTGGATAGGGATCCTCAGCTGAGTATTATTTATCCGGATTAACGTTGCTCCTCGGTTATGGAGACTTGGTCCACTGACTGTCAACGGAGAGTGGTTCTCAACTAGGAATGTTTTGAAATGTAAAATGAATCATGAACGATGAAGAATTGAGGAATACTGAATCTTTCAAAAATAAAATAAGGTTTACAAAAATGCTTTTCTGCAAAATACTTGATCTTGCTTAAGCCTTACCTTGACTACCCTAAGCCTCTCATTCCTGAGTCTTCTCCCTTTTTCTTTAGTCGGGTAAGTCTTGTTGAGTACCCCAGTACTCAGGGTTTGTTACCCATGCTGCAGGTATGACAGAGTCCCCGATGTGTCTTGCACCCTGCTGCGTGACCATCGTCCAGGAAGAGGCCGATGAGGCCGAAGAATAGTTGTACACCCTCGGGCTGGGTGATTATAAGTATCTTTGCTGTTCTCCACTATGTTGCCTATGTCTATCTCTATTATCAGAACTTGGTTTGTAATAAATGCACCTTAATTTCTATTTGGAACCCTGTTTTGTAAAACTATTGTTATTTAAGTCTTCCGCTCTTTATTCCGATGTTACTTGTAAAAGTATGCAATGCTGTAACCGAATTGTGAGATGATCCTGCGGACATTGGGCACTGATGTAGCCCGGTGGCGAACAGGTCTTAATCACATGGAACATGGGTTCGGCTGTCAGAGGTTGACAGGGACACGTGGGCCATGGGATTAGGGTCGTTCTGTCACAATGCTCTAGCAGAGGAGCCTCTGAATCATTTGGAGGGGTTCCTGCGCAACGCTAGAGTAGTAGTTAATAGCGTAGACGTGGTGTCTAAGCTAAGAGCTACCCTCGTTTGCCTCGTATCCCACGGGTGAGGGGTCGGCGGCTGGTGGTGACAGCCCTATTTGCCCTTAGTTTCCCCCACGTTCGGATACGACGTAGAGCTATAGGCCGGAGTTACTTGGCAGACCAGGTATAAGCCGGTGCCCGAAGTAAGGTTGTGAAAACGCGTGACCTTGTTTGAGGCTTCTAAGCATTAGAAGAACCTCGTTACCCAAGTCGTTCCCCTCTGTTCTCTCTAGGGTTTATTAGATCCATGACCTTCAACACTTCCGTTCCCTGAGAAATTACGATACCCTGAATACCACCGGGTGAAGTGCTACAACGGTATCTTCCGTGCGCTTGCGGACTTTGCTGCTACGATAAGAAATACCAACAATCATTTCTGGCGCCGTTGCCGGGGATGGATCGTAAGGTCCATTCTTAGTAACGACGTTAGTAAATGTCAACACCCACCCTATGACCGGTCGGTCACCCCTGGTCCTGATGGCCTCCATCTTCTGGAACCTTCCTCCACCGCCTTTGAGGATCCATCTCTGCGGATACATGGGTGTATGCCGGGTCTCGGTGTGATGAGTGATTGTCAACGGGTTTGATCTCAGGTTCTTTGGCTTGTGTTGTGCAGGTGTCGAGCACGGAGACAGTGATCGAGGGCAAGGTGAAGGTCAAGTTGAGACGTGCCGTGCTGACAGACCGGGTGCAGTGAAGGATGGGCGTGCCATGCGGCAGACGTGCCATGCCGATGGACTGAGCGGTGAAGGGTGGACGTGAGGCTTGGACTAAGGGACCGGAGTGCCTAAGGATCAGCTGTGGTGGCTGGCAGCCTGGGACAGCGACAAGTGAAGACTTGTGGGGCACGGTGTTGCTCGGGTCGAGGACCTGGGGACACGTGTCGGTGGACGGGGTGCACGGGCGATGCATCCCCTCTACAGCTCCGGTTTGGTGGTTGAGCCACAGAAAAACCACCGGTGGACGGTTTCCAGGTTTGGGCCTCAAAACCTGGGTGCTGAGGGATTCCGAGTTTGGCCACAAAACTCGGGTTGAGGACGGTTTCCGAGTTTGGGCCTCAAAACTCGGGCGCTGCGGGTTTCTGAGTTTGAGCCACAAAACTCAAGCGATGGACTTGGAGGCTGGTTTCCCGGTTTGGGCCTCAAAACCGGGGGATAGCTGGAAAAGGCTGGTTTCCCAATTTGGGCCACAAAACCGGGGGTGCAGAGCGAGGGCGGCACGTGGCGGCAATCAGAAGGTTGCGTGGAGGCAACGCAGACGAGTTGTGCGGGCGTGGCCGTCGGATACACCTACCACCGAGTTGGTCCAGAATAACCCTAGGGTTTAGCTGGTTCACTCTGTATTTAGATTAGAGAGGGGTAGAGTAGGTGTTGGTATAAATTAATGCACACTCCACTTTATCTGCAAGCGCACAGATAAAATCTACCGATGTAGCACTTCACCGGATGTAACCCAGTTTTAATATCGAACCCAAAGGAACGGATAGCAGTGAGTCTCAAGTGTTTAACCCCTGAGTGGCTAACAAGGACGGAGAATCTAGAAGCATAGAGGGGATCACTAAGGTTATCTAAATCCAACTTAAGAGTGATATGTTTATTATTCTTAATGGGGAAGTTGCCATAAAAGGTCACAACAGAGTATGATTCTTTTATGCAAATGTATAATCCTACCGAGCCTACACACGGGTAGTGGACTATAGAAGAATCAACAAGGCTATAAGAGTCACCCTTGCGAACTACCACTGTTACCGGCGTTAAAGGAGGCATTTATGATGAGCTATCAAGTCTAAGCACCATGCTTACACTATCCAACTACTCTAATTCTAGAGCAACCTAGAATTAGAGTACTCAAAAGAGAGTCACAAACCTTAAGAATAATAAGAACAATAACTCAAACTTAAATATAGACGTTGATTACCGAAACAATCGTTGAAGCAAGTCGATGATGAACTTGAATCCACAAGTACAAGATGAAGAAGTTGATCCGACAAGCCGGAGCTTCCTCTTGATCTCTTCCTCTCTCTCTCTCTCTCTTCTAGTTCTTGAATAAGACTAGGTTCTAATCCTACTAGAGGGGTATCTAGTCTTCTACTTGATAGCTGGCTCCTGATTACAACTAGATGAACTAGATCTAATTCTAGATGAACTAGAAGAGATTCATCTAGAGGGACCTCAACTTCTACATTGGAACCCTAGTTTCTGATGTGGAGATGAATAATGAAGAGGAAGATGCCTGGAGAGAGGGTCTAGGTCTGGTTTTATAGCCCAGAGCATGGAACGTGAGCCCTTGGATCAAACCGACTTCGGGGTACGGTCGAGATGCATCCTAGGAGGCGGTGGAGGTAGCTTGCAGAAGATGGAAGGCAGCGGGCCCGGGGGGAGACCGGTCGGTCTCATGGTGGGACCGACCGGTCCCACATGGCGGCCTCTCGCGGTGCCCCGCCTCGTGGTGTCCTTTGGTGTCCTCTAGAACCTTTTGGAAGATCCCTGACGTGCCGGTTGCGTTATCTCACGTCGGTTTCCTTCTATGGGAAGCTATCGGTACCAATTTCCTGGTTTAGTCCCTGCAGAATCATAACTCACCAAAACTCATGGAATATTGTCAGTTGAAACCCTGAACCTTTGTTGGTGATTGAATTCATGCCCTTTTCATATTTATTTATCCTCTAATTTTGATAGATAACCAGCGTCAACAATTCCCCCAGGCTTACCCTTTTGCTAGTCCCTTAGCAAATATTCATGATAAATCTGGAACTATGCCTCCACATATAGAAACAATCTTCCTTGGTTTAGAGTTAATTGTTCTGACTTTCTCATATTACCTTTAACCATGTAAAATTCCTCTTTTAATTAATAAATGGATAGTTTTGGATTTTTAGAAAATTATTTATAACTCCAAAAATCATGAGACAAATTTTTGTGAGCTTCCTATGCCATGTTTAGTCTCTGGTGAAATTTTGAAGTCTTTTGGAACAAGTTGATTTTTGAGCATTTATCTTTAATTGTTAAATAGTGCCTTTTGTTAATTAATGTCTGGAATTATTTGAGCACCTTAATGACCTCCAAAAATTATGAAATTTGTTTTGCCATCTATCTACACCATAATGAACTTATGTGATTAATTTGGTAATTTTTGGAGCAACTTCGTAAAATGACCTTTTTAAATAATTAAGGAAAATAGAAAGAGTGATTAGGGTTCATGTTGTATGCCCTGTTTTTGCATTGTTCATACTAGCATACTCATGTGCATGCATCATTGCATTCGTATAGTCACCGAAGAAGGCGTCAAGATCGAGGCAGCCGCCGACGAACCTGTCCCTGAGGCTACCCCGAACTCCGACAACCGCCCCGCCGCCTTCGAGCCTGCTGTCTTTGCTCTTCAAGGCAAGCCCCGGTGCATTTAACCCTTTCCTTGAATTTATAAAATGATTTTCTTAAATGCTTTTGAGTTAAATTATTGCATTAGGTTTATAGGAGTTGTGTGCTATCCTAATTGATGCACTATCCACCTTGACCACTAATACACCTGATACCTGCTTTTCAAAAGTATTTGAAAAATGCTTAGCAATGCTTATTGAATTAGACCTTGCAATAAAATGCCAATTTCAAAAGTGTGATCACTTAAAGAACTTTTATGGGAATTTGGTCTTACTCCCCGGCTGTTGGCTAGGTATCTGATCCGTACCTAGTCAATAGCGAGGAGAGGTTGTCCGAGCGTACGGTGCCGTCATGTTGTAGTCCGGGACTCAACAGTTGACACCGACCGGGACAGGGTTGAAAAACTGACAGGACTATTACGCTTGGGTGAGATATAACCAAGGTGTAGTTCTGGCTGGAAAATTAGGGACCATCCGTATGGGGGCCTGCTGGTCAAGACTTGTAACTATTCACATACTACGAAAAGCTCTGGCTCCGAGAAATCCTTTATTGGACCGACAACCGCGCACTGGGAGTGGAGAGATGGCGGAAGTAGCATGTACCCACGTGGTCGTCGTACCTGGAAAGGAGTGGTGTACTGTACTTCCGGGTGGCGTAGGACCGGGCCCAATCTTGGAGGAATCGTGGTAGACGAGTTGGCATATGCAAGCTTGGGTGCTACATATGCAGTGTGGATAGGGATCCTCAGCTGAGTATTATTTATCCGGATTAACGTTGCTCCTCGGTTATGGAGACTTGGTCCACTGACTGTCAACGGAGAGTGGTTCTCAACTAGGAATGTTTTGAAATGTAAAATGAATCATGAACGATGAAGAATTGAGGAATACTGAATCTTTCAAAAATAAAATAAGGTTTACAAAAATGCTTTTCTGCAAAATACTTGATCTTGCTTAAGCCTTACCTTGACTACCCTAAGCCTCTCATTCCTGAGTCTTCTCCCTTTTTCTTTAGTCGGGTAAGTCTTGTTGAGTACCCCAGTACTCAGGGTTTGTTACCCATGCTGCAGGTATGACAGAGTCCCCGATGTGTCTTGCACCCTGCTGCGTGACCATCGTCCAGGAAGAGGCCGATGAGGCCGAAGAATAGTTGTACACCCTCGGGCTGGGTGATTATAAGTATCTTTGCTGTTCTCCACTATGTTGCCTATGTCTATCTCTATTATCAGAACTTGGTTTGTAATAAATGCACCTTAATTTCTATTTGGAACCCTGTTTTGTAAAACTATTGTTATTTAAGTCTTCCGCTCTTTATTCCGATGTTACTTGTAAAAGTATGCAATGCTGTAACCGAATTGTGAGATGATCCTGCGGACATTGGGCACTGATGTAGCCCGGTGGCGAACAGGTCTTAATCACATGGAACATGGGTTCGGCTGTCAGAGGTTGACAGGGACACGTGGGCCATGGGATTAGGGTCGTTCTGTCACAATGCTCTAGCAGAGGAGCCTCTGAATCATTTGGAGGGGTTCCTGCGCAACGCTAGAGTAGTAGTTAATAGCGTAGACGTGGTGTCTAAGCTAAGAGCTACCCTCGTTTGCCTCGTATCCCACGGGTGAGGGGTCGGCGGCTGGTGGTGACAGCCCTATTTGCCCTTAGTTTCCCCCACGTTCGGATACGACGTAGAGCTATAGGCCGGAGTTACTTGGCAGACCAGGTATAAGCCGGTGCCCGAAGTAAGGTTGTGAAAACGCGTGACCTTGTTTGAGGCTTCTAAGCATTAGAAGAACCTCGTTACCCAAGTCGTTCCCCTCTGTTCTCTCTAGGGTTTATTAGATCCATGACCTTCAACACTTCCGTTCCCTGAGAAATTACGATACCCTGAATACCACCGGGTGAAGTGCTACAACGGTATCTTCCGTGCGCTTGCGGACTTTGCTGCTACGATAAGAAATACCAACAATCATTTCTGGCGCCGTTGCCGGGGATGGATCGTAAGGTCCATTCTTAGTAACGACGTTAGTAAATGTCAACACCCACCCTATGACCGGTCGGTCACCCCTGGTCCTGATGGCCTCCATCTTCTGGAACCTTCCTCCACCGCCTTTGAGGATCCATCTCTGCGGATACATGGGTGTATGCCGGGTCTCGGTGTGATGAGTGATTGTCAACGGGTTTGATCTCAGGTTCTTTGGCTTGTGTTGTGCAGGTGTCGAGCACGGAGACAGTGATCGAGGGCAAGGTGAAGGTCAAGTTGAGACGTGCCGTGCTGACAGACCGGGTGCAGTGAAGGATGGGCGTGCCATGCGGCAGACGTGCCATGCCGATGGACTGAGCGGTGAAGGGTGGACGTGAGGCTTGGACTAAGGGACCGGAGTGCCTAAGGATCAGCTGTGGTGGCTGGCAGCCTGGGACAGCGACAAGTGAAGACTTGTGGGGCACGGTGTTGCTCGGGTCGAGGACCTGGGGACACGTGTCGGTGGACGGGGTGCACGGGCGATGCATCCCCTCTACAGCTCCGGTTTGGTGGTTGAGCCACAGAAAAACCACCGGTGGACGGTTTCCAGGTTTGGGCCTCAAAACCTGGGTGCTGAGGGATTCCGAGTTTGGCCACAAAACTCGGGTTGAGGACGGTTTCCGAGTTTGGGCCTCAAAACTCGGGCGCTGCGGGTTTCTGAGTTTGAGCCACAAAACTCAAGCGATGGACTTGGAGGCTGGTTTCCCGGTTTGGGCCTCAAAACCGGGGGATAGCTGGAAAAGGCTGGTTTCCCAATTTGGGCCACAAAACCGGGGGTGCAGAGCGAGGGCGGCACGTGGCGGCAATCAGAAGGTTGCGTGGAGGCAACGCAGACGAGTTGTGCGGGCGTGGCCGTCGGATACACCTACCACCGAGTTGGTCCAGAATAACCCTAGGGTTTAGCTGGTTCACTCTGTATTTAGATTAGAGAGGGGTAGAGTAGGTGTTGGTATAAATTAATGCACACTCCACTTTATCTGCAAGCGCACAGATAAAATCTACCGATGTAGCACTTCACCGGATGTAACCCAGTTTTAATATCGAACCCAAAGGAACGGATAGCAGTGAGTCTCAAGTGTTTAACCCCTGAGTGGCTAACAAGGACGGAGAATCTAGAAGCATAGAGGGGATCACTAAGGTTATCTAAATCCAACTTAAGAGTGATATGTTTATTATTCTTAATGGGGAAGTTGCCATAAAAGGTCACAACAGAGTATGATTCTTTTATGCAAATGTATAATCCTACCGAGCCTACACACGGGTAGTGGACTATAGAAGAATCAACAAGGCTATAAGAGTCACCCTTGCGAACTACCACTGTTACCGGCGTTAAAGGAGGCATTTATGATGAGCTATCA